>CAWVOI010000061.1:0-1200000 GCA_963930915.1 Forcipomyia taiwana
TGGTATCAACGCAGAGTACTGATTGTTTTTCCTGAGTTTCAAGTGTTTTTTCCGGTACTTCACCATCTGAGACGGATCATCTCGGACTCGAGTAAAAACCGCTTGGGATTTGCAATCAAAAATCAAGAACAAAAGGAGGAATCAGCGTTCCTGGACGACTGTTTATCGACACCAAGAAGAACGAAATTTGTGAGTAAGAAATAGTTAAGTTAAGTATAAGATTTTGAGACATGACGGACGAAAGATCTCAGATGGACGCACTGATTAATTGCTCCAGGATCCCAGACACCATCAAGTTACTCCCCTTATAATCCGGGGATAAGAAAGGCCTAGTATCGTGGATAAATGCCGTGGAAAATACACTCGCGCTCTACGAGACTGTCAGGGGCTCCCACCTCTATCAAATTTGGATCCAACAGATCCGGGGGAAGATAGTAGGTGCGGCAGATGACGCTTTGTCTTCTGGTTGTACAGGGAACTCATGGGATGAAATCAAGACTGCCTTGATGAACCACTTCGGTGACAGAAGGGAACTCTCGACTCTGTTCCTGGGCCTTCCTCTTCTCCGACAGAGAACCGGGGACTCGGTGCATGTCTTCTATGAGAGGTGCTTCCAGACATATTCAGACATTCAGGCAAAGATATCGTTGGATCCCGAGAACGTGGGACACGTAGAAGCCATAATGAGAATTGTTGGCATGCAGGTGAGGGACGCGTTCATCGACGGCCTTGCCGAACCCTTTTCCTCTTACACGAGGAACTACAGGCCCTCCACATTGATCGAGGCGTATCAGAGTGCAGCTGAGCAAGTGGCGGCTGACGAACGGAAGAACTTGAAGAAGGGGATAAATCAGGGACGGGGACCGACACAGATGAGACCATATGCGAGACAGCATCCTCAGGTTGACACGGGCTTCGTTAGACCAGCACCAACCCCTTTTAGACCCCCCTTTGGTGGCGGCCAGATGAGGGCACAAGTTGCGAGTGGTGGATTTGCTCCGAGATCTACACCCATGGAGGTGGATGGATCCCTGTTCACCAGGCGCCCCCAAGGCGGGTTCTATCAAAAGAACCCTCAGACACAGGGTAGTTCCTTTCAGAGGAATTCCCAGCTCCAGGGTGGCCCCTTTCAGAGGAATTTTAATCAGGGGAACAGGCAGAATTTTCAGCCGGATACGGGCAGAGGCAACCTCAGGTGCACGTAGAGGAATTGTCCAATGCGGAGATGGTGTGCTCCGACCAACAATGGGAAGATAGACAGGGATTCTTGGATAGAGGCCTGCAAGTGGACAGTGGATTGGGCGGTGATCGTGACCGGGGATTTGTCGAAGGGACAGACTTGGGTTTTCACGTGGCTCCATCTCCAATTCCCAAAGACTGAGACCCTTTGATTGCGTGCCCTACGTGGAGATACCCATCTTGAATGGGGCTCCCTTGAAATTTTTGATAGATACGGGTGCCAATAGAAATTACATTAATCCTAGGTTAGTTAAATTAGAGAGATGCAGGACCACCAGGCCTGTTAAGATTACGAGATTGAGAGAAAATTTTGTTGTGGACAAATTCGTACAATTTACTCCATTTCCTCAGACAGAGACCCCAGAGAGGCTGTCATTTTATGTTTTTGATTTCCATGATTTTTTGATGGGCTTATAGGCTACGAGTCCATCCAGAGACTGCGAGCTAAAATACACTCTGCTGATAATACCCTGGTTATGCCAGGTTTGACCATACAGATGAAGAAACGATTTCCAGGGATGCCACAGAAGTTGAATTTGGCGGCTCACGAGTCTAGGGTGATAAGAGTTGGGAGTGACATAGAGTCGGGGAGTGCATTTTTGGAGGACGACCTCATGTTGAACAAATTAGCACGGATTCCTGCTGGGATTTATGACGTTAGGGATTTCGAGACCTGCCTGTTGGTCGAAAATATATCAACATCTCCCTCCGAGATAGAGATTCCTTACGTACCTTTGGAAGTGAACAACTTCTCAACGTTCGAACCAAGGGCAAACGGGCACCAGGACCGGAATTCAGAAGTGCTGGGTCAGATTAGGATGGAGCACCTGAACGCGGAAGAGAAGAGGGCCCTTACGCGGGTGATCTTGGAATATCAGGGCTGTTTTCAGTTGAAAAAGGAGAGGCTCGGGTTCTCCAATGCAATGAAGCACGAGATTCGTACCAAGGATGATGTCCCAGTACATTCGAAGAGCTACCGGTACCCTTTTTGCCATAAAGAGGAAGTGAGGGAACAAATAGGGAAGTTGCTTGAGGACGGTATTATCAGGCACTCAGACTCTCCTTGGTGCTCCCCTGTCTGGATTGTCCCTAAGAAGCTGGACGCTTCAGGACAGCAGAAATGGAGGTTAGTGATAGATTATAGGAAGTTGAACGAGAAAACCATCGACGACAGATACCCCATACCCGACATTACTGAGATACTGGATAAATTGGGCAGATGTAATTACTTTACGACTTTGGACCTCACCTCTGGTTTCCACCAGATTGAAGTGGAACCACGGGACGTGTCAAAGACAGCTTTAAACGTCGAGAACGGACATTATGAGTTCGTGAAGATGCCTTTTGGGCTGAAAAACGCCCCCGCGACCTTTCAGAGGGTGATGGACAATGTTTTGAGGAAACACATCCAGAATAAACAGTGCTTGGTTTTCATGGATGACATTATAATTTTCTCCAGTTCTTTACAAGAACATGTACAGAATTTGAGAGCAATTTTTAACACTCTTGAGACTCATAACCTTAAACTACAACCAGACAAATGTGAATTCCTTTGCAAAGAAGTTGCATTTCTTGGGCACATCGTGACACCGGAGGGCATCAGACCCAACCCTGACAAGATAGAGGCGATAAGAACTTGGCCTCTGCCAAAGACAGAGAAAGAACTGAGGGGATTTTTGGGTATTCTTGGGTACTATCGCCGATTTATCAGGGACTTGGCGCGGATCATGAAACCACTTACCAACCAGTTGCGGAAAGAGAACAGTCTGCAACATACCCCCGAATTTGTGGAAGCCTTCGAGAAGTGCAAGACGATTCTGACTAGTAGTGATGTGTTGCAATACCCCGATCTGGAACAACCTTTTCTCTTGACCACAGACGCGAGCGACGTGGCAGTGGGTGCTGTGCTGTCCCAAGGGCCAGTGGGGAGAGATAGGCCTGTGGCTTTCGCATCCCGTACTCTGTCAAGAACAGAGCAGAATTACTCCACAATAGAGAAAGAGTTGCTTGCAATCGTTTGGGCCTGCAAATACTTTCGACCATACTTGTTCGGGAGGAGATTTACCCTTTTCACAGACCACCAACCCCTTACTTACGCCTTCGGAACTAAGACTACAAATGCTCGCCTTGTGAGATGGCGCTTGGACTTGGCAGAATTTAATTACGAGATGAAGTATAGACCAGGCAGGCAGAACGTGGTGGCGGATAGTTTGAGTAGGAGAGTGAGCAATGAGTCTGTCGTATACAATAATGAATGTATGGCAAGAAAGTGACAATAAAGCAGTTCAGTTCAGTTCCAACCACGAAGCGCGTTTCATTAAAATCACGCAATTAAAATAAGCACTTGATAATTATATTATATGGAGGCACCGCGCTTACGAGCTTTCGCGGAGTGATTCTGAAAAAGTGAAATTTTGAATCCTTTTAAACTTAAAAAAAAAAAACTCGAAGAGTCCTTTTAAACTTTAAAAACTCGAAAAACTCAAGTGTTAAATCAAACTGAAGTGAAGTCAATGAAGTGAACTTAATTTTGAAGTTAATCATGGGAGGATCACACAGTAAGGACGACGTTATCCAGGAAGGAGCTGTAAACATCGCAACGGTGCACAAATCAATAGGACAACTCAGTGAAATTTTGCTAGAAGATGAACTAGCAACGGTGAAAAAACTTTTAATAATAATCCTAGTAATTTTGTGCCTTTTGTCAATACTGACGATTTTTATGCTTTCATACATTTACATTAAGAGAGTAAAGGAGTTAACAAGAAAGAAGAACACGCGTTCAATTTTTGAAGATCTAAATAGAGCGATATAAATGAGCTTTAGACTTTCAGTGCATTGACTTGACCTGTTTTAAACCACTTTACTTGACAAAAATTACATTTCAAAACATTTGAATAAACAAAATGATTTCCGTGATAATATAAAAAGCTATATGAACTTAAATTGGCACATCGCTGCTGTTGTTTCTGCTGTTTTTGCTGTTTTGCTGCTGAATTGCATTGATGAGTGATGACACAATCTTTAACAATTTTAAAATCAAGATGGAAAAACCTGAGAGATAAGGAAGCTGATTATTCTCTCATCGAAGAACTCCAACGATTGAAGATATCGTTCGATACTGAAACTACAGCTAAACAACAGAGATACCCGCTCCAACATCAAGAACTACAAGAACAACTGGACGAATTTGTGAAAGCAGTCAACGAAACACAAGATAAGTGGATTGTGACTTTGTTGAGAAAAATTGTAATAGAAATAGAAGAAATACAAATAGAATTAGATAATAGAAACACCGAGCTAGGAAATGATGAAAGGACAATCATAGCAAATAAGATAATTAACTTCGTGAATAAATTTGTTAATCTGTATCAGTATGCAGACATAATTGACACCTATCTCGATAGTTTAAAATATTTTGAAGCAATTTTTAGAAAGGCTAGAATAAATTTACAACTGCCAAAGACTTTGACGGACAATCAAAATTTTTTGCTTGAAGTGATAGAACCTTTGGTACCCCAAGATAGGCCCCAGACACCGGAAAATACACGAACGGACGTAGAAATGTCTACTTTCGACTTGAAAACGGCATCAGCTGTTGTTCAGACTTTTTCCGGAGATCCGGACAAACTTCACCCATTTCTGGACTCAGTAGATTTGTTGGTATCCCTTACTCCAGCGGATCAAAACGGGACACTATTTTTATTCGTCAAATCAAGACTTGCGGGGAAAGCTCGCGACGTCACCGCAGGGCTCTTGACATGGGCCGAAATGAGAGCAAGACTGACCGAGACGTGTCGCTCAACGCTTACCTCAGCACAAATCCGTGCCAGGCTTGCGGCGGCAAAACAGAATAGAAGCGCGTCGGAATTTGCCAAAGAAATTGAACAATTGACGCAGAAATTGACCACCGTTTATATTTCTGAGGGTGTTCCTGCCAATGTAGCGTTGAATTTGGCAAGGGATGGAGGAGTTGCAGCACTAGTTTCAGGGGCACGTAACCCCCAAACAAGGTTGCTCCTCAAAGCAGGGAGATTCGTTTCTGTTGAGGAAGCTACGGCGAAACTCATGACTGAGAACACCTCGACTAACGAAGTCACCCAGATTCTCAGGATGAGTACCCACTATTCCCGTGGACGCGGTAATGGCAGAGGTTTTCGCGGTCGCGGTGGCCGCGATAGGTCCTATAGAGGACGAGATTATCGGAACGGATACCAAAATGCTCAGAATCGAGGTTCGCCTAGGTACCAACATAATGGTCGTAACCAGTACGACCAAAGAAATGTGAGACTAGTCGAGGCGGAAAACGGATCCGCCCCCAACCAAATGGACTATCAACAACGGTTGGGGAGTTTCTAGAGCCCTCAAAACTGATTGGACTGAGTAGACCCACAAAACAGTCCTCAAAACACGACTCTATTTTGAACCAGAATTGTAGAATATTTTATTTCAATTTGAAATACCGAAATTGTGTGAGTATTCATTTACTTGTACAAGGAGTTTTGACTGAATTTTCTTTCCTTGTTGATACCGGAGCCGATATTTCTTTGATTAAATCCCGGAAACTCGATCCAGATATTTTTGTAAACACATTTCATAAGAGCACACTTACCGGTATAACCGAGGGTTCACTTGAGTCATTCGGCACTTCTGTTTTGGAATTTGAGTTTACCGAAGAACCCGACAAAATTTTATCATACACATTTCACATTGTAGACTCCGATTTCCCGATTCCTACTGACGGAATCATCGGTATGGATTTTTTGGAGGATATGAAAGCGCATCTTAATTACGGAAATTACTTCATGTCAATTAACGTTAAAGGAGATCTAATCCAGGTTCCTTTGACCAAGATGGACGGGAAAGACACGTATTATATCCCGCCAAGATGTTACGTCATCAAACAGATCGATCTCGACATTTCAGAAGATTTTATTGTACACAAGTCAGATTTAGGTGACGGTGTTTTCTTAGCTGAAAGCATAATTTCACCTCAAGCAAAATTTATTTCAATACTGAACACGTCTTTGGAATTCAAAAGAGTCAGCAACATTCCGCTCAATGCCACAAAATTGTCTCACTACGATATTTTTGCTGGCACAGCAAGGTCGACTCGCGACAATGAAAACGAAAGTGCACACCAGCAAAAATGCAAAGATTATTTACGCTCGCGAATGAATGGTGTCAAATTACCCTTTGAGACACTGTCGGAATTCGTTGCAATGTGCGGGGAATACCATGACGTATTTTCATTTGCAGATGATATTCTGCCTGCGAATAATTTTTACCAGCAAAAGCTCTCGCCCACAGACGAGAATCCCATTTTCATGAAAAATTATAGGTTACCGGAGACTCAAAAACACGAAATCAATAGACAGGTGAAAGAGATGCTCGATCAAGACATTATCGAAGACTCTGATAGCCCATTCAATAGCCCAATTTTACTCGTTCCAAAGAAATCTCAAGACGATACAAAGAAATGGCGTTTGGTCGTTGATTTTCGAGCTCTCAATAGAAAACTCATACCGGATAGATTCCCTCTACCCAGAATTGACGACATACTCGATCAATTGGGAAGATCTCGCTTTTACAGCACTTTGGACTTTAGAAACGGATTTTTGCAGATTGAATTGGAGAAAGACTCGCGTAAGTATACGGCATTTTCAACCGATAGAGGCCACTATCAGTATAAACGACTGCCTTTCGGTCTCAATGTGGCCCCAAACTCATTCCAGAGGATGGTAAATATAGCCACCTCTGGTCTTCCCCCAGAGATTTGTTTTCTATATTTGGACGATATAATTGTTTTAGGATGTTCTGAGGAACAACATATGAAAAATTTGGCAGAAGTTTTTGAATGTTTGAGGAAGAGGAATCTTAAACTGAATCCGGAAAAATGCGAATTTTTCCAAAAAGAGGTAAAATTCCTCGGACATCAAATCACTCAAGAGGGCGTATTGCCAGACCCTTCAAAATTCGTGGTAGTCAAAAATTTCCCAGTACCTCAAGACAAGAAAGAGGTAAAAAGGTTTACAGCCTTTTGCAATTATTACAGACGTTTCATTCCAAATTTTTCATTACTAGCTGGACCTTTGAATTACTTGCTGAGGAAAGACTCAAACTTTATCTGGACAACCGAATGTCAAAACTCTTTCGAGAAACTCAAGAAAGCACTACTTGACCCCCAGATCCTGAAGTATCCAAACTTTTCAAAAAAATTTTACCTGACAACAGATGCGTCAAAGGTTGGCTGTGGCGCAGTGTTGCAGCAGATGCACGGAGATACTTTGTTCCCGATAGCCTACGCGTCAAAGAAATTCACAACTGGCGAAGGTAATAAATCAACGATAGAGCAGGAGTGTATCGGTATACACTGGGCGATTCTACATTTTAGACCCTACCTGTACGGACGAAAGTTTGTCGTGAAAACTGACCATAAACCTTTGGTTTTCCTCTTTGGTCAGAAGAATCCTTCTTCCAGGATAACCCGAATGAGACTCGACTTGGAGGAATACGACTTTGAAATTGAGCACATTTCTGGTGCCAAAAACGTCATAGCCGACGCTCTGTCTCGTATGACCCTCCAGGATATTAAAAATTCCCTCTACGTTACCACACGTGCACAGTCAAAGAAAGTGAACGAAAGGCCTGATCAACCTTCCTACACATACGCACTTTACCCCGGTGACGTGAAAAATTTACCAGAATTGAGAATTGAAATCGACGGAGACTTTATTTTGTTTTCGGTACGAGAAAATAAAGAATTGATTGACGAGTACGCAATTGAGATAGGCAAAAGCATCATCCACACGCTAGAGAATGGAGTTGCTCAGTTAGAAAAAATATTTAGAGCACCCACAGAGGTCGCTCTGTCGCAGAGAAATGCGATTATACCGGAATTGGGCCCACCTGACCTGAAATTTGTGTTCGGCAGGCTGAGGAATGTGCACATTATTCTATACGTACCAAGAGAAAACGTAACAGATCCGGAAAAAATAAACGAAATAATTGCAGAAAATCATGACTCACCTATGTCTGGCCACCCAGGCAAGACAAGACTCTATAACAAACTACGGAGGAAGTATAAATGGCGCAACATGAGTAGTATAGAATGTACTATTTCTAAACGTGCCGCTAATTATTCCTCATAACAGCAAATGTATAAAACGGAACTTCATCTACTCCCTCGTCACCATAGCTTAGTGGTTAGAGTATCTGGCTCATATACATGGATGCCTGGGTTCGAAACTTGACAAAAAAAATTTTTTTTTTGAGTTCCTCATCACTAAATGTCTCGTAGAATTTTCTTCATCAAATGAAATGTATACAACTCCACCATGAATACACCAAACGAAGATCGGAAAAACATAAACACTGTATAATTGTTTTTACATATATTTTATTTCATTATAAATTGATAAAATGGTGCGCTACAATGATTACAGTAAATATGTGTATCGTTTATATAAAACTCTAGATTTTCTATTTCCCACGTTTCCATTTTATCCACCATATCATACAACTCATCTTTTCTTGTCCAAAATTTCACTAACCCCCATTGCTCTAAAACATCATACAAACAGTCGTATGACAAGCATAAGGGTCCTACCTCTCCTCCCGTTTGAGGAAACACCCTATCTATGGTAACATATCTAACTCTTACTGTATTTTCTTGCTCGATCCATGGAATACGCCAATAGTCCTCGATGTTCTCCTTGAAATTCTGCCATTTTTTTATGTTGCTACAGCTCGGCTTTTCTGGGAATTTTTCTCGTTCAGCAAGCTCCTTCCATTCGGCAATTGTGAATTTTCCAGGCCCCTCATCTTCGCTTTCTTCTTCGTCTTCCTCCTCCATTTCCTCTTCTTCTTCTTCGTCTACGAACTCCTGTGATGATGGAGGGGGAGTTGGCGGAAGATGATATATCTCGTTCAGGTGCTCCTCCATGATTACAATTTCAATTTGAATTGATTTACTGATGTATTCTTACGTAAAATTACACTTTTCTGTACGGTAATTTATACTGTAAAAACACATTTAAAATCAGGGCTTATCAGTAAACTTGTCTATCAAATACTGATGTATTCTCACGTAAAATTACACTTCCTGTACTGTAATTTAAACGCATTTAAAATCAAAGCTTATCAGTAAATTTGCAACCTTGCAACCTTGTAAACCTTGCAAAAACAACACAACTTTCTACTTTGAAGCAAAATCAGAAAACGTTTATCAGCATTATATTATCACCATGTTATTGATTTTATGAAATTTTTACAAAAGTTAAATGATTTATAAGCGCGAAAACTCGTCTGATTGTCTCAGTTCCAAAAAGTACACCAAGCTTAAACCAAGATGGAGAATTTCGTCACCCTATTCAACGCAGAAGCTGAAGGCCGTCGCCGTTTCATCCCGCTCGCTGATTTGGAGAAGGGTAAAGAATACCCCATCGCCCAAATCAGGATGGGGGTTTCAACAAAAGGTGATGGGGGAAAAATTCTAAAGGTTGACATCGACACCCTTAGATGGACGATACTACCCACCACCTTGGCTGACATGGTTACCACGGAAGAAAAGCTGAACGAGCTAAACAATACAATCGGTGGATTCATCTACGTAGGTCAAGACATGGAGAGGAACAAGAAACATCTCTTTAAATTTATACCAAGAAGTTAAATAAAAATTTAATTTTCAAATCTTCCTTCAAAAGAGGAAGATAAAAAAAAACATCTTGTTTTAGTTTTTTAAACTTTTATCATACAATACTTGTTTAAAGTGTAGTTTTATACAGGTACACTCGAAGGGAGATGCAGCAAATATAATTGGTTTGTTATTTTTATCTGTTAGATGAAAGGAAATTCTTCTTATGTTTCTTTTATTCACTTTACTGTATATTATATTTCTAATAGACTTTTCACGACCATACGTTCCTCTTCCTATATAAATTTGAGGTATAAGATTTTCTCCAACCATGGAAGGCTCAACAAAGTCACAATGAAGAACTAGATAAACTGTTTCATTGAATACAGGTGTGTTATACAGTAAAAAAATTGATAATGTTTTAAGAAAAAGATGTCTGCATAATGATGAAAAAAGATTTTGGAATTTCTCTTCATCTTTTTTCGGAACTTTTTCTCGAACTAAAAAGAAATGAAGTTGCAGTTGAAATGTTAGTAAAATTTCCTCTAAGGTATACGGTTTTTCATACTCGAAATAAAAATATTCAGGTTTTTTGATTGAGTTGAGTAAAAATTTTGCCTCATGTTCAACAGCCATATCAGAGTGAACACTGATAAAATTTTTTTTATTACTTAGTGAACCCTCAAATGTTTTTGCTTTCTTTTTAAATAAAGGTGTATGAAATAGGTTCCATTTTCCATAGTTTTCAGAATAGTATGTTGGTGACTCCGCAGATACACATACAAATTCAAAAAATTTTATTAAATCAAACTGAGTATTAGTATCATCCTTCTTAAAATTGATTACATCATATGATTCACTGTTCATCATGATACCATTATGAATGAATTCACACACGCCCACAACCCATTCAGATTTATCATCGAAAATAATTTCTTTAGGGAGTTTACATGAAAACGTGCTAGAAGGTGCAAGATTAATTGGCGAGAAAAGGGTTATAGTGAATTCTGTACTCATCTCTATATGTGAGGAAATTGAGTATTGATCTCTCTTTTATACTCAATCTCAACGGTGGAATATAAGTTAAGATGAGAAAATAATTTTCATTAGTTTTGCTTTGAACATGTTGCTGCTGTCAGTGTTTTATTTTCTACCTCTTTTTTTGCTCATATACGGGAAGAAACCATGTGACATAAGAGGTCAAAAGTGTGTTTTACGGAATATTTTTATGAACGAAGGAAACGCAACGTCAATTGAACCGGTTGCTATGAACGCCTCACTAATTGATACAGTGCAATTTCTTTCGGTATCAATTTATATGATGGGGAGTGATATTTGCCAGAATTTACCAGAGACAATCAACATTTTTGCTCGTCAAAGTGGAATTGATGTCGTACATCCAGATGCTTTTTGGCAGTGTGAACAACTTAAAATTTTAGATTTAAGTTATAATAACATAAAAGAATTTCCTTTCGAGCTTTTACTTTTTGCAAATCATTTACAAACTTTAAAACTCGCTAACAATAAAATTCGTCATATAGAACCGGATGTGTTCAAACAAATTTGGGGATTAAAACGATTAGAATTACAAAATAATAGGATAAAAGAATTTTCTTCAATAACTTTTACATACCTGCGCTCATTACATGTGTTAAAAATTTATTCAAACCACCTTGAGAGTCTAAATGTGAATGAGTTGATTGATAAATGTAGAGATTTAAGAGCATTATACATTGGGGATAATGATTTTTCATGTGAAAATGTTGAAGAGTATGTAAGAAATTTGAAACTGAGTAATATAAGTATCATAACTCATATTGATACACCTCGTTTAAGACCTTACAATATAACCACCCGAGATAAAGTTGAATGCATTGAAGATATAGATGTCCTTAAAGTTCCATCTATTTACTTAGATTTTGAGAGTCTCAAAAGAAAGATGCAAGAGCTTCAAAAAATTCAAATGACGCATACAAATGTCGACAATTTATTAATATCAGAACTAGCTGAGAGTAGACAAAATATTTCAAAAATATTTTCTCTCTTAAACGGTAATTCATCAACATCTAATGATTTCCTGAAAATGTCAAATAATTTAAATTTAAACTTTAAAAATTCTCAAAATAATTTTTTAAGAGTCAATGCATTGAATGACAGTTTGATTAAAGTTGAAAGGAATATTTCACAACTGTATGATATTCTAAAAAGAAATGTTACATTCCTATTTAATAAGATAAATAATGTAAATCATAAAGTGTTTAATATTACTAAAATAATAAATAATTCAAACTAAAAAAATCTTTTAATTAATGACGTCAAAGGTGAATAATTGCAAGCAATTGTGAAATTCAAATGATGAGATGGAGAGAAAATTATTCTCTCTTAACAAGTATAAAATATGAAATATTTCTTAATTTTCTTTCATTTAAAATTGAGTTATGAATAAAGAAATATCACGTCTTCAAACTTTTGAATTTTTAAAATTCAAATCATCATCAAACAGTATACAGAAACTTGCTCAAATGGGTTTTTATTACACTGGAATAGGTCGGAAGTTGAAATGTTATTTCTGCAAATCAGAGCTGAATGATTGGATTGAAGAAGATGACCTCCTTTTAGAGCATTGGAACATCTCCCTAGGATATATTGGAAATCGTTGTTACTCTTCTACATGTCCAATATTAAGAGGAGAGGAGTCCACAAATGTACCTATAAGTACTGAGCTCTTCAACCAATGCTTTCCAATTGTATCCTATGATACAGTTGGGGGTAGAAATGATCATCATCCTAGAGCATATGGCGAAACTACTTCTAGAAGAACAAGAAGAATGAAAGAAAACTAGACAGAATCATTATATATCATTTGATGCTTCCTACTTCGTCACGGACTCTGTTGCGCTTTATGTTAGACAACTTTTTTTGAATAAAACATTTATTACACTGTAACCCAGTTTACAAATTTTTTTCTTTTGGAATTGAGTGAAGAACCCGTTTGAATTTGTGTGTCTTTATTTTTTTTTCCTCTTTTTATTTTCGTGTTTCTGTTGTTTTCTCCTTTGTAAAGCTCTTTCCTAGCCATTTCCACATCAACGTGAGCAATTTCACCAGTTTTTGTGTTCATAAAGGGCCTGTACAGAGATGATTGTGCACGCCCTTTCTTGATCAAACGTGCATCATCCTGTTTGAACTCCTCCATGGCTTTTTTTAGTAAAAATTCTTCTAGAGCGTAATCAATATTTGGATGAGTATTAGCAGTAGTAGTAGTAGTGGTAGTAGTAGTGGAAGTAGCAGTAGAAGTGCTTTCCTTATCATCTATCACCCTTGAATGTTTTTTCTTGTTCTTGATATTTTTAACGGGTTTCACGCTTAATGCCTCATAAATCTCTTCGGGTTTCTCGCTTGTTTTCGCATGAATCTTTTTAGGTTTTTCACTTATTTTATCTAAGATTTCGTATTTTTCTGAAAGAGAGGCTTGCGTACCGATATCAAAAGTATTTTTTTTTATCTGAGAGTTAGTATTACTTTCATTATCTCTAGTTTCTTGATGTTTATCCAACACAGCTTTATACAACAACCATTTTCTTGTCGAATCAATCGCGGAATTTTTAAGGATTGAGAAAATTTCTTTATCACTCTCAGAAAAGTTCTCGATATTACATCCTTGATTTACAAGTTTATTAAAAACAGGAGGGGTCATAACAAAAAATTTTTGCATGCTCATTTAAAAATAATTTTTCCTAATATCGATGTAAGAAAACTAGATAACAGTAAAGGAATGAATCCTCCTCTTTGAATTAAAATGTTTTTACTTTTACACAAGTTTTTAGTACGAACGAGGTTTCTTAAATGATTTTTATATTTTTTCAATCTCTTCTTTTTCATTTGTGAAATTTTAATATTACCATTCATGGTATTTATAACAATTTCCAAAATTGATTTGATGAGGTCAGGTTCAGCTACTTTTAGGATACTTTTACATAGCTTTGGTTTAGCTTTCAAAAGCGTCCACAATAAATATTTGTTCCTCTTTAATTTCTGAAACTTGGGCTCTTTTGAGGACATCTTTTATATTTGCGAAACATTCAAAGTAGTCGTTATCAAAAAGTTTTGTTTTAAACCTTAAAATATCATTTGCTTTTTGCGTGAGATCAATAAATAAGTAGCTATGTGGAGATCTAGTAGCTTCCTTATATATATTCTGAAGTTCTCGCCAATTTTCAGGAGAAATTTGCCTTGCTAGTGAAGAAAATTGGTTACGCTCTCTAGGAGATTTAAAAAAGCATATATATTGGTTATTCATAGAAATATCTCGGGAATGTTTTCCTTGGAAAAAAAAGTTCTGCAGGATTAGTATCACGCTCACAGCTTTATGATGAGAGTTTATTAAAAATAGTTCACACACAGTCTTTGTGAGATCCAACATAAGATCATCAATTATTATCAATGAGTTCGCGTTGATTGAGTCTATGTCTGGAACACCTTCATAAACATGAAGATTGGCAACTGTGTCAACTATCCCTGATGGAATAAAATTCCTATTTTTACAACACCATACAATTTCTTTGATTGGTTCTCCAATCACTTCACGATCTAAATTTAACAACAATTGCTTCACAAAAGTTGTTTTTCCACACTGACTTGGTCCTGCTACAGTACAACGAAAAGGTGCTACAAAATGCATTTTTTAAATTGATTCTCCTTCACTGTTACAAATTTTTCAATAATAAAATCAAAAGATTCTGAAATAACTTATATATATATATATATATAGATGCTACCACTCTTGTTTTTATTATTTCTAAACATGTTTCAAACAGGTAAATCTCTTAAAGATATCGGACCCTTGCTTAAACAAGAACCTACATTTCAAAGAGGTTATGGGTGTTTCCCAACTCGAATCACTCGTCGTTCAAAACGATACATTGGAGGAGGAATCGGGAATATTTTTGCTGGTGTTTATCGTTTTTTTAAACCTCTCCTTCAAAAAGGATTGAAAACTCTAGGTGAAGAAGTTTTAAATACTGGAAGTGATATTCTCATTAACAAGTCTAATTTACCCATTGGAGATATGGTAAAACAAAGGAGCAAACAAGCTGTTTCGAATTTGAAACGAAAAGCTGAAACAGCCAGAGATGAACTTCTAAGGGGCTCTGGATTAATAAAAAGGAGACGTATAAGTGTTCCTTCACAGTCGTTTGCTGCTATCAGAGGGGGAAAGTTCAAGAGAAAAAACGCTAATAAGAAGACTAAAAAACCTCAAAGAAAGAGGAGCTCTAAAAAGAAAAGAAAAACACCTAATTCTTCCACATCTCGAGGAAGAGGAGGAGGAGGAGGAGGAAGAGGACGACGACGTTAACACAGACAAAATAAAAAAAACATAATTGATATCTTTACTTAAGATCAAAATGAAATTTCAAGAGTGCATTCCATCAGAAATTGACTTGTTTAACCCAATTCCTCTACAAACGGGTATTTTAAATTGTGAAAAAATCACCTACTCACCAGTGACAAGTTTGGATAATACAACAGTTATTGAGTTTCTATTACCAGGAGCATCTGATTATTTTAGGGATTTAAGCACAATCAACTTGTATACTCGAGTACAACTTTTAAAAGGAGATGGGGGCATTCATACAAAACTAGAAGCGCCAAAATTTGAACCTGCTTTCATCGCAAACGCTATGCACAGTATATTTAAATCCTGTACTGTTTTTTTCAACAATCAACAAGTATCATTTACGGACAATTATCACTATAAAGACTATCTAACAAAAATACTAAATTTCGATAAAAGTGCAGCAGTATCTTCCCTCTTGAACGAGGGATTCTTACTGGATGAGGAAGGACCGGCATTTGAAAAATTCGAAGCAAAGGGACCAATCAATGAGAGACGAGCTTGGACATTGGGAGGACAAATTTATGAGTTCTCCGGAAAACTGAATATAGACTGTTTTAATATATCTAGATTTCTCCTCAATAATGTTAGTGTAAAGATTGTTCTCACTCTAGAAAACCCTAGCTTTTTTCTCATGGAAAAAGATTCGCAAAATTCAATTCTTAAAGTGCACGAGGCGTCTTTATGTGTAAATCACTTTAAATTAAACTCTGAGTTGTTGCTTAAAATTCATCAGGAGTTAAGTAAGAATCAAGTAGCAATTTACCCTTTTAAAAAAAGTGAAATCAAAACTATAACAATTCCTTCGGGTATAAAACAATTTCCAATTGATAATTTATTTTCTGGAAAAATACCATCAAACATTGTAATTGGGTTAGTCAATAATTCTGCCTATACGGGGAACTATGAAAAGAATCCATTTTATTTTCATAATCATAATCTTCAATCTATTGGTGTGTATTTAGATGGACGATGTATTACACAAACACCCATAGAAACAAGTTTTTCAAAAAACTTATACGCCAGAGCTTATAATCAGTTTTTAGAGGGAACAGGGGTTCAATATACTGATAAAACAACCATGGTAACCAAATCTATGTTCAAACGAGGCTTCTGTCTCTTTCCATTCTGTTTAACCCCTAGTAACAATATGAATAATGAAAATGAATGTCGGGACGTTCAACCAGCTTCAGTTTTGAAATTAGATTTAAAGTTCGAAACAGCCATAGATGAAGCTATAAGTGTATTAATTTGGGCAGAGTACGACTCGCACTTTGAAATTGATAGAAATTTTACAACAACAGTTGTGTAATTTTGAAAAACATTTATAAATACATGTATTGAAAAAACTAAATAAAAAAACAAGTTAAAACAAAAATGAATAATCTAGAAATTCATTACGTGCTATCCACCTTAGATCATAAAACAAAAAAAACTTTTGATGAGGTTCTTGCGAGTGATACTCTTCTAAAAAAAAAAATTCACCCGAAGAAGCGTGTGCTTCTGGTTGTAAATTTCTCAAGAAGTACAACTTTGGGTTCTCATTGGTGTGTCTTTTACATAACACCTTCATCTTTAGAGTTTTTTGATTCCGCAGCTGCATCCCTTTACGTAAATTCAGATTTTAAAAAATTTATTGCGCAGAATTCGAGGAGAAATATGACGTATAATACCAAACGATTACAATCTTTTTACAGCGATGTGTGTGGCGAGTATTGCTGTGTATTCGCATACCTCCGTTCAAGAGGTGTATCATTTAAAAACATTTTGAATATTTTTCAATTCAGCGATAAGCGTAATGATATAATCCTGATAAGGTTGTTTTGCAAATATTTCAAGTATATGAGAGACAGTATAAAATTGGAGTAAATTTTTGTTTTAAAATCCACTCTACTGCAAACCGAGATCAAGATGACAGCATATTCAGCATCAACTACGGTGATTTTTGACCTCATCTTTCTGTACGGGAACGGGAAACAAATGTAGTCAACAAGTAGAAAATAAAAATAAAAAATTTTTTTTTGTAAAAAAAATGTGTTTTTCTTCTTCTCTCTAACTTGTCCACCACCATCACCATCAACTTCCCCACCACCACCACCACCACCACCACCACCAACTTGCCCACCAACTTGCCCACCAACTTGCCCACCAACTTGCCCACCAACTTGCCCACCAACTTGCCCACCAACATGCTCACGATTCGGCAGACAACGCAACCTGCTGACCACCCCCACCACCACCGCCGCCGCCGCCGCCGCCGCCGCGGTTGTCTGCCGGTGCGGTCGGCTGGTTGTCTGCCGTGTGTGGTTGTCTGCCGTGGTTGTGGGGCGAAGTGTGTGGTGGTGGTGGTGGTGGTGGTGGTGGTGGTGGTGGTGGTGGTGGTGGTGGTGGTGGTGGTCTGCCGGGGTGTGTATGATTTCTAAAGTCCTTTTTAAATTTTATACAAAATCAATTTTTATTATTCATATGGGTTATACAGAGGAGAAAAAAAAAAGCTTAAGATTGCTGAACAGTATCTTCTAAACTATAATGACCCAAAGCAAGGGTATTGATTCTGTCCTCTAACACAAATCTTTTACTATCATTAGAATTTAAAGCAACTTTATTTACAACTTGCGTAAATAAAGTATGCTTCTCCGACCTAATCAGTTCCTGTCTTTTAAGGATTTTTAATTGAGGATCGTGAAGACTCCTCAAATAATCATTGATATGTAGGGCTTTAACTACATTCCGTCTCACCCCTTTTGCTTTATTAATCTCAACCCCATCCAAAATCCTTATTGAGTAACATTTTGATCGGAGACCAACAAATTCCGATATAATTCTACCTTTACATTCATCTTTCATTGCACCGAGTCTTTTCTTATTAACACGCGGAATTTTATGAATATTATTGTCAGAATAATCTGACGTATCGAATTTTAGAGTGTATAGAGGAGACTCGATAATTTTTTTAAATTTCCCATAAAAATCTTGACACTCGATTTTATAAATGAAACTATCGGTGTCTGTGTAACAAACAGTTACTTTTTCATTTTCTTGGGTAAAATGATTTTTAAAAAAATCATAATGAAATTCATACATTATGAATTTCGCATAATCCAAAACCGTCATACCAACTTGTATTGGTTTTGTGAATGAAAGCATGGAGTTATAAACCTCACATGCAATGAAATCCTCATCAAATGAGGTTATATTTTTAAGGTGTCCCGAAGTTATAAAATATCGAGCACCTCGTCTTCTATTTCCCGTATCCCACGCATTACAGAGAAAAATAGACCTCCGTTTTTCTAAAGCTTCAATGGTTTTTCCGAAAATTGCGTTAACCATTGACTTACTCAAGTCTCGCTCTGCAGCAGTTCTTGCAGAGGCTCTTCTTTCTGCATTGAGTTGAATATAGCTGTTCATCCAATTTGATTGGAAAAATCGAAGAGCTCTGTGAATTTTCACAACCTTTAAGCCATTATAAATAGCTTGTTTTAGTAGTTTGATATGTACAACATATTTCTTTTTATCGAATAATGTTGTACAAAGTTTTGAAATGTTATCCCCTCGACACTTTATGTGCTCGGGAAGGAAAGGAAAATCATTATGATTTTCATGCAAGTGCTGAGGATATAAAATATCCACCTCAAGCATCAACCCAATATCACCTTCTTCGTTAAAGTTAGGTACATCTAAATTCAGAATTTCCTCTTGTGATAACCATGTGAACCCTGAAAGAGGGAGCTTTTGACACATAACATGTCCATATAGGTTATTAACATCAAAGTACATGAGGTAAGAGGGAGGCGTACCTTCCACAGCACTATATCCCGTAAATTCATTTTGGGCTTTCACATGGCGAAGTGATACCCCTGAAAAGCCTCCTCTAATCCCCGAACGAACAAAGGAATATTGCTCGATATCCGTGATTAGCTCAATTTCAACATTAGTAAATTTAAGCATTGCATCCCACGACAACCCCGGAGCAGTGTAGTAGTGAGCTGGATCTAATTGATATAAAGAAGGATTTAGAGAGTTAGCTCGAAGGTTTTCAAACACATCTGCCAGCAGGAGGATGTCTGTAGTTAAATATAAATTAGAATAGTCCAGCATGTTTGAACACTCAAAAATGCTGTACACGTTTTCTGCATGACGATAATCATCTTCAGAAATGCTTGGGATAAAATCAGTAAATGATGGAAATCCATCATTATAACTGTTGAAGGAAGACATTAACTCATAGGGGAAAAATTGTTTCCGCTTTAAAATTTCGATTTTAGAAATACTTTCTTCCTCAGATTCATTCGGATTTTGAGCACGTAAAATTTTTAAAAATTCTTTTTTTAAATTTATAAAATCGGAGTCTTCTAAGGTTTTAACCCAATTTTCGAGACTTGTGCTCATAAATTTAAATGAATCTCTGAATGAAAGAGTGAGAAAAATAGGTTTTCCATTCAAATCATCTGAGAGTAAAATTCTCTTATTAATTGCCGTGTATCGTTCCATGGTATTTGGGATTATACTCGGAAGACATTGTGGTTCAATCCTCATAAGCTCCCTGATAATAAGGTGAGCATCGTAATTGGAAAAATTATGAAAAAAAATTGGGATCGTTTTCGCTAAAAAGTATTTAATATTACACCTACTGTGACTCGCTCCTCTATACACTCCTGTTATGTGACAATGATCCCTTACTTTTCGTGCCCCACTTAGAGTAAGTAAATTTTGCCGCAAGGGATCAACCTCTAAGAATACCTCGTTGCAAATATGACAATTAGTTGCATTTTTATAGGAATCCCAGAGGTGTGGAGGAAGCCTTCCTAAATTAATATTCTTCATCAAATATTTCTTCCCTAAATCTTTACAGTCTTTTACAAGACTTTCTATGAAAACTCTTTCACACCCTCTACCACTAAATATTCTTAACTTATCCAACTCAGGATTAAAACTACTCTTGATGAAATATCCAGCTCCAGAAGGCACATGTTGATGTTTTGGTGTGTGAGCTGAAGTTAAACATTCAATAAAGAAGGTGAAGAAGATATGAAAAAAAAAAAAACTTACAGGAGATATTATTGCTGTTTGCACAGGATGATATTGGTTGAAGTATACACTCGAAATCTGCGTATATCACAAACGGAGCTGGGATCTGATTTTGATGATTGCGAAACTTTACTTGATTTTGGGGAAAACAGTAAGTAGTCTGAAAGCATCCATTGGTCTTATGCCCCTGAAGGAGATCCTCATCGGGAAATGAGGATAAGCAATTGTTACAGAATTTTTTCGCTGTAACACTCGATTTGCCTAATAATCTGTTGAGATTTTTTATCCAACAGAAATGGCTTTCATCAAGCTCTTCATTATCTAACACTAAAAGATTTATATGAATCGTTCGCTCATCACTTCGAAAGAGCGGTCCAACGACTTTATTTTTATCCTTTTCCTCTATTCCAAGGCCAAAGACATTAACAGATATGTTAATGTTATTTTTCAAAAATTTTCGAATCGATTTCAATTCTATAGGGAATTCAAGTCCATCCCAGTTCAAGTTGTAAACCATATCGACTAGCTCTTTATCCATATGATTTAGTGTTGTTATTCGTCGATAAAGGCGTTGCTTCTCCAAATTGCTCATTTCATTGTTTTCTCCCACTAGATGTTTGAAAAGTAAAGCTGCTCTAATTGCTCCTTGAAAACATGTTCCGTCTTCGTCCATAGGTACTATACAAGCTTTTTTATCTGATATATTTTTAGGGAGAGTAAATGGTATTCCAACTCTAAGGGGGTCGTATTTATTGATGTTTAAATACACCACATTATATTCATGTAAGCTCCATCCACTCCCCGTTTCAGCATAGCTCTCCTCATTCAATAAGAGATTTTGATAAGCTTCACGAATTTTCTCCAATATATCATCAACTTTGGTTAAAATTATAAACTTTGAATGAAAAATTCGTTCTTCAAACTCTTCAATCAGTTGCTCTCCCTGATCCAAATCCATTATTGTTTTAGTGTACGTTCCAGTTGCTTTAACTTGAAATAGAACAGCTGTATGCTCTTGCAGTGCTATATTTAGCAGAAGCTTTATTTCACGTAGGACATCAGGGTGCTCTAAAAAGCACTTGAGATCGACTGTTGATGGAGATGGATTCTCAATTACATACCATGCAATTCTATTGGAAAAAGCACTGAAAACTTTACTCGTTAAATTGCTGATACTCTCGTATGCAGTTTGAATGTGAGCAGATGTAGTGAGATGACGTTTCCACTGCTTTAAAGGTACATCCAATGAACAATCTGTGCACCTTTTAGTGCCTGCTCTCTCCCCCGATGGTACCGTTGGTGTTGTTGATGATGAAGGTGCTTCCTCCACGTTCTCCGACCGCCCCAAAGATGCCTGATGTTTAGTTGTTATATGCCGTTTTAAAGATTTCTTATTGGAAAACTTTGAACTGCATCTATCGCAATTGAGTTGTTTTGAAGGATTTTCACATCTCTCAAGGTGGGTTTTTAGACTCCTCAAGTGCTTATACCCCATCCCGCACTTTTCACACAAAAACATATTGCTAACTCCTTTGCACTCACAATGAAACTGAGAGATTAAATCAATATTAATTGAGGATTATACTAATAATTTAATCTCAGTAAATTCATTACTTATCACTTTTACTGATTAAATTGATTATTTTTTCAAAGTGATTTTGAATAAGTTCATCAATTTAATTCGATTCAAATGAGTTGATCTTCATCTATCAACAGGGATTGAACAGAGAAATAGTGAGAGAGAGGTAATTTCTTATTTTTTTAAATTTTAACGAGAAGGTAATTTTTTTATTCTTTAGCAAAGAAAAATGAGTGAAGAAAAACCGATCCAAGTTAACGAAGTGTCCTCAACAACAACGACTTCGACAATTGAGGTTATCGTTAGATATCCACAGATGGCGGAGGAGGAGGAGGAGGAGGAGGAGGAGGAGGATCCGCTGGAAATACGTCCCATCAATGAACGAGATGGATCGGAAACCCCATCTAACGTTGATATATTCGAGGAGAGGGACTCACCGGAATCGCCTCCAAGTCGTGAAATCCCCGAACCAGAGTCGTCTGACGATGAATCACAATATGAATTGTGCGATTTATGCGAAGAAGAAGTACCATGCAATAACAATCGATACAGCTTCTTCTGTAATAATTGCGGACATTACAATGGCTATGCTCAATGTGTGTTTTGCCCTAGCTGTCGAGGAGAATAAAGAATGCTTTTCAATACTCAACGATGTTTTTTTTTTTGTTGCAATCGGCCCATTCTCTCATCTTGATGAACGGCAACAGCAGCTTTCACTGTTGTTAGCTGTATTAAGTAAGAGGTAGTAGAATACACCAGTTTGGGTATTTTCATTATTCAACTTCATAGTGAAAATTGAGATAACATGAGCGTTATGCATGCACATTTTTTTTTCTATCACAATGAAAACTCTAGAGTTGTTTTTTATTTTTTAATTATTATTTATTTGAGAAAGTTCTCCTTTACAGATTTCGGGTATTTCGTGAAAAAGTCTGGAAAAGTTTACATTGATTGGAGAAGATGTTTTTATGAGGAAAAAGTCCTCATCCTCTAAACTCATAACTTCTTTAAAAGCGCATTTTTTCTTGTAAGCATCCACGTATTCTTTTATAAGAAACTCCTTCTTTCTATAAGTCGAAACAACTTTTTTTAAAAATTTAAACCATTTGAAAAAATTAAAAAACTCATCAAAAGATAAATTAATTCTATTTTTTCTATTTTCTGAAGAAATTTGTGTGATTGAAACAAGAATATCACAATTGGTACTTTCAACTTTAGTTTCGGTAGAAGAGCTGATGCGAAAAGATTTGCTTTTTTTTCTATTCAATAGTTCTTTCACGTTAGCATTTATCAAAAATTCCGCTTCACTCACTACGGTTCCTCGAATTTGATCGAGAAATGATGAGAATAAATCCAATTCTTCTCCGTTGAACCAGATGTGATCTTTTTCTGATCGTAGAGAGATGCAAGTTGTGTAATCCTTCGGGGAGTATCCAACAGAAACTAGTTGTAAGCTCTTTTCATTTGATGAAACCACATAGCTATAGCTCAGCAGATAATTATCAACAGTACTTTGCTGTAATTTAGACTCTGGAACTTGAAAAATTCTAGTCCTTCGTTTTTTCTGAGGCGGATTAAACTCTACTTCGTTTGATGTCATTTTAGCAACTACTCATCTTAAAGAATATCACTCTCTTTTATGTAGGAGTTGAAACGATCATCGAATCCAAGCCATTTCACTAACACTCTCCCTCTCTCTCGTTTTATAACCCTCTCAACCAGATAAGCAGAGGGGTACTTCACTTTCTGTAGTTCATGCATGTAAAAACTTCTTGGTAAAAGATTATACTGAAAATCAGTCAATTTAAAAGTGATGGGATGTGTATTTCTTATTTCTACTATCTCGAAAATTCCTACTGACCAATTTGGTTCAAAACCTCGTCTAAACGAACCTGTTAGGTCGGAAATTCTTACATAATCCCCCACTTTGAATGAATGTTTAATACTTTTTACAGTAATGTCTCGTTTATATACTGTACGAAGAAGCTCTTTTTCATTTTTTTTATTAACCTCTGACGGCTTCATTTTAATAGTTCTATGTCTTGAATTGTTATAGATTGAGAGTAAATTTGGTATATATTTAACCCAATTATAATTTCCATTATAACCGAAATTTTTCCACATTAAATTTTTGAATGTTTTATTAAAACGTTCGACAATACCAGCTTTGATTTTCGTGTGGACTGAATACAACCTTATTTTTCTTTTGCTTAAAAATTTCATAACATGTGAGTTGTAAAACTCACTCCCTCTATCAACACATATATTCTTAGTAAACTTTGAATATTTATATGAGTTTAAAATTTTTTTAAGTGCTACCATGACTTCTTCCCCACGTTTTGTTTTCAGTGGTTCTGCATATGCAAATTTAGAGAAAGTATCTATTACGGTTAGAATGAAAGTAAAACCATTGTTTTGCTTCTTAAAAGCATCTAGCTGAACTAAATCAGCTTGTAAGGTCTCACCAACTCCCTTTTGCTCATATTTTCTTCGAGGAAAATTAACCCTTGCTGGTTTATGCAGCTCATTAACTATCTGTTTTTTTATTTCGCTTACTTTTTCCATAGTTAAGTATCTTTAGATCTTGTGTTAAATGAACGAAAAAATAATGAAGCAAAACAAAGTTATTTTTGTATTTATATACTGAATAAAATTTTGATATAAATAGGAGTGTGATTCGGAAAATCAATCCTTATAATGAAATATGAATAGTTTTTATATGACATTATTTTCCAATAGTTGCCAGAACTATTACAAGAATAATTCTTCATCGAAATTTACTTTGAAACTTCCAAAACCATTTAATTTCCAAGAAGGAGAGTGGAGTGTTGCACTTGCAGATTGTTGTCATCCACCTATTATTAGTGTAGTAAAAGATGGATTGAGGAAGCAGGACTCAATAACATTCCCTTTCATTGTTAGTGAACACTCTTTTCAATATGATTTAAATCAGCTTATTACATTCATACTTTCACATTCCAATCGAAAAGATTTATACAAAAAAAGGTATTTTTACGAGTTCTTGGACTTGAACAATTTAAGAGAAATCAATTCAAAAGGAGTGCTTTCTAAATATAAAACAACAATTGGAAAGGGAGCGCAAGCTTTTAGAGTAACTCCTTACCTCATAGCTCAACAGTTTAGATCGTCTTTGGATGACAAACATTATTTTACATTTCAAAGCTTCAGGGAGTACTCTATGAGTGAAATTTTATGGGTTATTTTAAAGACTTATTATGATATTTTAAGTGAATCCACAAAAGAAAATATCGAAAAATATGGAATTTACAAAGAAAAAAATAAAACAATAGCAGAAACAATGATGCTATATGTTTTAACTTTCATTAATGCTATTCAAAATTCTCTTCTACAATTTGAACCATTGGATATAAGTAACTATATGCTGATTTATGCTGATTTTATTGAACCATCCGTTGTTTCCGGTACTATGAGTAAACTTTTATACATAACCCCCCGTAATTCCGATATCAAGAAGGATGCTGTTAATGTTTTCAATCCTCGTTACATAAAATTGTCAAAACACTACCTTGAAGATGTTTCTTTTTTCTTCGCGGATGAGAATGGAAACCAAATTTTATTTGAGAGTGGATACTCTCCCACTTATATTTTACTTCACTTTAGGAAGAACAAAATTGGATAAGAAAAATTGTATATTTTTATAACCTATATGTAAAGAAATATAAAAACTATGATCAAAAATTTTTGTTATATTTCATTCGTATTCCATTCTCATAACATGGCCTCTAACTTGATAAAAACTTGTTTCTGCTTTCATCTGATCTTCATTTGCTTGAAAATACGTACTTGGTTAGTATCTAAGTACAATCCACAAGCTTAAAAATGAGTAAGACAAAACGATTATCACTAACGAATTGAATCAATAACATGTTTTCATCGTAATTGAATAACATGAAGATAATATAATGCATAGTAAGCGTTTTACAATCTTACTTTCAAAATGAAAGTTGTGTTGTCAAGGAAGAGTTCACTTGTGAATGAAATGTTACCCTTCAATGATTTATTGAAGGGTTAATTTACTGATAAACATTGTTTCACACCAAGAAATAAACATTTATCTCAATTTTTTCATTTTTGAGGTAGATTTTTTGGAACTAAAACTTTTTGAATCATTTTTTAATAATCATTTTGATATCCAAAAAGAGATTTATATCAAAAAAAAAGCAAAAAAACAAAACAAAAATATGTCAAGTTTCGAACCAGAGATCTCTTGCATGCGGGTCAGATGCTCTAACCACTGAGCTATGATGACGTAATTTTTGCCTTCGCTTATAACGAATGACTCGTTATGTCCATTAGTGTGCTCTGATATAGAGAGATACCAAATTTTCATTAATTTTTTTTTTTTTCGATATTCATACGTTTTTCATCAATTCCTTCATTCCTGTAAAAATTTGTATTTGAGACAAAAATTTGATACCCCTCTAGTGTTTTTCACTCTACACTCATGCGCGCTCGTGATGAAACATGCTTGTTCGATGTTAGAAGTGTCTGATATTAGGTTTTTTGTTTTAAGGATTTAATTTTTTTTAAGTAATAGGATGTATAGCCGATAAAAAACTAAGTTAAATGCAAACATTAAATATTCATTAACACCAAGGAATCAAAAAATTTTTCAATTTTCTGTCATTTCCAAAGGAATTTTTATAGAACTGAAACCTTTCTTAAGCATATTTTTACTCATTATTTTGATATTCACAAAGATATATATCAAAAAAACAAAAAAAATTTTGTCAAGTATCGAACCTAGGAACCTTTGTGTGGAAGCCAGATGCTCTAACCACCGGGCTATGATGACGTAATTTTTGCCTTCGCTTATAACGAATGACTCGTTATGTCCATTAGTGTGCTCTGATATAGAGAGATACCAAATTTTCATTAATTTTTTTTTTTCGATATTCATACGTTTTCCATCAATTCCTTCATTCCTATAAAAATTTGTTTTTGAGGAGAAAAAATCTTCGATAAGCGTAATGATGTAATCCTGATAAGGTTGTTTTGTAAATATTTCAAGTATATGAGAGACAGTATAAGATTGGAGTAAATTTTTGTTTTAAAATCCAGTCTACTGCAAACCGAGATCAAGATGACAGCGTATTCAACCTCAAATACCGTGATTTTTGATCTCATATTCCTATATGGAAACGGAAAGCATAAGATTGTAAAGGAATTATCAGTGATGCATCCTAATAAAATGGAGGTAGTTACATACCATTTCAAACCTCCCTATCCAGCGAATGAGTTGGATGACGTAAATAGAAGACTAAACCATTTCCTATTTAAAATAAATGGTTTGAGATGGGAGGATGGAACCACCCCGTATATGGAGCTGCCCAACATCCTCGAACACCATGCAAAGGGCATGGAGGATATTTTAGTATCATCGTTGGAAAAAGAGGCAATACTATTAAAGTATTTGCCCAATGTCAGATGGATTATGAACTTTACGAGGAGCAGTGAAACTCGTATCAACATAGCCTCGACATTGTGCGCCATGCACGCACCATCGAAAGCTTATCGCTGTACTCGCGTAAACGTTTTCAAAATTTTTTTATATTTATTTAAAGAGGGAATGTTAATTTAAAAATAAAATAACAAGTGAAACAAAACAAATGTAGTCAACAAGTAGAAAATAAAAATAAAAAATTTTTTTTTTGTAAAAAAAAATGTGTTTTTCTTCTTCTCTCTAACTTGTGCACCACCATCACCATCAACTTCCCCACCACCACCACCACCAACTTGCCCACCAGCAGTAATAAAGTTTTCAGACCATAGAATATATAAAGAGAAGGTCAACGGGTTTGAAAATAACACCCAAACGCATGAAAATCGCCTTTGAAAAAAGTTTCAAATGGCAGAATAACACAACAAACTTTTGGAGCAGTTTTAGATCGGCATCAGGAGAGCCTCCGGAGGACCCCAAAGGACGAAAAGGACGATGAGGAAGTTATAAAAAGGGGGGCTGAAGGTGCTCTGCTCTGCTTTTAAAGCAGCAGGGCCCTTACAGCCTCTCTCTTGGTGCTTGCCTTTCGACAAGAAAACGGAAAGAAGACGACGTTTCATTTTTCATTTTTTCATTTTTGAGGTAGATTTTTTGGAACTAAAACTTTTTGAATCATTTTTTAATAATCATTTTGATATCCAAAAAGAGATTTATATCAAAAAAAAAGCAAAAAAACAAAACAAAAATATGTCAAGTTTCGAACCAGAGATCTCTTGCATGCGGGTCAGATGCTCTTACCACTGAGCTATGATGACGTAATTTTTGCCTTCGCTTATAACGAATGACTCGTTATGTCCATTAGTGTGCTCTGATATAGAGAGATACCAAATTTTCATTATTTTTTTTTTTTCGATATTCATACGTTTTCCATCAATTCCTTCATTCCTGTAAAAATTTGTATTTGAGACAAAAATTTGATACCCCTCTAGTGTTTTTCACTCTACACTCATGCGCGCTCGTGATGAAACATGCTTGTTCGATGTTAGAAGTGTCTGATATTAGGTTTTTTGTTTTAAGGATTTAATTTTTTTTAAGTAATAGGATGTATAGCCGATAAAAAACTAAGTTAAATGCAAACATTAAATATTCATTAACACCAAGGAATCAAAAAATTTTTCAATTTTCTGTCATTTCCAAAGGAATTTTTATAGAACTGAAACCTTTCTTAAGCATATTTTTACTCATTATTTTGATATTCACAAAGATATATATCAAAAAAACAAAAAAAATTTTGTCAAGTATCGAACCTAGGAACCTTTGTGTGGAAGCCAGATGCTCTAACCACCGGGCTATGATGACGTAATTTTTGCCTTCGCTTATAACGAATGACTCGTTATGTCCATTAGTGTGCTCTGATATAGAGAGATACCAAATTTTCATTAATTTTTTTTTTTCGATATTCATACGTTTTCCATCAATTCCTTCATTCCTGAAAAAATTTGTTTTTGAGGAGAAAAAATCTGACACCCCTCTAGTGTTTGCTGATATGAGGAATTATTAGCGGCACGTTTAGAAATAGTACATTCTATACTACTAACATGCGCCAAACAGTCGAAAAACACGTTGGAGACTGCGTGAAATGCAAGAAGGCCAAAATCACTACCCATACGCGAGAAAAATTCGCAATGACGCCTACACCTCTGAGACCCTTCGAAATTCTATCTATCGATACAGTAGGCCCTCTGATTTCAACACACAGAGGAAATGAATACTTGCTAACCGCACAATGCGATTTGACCAAGTATGTTGTGGCAATCCCAATGCCTTCTAAACATGCTTCTATCACTGCTAAAGCACTTTTAGAACATGTATTTCTTGTTTTTGGCATACCAAGGAACATAAAGACGGACATGGGTACGGAATACGTGAACAAAATTTGGCTCGAAATGGCGAAATTGTTTGAATTGACACACTCGACGAGTACAGCCGGTCACCCCCAAACTATGGGTTCCATAGAGCGTAACCATCGAGTTCTGAATGAATTCTTACGGATTTATCTGAGTGAGAAACTCTTTGACTGGGACGAATGGATCCCATTTTACGCATTCTCATACAACACAACACCACATTCAGTTCATGGTTACACACCATTTGAGCTTGTTTTTGGACGACTTTCCACTTTACCTTCCGAACTGACAAAAGACAAAATTGACCCTATTTACGACCTCGACTCGTATATTAAGGATTTTAAGTTTAAGATGCAGGTTGCATGCAAAAATGCACACGATTTGTTGATTAAGACAAAGAATAGAATGATAGGAAATCAAAAACATGTTAACCCATTAGAAATTAAGAAGGGAGATAGAATTAAAGTTTTAGATAAAACAGCTCATAAACATGAGTTGCAATATAGAGGACCTTTTGTGGTCTTAGATGTAGAAAGCGAGAATGTGAAATATTTGGACGAAAGGAATAGGTTGAAAACAATACATAAGAATAATGTTAAGAAATTCTAAAAATAAAAAAAAAAAATTTTTATAAAAACTAGGGAGAAAATTTCATAAAAACCGAAAAATTGTAACAATGAAAAAGGATGTGAACTAGAAAAATGATTATTTTAATCATTTTTTCCCGGAAGGAGAGGTGTCGTATACAATAATGAATGTATGGCAAGAAAGTGACAATAAAGCAGTTCAGTTCAGTTCCAACCACGAAGCGCGTTTCATTAAAATCACGCAATTAAAATAAGCACTTGATAAATATATTATATTATACTCCAGACAGAAATTGTATTTCTAGGGCATTCGATAAGCCAGAAAGGAATAAGTCCAGTCGATGCCTGCACTTCAAACGACCAAGACGTTTTGCTTATTTGTCCGCGAGTTATTAAGTTTGAACCGATATTGTATTTCGCTGCATCAGCAGCTGAATCGCGTTTTGTTTCGAGCTGAGTGAATGTTTCACCAAGCCCTTAGAAACATGCCACCGGCCCCTTCAAGACTTAAGAGAGCCAGCTCTTCTGAACTCCCAAACCCTAAATCCCCCAAGGGCCTCTCAAATAACAGATTCGCTCTGCTCACTGATAACGCCGAGGATCCACCCGTTAACCAACAAGTCTCCTACCAACGCCCAAGCCGCATCCCACCCCTGACAGTTTTTAATATAGACGCACTTACTCTGCGTAAGCAAATCGCTGAAATTCCCAACGTGGATATGAAAAAAATACTGTTGAAACCTACCCAATTTGGTGTTAAAGTGATTCTTGATGACGAGGCAACTGCAGAGGAAGTGAAAAAAGTGCTGACCACGAACAAGACTGACTTCTTCACCTATACAAAGAAAGATGACAGACCAGTGAAGTTTTGCCTCTACGGCCTATGGGATATGGACCCACTTGACTTGCGCACAGAACTGGCTGACCATGGAGTGACCCCCGCCGACGCGCGGATTATCGCTCCTAAATTTAAGAAGTTCGACAAGCAATGCATATACATATTGACTTTCAAGAATAGCGACAGCGTGAAACTCGACAAGCTGAGGCAGATTAGAGCCCTGTTTAACCTTATAGTAAGATGGGAGCACTATCGTCCGCCCAGTAAGGGTCCTTCTCAATGCACGAGATGCCTCGCATATGGCCATGGCAGCACTAACTGCCACATGAAACCTCGCTGCGTCAGATGCGGCCAAGGTCACTTTTCGGAACAGTGCCCCCACCTACCCCTACCTGACTCCATGCCAGACGGAGTGGCCCTTAAGATTCCCATCGACAAGGTTAAATGTGCAAACTGCGATGGACTTCACACCGCTAACTACAAAGGCTGTCCTCAGCGCAAGAACTACATTGATATCCAGAAACGAGCTAGACAACACTCCAGTGACCACACGAACCCCCCACTGGCACCACTCCCCCTAATACCAAACCCTGATCCCAAACGAGGCAAAACAGCACCGGTTTCCTCAATCCCTTCCTACAGTCAAATCCTACAACTTCCTGGCCCTTCCAACCCTGACCTTCTTTCGCCAATGGAATGTCTCCAACTCATTAACGAACTGCTACATGACCTGGGACGCTGTAATAATAGAGCCCAGCAACTTCAAATCATTGCTGAATTTACTTTGAAAAACTTATATGGCCCAAAGTGATCACCACATCTCAGTCTCCTCCTGGAATGCCAACAGTGCAAACTCACTTCCTATCCCCATGTCTGTCTCTCCAAAACGAGCAATGGCTCACTGGCCGCTCTCTGATAATGTTCCGAAGGCAATATAGCCCAAATCACCCCCCCTCCAGAAGCTGTGAGACCTAGAGTCAGGACCCTCAACCACCCCCTTGACTCCCATACAGAGAATGATTGTAAAAAGACCCATTTTATGAACTCAATAAAGTTTTGAAATTTAAAAAAAAAAAAAAAAGGAATAAGTCCAGCACCAGGCAGGGTTGAGGCGATCAGACAGGCAAGGCTTCCACGAAACGTGAAAGAACTACAGAGCTACCTAGGTTTGATAAATTATTATTAAATACCTGAACTTATTTTATACATTGCTTGAAAAAGACACTGAATTCGTGATTACAGACGAGATGAGGCGAGCATTCGAAGACTCTAAGAAACTACTATCTTCAGACAAATTTCTTGTGCATTTTGATTCGAACAAAGAGTGCATAGTGTACACAGACGCGAGTGACGCGGGCATAGCCGCCGTATTATGTCAACCAGATGAACAGAAACTTCACAGACCCGTGTGGTTCCTGTCGAGAACACTCACAAAAACTGAGATGAATTACCCAATTTTGCATCGCGAATTACTTGGGGTGGTATATGCATTGGAGAAATTCTATAAGTTCATATTTGGAGGAAAAGTCACAGTCTACAGTGATCACGAACCCCTTATCCCAATTATAAAGGCAGGTCTGACACAACCTACGGCACACACAAGGGTTCAAAGATATTTGATAAGGCTGAGCCCGTTTAATGTTGAAATGAAATACATTAAAGGCAAGAACAATACATTGGCCGACTTTACCTCAAGATTCCCTCTGGAAGGAGAAGAAATGCCAGAAAAGGATCTGGAGGAGGAAAACCTTGCAATACACGTGAACTGCATACATGAAGGTCAAAACATGAATGTAAGATTGTTAAAAGAAGTTTCTCTGCTAGATGAAGTAACGAAAAAACTAAAATCGTGCATTTTAATGAACAAATTGGATCCAAATCTGAAGGCATACAGCTCAGTATTTGACGATTTGGTGATTAACGATGTTTTTTTGTTGATTTGCAGCCAGCCGACTTTTCACAATGCTAAAGATCAATTTCGATTTTAATTAATTTATTACACCTTTGAGACCTTAACTCTAAGACCTGTATGTTACAAATGTGACTCAACTCTAGCGGCCCTTAATATTTATACTAAAACCTAGTTCCCGCCATGAGCAACAAATTGATGCTTGAAGCAGAGATTTTCTGCTTCAAGCAGAATTTCGTGCTCCAAGACTATCAACTCTGCTATAAGCAAAATTTTTATGCTAGAAGCAGATTAATTTGTCGTAAATCAAACACTTGATTTACGACACGATCCGCCCGTGTGATCATGTTTTCACACATAGGAGAACGTGGCGATATTGTCGCCAACATTCTCCGGGCGGCGTCAGCAATGCGATCCTTTCTGGGAAGTCTGGAGTGGACTCCAGAAAGGTGTCACTCCCAATCAGTACAAATCCGTTGCCGGTTCAAAATGGATTGCTTCCTCTCGCGTTGTCGTTTCCTGATTGTTTGTCACGAAGTCCCAAAAAGGGAAGTTCAGAGGTTCATCAAGTCCGGGAAGTGTTGTGGTCCCCAAGTTCTCCGGGAACTTGAGCGGACGTACGCGAACAGTGATTGCGTGGCCGTTCACTTTGTTTCGGCGAGGAGATCAATCGCGTGGGACGAGACGTTCCTGATCTCCCGCCGAGTAGGGCTCGGTCTCACAGTTTTCCTCCTACGGTTCCGGGGATGTGTCTTCGTATTTCCGGATCGCAGTGATTACTCCCGCTCGCTGCTTCTGTCTGCTGTGATCGATGGCTCCCACCCGTGTTGGGAGGAAATCCAGATGCTGGACCCAGAAGGTCCCCCTCAGTTCTGGGTGATATCAGCAAGTCACGGCACGGAGCGTGTCCTGACGGAGATAATCCGGCTCGAAGGACCAATGTTTTTTTGTTGATTTGCAGCCGGCCGGCTTTTCACAATGCTAAAGATCAATTTCGATTTTAATTAATTAATTACACCTTTGAGACCTTAACTCTAAGACCTGTGTGTTACAAATGTGACTTAACTCTAGCGGCCCTTAATATTTATACTAAAACCTAGTTCCCGCCATGAGCAACAAATTGATGCTTGAAGCAGAGATTTTCTGCTTCAAGCAGAATTTCGTGCTCCAAGACAATCAACTCTGCTATAAGCAAAATTTTTATGCTAGAAGCAGATTAATTTGTCGTAAATCAAACACTTGATTTACGACACGATCCGCCCGTGTGATCATGTTTTCACACATAGGAGAACGTGGCGATATTGTCGCCAACACGTGCGCAAGCAGCTTTGAAAAATAGGACTGATCAACCTACTTTTTCAACCGCGCTTTATCCAGGTGACACAGAAAAACTTCTTCAACTTGAACTTACGGAGGTGAATGACTATTTAATTTTCGAATTGAGACAAAAGAGCCAAAGATTGGACTCGTATGGAGTCAAGAGAACCAAATCTGCAAACGTTGTCCATTCTCTAGAGAGTGGGATGGCAGAATTGGAACGGTTATGTGAGGATCCGACTAGAGTTGCGTTATCTCTAGAAAATGAAATTATCAAAAAATTGAGCCCTGCTGATTTCCCAAGGATATTCAGCAAAAATAGGAATGTGCACATTGTATTATTTTACCCTCGCAAGGTGATAACTGATGAAAATGAAATACAAGAAATAATACGAGAAAATCATGACCTACCTTTTTCGGGTCACCCGGGAAAGAGTAGGCTTTTCAATAAACTGCGTCGCAAGTACAAGTGGAGACGTATGAGACAGTCTGTGAATGATTATGTGGACAGGTGCGTGGCGTGCAAAAAGGCCAAGGTCTCTGCACATACACGCCAGGAGTACCAAATTACTTCGACACCGAACGAGACTTTCGAGATATTATCCCTCGATACAGTTGGACCTCTTGTTCCGACACACGGCGGTAATAGATATTTGTTGACCGCGCAGTGTGAGCTCTCCAAGTACGTCGTATACATACCCATGAAGAGTAAGAGTGCAGTGGATACAGCAAGAGCTTTGCTGGAGAATGTTTTTCTGATTTATGGCGCTCCTAGAGCAATAAAATCAGATATGGGTTCGGAATTCGTCAACCAAGTGTGGTCCGAAATGAATGAGATGATGCAGATAGCGCATTACAAGGGCACTCCGTACCATCCGGAGACAATTGGAGCACTTGAGCGAAATCATCGAGTTTTGAATGAATTCCTCAGAATTTACTTAAGTGAACATCTTTTTGAGTGGGATACCTGGATTCCTTTTTACGCGTTCGCGTACAATTCCACTCCCCATACAGCCACAAATTACACTCCCTTCGAATAAATCTTCGGGCGCGTGACGAGACTTCCCTCGGAACTTGTCGAAGGCCAAACTACCCCAATTTACGACCTAGAGTCTTATCTGAATGAGTTTAAATTTAAATTGAAGATGGCGTGTCAGAGAGCACATGAGTTGCTTTTAAAAACAAAACACGACCAGAAGCGCAATCAGGAGAAGGTTAACGATTTAAGCTTGGAAATAGGAGATGAAATAAAAATCTTTAATGATACAGCCAAGAAATTGGAGAATCAATATAAAGGACCATATGTAGTTGTAGATTTTGACGACAATAATATTACCTACCAGACAGATTCAGGTAAAAATAAGATTATTCATAATAATAAGGTTAAACCTTGGTAAAACAAAAAAAAAATGATAATAATAATAAATAAATAAATAAATAAAAAATAATAATAATAATAAATAATTAATAAATAAATAATAATAAAATAAAATATAAAAAAAGCATTATAATAAAAAGGGAAACTATTATTTTTAAGCCATGACGTCATGTATTTAGATTAATTAGGTTATACATCATATTTTTGTGAAAAAGTAGATAAATATAAAAACAAAAAGAAAAAAAATAAAATAAAAAACAAAAAAGAAAAAAACAAAAAAAAAATCGATCAGAAGATCAATTTTTTCGGCAGGAGGAGAGGTGTAGTGAGTGTCAGTAATGACCTCACTGGTTTTGCAGTGTAGTTGGTATAATATAGACTTATGAACGATAAGCAATTAATTGTATTCAGTTGGTTCGAGTAGCGAATAAATAAAGACGCGTTAAAGTCTTTATAAAATTGTGTTTTAGTTGTCGTATTATAAGGGACCCAATTCCTGGAATCCCAACCTTTTCTCTCCTATTGAATGCCTTACCATGATTAATGAATTACTCCTAAACCTTGGTAAATGCAAGGACAAGTGCCAACAGATCCAGATTATATTTGAATTCACGCTCAAGAACCTCCATGCCGCCAATTGATCGAGATCTCAAGGTTTCTTCTTTGAATGCCAACAGCATTCGAGATAACATGCACGAACACTACTTTTTTATGACAGATAACAATGTTAGAATATCCTGTATCCAAGAGACTATGTTCTCCCCGGGGGATCCTACCCCCTCACACCCATCCTTTGTCACCTACCGTCTCGACAGGATTAGCCCCATCGGAACCCGAATCTCCGGTGGTGTAGCTATAACTTTCAAACGGCACTAAGATTGAATTCTGGTCAAGTTATCTCCCTGGAGGATCCACGACTAACGAGATTCGTGAGTCCCTGAGGCATGACATCCGGAGGCTGACCGGCAGGCGCCATAGTTTTTTCATTAATGGTGACTTTAATGCCAAACATCGCCAATGGAACTGCGCTAGAGTCAACGCGGCAGGATCGATCCTGTAGTATGTGCAGTAATGCACTGCACATGTATAAGAGTAAGCATGTACAAGAGTGTATAAGAATAAGAGAACTATAATAAAACCTTCAGTCTTATTAGAACCTTCGCGTATTAAGTATCGTTATACCATATGGCGACCGTGACAGTTGTCACGTTGACAAACGTTTCAGTTTAATAAGAAAAGATAAAGTTAATTAATTGATTTTTGAATGAACTATTAGTAGACAAAGTTGAGAATCAAGAAAAAAAAAGGGGTCTGGAAGCTCAAGAAAGGTTGGGCTAGTGAACGAAAATTTGGGAACTAATCTGACCCTAGTGTACTTTTGGAAGTGATCATAGTCCTACTATTACTTTTGATAGTACTGGCCTGCGTGTCAATAGTCTACAAAAAGGGAAGAGCATCGGAAAGGACACGACAAATTTTCATGCCCTTGGTGACACGTACATCGGCACCCAGTGCACCCACCTATCAAGTGTAACCGACGAAATTGGAAACCAACCGACGAAATTCGAAACCAAGCCGAACTGAATTTTACATTGAACTGGAAAAAATGCAAACTAAGCATATACATACGAGTGAACACAATCGAGGCGCATGGCAACAAAACTCAACACGGAGAGCCCTGAGAACATTTTCTTCGATTTTTACCTGAAAACTCAGAGACTTTTGGAACATTTAAGGAAATCAAAGAATCATTTCATAACACTAACTTCCAAAGGATGATCAACATGGCAATAACGGGTCTTCCACCCGACATATGCTTCTTATACGTCGACAACATAATAGTGACAGGGTGCTCAAAAACCCACCACCTGAGAAATCTGAGATTGGTGTTTGCAAGACTCAGAGAGCGGAGCCTGAAATTGAACGTCGAGAAATGTAACTTTTTTCGTACCGAAGTGACCTTTTTGGGTCACAAAGTTAGTAGCGCCGGGATTCTACCAGACAGTTCAAAATTTATAGCAATAGATAAGTATCCATCACCACAGAACGCCGCAGAGGCTAGACGCTTCGTTTCCTTCGCAAATTATTACCGTAAATTTATTCCCAATTTCTCAATAATTGCAAAGCCTTTGGATGCACTATCAAGAAAGGATTACGGGTTTAGATGGGGCAGAGAGAAAAACAATTCGTTTCTGAGACTAAAGGAACTACTGAGAAACCCGCCCATTTTGAACTACCCTGTGTGGGATTAGAAATATAAGGAAATGTGTGTTGTTTGAGTTGAAAAAAGAGGAAAAGTCGTGGAAGCATATGAGATGAAACAGCACCCTTCTGCAGACATTGGCCACACGCTAGAGAGTGGGATGGCAGAATTGGAGCGGATTTTCGATAAGCCAACCAAGGTTGCGCTTTCGTTGGAAAATAAATTTGTTAGAAATCTGGATCCAGCCGATTATGAGAAAATTTTCGGAAAAAATGAAAAAGTGCACTTTATATTGTATTGCCCACGCGAGATAGTTACAGATGAGAGACGAATTCAAGACATTTTGCGTGAAAATAACGATCTACCGTTTTCTGGTCACCCCGGAAAATCTCGTTTGTTTAATAAATTGCGTAGGAAGTATAAATGAAAGAGAATGCGACAGACCGTGAATGAGTATGTTGAAAATTGCGAAGCTTGCAAAAAAGCAAAAGTTACTACTCATACTCGTCAGAGGTATCAGATTACCTCCACGCCGAGCCAGACATTTGAAATCTTGTCGATTGACACAGTTGGCCCTCTCTTTCTTACAGAAAATGGACATAGATACCTACTCTCAATACAATGCGATTTGTCTAAGTACGTGGTATACGTGTCAATGAAGACTAAGACAGCCCTAGAGACAGAAAAAGCATTGCTGCAAAACGTTGTCCTTGTTTATGGCTTGCCCAAGGCAATTAAGACCGATTTGGGCACAAAATTTGTGAACAAGCTTAAGGAAAAAATGCATTCTGCAATCCAGCACTATTTTGTATTTTTGATAATTCATTGAATAAAGAACAGTTTACCTTCTGACGTCGTTTTATAGAGGATCAGAAAGGACTGCATCTTCTGTCACATACGGGATGCTAGGCCCGTGGAGCCTGAGATGGGGGCTCTCCCGTACGTAAGACTGGCTGCCTATGAGCCACCATTCAGCTACACAGGCGTGGGGGGGCCGTTCTACGTGACACAAGGCCACTCCAAAGTAAAAAGATGGCTATCCCTGTTCGTTTACATGACCACTAGGGCCATTCACGTTGAAATTACACACGGCCTGGACACCGACAACTGCATATTGTGCATCCGTACTTTCATGCTCTTCAGAGGTCAACCTATCGAGATGAGAAGTGACCGGGGTACCAACTTCATTGCCACCGAGAAGATTCTGAGGGGAGAATTGAAACAGGTCCATCCGCAAGGAATTGCTAAACACTTTGAGCGCGAGAAGATCAAGCGGGTTTTCAACCCACCCGGGGCCCCCCATCAAGGCGGCGCGTGGGAGTGCATTGTGCGCAGTTTCAAGAGAGCGTTCTACGCCTGCCTACCTAGCCGTGGCCTTAATGACGTCATCCTCAAAGCTAAGACGGCAGAAGCATGCTTCATGGTGAACTCAAGGCCACTTACGTACATGTCCCTGGAGGACGTCGATTCAGAAGCATTGACCCCCAACCATTTCCTCATTGGAAGCAGCAATGGAGTTTTGGAGCAGAGGTTTGGATATAGAGTAGCGCAGCAGTTTCGAAACCTACTATGGAAGAGGTGGATATCCGAATACTTGCCTGACCTGGTGAGGCGGACGAAGAACTTCGAGGCCCAGACCCCCCTTCAGGTCGGAGACACCGTAATACTCTGTGACAACAGTTTCCCGAGTGACACCTGGCCAAAGGGTCGAGTGACTGTGACCCGTTGAGGCGAGAACATCGAGTCGTATTACGCACGGATTCGCGAATTGGTTACACTCATAAGTTCAAGTGTGACTGGAGATGAGCAGTGGCGCGACGGCGCAGACGCTCTTATCCGATTCTACTGTTGTGTATAAGCCTGAAAGCTAACATTTGAGTTTAGTTTCTGGGTGTCATCAATGTGGCACACAGATGTTTAGGGTAGTAAGTGGAAGGTCAGTTTTGACCTGTATTTAGTAAGTGCATGTTAGGCATAATTTCTTTATTATGTAAGCAAGAGAATGTGTGGAACACATGTTTGTGTTCCGAATAGTATTTAAGGTTGATTCTGTAAATAAAGAAGTTTAGTTCAGTAAGGAACACGGTGTTTTAACCTCGTATGCAACATTTTGGCGCAGTCGGTAATTCCAGAGTTAAATCAAGTTATGTTCTGGTGGATCTTGGCGGTAATCATCGCATGTGTAGAAGGTGGCTGGTTTTCAAAGGAGGAAGGCGTGGTGCAGCAAGGAGTAGTTAACACCATCAGTTCAAAGTTGGAAGGAGTGCAGGAGCACTTAGAAGGAGTCCGGTACGACGTCAGGCCCACGGTGGTCAGGAGCGACGGTGACGTTAGCAATATTACAAGTGCTGTGGGTGGCCTACAAAATCTACCGAAACAACGTGAAGGAAGCAGCAAGGCGGTTGAAGAACCAAGTGTAATTGGGATGGTGATAAATTTAGAATCAAAGGATAGAAAAATAATGTCAATAGAAAACGGAAGTGCTGTCCCATTGCAAAAGAGGGTGACAAGTTGTCCCTCGTGGGGAGAAGAGTCCTTTGAGGACTACTTGTTTTTATTCGAAAACTATTTCATCCTAAACGGAGGCGACGCAAACCAAAAAGTAAGGCTCCTGATATCAGGAATGGGAGCCCGGGTCCTGAAGTTGAAGAGATTGCTGGCCAAGGAAGTGACGTTGTGGACGTTTGAGGAGGTGGCGGAAGCTGGAAAAAAACTCTTCTGCACCACAATGAACAAGTTTGCAGCGCGGGAGATGCTGCACAACAGGAAGCAGCAGTCGGGAGAGGGGATTGCAGATTACGCAATAGCCCTACAGACGTTGGCAGAGAGCTGTGCGTTCGCAGAGGCGGAAAATGAGGCGCAGCTGCTCAAGGCTCGCTTTCTTTCGGGCCTACAGTGCAGCGAAACGAAAATGAAGCTGTACGAGGAAGCCGAATCGCAAACCTTCAAGCAAGCGGTGGATGCGGCGCTCCTCATTGAGACGTTGAAAAGAAGCGTCGATCACAGGGACGGAGCATCGGGGGTCAACAAAATCGCCCCAAAGGGATTTACCCCGAACAGGAAGGACAGCGAACGGAAGGACAACAGAAGGAAGGACGTCGCCAAGAAGCCCGGTTTCAACGGAAAGTGCAACGGTTGCGGTAAAATAGGGCACAAGAAGGCTCAATGTAAGTCTTGTTTTAATTGTAAGAAATATGGACACTTCAAGAAGGATTGCAGGGCAGGCAGGGATGATAGACAAGTAGGGCAGCTAGCGGAGGAGTTTGACAATGTGTTTGTTAACACTACGATGACCAATTTTAATGAAAGCTCTGAGAAAGTTTACATGAATGTTTTGGTAAATTCGCAAAGTGAGGCGACAGAGGTGAGGTTTGAATGCGACACGGGATCGATTCATACTATTGTGAGTATGAGGTACTGGAGAAAATTGGGAGAGCAGAAGCTGGAGAGGCCGTCTGTCCGTCTGTAAAGTGCGTCAGGGCACTCGCTGGGGATTTTGGGGTCATTCAAACCCATTCTGGAGAGAAAAGGCGTGAGAGTGACTGTTGCAGTGTTGGTGACTAAGGAGTCACATTTTGGAGCAATTTTGGGCACTCGGGCCCTTGACAAATTGCTGGTGAACTGGAGAGTGCCATTCGTGAATGCGGTTCAAGACTCGCAGGATTTTGTGAGGGGGTTGAAGAGAGAGTTTTCGAATGTGTTTGCCACTGACGACGGCCCGGCAAAAATTACGGTGGGGCTGAAGATGCGAAGGGCAGAGCCTGTTTTGAGGAAACCTTATGCGGTGCCTCCGGCGCTGGCTGGAAAGGTAAAACTGGAGTTGGAAAAGATGGTCGCGAGCGGTATTTTGGAGCAAGTGGAGGAAACAGATTGGGCATCACCGATGGTGGTGGTCGCAAAGAAGGATGGGGCTATAAGGATCTGTATAGACCCCTCAAGGACGATAAACGAGTTTTTGGTCAGTGATCACTATCCTCTACCCAGGATAGAGGACATCATGATGCGCTTTGCTGGAAAGACTATATTTAGCGTGATAGATTTGAAAGGCGCGTACCAGCAATTTGAGCTGGACAAGGAATCACAAAAACTCGTTACGATGAACACTCCGTTTGGCCTGTACAGGTACACAAGGTTGCCATTCGGCATTAAAACCGCGCCGTCAATATTTCAGAAAGGTATGGAGCGTGTGCTCGTGAACTTGGATTGTGTTGTGTACTTGGACGATATTTTGATTGCTGCGTCGTCAGAAATTGAAATGCAGAGGTTGTTGAGGCAGGTCTTATCGCGACTTGATGAATTCGGGCTGAAGATGAACGCGGAAAAATCGAGATTTTTTGTGCCCGAGGTACGATATTTGGGGCATGTTCTCTCAGAAAAGGGAATAGGGCCGGATGAGGGCAAAATAAAGGCGATGCTTGAAGCACAAGCACCGACCGACGTGAAGAGTTTGAGGTCGTTCGTAGGTTTGGTGGAATATTACTCAAAATTTCTTCCACGATTGAATGATAAACTGACGGTGATGTTCGAACTGCTCCGAAAAGGGAAGGCTTGGAGATGGGAAGAGAGACACGAGAGAGCTTTCCAGGATTTGAAGAGAGATATTGGGAACTGCCAAATTTTAGCACATTTCGACCCGCAGAAAGAGGTCGTGATTTCGTGCGATGCAAGCGATAAAGGCATTTGCGGCGCTTTGTCGCATTTGCAAGACGGACATGAGAGACCGGTGTTTTATTTCTCCAGGGCGTTGTCAGAAACCGAACGCAGATATCCGATTCTGCATAGGGAGGCGCTGGTAGTGATTTATTCACTGGAAAGGTGTTTCAATTACATCTATGGGAAGAAGATTACCGTGTACACGGATCACCGGCCGTTGGTGGGCATTTTTAATAAAAAGCCATTACCCGCGGTGGTGTCAACGAGGTTACAAAGGTATATGGTGAGAGCGCTGGGGTTCGAATTTGATTTGGTGTACCGCAAGGGAGCGTAGAATGAGCTGGCCGATTTCGGCTCTAGACACCCGGGCGGGGAGTTACCAACGCTGGAGGATCAGCTGGAAGAAGCCAGGTCTCAAGTGAATACCTTGAGGAGTGTGGGTGAGCTGAATTTGAGTCGTGTGGCTGAGGCCTCCAAAGAGGACGGGTTGGTCTCAAGTCTGATGGAAGTGGTGAAAGTTGGGTGGCCGGAAAAGATTCCAGGGAATTTGAAACCATGGTATAAGCAGATTGAGAAGTTGTCTGTGGACAAAGGATGCTTGATATTTGAGGACAGGGTCTGGATTCCCAGTGGTCTGCAGGGGGCCGCTTTGGAAGAATTGCACAAAGGGCATATTGGTATGTTGAAGATGAAATGGCTGGCAAAGAGCTGTGTGTTTTGGCCAAGGATGCAGAAAGAAATTGAGAAATTTGTGGAAACATGTGCAGCGTGTAAGATGACACGAAAGAAAGCGGAAAAGGATGTGTTTGTGAGTTGGGCATCGGCGAACGCACCATGGGAGAGAGTCCATGTGGATTTTTTCTACTTTGGTGGCAAGACATATTTTATCCTGGTGGATGGTTTCACCAGATGGATCGAAATAGCGCTGATGGCTCGTACAGACGCGGATGCGGTGATTTCGAAACTGCAGACAATTTTTGATATGTTTGGAGATCCTGAGATTCTGGTATCCGACAACGGTCCACCGTTCGGGAGTAAGCAGTTTATGGATTTTCTGAAAAGCAGGGATATCACGGAGTTCAAGTCTCCACCTTACCACTCCCAGTCAAATGGATTGGCAGAGCGGAATGTGCAGATAGTGAAGCAATTCCTAAAAAAAGCTCTGATTGAAGGTAGACCTGACCCGATTCGGGAGTTTTTGGCGATCTGGCGTAGGACGCCAGGAACATCGGATGGACGATCGCCCGCCGAAAGGATGTTCGCGTATTTGCCACGGTTTGGCTTGAAAAAGCTGGCTATGAGACAGAAAGCGCGAGTTGCGCGCAGCGGAACTGAAGAGAGGTTGGGATTGGGTTCCGAGGTTGAAAAGGGAAGAAAGCTGGTGGTTGCTCAATTTGAACCTCAAGAGGTGGCTTGGTTGAAATGTGAGTTTGATCCTTTGAAAAAAAGGGCGAAATGTGTGGTCCTGAAGAAAGTGAGTTCTCTGGTTTATCGCGTAAAGTTGGAGAATGGGGCAGAGCGCACCGCTCACGTGGATAAATTGAGTAAATTCAAGGCCCGGGAGGTGATTTATGATTATGTTGGGGCCAAGAATGTGGGTCATAACGGGTTGCGATTTGAAATGGGATTGGCGAGCGCACCTTCAATGAGGGAAAGACCAAGGAGGGAAAGACGCCATCCATTGCGTTATGAAGAGCTGACGTGGCGTCCGAGACGTCGCCGCTAAAGGGGGGAGAGATGTTGTGTATAAGCCTGAAAGCTAACATTTGAGTTTAGTTTCTGGGTGTCATCAATGTGGCACACAGATGTTTAGGGTAGTAAGTGGAAGGTCAGTTTTGACCTGTATTTAGTAAGTGCATGTTAGGCATAATTTCTTTATTATGTAAGCAAGAGAATGTGTGGAACACATGTTTGTGTTCCGAATAGTATTTAAGGTTGATTCTGTAAATAAAGAAGTTTAGTTCAGTAAGGAACACGGTGTTTTATACCTCGTATGCAACATCTACAACCAAGTCGCGCTCGACGTTTTTATTAGAATTCTGGGAGAGCCACTCTCCCTCTTCTGCAAGAACTACCGACCGACAACTCTTGCCCAGGCCTATGCGTATTGCCTGGATTACACGAACATCCAGGCACGAAACCTCAGTGTCCCCACGCCCAAACCACACGCCAACACCTGCTCCGAGAATGGCACCACGCCCCTTGCCCAAGCAAGGACCCCAGAATTTGGGTGCCGTAAATTATTCTCGCGCCCCGGTGGCCCCATGTTCAGGCCATGTATAGCGACGCGGAGTAATTCCGCTAAAACTTGCAAAAAAGGCACATTTTGCCAGCAGATACAATCTAAGTTTACGAGCCAAGGAGAGAAAAGAGGTGAAGAGGTTGAGTAATGAAAATTGTTTTTCGACACTTCAACACCTCTTATCTCCCTGCCTATAAGCTCGCCAAAAACACATTGTAAAAATAGTCTTTAGCAAAAATTCGGTCGCTTCGGAAATAAAATTCTTAAAAGGCGTTACTGAGAGTTTTTAATTTGACTGACAAATTGGTAACTTTATTATCCGATTTCGTACATGGTGCCTCCTATGAGGAATTCTAACGTAATAGACTCCTCGCAAATGAACAATAAAAGAGTGATTACCCAAAAACTGATTTGTCAATTGAGAACAATAAATCTTTACAAAGAAGTGATCACTAATCTCGTAAAGAGCTCAGAGTTACATTTAGAGCTGTCGTCTAGCGACTGTGTAAATCAAACTTTCCATCTGGAGAAATCGCTTGCACTTACGCTTGAAGCTAAGTACTATATAAGTTGTGCATTCAACCTAATTAGTGAATTATTAACTGCGCTACAGTGGGCATTAAGCCAGTGAAGATCATGGAAGCATTGAGCGAAATAGTTAAGCTCTCTAAGGACCTTGCAACATGGTCCAGAGAGCAAAAGGGAGCGCCTCAGCGCATAACCCGTCAAAAGAAGCAAGACATACTCGCAACCGTGGAGCGCGTGAGTGAAGCAGTGTCCAAATTTGACCTAACCAAAGCCGAAATCATACAATTGGACACCGAGGTATACAAAGACGTCTGCGCAATGGTCCAGGGGTGGAATAGACGCAAGGACGAAATAATGGAAACGATCAACGCTGAGGACGGTCAACTGGCGGACAACAACGAATGGAGGAAGGCGAAATTTCAAAACCTGAAAAACAATATGGCAAGAATAATCAAGGCATGGAGCATCAGCAACCCTGGGAGCAAAACGCAAATTGAAAGCGAGTTGGCCGAACGAAAAGCTGAACTGGAAAAGCTGCAGGGGGAAGTGGATGACAACCTGGATGTGCTGAACCCGTCTGAAGTGGAACAACTGGAATTCTTATTGGATGAGCTTCAAGACATGGTGAGTGCTTTGAAAACTGTTTTCAAGATGCCTTCGAGGCAGTGATAGGATCTAATGCCCACCTTACGGATGCTCAAAAATTGATGTACTTGAAGGGTTTTCTTAAGGGGGAGGCTCTGAATGAGATTCAGAATGTTGTAGCAATGAACAATTATGCCTACGTGTATATTTGTTACATTGCAAAAATTTCATGTTATACTTAAGACCTGGATTGCATTCTGCAATCCAGCACTATTTTGTATTTTTGATAATTCATTGAATAAAGAACAGTTTACCTTCAGACGTCGTTTTATATGGATGCACCGCTCTAGTACCGCAGCAGGATGGTTAAGTGGATTAAGTTAGGATACAACGCCGCGGTGGCATTTGCCAATACCGAAATAGCAAATTAGTTGACGACTCTATAATCGGAAGAGAACTTTCAATAAATAAAATGCAAGTGGACAGTTACAAAAATGTGGATGAGATTGAAAATGATAGTTCAGACAATTATGAAATTGTACATGTGGCCGGAGCTTTAGCAGTAGGAGTTGCAACTCGCTATCATAATTGTTGAGTGCCTAATCCGATGTATCTTTAAAAAGGCAGTGAACAGAAAGTTAACGAGCAGCATATAAGTGCTATACGTCAAAAATCCTATAGAAGCAGCAGGACCGCAGCAAGATGAAGTTGTGGAAAGTGTTTGTTGAAAATCTGGCCGGACATTAAATTTGGTTATTGATGAAATTATGGAAAAATTGGCACAAGAGCAAAATCGAAGTTTCAAGTGGTAAATGTAAAATTACAAACTGGTATTTTTGAAATTAAACAAGAAAGTCTTACTCAAGAAAATAAAACACTTTGTTGAAAAATCTGGTTGAATATCAAGAACTTGCGCAGTTAATTATTGATAGTAAATGGACGAATGACCCTTCAAAATATACAGAAGCAGTTAGTTCAAAGAAGAAATTGGTGGAACAATTAATTGGAGTAAACATAGACTTGAAGGCAGAAGCAAAAAAATTTACAAAGGCTCAAAGTGCACAGAGTCTGTTGAAACCGGCGAAACTACAAGTACAACAGCAGCAACCCGTCGCATCTGGTTCGCAAACAACCCCTATTACTTCTACTCAGGAAGATCAACAGACAGCTCCATCTCTGACTTTGGAAACAACAAACTCACAGGAGGATTCGGAAATTTTGAAATCAGGTAAAAATTTGGATAAGAATACTATGGCCGACTTCGACCTGCGGACTGCGTCCGCCGTGGTGTATTTGTTTGGAGGAGAACCAGAAAAGCTCCACCCGTTTGTAGATTCCGTAGACCTTATGATTTCAATTACACCTCAGACTCAGCACCCTACTTTGTTACTTTTTGTGAGATCCCGTCTTACCGGAAAAGCGCGTGACGTGGCCACTGGTTTAACTACTACTACCAGTACAAACCACGAGTCCCGTATCAGAAGAAAACGAGCCGGAAAAAGTTGACATGGAGCAAGAGATAGCAGGCTAAGAAGATAATGCAGTTATGCAGCACGAAATGGAAGTTGACGAAGACAAATTAGACGAAAGCAAAGAGGAAAATGAAAATGTTTTGGTAAATAAAGCCAAGAGGATATGCCTTAATTCACTTTTGGAAGTTTATTTGATCTTTTTCCTCATTTTAAGTGAATCCGCAAACGATATGAGAGAATCCGTAATGGTAATCGACGGCAAATTAGGAGTAACGGGTTTTAATAATTGTATTTTTGAAAGGAATCAGATTGTTTACGAATGGGAAAGAAAAATGGGAAAAGTAAAAGGGCTGTGGTTCGGCACAGTCAAATATAACTGTTCCAACGTAATCGGATACTTGGAATCCAACCTGAATTGCGTACACAATGGGATTTACAACTCCTTTAATGATAACATTGTGGGATGCGAACATACGGTTTTGAAAATTGTTATGGGAATAGTGGTGGGGTTCTTGATAGCCGCGATTATAATCGCAGTCGGATTGGGAACAGGATGTTATCAGAAAGCGTATCAGGGTGCGGCATGACGATCCTAACCGTCATTTGGCCACTATTTGAAGAGTGACATTGACACACATTCGTATGTGAGCCAAGGCCACTCATGAGTGCCAAAGGGCGGTGAGGATCGCGAGAGGAGAGAGGAGTTAAGTTTTTATTCTTCTCTGGAGTAGCCCGGTCTACAAAAATTATAAAGTTTATTATATTATAATCATAAAAGCATAAATTAAATATATTAAGTGAGAAGATCGGGTAGTTATCCCGGCATTGTTAAGTAAATAAAGTAAATGAATAAATAAAGGAGGGTAGTGATCCCTTAAGTGGCATAGTGACTTTTGCTACAAGGGATATTAAAAACCTGTTGCTACCACAAGGTGAAAATGCAAGACCGTAAAGAAAAACAAACGGCTTATGAGATGGAAAGGTCACGCAATGAAATTTTTTCGCCTTTTCCCGAAAGGGTGACCGGTGAAAAACAGTCGCAAAAATCAAAGAAAAAAGGGAATTCTAGAATAGCAAAAATGCGACCAGTTTCTGTAATAATTACAAAGAGTCTTTTAATAGTTCATTGCCTACCACGAATGAAATACAGGATCACGGATGTATGCACAATCCTTTCAGGTGCGACAAAAAATGGTGTTTTGCGGCAGAAAAATGCGTCTTTTACAAGTGGAAGCTAGTGGAAAAAGGGTTATTGGTTAAAATTTATTTCAAGTAATCCGAAAACGTGTTGGCAGTATTTGAAATGAATTATAAGAACCACTCGCGAGTCTTCAAGGTGTCAAACAACAACCCAACTCAATTTGTAAATGTGGGAAATAGGAACACAACAATTCCTTTTATTTTAAGCAGCACGTCGTATGAAAAGTTCAAAACATTAAACGCACCGATGAAGTATGAGAAGTATTATTTCTACGTAAAAGCAAGTCAGATGAATTTTCCTGTAGCAGGAGAAATCGGGGAGTATCAAATTTCCTATGACTTGAAATCAAAAACCGCAGCAAACGGGATCGTTGAATGCGAAAGTGCGAATTGCATGATCAAATTTGCATGATGAGACTCGAGAGCGCGAGAACAATCGGTGGTTCAGAGCGTACGGTAGAAGTTACAAAAGAGACTTACGGTGCAGTAACCATCATGGTAGCCCATGATAAACTGCTGGAAATGGACATAAAACCAGCTAAGTGCGAATTTATCCAAACGAACGGATACGCATGTACTGCATGTAACGAATTTAGTTACATTTCTATCAGCTCGAGGAACGTAAGAAGTCCGGGAATTTTAACTTTCAAAAGTAACTGCACTTTTAAGGTGAACTTTGTGGCTTGTCAAGAGAAACCTTTTCCTTTATACTTCGAGCAACCAAGTAAAAATTGTGAGATCTATTTTCCGTCAATAAATTTTACTCTGCATAGAAACGTGGAATTTATCTACAAAAGTGATTTAATTCCCATATTGATGGAGCCAAGTTATTCGGATGAGATTTCAACGCTTCTGAAAGATCCAGACTTTCTAGCAGGGGTAATGCATTCGATCCCGTCTCTTACGGCCATGAGTTTTTCCGCAGTGTTTATCGTAAAATTGATTCAATGTTACTGGGAATTTAGGGCTATTCAAGAAAACACTAAAGAGGTACTCGAAAGGAACCCTCCTACGTTTTTAAAAATTTCTCAGCCTAAACCTTCAACCAGTCAGAGAATTGATTATGAAAATTTGAATGCTTTCCATCGTTAATACTCTGGGAAATTATCAAATAAAAATTGGACTACTTGTGTGTAATCATATACCTTTCATGTAAATATGCAAAATATATTCTTTGATATAAGGATTGAGTAATGTTGTGTTTAACTAATCAAAAAACTATGTTATTCTGTAATAATAAATTGTCTGATTTAAAGGAATAGTAAAAATTATGGATTTTTTGTCATTAAGAATTAGAAGCAATCGCGTGGCCGGCAATATGTTTGGAACAAACAGGAAACAGTTGTTTCTTGTTAAGCATGATTAGAAAGGAAAATAATGTATTCTTTGGTGAATTATTACAACTTGAAAAATGATTCATGATAGCCCTTTGTTCTTCAAAGAGAAGAGAAAAATTGTAAACAATTACCGGGTGTTAAATGGGACTAAGGGAATACAGATTAGTCTATAAGAACTAGCATGTTTAGGTTCTGTTCACAGTCTAAATAAAAATCTTCTGCAAAGAAGAACGATTGTCTTTTTTACTTCAACAGGACGGACATTTCCAGCTGACCCGTATGCCGATGGGTCTGAAGACTTCCCCGTCAAACTTTTCGAGGATAATGATGAATATAATGGGAAACCTGTTGGGAGTGTGTTGCTATGTTTACCTCGATGACATAGTGGTGTTCGGGAAATCTCTGGCTGAACACGAGGAAAACCTGAGGAGAGTGTTTCAGAGGCTTCGTGAGGCAGGTCTAAGGGCAAACCCTAAAAAATGCAAACTAATGAAGAAGTCAGTAACGTATTTGGGGCACGTAATCTCCCAAGAGGGCCTAAAGCCCGATCCAGCAAATTACGAGGTCGTGAAAAAATGGCCTATTCAGACGAACGTTACAGAGGTACAGTGGTTTTTGGGTTTTGTTAATTACTACAGAAGATTCATAGAGGGATTCGCGGGTATCGCGAAGCCACTCTACAATTTGACGAGGAAAAATTCCGATTTTATATGGACCGAAAAATGTTTTGAAGCATTTGAAGAGCTAAAAAATAAAATTCTATTTCCCGCAGTCCTCTCATGTCCGGATTTTGAAAAACCGTTTATTCTACAGTCAGACGAGTCAGAGTATGCTATCGGCGCAGTCCTTATGAACTACGACCGGCGCCCAGTCGCATTTATTAGCAGACCTCTACGCGCTGCAGAAAAAAATTACCACATTACGGACAAGGAGCTACTCGCTATTGTGTGGGCAATCAAGAAATTCAATAATTATCTTTTTGGACAAAAATTTAAAGTAGAGACAGATCACAAAGCATTGGAGTATCTTTTTAAAATTACAGACCCTAGTAGCAAATTGACGCGTTTTAGGTTGAAGCTGGAAGAATACGATTTCGATATGGAGTACATTAAGGGTAAGAAAAACGTGGTATCAGATGCTTTGTCACGCGTAAGATTAAATATAAAAGACTTGAAGGAAATGTCGTGTCGCGTGCTGACACGATTGGGCAAAATACGCGAGGGATTAAAAGCCCAAGAGACACCTGAAAAGGGAAGAGAACCTCAGAAGAACGAGGAACCCCTGATTACAATATTATTGAGAACGCGAAAAGACCTGACGTTACTCAAATTTTGCAAGAATTTTGAAGAGATCGAGAAGATCGACAGTGAGTTCGAAATTGTGACGGACAAAACGCGCTCTGTGGGATACTATCCGGATATACATAGGCTTGATGTGTTGCGTAATCCCACCAGATCTGAATGAGCACACGCTCGAGAGCGTCCTACATGACGCAAGAGCTGGCTTACATTTGATCTGTAAACAGTCAAAAATAGCTATCATGAGCACAGACATTAAGAGACTAAGCGTAAAGGTTAAAAACCTTTTGAGTTTTCTGGGAGGGAAAATTATGAAATTTTACATATTACCGTCCGTTATCCACGTACAGAGCGTGGAGGAGCAGAAAAAGCTGCTGAAAAGTGCTCATTTCCTACCCACAGGAGGACACTTGGGTAGGAATAAGATGTTCGCGTCCTTGAGGCTGAGGTTCATGTGGCCAAATATGCGCAGAGATGAGCAGAATCTGGTAAAATTGTGTCCTGTTTGCCAGACTGCGAAGCACGTGAGTGAAAACAACATTCCGCTCAAGGTCACTGACACAGCGCGCGACAGTTTTGAGAGAGTGTTTGTAGACACTGTAGGACCTTATGTGGAGTCAGATGACGGAAATAAGTACGTCCTGACCGTCCAGGATGACCTGAACAAATTTTTGTTGGCATTTCCGATTAAGGATAAATCAGCAGACACTGTCGCAAGAGTTTTGGTACAAGAATTTTTCCTGAAATATCAGATTCCTGGTGTTCTGATTCATGATTGTGGTACGGAGTATGCAAATAAGACTTTAATAAAAAAGCTAGTGCACCATACCACCACCAGACTTTGGGAAGTTTGTAGAATTCTCATAAATCCTTAGGAAATTATTTGAGGTCTTACGTTTCAGAAACAAAAACTGATTGGGACAAATGGATCCCTTATTTTTCAATAGTACGGTGCATGCAGCTACGGGCTACGCACCTTTTGAGCTAATTTTTGGTAAGAATAATTATATAAGAGATAAACAGAAAATAACGGAACATAGGATAAATTACGATTTAGACGAGTATAGTAACGAGTTCAGAGCTAGACTTAAAATAGCGTTAGAAGAAGCCAGAGAAAGGCAAATTAAGAATAAGCAGAAGAGAAAAGACCGATTTGATTCGAAATTTAGTGTTAAATCGAAGAAATTTGAGGTAGGAGATTATTTTCTAGTTAAAAAGCAAACTGGAGATAAGCTAGAAAAAATTTATGATGGACCTTACGAAATAATAGATCTCACAGGCCAAAATTGTATTCTGAAAAATAGAAATAAGACTAATAAAGTCCATCTGGACAACATGAAAAAATTTTATGACAATCTATGTATTTGGATTAACCATTAAGTTTTAGGGAAAAAATGATGAAAAAAAATAGGAAAATAGAAAAAACATGTTTCAAGGTTTTAGGGACGAAACCAATTTTTGTGAGGGGGATATGAAGGCCACCTGGCTGGAAACTAACTTTCTCCTTCTGAGAAAGCCACCCTGACTTTCTCCTTCTGAGAAAATTACCCTTTGACATACATTTTTTGACAAACAAAAGTGTGTCTTTAAACAAAAGTTTATTATGTAACAAACACAAGAATTGAGGTAGTGTAAATACCTTTTTTGACGATCAGGTAAATTTTGCACAGCTATAAAATTCATTTCTGTTGAGTAAATAAAGTTCAGTCTTGAAACGACACTCGGTGTTTTGAGTTCACGCTTCTACGGGTCCCCCGGACCCCTTCATACTACAAGAGGTTAAGGACTGTCAAGACAGCCAAAAGACAGATAGAAAAATAAAATATGACAAGAATCATAAGACTCAAGTAAGAGCATTTCAAATAGGAGATTTTGTCCTTGTCAGGAGCAAAACGGAAGATAAGCTCTCTAGCATCTGGGAGGGTCCATATGAAATTGTAGCCAGTCGATGCCTGCACTTCAAACGACCAAGACGTTTTGCTTATTTGTCCGCGAGTTATTAAGTTTGAACCGATATTGTATTTCGCTGCATCAGCAGCTGAATCGCGTTTTGTTTCGAGCTGAGTGAATGTTTCACCAAGCCCTTAGAAACATGCCACCGGCCCCTTCAAGACTTAAGAGAGCCAGCTCTTCTGAACTCCCAAACCCTAAATCCCCCAAGGGCCTCTCAAATAACAGATTCGCTCTGCTCACTGATAACGCCGAGGATCCACCCGTTAACCAACAAGTCTCCTACCAACGCCCAAGCCGCATCCCACCCCTGACAGTTTTTAATATAGACGCACTTACTCTGCGTAAGCAAATCGCTGAAATTCCCAACGTGGATATGAAAAAAATACTGTTGAAACCTACCCAATTTGGTGTTAAAGTGATTCTTGATGACGAGGCAACTGCAGAGGAAGTGAAAAAAGTGCTGACCACGAACAAGACTGACTTCTTCACCTATACAAAGAAAGATGACAGACCAGTGAAGTTTTGCCTCTACGGCCTATGGGATATGGACCCACTTGACTTGCGCACAGAACTGGCTGACCATGGAGTGACCCCCGCCGACGCGCGGATTATCGCTCCTAAATTTAAGAAGTTCGACAAGCAATGCATATACATATTGACTTTCAAGAATAGCGACAGCGTGAAACTCGACAAGCTGAGGCAGATTAGAGCCCTGTTTAACCTTATAGTAAGATGGGAGCACTATCGTCCGCCCAATAAGGGTCCTTCTCAATGCACGAGATGCCTCGCATATGGCCATGGCAGCACTAACTGCCACATGAAACCTCGCTGCGTCAGATGCGGCCAAGGTCACTTTTCGGAACAGTGCCCCCACCTACCCCTACCTGACTCCATGCCAGACGGAGTGGCCCTTAAGATTCCCATCGACAAGGTTAAATGTGCAAACTGCGATGGACTTCACACCGCTAACTACAAAGGCTGTCCTCAGCGCAAGAACTACATTGATATCCAGAAACGAGCTAGACAACACTCCAGTGACCACACGAACCCCCACTGGCACCACTCCCCCTAATACCAAACCCTGATCCCAAACGAGGCAAAACAGCACCGGTTTCCTCAATCCCTTCCTACAGTCAAATCCTACAACTTCCTGGCCCTTCCAACCCTGACCTTCTTTCGCCAATGGAATGTCTCCAACTCATTAACGAACTGCTACATGACCTGGGACGCTGTAATAATAGAGCCCAGCAACTTCAAATCATTGCTGAATTTACTTTGAAAAACTTATATGGCCCAAAGTGATCACCACATCTCAGTCTCCTCCTGGAATGCCAACAGTGCAAACTCACTTCCTCTCCCCATGTCTGTCTCTCCAAAACGAGCAATGGCTCACTGGCCGCTCTCTGATAATGTTCCGAAGGCAATATAGCCCAAATCACCCCCCCTCCAGAAGCTGTGAGACCTAGAGTCAGGACCCTCAACCACCCCCTTGACTCCCATACAGAGAATGAATGTAAAAAGACCCATTTTATGGACTCAATAAAGTTTTCAAAGTTAAAAAAAAAAAAATGAAATTGTAGGAGTCAATCACCCAAATGTTAGTATTAAAAAGAGAAACAAAAAAACAATATTAATAAGAACAATATAAAAATGTTCCAAAGTATTTTAAGTTTATGGATAAGTGAGAAAAATGGAAAATGAAAAAGAAAGATGAAATAAAAAAAGAAAAAAAAAAGTTTCGAGGACGAAACTTGTCTTGAGAAGGGGAATGTGACGGCCCTCTTCGTGTGGTCCTTCAGACCTCATTGTTTTTGGACTTAAGTTACACGATCCTTTAGACCGTTCTCTGTTATGAGAACCTTCTTAGAAGGGCTGGTAAAAGCCAACTCCATGACGGCATAACAATAGTGTAATTATAAACAGATGTGCTCGCACTTGCGAGTATAAGAACACAAAAATTGTAAAGAATAAAGTTAGTTCTCAAACTCAACTCTTGTCTTTCACTTCGTCTACGAGTCCTCTCGGGAAGAGGCCCAATACACCACCAACTCAATGGAAATTCTTATTTCACGACCCTGGACCTCGCGTCGGGATTTTACCAAATTCAGATGCGCGAAAGAGATGCGTGAACAATTAGGCAAACGGTGCTATGTGTATATGGATGATGTGGTAGTCTTTGGCAGGGATCTGCAAGGACACTGTTGGGTAATTCAACAAGCTTTTGAATTATCCAACTAATTCATCAAGGTACGTAGCGCCTCCCGCTACAAGCCCTGGCCGGTTCAACCTTGCAATGGCCAAAACTGCACTTCTTGCAGTTAATCATTTGAATAATATTGTATGGTTTGTAAATAAGTTATAGGTATAAAAGAAGAACCCATGTGTTAGGTTAGTTAGTTGAGCTTTTATATTAAAAAGTGAAAGTACTTGAAATCTTTCGTCCAAAGGAATTCTACGAGAACGATGGTAAGTATCGTTACACTTCTTGCAGTTAATCATTTGAATAATATTGTATGGTTTGTAAATAAGTTATAGGTATAAAAGAAGAACCCATGTGTTAGGTTAGTTAGTTGAGCTTTTATATTAAAAAGTGAAAGTACTTGAAATCTTTCGTCCAAAGGAATTCTACGAGAACGATGGTAAGTATCGTTACATGGTGACCTCGACGTGATTTCAATGAGTACAAGACTCGATACAGTGGTAGGTTATGTAAAAACTTCCAAGGGCCAACTGGTCAAACTAAAAGGTATTCTTGATACGGGATCGCAAACAACGTTGATCACCAAACAAGCGATGAAAAGGCTTGGTATTAAGACGTACAATACTAACGTGGGTATTGAGGTGGCAACGCAACTGGATATTGATCCATCACAACGTGCGTTCGTTGAAATATATGACGGAGAAGGAAATCAGGTATCAGACGCGCATGTGTTTGTGGTACCACTTATCACTTCACAAGTACCAGTAGAGTCACCAGCATATGAAATTCCGAAATCTCGGAAAGAATTGAAAATGGCAGATCCAAAACACGATGTTCCAAGAGTCGATGTACTCTTTGGTGTGGGCATTTTTGATGATATTCTTAAAGATGGTTAAATCAGAACACAGGGTTTCCCAACGTTGTTGAATACTTAAATTGGATATGTAGTTCTGGGAAGACAAGGTGATTCAATGACTCTACTTGAAAGAAAAACCATGAAATGTTGCGTATCTAAAATTCGGATAGCACATAAATCAAAGCATAAGTCTATACCTAGTACTTCTAGTGCTTCTCAAGTCAACCCTACGTCAACATCTTCTGTTCAGCGAATACCTAAACGCTCAGAAGACAAAACTGACTCTAACATTGAGTCATCTAAAGTGGTCACAACTCAAGGACCACTGCAACTTCTACAGGAAGAAATGGACAAGGATATACAGAAAATTGATTCAAGAAGGAAAATATCTTTGAATGATTATCGTAAGCGGAATCAAACACGTATAAAAGTCTGTAGTGCTTTACCAAACACAAATTTGGAAGCAATGTTGCAACAACAAAAGGAAGAACATGATGAATTGATGCGTAAAGTTTCTAAATTTTATGAAACAGAAGATTTACCATTTATAGGAGAAACAGATGATGAGGGTTTTCAGTTTCAGGATTTCTTTGATAAAACGCGACAAATTCTTGGGGATGGTGCTATTGAGATTAGGTTACCGTTTAACGAAAAGAAAGAGGAACTTTTGCGGTCTTGTCACTTAGCTAAATTTAGGTTCCTCAACTTTGAGCGTAGAATGACTAGACCTGAGAATGAAACGATTCGCGAATGTTTGAAGAAGGAAATTGCTAGTCAGGTTGAGAAAGGATGGTTGGTGGAAGTACCAGTTGGAGAACAGAATGTTTCTGAAGGTTATTTTGTTCCCTACAAGGAAGTGTGTAAGGAATCTTCTACTACTCTTGTTAGGCAAGTTTATGATTTTTCAATGAAGACATCTGGAGGGTGTGAGTACGAAAACGGTGTACGAATAAAGGGATCAGCACCAACAGGACCTATTTTGAATGACACACTTATGATTGCATCCCGGTTACAACCTACAATTTTCGTACAACTGTTTAAAATGAGATTCAATGAGTTCTGTATAACTGGAGATATTGAGAAAATGTTCAACATGGTTCAAGTTCATAGAGACGATTGGAAGTACATGAAAATCTTATACCGAGATAACCCACAAAAACAGTTGAAACAATTTTATATAACACGAGTTCTTTTTTGAACATCTGCCTCTTCAGGTCTTGCAGCATGTGCACTTAAATGTATTGCAGATGTTTCTAAAAATGATTTTCCACCTGCATTTAAAGCAATAACAGAAGTATGTATGTGGACGATTTGATTATCGGAGGTGTTGATCAAGTTGAGTTGGAAGACATTCTGCAGGAAACAACAATGGCATTAGCTACAGGAAAAATGAATTTGAGGAAGATTTTAGGAAATACAGGATCAACTAAACCCAAAGAGCAAACTACTACTAAAGTTTTGGGTATGTACTGGAACGTTGATAAGGATTCGATTCCATCTGAACGAAATACCACAAAGGGTTTTTATAGCAATATTTGTTCGTATCATGATCCACTTGGTATAATGGCCCCAGCAACCATGCAGTTAAAAATTTGGCTAAGAGAAGTACAATCAAGCGGATTAAACTAAAAGGATTTGATACCAAGAAATATACATGAACAGTGGGAGAAATTTCAATCACAACATAATTCTTTACAAGCAATTTCTTTGCCGCGTTGGACTGGAATAAAATCAAATGAACACATTAAAGTCATTGGTTTTGGAGACGCATCATCAAAAGGAATTGGTGTAGTGGTATTTTTGGCTGCAAAGACCAAATTGTCTCCGACTACTCCAATAACAATTCCTCAGGCTGAATTAAGAGCACTTTATCAGATTGTAAAAATGACTTGCGGAATTGCGGAACTTTTTAAAAGAATTACACCAAATATATCAGTTTTTGCATTTTCTGATTCAAATTGTACTTTGGGATGGTTACAGGAGAAAACAAAACAAAAGCCTTATGTTAGTAAGTTGGTTAAAGAAATCAAGAAAATAACGAATGTAGAGAACATCTTAAGAGTGGATACTAAACATAATCCAGCTGATTTGGCAAGTAGAGGAGTTATGCCAGATAAACTGCTAGCTGACATTGAATTCTGGATTTAAGGACATGGTTTTCTTCAGGAAATGAAATTACCACAAGTTCTGTTGGTAAAACAAGTTGCTGGCATTACTCCATGAAAAACACATGGGAGTAGTGAAAATGAAACAGCTTGCAAGGCGATATGTTTATTGGCCTGGCTTGAATACGCAAATTGAGGAGATTTCAGGCAGTTGTATGACGTGCAAATCCCAAAATGCAGATCGTCAGGCAAAGGTATGGGTTCACTGGCCAGAGGCTAAGGATCCTTTTAAGACAATACACATAGATTTCTTTCATTATCCGAAGCAAAATTTTCTGATCGTGGTGGACGCGCACTCTATATGGATTGAGGTCGCGCTGTTGAACAGGACGGAGGCAGAGAACCTGATTGTGGTCTTGAAGAATATTTTTTCCAGGTTTGGAAATTCCCAGACAATTGTTTCGGATAATGCTCCCCCTTTTGCTTCAAAGGAGTTCGAGAAGTTCTGTTACGACTCGAACATTGAATTGCTTCATTCTCCACCTTACTCACCTCAATCTAACGGAGAGGCAGAGGGAAATGTTCAGACAGTGAAAAGTCTGATGAAAAAGAACATGCCTAAATATTCGGAAGTCTTTGAACGAGATTTTGTTTGCATTGAGAAACACTCCAATAGGTAAGAATGGTTTGCTACCCAGTGAGCTGATTTTCAGATACACGCCCAGGACAAGACTGAGCGCCTTGAGCTGCGCTCCCGGGAGATTTGGACATGAGGTCGAGCTACCTGATCACAGGGTTTTTGAACCGCGTGAGCAGGCGTTGCTTGGGAGTCCAGATAGAGGTCCAAGGTAGTTAGTGTCAATTCTCAGAAGGACAGGGAATGACACATACGATGTGTTGATGTTAGAAACAGGCAAGAAACGCATGGCACACGCAAATCAATTGGTTAAGATTAAGTTACCTACACATAATTTAGACTAAAAATTTTAGAAGTTAGAATCCATGGATTAGCTTTTAAGATTTATGAACTAGGAAAAATATGTTGAAAAGTTTGATTATCATACTTTCTTCTCCTTGGAGGGGAATAGTGTCACGTATGGTAGTATACACGTACGTATTATTGTAGATAAGGTAACAATGTGAAGTGACAATGTAATATAATTATTGTAAATAAAGTAGTCTTCAGCTCAACCGGTCTTTGTGAAGACATTATACATTTGAGGAATGGACAGAATTACCGGAAGTTCATCATCATCATTACTATGAAAAACCTGTAGCATTGGGAACATTTGTTTTGATACTGATTCTGATAATATGGAAATGCCAGCTCGCTAAATGGTGTTGCTGCAGAAATTTAAAGTAGAGACAGATCACAAAGCATTAGAGTATCTTTTTAAAATTACAGACCCTAGTAGCAGATTGACGCGTTTTAGGTTGAAGCTGGAAGAGTACGATTTCGACATGGAGTACATTAAGAGTAAGAAAAACGTGGTATCAGATGCTTTGTCACGCGTGAGATTGAATATAAAAGACTTGAAGGAAATGTCGTGTCGCGTGTTGACACGGTTGGGCAAAAAACGCGAAGAAGTGAGCTGAGTGATATGTATACATTCATGATATGTATTCGTCGGAATGTGCTAGGCGAGCACAAAGGATGTTTGTGAACATTTGATATGTGTATGGGCAATTTCAAACAAAAGTGAAAACTTTTGAACCTTTGGATTTTTGATTTCGATGAAACTTTGCAAATTTGTTCAGTTTTAAAAAGGAAAATTTTCTGCGTTTTTAGTTTTTTTAAATTCTATCTTGTTTGCCCTTGAGGTCACCTTGAAAATGCAAAATAATCGAAAATTTGTGGTTTTTTGCCCTCACATTTGGATTTGTTTCTCCCGAACCACTGAACCGATTTCAATAAATGAATATTTTTTAGAAACTGCGTTAAATTCCAAACAAACTGAGGGTAAAAAAAGTTTTTTCCAAAATATATCTTCATATACATATATCAAAAACAATATTTATTTTTTGAATATCAAAAAATGGTATTTTTCGAAAAATCTCAAAATTTGTTATTTTGTGTCTTATTTGAGGGAAAACATTCCCACAAAATTTCATGAATTTTCAGATCTTGGTTTTTGAGATATGGGAGAATAAAGGGTGAAAGTCCATATTTCTCCATACAAAAATTTTTCGATTTTTGAGTTATGTATTTTTTTGAGCCAAAAACCTTCAAAACTCAACAAGTCACGTTAAATTTTAACGTTTATGAGGAAACTTTTGTAATGCACCCCTTTGTTTGTACTCAAATATGCACTTAAAGGGGTGATTTGGGGCAAAATTGAGCATTTTCAGGAGCACCTAGCTCAAGCTCCGGAAGACTTAGGGGCCTCAATTCTTGTTTGGATTAAAACTTAGTTTTAGGGTAAGAGATTAAAAGTTGTTTTAGTTTTCTATCTGGCTTTTAAGCTGAGAAATTTATTTTTCTGTGGATGCCTATCAAGGGATTTTTGCTCTCAGTAAATTTAACACATGCAGGGCTCAAAATGTATCTCCACAGAAAAATAAATTTCTTAGTTTAGAAGCCAGATAGAAAACTAAAACAACTTTTAATCTCTTACCCTAAAACTAAGTTTTAATCCAAACAAGAATTGAGGCCCCTAAGTCTTCCGGAGCTTGAGCTAGGTTCTCCTGAAAATGCTCAATTTTGCCCCAAATCACCCCTTTAAGTGCATATTTGAGTACAAACAAAGGGGTGCATTATAAAAGTTTCTTCATAAACGTTAAAATTTAACGTGACTTGTTGAGTTTTGAAGGTTTTTGGCTCAAAAAAATACATAACTCAAAAATCGAAAAATTTTTGTATGGAGAAATATGGACTTTCACCCTTTATTCTCCCATATCTCAAAAACCAAGATCTGAAAATTCATGAAATTTTGTGTGAATGTTTTCCCTCAAATAAGACACAAAATAACAAATTTTGAGATTTTTCGAAAAATACCATTTTTTGCTATTCAAAAAATAAATATTGTTTTTGATATATGTATATGAAGATATATTTTGGAAAAAACTTTTTTTACCCTCAGTTTGTTTGGAATTTAATGCAGTTTCTAAAAAATATTCATTTATTGAAATCGGTTCAGTGGTTCGGGAGAAACAAATCCAAATGTGAGGGCAAAAAACCACAAATTTTCGATTATTTTGCATTTTCAAGGTGACCTCAAGGGCAAACAAGATAGAATTTAAAAAAACTAAAAACGCAGAAAATTTTCCTTTTTAAAACTGGACAAATTTGCAAAGTTTCATCGAAATCAAAAATCCAAAGGTTCAAAAGTTTTCACTTTTGTTTGAAATTGCCCGTATATCCATCTGATGCTTTCCCTTGAGATGCTGTGCGGTCTTAATGCCTAATTCTGGATCAGCATTTGCTCATAGTATTTAAGAGGCTTTATTGTGAATAAAGAGTTAGTTGAAAACACATAATTGGCGCAGTCGGTTGTCGATCGCGGTCGGTCGTGAAGAAAGAGACGAAATGTTCGATTGGTTCTCGTCATCAGTGTCGGTGCATGAAGTGCAGTCTTACGTATTGATTGTAGTGGGAGTGGGAGTGGGAGGTTGTAGTGGGAGCAGCGGGATTTTACATATTAAAAAACCACCGCAGAGTCGTCGTACAAAAGGTACAAAGAGATATACGACTACGTAACATCCAGCAGTAGGACAACATGACAAAAACCAAGGAACAAAGCCAAAATCTAGCAGTCGAAAAGCTTCGGTTATGGCTCCAAAGCGTAAAAGACAACGTTACCGAACTCCAAAAAGCCAATCCATCGATGTTGGAAATTGGGAAATTGCAAGAGAGAGTTAAGGTGTTCCGTAAAGAACTCAACAAAGCAAATACTGAGATGGTCGACTGTGAGTTAGCCGTGGATTATACGAGCCACAACGAAAATCTTCAAATCCTTGAGGATCTCGTTGAAGAGAAACTCGTATTGGCGCTAACCCAACCCTCTGGCTCAACTCCAAAAGATCTGAAGATAGAAGGCTTGGAATTGTACACTCAGAAGAAACCAATCAGAAAGTGGTTTGTGCAGTTTGAGAATTACGTCCTTTTAAAGGGAATCAAAGACGAACGCATGAAAATTCGTGTGTTGCTATCAAAGTTGGGATTTGAATCCGCAGCGAAGGTTTTAAGTTTTTATAAACCTCTACAACCATATGAAAAGAAATTCGAGGGAGTTAAGAAGGACTGTTTTCAAATTTTTGAAAGTGTACTAGTATGTATACTGCGATCAGCCGGTTGTTCAACACAGCACAAGTGGAGAACGAACGAGTCCAAAGCTACGCGAATCGCCTGCAATCCGATGCTGATTTGTTTGGATTGGGCCATTTTGCAGTGACTTGTCCCAAGAAGAAGAGCAACGATGCTGAGGTCAACGCTTTCATTTGGAGAATTAAGTCCTTGTTGATGTCTACATCTCAGGCGTTCTTGTGAGTATGGAATTGGACTGTGGTTCGCCAGTAACCGTGATTAGTGAAAAGGTTTTTGAGAATAGTTTTCGTGGTGTTCAGTTGCCTGAGTCGGCGCTCCGCTCTCAACTTGAAGAGATTCGCGATATTGAGAGAGATGAGAATGCAACACTCTAATCCTTTCTGTCTACAATAAACGAAGACAGATCTCTATCTGATCTTGAAGTGTCAAGACTTGTCTTTTAATTAGTCTCCACCTAAGTATATCTCCTCACCCAAGAGAACAAACTTAACATGGTGTTCCCACTTTGGGATAATTCTGTACAAGTAATTCTAATTTGCGAATTGGTCAAAGTGCTAGAAAGCTGTCAATGGAAGCAAACAAGTGAAAGCGAAGACTACAGAGGCCAGGTGATCAAGGAAAACAGTGGAAAAATCACACTAGTTGAAAACGTTGGACTCCATGAAGCAACGCATCAAAGCTGAAGCGAAGTGAAAATCATAAGTTATTTCACGATCGGATTTCTACTTGCAATAATAACAGGGTACGCGAAAGAAGGCGAAGGTAAAACAGCAGATCAGAAAAATAGTGGATGAAATAATCCATAAATCATCAAATGTGCAAGCAATCCAGAAATGGTGACTTTGCGAAACTCTAGAGACAGATTCGAAATTCCATTTGAAAGCGTTTTCGGAGAGATAAACCTAAAAGACAACAATCTACAACACGAGGAAACTCAGTAGCACCTTAAAGACGTAAAAATTGTGCTAAGTATCATTATACTCATTTTAATACTAGCATGCATAATATACAAGTTAACGCATGACGCATCGAGCGAGATGTCGACAGGAAGTAACATAGGATTTAGGCAAATAAGTTCTTAGGCGATAAAATCATGTTTATTTTCTAGAAATAATTAGGGATGTTATCATAAAAAAGGTTTTAGCACCTGATAAGGACGTTCGCTCTGCCCAGGTATAATAGCAGAACGAACGTGAGTAAGCGATCATTCCTATCCAGATTCTTGTTCGTAGAACTTATGTTCAATAAAGTTTTCAAAGACTCGAAACGTATTTTTAGCTGGCGCAGTCGGTAGGATTGTTGCTTGCAATTTGAAAAAATTGTAATTTTCCTGAAGCGAAGTGAAAATCATAAGTTATTTTACGATCGGATTTCTACTTGCAATAATAACAGGGTACGCGAAAGAAGGCGAAGGTAGAACAGCAGATCAGAAAAATGGTGGATGAAATAATCCATAAATCATCAAATGTGCAAGCAATCCAGAAATGGTGACTTTGCGAAACTCTAGAGACAGATTCGAAATTCCATTTGAAAGCGTTTTCGGAGAGATAAACCTAAAAGACAACAATCTACAACACGAGGAAACTCAGTAGCACCTTAAAGACGTAAAAATTGTGCTAAGTATCATTATACTCATTTTAATACTAGCATGCATAATATACAAGTTAACGCATGACGCATCGAGCGAGATGTCGACAGGAAGTAACATAGGATTTAGGCAAATAAGTTCTTAGGCGATAAAATCATGTTTATTTTCTAGAAAGAATTAGGGATGTTATCATAAAAAAGGTTTTAGCACCTGATAAGGACGTTCGCTCTGCCCAGGTATAATAGCAGAACGAACGTGAGTAAGCGATCATTCCTATCCAGATTCTTGTTCGTAGAACTTATGTTCAATAAAGTTTTCAAAGACTCGAAACGTATTTTTAGCTGGCGCAGTCGGTAGGATTGTTGCTTGCAATTTGAAAAAATTGTAATTTTCCGGAAAGAACTCCATTCGGAACGGATTATCTCGAACTTGAGAAATTACATCAATTCGCAAGTTTACAATCAAAAAGAGAATCAACGCTATCCACAGCTTCGACGGCTTATCGAAGCATCAGATCAGCATCAACACTCTCTGCAGTTTCGACGGTTTATTGGAGCAGCAGGCCAACATCAACACATCGATCTTTACAACTTCGACGGTTTATCGAAGCATCAGATCAGTATCAACATTCTCTGCAGTTTCGACGGTTTATTGGAGCAGTAGACACTGGTAAGAACCTTAAATTCTAAAACTAAAGCGGAACAAAAACATAAGTGAAATGGCAGACTGTGAACAAATAGACGCACTTATAAATCTGTCTAGGATTCCAGGCACGATAAAGTTGCTGCCAAATTATTCGGGAAACAAAAAAGACCTAAATTCGTGGATCGCAAATGTAGAAGCTACACTCGCTTTGTACGATAACGTGAGGGGATCCCCCTTATACCTCGTTTGGCTCCAACAGATCAGAAGTAAGGTGATCGGTGAAGCGAATTACGCCCTAGTGGGCAGCCACGTGACTAACGATTGGGCATCGATCAAGAGGACCCTTGTCTCACACTTTGGAGATCAACGAGAACTCTCCACTTTGTTCTTGAACCTTCCTCTTCTTAAACAAAATGAGAACGAAATAGTTGCGGCGTTTTATAATAAATGTTTCGACATTTACATGGACATTCAGGCAAAGATATCACTAGACCCGTTGAACGAAGGGCACGTTGAGGCAATGATGAGGGTGATAGGTATGCAGGTCAGGGACGCATTCATAGACGGAATTTTAGATCCTTATTCTTCCTACACCAGGAACTACAGACCACAAACCTTGGTTGAGGCATATCGCTGTGCTGCCGAACAAATTGCAGCAGATGGCCGTAAGCATACACGGAGGAACATGACTCAGAGACAATTTGCCTCCATGAGTACTGGCGGACCTCGACCGAGGCAGACAACCCAGATGAACCCACAGTACCCCAGTGTAGGTATAGTGTAGATGTATGTGTGAGTCCTTGGACTTGCATAAATATGTATTATCATGTATTAAGTTAGTCTAGTAGAAGTTGGCAAAGAATAAAGAGCTAACTCAAAAAAAGAGTGTGTTTTAAACATTACATGGTGGTTCCATCCATCTTGGAAATGTCCAAAAATGAACTTAAGTTAAATTGAGATGCTTTGTTTTAATGAACAGTATTATTTTTATTTTTTTGTAATCGGTGTCAATGGCAATTTTCAGTATGGGTCATAAGCACAGTGTTAATAGAGCAGCTACGTCTGCTAGTGAAAAGGATATTGTGGCAATGAAAGACATTAATAACTCAACAGTTTTAATAGAAAAAATTCCTAAATGTGCATATGCAGTCACACGATACATTAAAAAATATTGAATATGTTCATAATCTGTTTAAGGATATTGTTATCGGACTGGTGTTTTTATTTGTATTATTCATAATTGTGAAATTGATGCAAAAGTTTTTGGTGAGTAAAAACAGAAATCAAGTCATGCAACCAAATTATATGCTTAATCAAAACATTGCTGATCGTGGACAGTGGCAAATAGTGCCGGTTTAAGGATCTTTGGGTATGCAGCAGATGCAGTGTAGGAGTTGCTGACTTTTGGACTAGGATGCTCTGTTTCAAGGATTTCACAGACAAAGCATGATTTAAGATAAGTTTATTAAGTCTAGTATTTTAACTTAGTGAACTAAGTAAATTTGATTGATATATATAAGTTAAATCATCTGGTCAGTAGATCACTTGATGATCATCGCAAGAGAGAACGTGACAACGATGTAAACATCAAGTGTGGGAACAGGCCATGCATCTCGCATGGCCTGTTCATGTCAGCAAAAGAGTAGGAGCTAGTTAGAAATATAGATTTAGATTGTATTTTAGTCTTAGGGCCGTATTGTTCACCCTTGGTTAGCCTACCCAAGCGATAAGTCCAGTATAGTTTTTATTGGACTAAGCACTAATATAAGATACCCAAGTGTGAACAATACGGGCCTTAGACTTGCACTCGAGGAATAAAGACGTTTATCTCTTTTTTTGAAAATTGATTTTTCGTGTATCGGAAGTTGATTGGCGCAGTCGGTAGGATTTACTCAGTGATTCTTAATCATCGTGTATTGCTCACATTCGTGATCGGTTGTCTCGAAGTTGTGTGATTAAGTTGAGTAAATCGCGGATAAAACGAACCTCAATCGCAAACTCTATACTCCGGAACTTTCTACTGAAGAGTAGTTTCGTATGCTGAAAAATCAGTAAGGTGAAGGGATTTTTGGGCACTTTGGGCTACTATCGTCGGTTCATAAAGGACTTTGCCAAAATGATAAAACCTTTGACTTCACAACTGAGAAAAACAGAGCCTGAAGGTAAAAATTGTTCCAAAATCAAAAGAAAAATCTTGATCAAGCATATCTCTGAATTCATGGAAGCTTTCGAAAAATGTAAGAAGATACTTACCAGTTCACATGTGTTACAGTACCCTGATTTCGAGAAACCATTTATCTTGACGACTGACCCGAGCAATTTCGCCATCGGAGCAGTTTTGTCACAAGATCCTATAGGCAAGGATAAACCCATTTCCTTTGTATCAAAAACACTCACTAAGACAGAACTCCGCCATCGAGAAGGAGTTGTTTGCCATAGTTTGGGCCGTGAAATAATTCCGACCTTACCTCTTTGGGCGTAAATTCGTGCTCTATACAGTCCATCAACCTCTTACCTACGTGATGAGTATGAAGAATCCTAACTCGAAACTTGTAAGATGGCGCCTCAGATTGTTGGAGTACGACTTTGAAACAGTTTACAAACCTGGCAAACAAAATGTTGTCGCAGACGGCTTGTCACGCATAAGAGTGGAGTTGTGTCTCTTACAACGCTACAAGTGATTTGGACCTTGTACAAAGTGTACAGGCATCGAGTTAAACGTGAAGCAGAGAAGTTAAAGGCCAGGCTACCGAAGTAAGTGGATGCTGTTTGGACTCGGAGGACTTAGAAGGATGACTGGAGAAAACGGAGAAGCAATCACGCCGCCAACACCAAGGAAGTTTGTCAACTGCCCAACGTGGGGTGAAGAGCCGTTCGAGGATTATTTGTTCCCTTTCGAAAACTTCGTGGCGCTGAACAGCGTGGATGGACAAACAAAAACGAGGCTGCTCATAGCAGGCCTGGGACCTCGTGTGCTAAAGGTTAAGAAGATGTTGGCGAAAGACGTGGCGAGATGGACGTACGCAGAGTGCGTCGAAGGAGGCAAGAAACTCTTCTGCACGACCATGAACAAGTTTGCAGCTAGAGAAATACTTTCGAACAGGCGTCAGGAGGCCGGTGAAGGGGTTGCGGAGTACGCAATCGCCTTATAAACACTAGCAGAGAGCTGTGCGTTTACGGCAACGGAAGCGGAGGACGCGACGCTGAAGGCGCGCTTCCTGTCGGGGCTCGCAAAGGCGAGCATGAAGATGAAACTCTACGAGAAATCTGAAGACCAGACGTTCCAGCAGGCGGTGGACGAGGCGCTGTTGTTGGAGACCCTACAAAGGAGTGTCGACTCAGCAGGCGGCGCGGGGACAGTCCACAAGATCGGTGACAGGAAGGAAGGATGGAAAGAACCCGGAAAGGATCAGTCCGGGCGCAAGGCAAAGCAGAAGGATGGCAAGTTCAGCGGGACCTGTCACGGATGGGGCAAGAAAGGACACCGAAAGAAAGATTGTAAGTCTTGTTTTAAGTGTAAGAAATACGGTCATTTGCAAAAAAATTGTAAAACAAGTAGCAAGTTGGTTTTGTTGACGAATGAAACTGGACATAAATTTGAACCTCTTTTTAAAGGTCCATATAAAATTATTGAAATCTTGGATGAAAATGTTAAATTGTTAGATGGTAAAAATTAAATTAAATTAGTGCATAAAAAAAGAATTAAAAGATTTAACAGGATGTTTTTCTTTAGATTTTTGCAAGTGAAAACCTTCCGTTTCACTTTTCTTTGGGGGGAAGGTGTAGGGATAGACGTATGTCATACGTACATAGTGTGTGTACGCATACAAGGTGAGGATATGTTTAGGATAACAATATGTGTTAGTATCTTAGTGACTGAGAATGAATAAAGATCGTGAATAAGAACTGGAGTTTTAAATATTACAATAGCCCAATTTTGCTCGTCCCTAAAAAGAAAATTGTCACGGAGTGGTCAGAAGAAATGGCGATTGGTGGTTGATTACAGGAGAATCAGAATATTGTTGCCGAGAAATTTTCCCTACCGCGAATAGACGAGATTTTGGACGGCATGGGCCGTGCAAAATATTTTTGCGTTTTGGACCTTCTGTCCGGTTTCCACCAGATCCCTCTTTACTTACTTACTTGTTACTTACTTGGGACACACTTGCAATGAGCAAGGAGTCCTACCGGACGAATTAAAATTCGATAAGATTAGGAATTTTGAAGTACCAACCAACAAAGAAGAGGCCAAGCGCTTCGTAGCAGTATGCAATTATTACAGACGCTTTATCAAGAATTTTTCAAAATACACGCTCCCAGGGACCACCCCTCCCCCCACCGGCTTCACATTCTCGCTTCTCCCTGAATCCAACCACCCTCACTGCCCCACCACCGATCACATCCCAGCCCACCTATAGCCAAGCCCTACAAGCGAGACCCTCCCACATCAATCAGGACATATTCTCGGCAACTGAATGCATCTCGCTCATGAACGAGCTGATCAATAACCTACAGAACTGCAGCACCAGACTGCAGCAACTACAAGCCATATCGAAAAATGCGTGAAAAATGCTTAACTTTGGAACCTGATTGCGAGGCTCCTAGGCCATAGATCCTGGCGAGCCGTGGCATTTTAGAATGCTTGAAGCCTAGAGAATCTGGTGATACCCCATTCATTCCCCTTCATGAACGAGGAGATCCGGAAATAGTGCAGATGTCAAGGCGCCTCCAGAGCAAAAATTACGAAAAATCACGAACTTTGGAGGCTGATTGCTCGGCTCCCAGGTGGTTGTTCTTGACGAACCGTGGCATTTTGGAATCCTTGGAGCATAACAAATCTCCTGATACCACTTTTACCCCGCTGCAGGGCCGAAAAAAAAACCGATTTTTTTTCGATCCAAGTAGGTGACAAACCTCAGGGTCATTCATGTTGGAACATCGGTTTGTATGGGGAAATGGGAATTCGCCCCCTCCATATAAAAGTGAAAAAAAAAAATTTCCATGCTCTAGGCTCCACTTGCCAACATCGCCTCCTGGAATGCAAACGGCATCAGACAAGACTTCCACTTACACTCAAACGATCAAAATGGCTGAAATCCGATCAATCAACACTTATCAAAACTGCTGACTTGACAGCTACACTCACAACCAATATCCCCTCCCTTAGACACTCTCAAGTTGGTGAGCAAAGGCTTCTGCCGCTCTCTCAGACTTCTCTCCAATTTTACCTCTCGAAACCCACTGTCAGAAGTTGTGATGACCCATGGTCAAGGCTCTCAAAGTCCCATCCCCTACACAAAATGTGAAAACAAAATTTCATGAATAAAAGTTATTATTATTATTAATATTACTAATTAATTTGTATATTAAATGGTGGCTCTACGGTGTTTAAAAAAAGAAAAAAAAGAACAAGGAAAAGCGATTTTAGTGGACAATGGTTAAATGGTTGAAGCTATTTTACAATTCATTAGTATCTTTCGCTGGAACGATAAGTGCGATGCTGTTTGAATCATCGGAGAAAACAGTGATTATCGAGAAACAAGAAAACTTTAATGCTAAAAGTGCTAGTATCACGGAAACAGAAGTCTTTTCGGTGACGCCAATAGCCGGATTCACTGCAATTACCATTGTCGTATTGATCATCATTTTTATTGTCGGATGCTGCAGCGGGAGGAACTGCAAACGAAGGAGATCAGCTCAGTTGGAGGTCAGGATGAGTGATTTGGTTCGAGAGCATATGAAGGAAAATTATAACATCTGAGTACAAAAAAGTATCCTCACTACTGCGCGTGTTATTTGACGCATTTCTGATGCGTTTCTTATATTCATAAGACTTCTTGTTAACGTGATAGTATATAAGCTGAGTTACTTGAATAAAAAGGTTAATACAACATTGGCGCAGTCGGTAAAAACGTAATAGGTAGAGTGGTCGCCGTCGTTTTGATACTCATAGTAGTAGAAGTACAAGCTTGGTTTGGCAGCAGCAAGGAAGACAAGTGGACAAGCTGGAGCAACAAGACATCGTAAACACGATAAAAGAGAACCAGGAACAACACTTGGAGAACACCAAAGGAGATGTGAGGCCTACAATTATAGCGGTGGCAACAGTAGTGCTATAGCAGCGGTTCATATATTGTGGATCATCTACAAGGTTTACAGGGCGCAGGTCAAGCAGGCAGCGAGGCGCTGGAACAACGCACAACTACCCAAGTAGATGTTCACGTTTTTGGCGGTAAATACGATGACGAACGGACAAGAAGCAGCGGTGGACAAGAAGGAGCGGGATATTAAGTTAGGCACGGATTTGGAGTCATGTTTCAAAATTGTTCATTTTTTGGGACTGAGAGGAGAAAACGCCCAAATCATGAGCTCATTCAAGTTCTAGCATCGGACAGGGAAAGCAAAAATGACATCTCAAGTGAACCTGGAAAAAGCCATCCAGGGAGCCCTGGTTAGAAACCAAAAGTTTGAAATTGAAATTATGCTGAACATAGCAAGTGCATACGCAACAAAACTCTGGTACAACAAAGGACAGGAAGACGATCGTGACGATAGTGGGAAAAGGGATCCGCAGGATCCACTGTTTCGTCTGCCTAATGAAAAGAGAATTCATCGGTGGTAAGACTATTCAATATAACACATAGTCACTTTATATAGTAACTTTAGACTAATATTATACGAAAAATTAACAATTTCTCCATCTCCTAACAGAATTAAGTAATGAGGAAGAAGAGGGTGAGGGAGAGACGGACCCTCCACACAGCGACGAGAACGGAGAAGAGCTAGCAGACGCCTTATACGAGGCGATAAACTTCTTCAGTCAAATGTTACAACCAGCAGACAACCCTGCAGCTTGAAAGTGCTTTACATTCAACACTTTTACCAATTTACCAGTTATATACACAACTTCTTTTGAACTAACAGTAGAATTTAAGATTTTATATGATTTTATTTTCCTATACACTTATCAACATTTATAAAAACAAATTTCACCAAAAATTTTATAAAATAGTCATAAAACCTAAATTTTAAGAATGATAAAAAGATGAGTTTTTTCTAGTTCCTCGTGAACTTTTTCTCTCCAAAGAAACAGACATAAAATGACACAAACTGCAGTGCGCAAATCTTACGAGCTAACAACGCTGATCAGCCAAAGTCTGATCTCCCTAAGGAGGGTGATGTGGCACTCCGCTCTCAATCATGAGATTCGCGATATTGCAAGAGAGCGCTGAGTTACCGCTGCACTCCGATCCTTACTGTCTTCAATAAACGAAGACATATCTCTATCTGATCTTGAAGTGTCAAGACTAGTTTTTCATTTGGTCCACTCCTCCTGAGCCTAGAGTCTCCCAGTATTTAAACTTAACAATATTTCAACTGGTTGTGAGAAAATAAAAAAAATATTTGTATTGACCAGAAGGGTCTTTATTGTTCAAAATCAAAACTAAGGCTAACTTAATAAATGTTCTCTCCCTATCATTACAATTTGTGCTTACTACCAATTTTCACACAAATAATGTATCGCGTCAGCAACCTGGTCATTGCACCTTACACGAGCTTACACTTCGACGAAAGTGCAAACGTTGCGACACGGGGCTCTCGCCCAGCAACGGAGACGTGGGAAGCTTTGCCGTAACTTACATACTCCCAAGTCTCCAGCATGTCACAGTCGCTGACAAACAAGCTAAACTTCTTAAAAATCTTCATTTTAATCCCACCGGAGGCCACATGGGTAGAGAAAAAATGCTAAGGACTCTGAAATTGAAGTATTACTGGCCCGGGATGAGGAAAAATATAGAAGAACTGGTAAGGAACTGCCCAGCCTGCCAGACAAAGAAGCACAATAGGCTGACAAAAACACCAATGACAGTCACTGATACGGCAAATAGCGCTTTCGAAGAAATTAGTATGGACATTGTGGGCGTCCTACCCACATGCCACGCAGGAAATAAGTATGTTCTGACGATTCAGGATGACTTGAGTAAATTCCTGGAAGCAATCCCAATTCCGAATAAATCGGCGAATACGGTCGCGAGAGCTGCCGTAGAGATATTCTATTTAAAATACGGAATTCCCAGAAGATTAGTTACGGATTGTGGAACGGAATTAGGGAATAGAGTCCATAAAGGTGTTTGTGAGGTGCTTAAAATTGAAAACATTCAGTCCGCACCCTTTCACTATGAAACGCTAGGAGCTATAGAAAATGCACATAAGCCTTTAGGTAATTTTATTAGAATGTTCGCAGATAAGGATAAGTTAACTTGGGATGAAATAATGCCCTATTTTATCTTTGCATATAGTAGTACAGACCATTAAGCAACTAAATATTCCCCTTTTGAGCTAGTGTTCGGCGAACATAAGAGTTTAGATTTAGAAAGTAGGAAAAATATTGCAAATGCAGATATAACAATATCATAATGGCTGAAGTTGAGAATAAAATTGGCTCAAGATGAAGCCAAAAACTACCAAAAAAATTCAGAAAATTGACAGAAAGATGAAGCAGGATATGAAACTGAGAGCTTCAGAAAAATTTTCAGAGTAGGAGATTTTGTATCAATTAAAAATGAGACAGGAAATAAGCTCGAGGATCTATTTAAAGGTCCCTATGAAGTTAAGGAGATAGATGGTAAAAATATCATTTATAAGAAAGGAAATAGAAAATTTAAAGCTAATGAAAACAACGTTAAAATGTTTCATAGTATATTAAGTTTATGGATAAACGAAAAATGACAAAATGTATTAAAAATAGTAAAATATAAAAAGCTTACTTAAAAAATTGTAAAATACGAAAGTTTCGAGGACGAAACTCAGTTTAACAAGGGGGATGTGAAGGCAGAGTCCAGCTCTCCCTTTGTATGTTTTGTCTGTGAAGGTCCTGCAGACCCTTTCACCAGAATGAAGGTCCTTCTGACCATAAAAGAGACTTTCTCTTATTACAAAATGTTGTAATACCTTCCAGGAAGGGTTTCTAACCTTCCTAATTGTTGTTGTGTAACACTTTATTTTATTATGACACACCAGCGTGTGTTTGGTTCTAATTTTTTGTCACGACCGTAATTTACGAGAAACGCAACTACGTTGCATTGCAACCTCTGTACCGGCACATGAAATAAAGTTCTGTTCTCATCAGTCCGTCCTCGGACAACAACCACGCGTTTTAATACGTCCTTCTGGCCCTCTGCGGCCCAATACACTCTAAACAACAACACAGCCACAGGCAGCCGTGCAGACGCATGCATTCCTCACAAAATTCCAAGACGAGTGCATCCAGCCAATCATAGAAACACCCCGGGCCAACTCCGAAGCTGACGAAGTCTCGTCGTCCTGCAACCCTCCAAGCCTGACAGAAATGCAGAGGGTGGAGACCTTGGAGATCAAGGAGCTGAGCAACTACAGCTTGGAGCACACGAAGAGACTGGAGCACATAAAACATGGATACTCTGGGTGACAGCAATCTCACCATCGTCTTCTACATCATTACACATAAGATCAGTGGCCAGCTGAGACCCACACCGCCTATCCAAATAGCCATCGACGGAGCTGTAGGAATAATTAAGCTAAGAATCAATTCGCTGACTTCGGCCATGCAGGTCATTACCGCATTCCCAAAGTCAGCAAATTGTAATAATTACCGCACAGGCAATTATAGGGTATAAAAGACGAATAAGTTATCAATAAAAATTATTATATTCCGAAACCTCAAGGTTATCAATCGCGAGCTGAGCGACCGTGACACGCTACTCGAACTTAGTTCGTGGCTGAAAAGCCAGGTAGTAAAATCACTTAGCCCAAAAGAAAAAGCTTGCTCCCAAAAAAAAACCCCGTTCGTTCATTCGGATGAAATCAAATCATTCAAATCATTCGGATGAAACAATCAAAAAAAGTCAAGAGCGGATCGAAGAGCGTGGCTCATCATCAAAAGGAAACTCCTCATCCAGCTTCTAGTTCGAGAAGAGGAACTTAAACGTAATCAGTACACCCTCCCAACATTTATCCGGAAACACTGGGCTTCGTATAGACGGCGCAGCTCTACGATTTAGCAATTTCATCATGGAGCGGCAACGAAAACTAAGACCCCATCGAGTAACAACAAATCGACAACAACGACTCCAACATCTACTAAAACTTTAATTTTTGACGCAATGAGCCAGAATGGGCTCTACAACGTGGAATCCTCGACTAATACTACAATCAACGGGGGAGGACCAACGATCGGCATAGTACTACTTGTGATAATTCTTATCATCATAATATTGGACACCGCATGCAGGTGTTTGATGTTCGTTCACCAAGTCATCATCAAGAGAGACCGCAGGAGACGTGACAACGCAGCTTTTATCATGGAGCCAAGAGTCTGATGGAGGCAGCAGTAAAACTACTAGACGAAGCTCTAACACACATCAGGAAAAACGGAACAAAGGAATACACAACAACTGGGAGAGCCCTGAACGCGAACCGATTGGTAAGAGCAGTGAACAGCTTGATAAAGATAAAGGTAGAATATAGCGAAAAACATCAAGTGGACGTCTGGAACTCAAACTAAATATGGCAAAAATAATTCCATCAAACTTTCCTTCTGTCCCTTGGCAAGAATTCGGTGATTTTTTTACAAAAATCAGAATTTATGATAGACCTGGAAATCTCATTTGACGAGGAAGAAGTTTTTCCTCCATTTCCAAACCTACCAATCACTATTAATAGCTCAGAAGAGGATAATTCTAAGGCCCTTGTCCCATACGTCCCTGTCGTTCCTCTGAATACATCAAAAATGGCTTTTAAAATCACAGATTTGGAGTTTATAAAGAACTTAAAAGGGGAACAAGACAAAGTAAAACTCTTCATTAACGCTATAAAATTGGCGGTAGCACAGTACCCGGGTAAACTTGACGTGATTCTTCCATTTATTAAAACAAAAACCACGGGGCCAGCGTTATCAGCTATTGAAGACATGGATGGCATTGAAGAAATCATGGACACCCTGATGGAGAGATTATTTAAGCACGTTTCGTCATCAGTCATCAGCGCGCAACTTGCAAGAGTGCAACCTAGGAAGTACTCAAGCAAATACGTGGAGGAAATAAAGGCGCTGACTCGGCAGCTGGCTGATGTGTAAGTTACGTCAGGTCTTCCCAATAGCAATGCAGTGAAACTCGCCGAACGGGAGGCGGTGGAAGAAAGAAAAAGTGGAAGAACTTGTACAAAAAGAAATAGTCGAACCCTCATACAGTCCATACGATTCCCCTTTGCTTCTTGTTCCGAAAAAATCCACCGATGGGAGACCAAACTGGAGACTTGTCGTGGACTAACGGGAGATTAATGAGAAAATAATCCCAGATGGATTCCCTTTGCCTCGAATCACAGACATTTTGGATTCCTTGGGAAGATGCAGGCTCTTTAGTGTGATTGATTTACAATCAGCATTTCATCAAATAAAATTGGAAAAAGAATCAAGAGATTTGACCTCATTTTCTTGCGAATTCAGCGCATTTCGCTTCATGAGAGTTCCATTTGGCCTAAAAAGTTCCAGCAATATTTGGCCTAAATTTTGTTTTTGATATATGTTGTAAAGGCAGAGTCCAGCTCTCCTTTTGTCTATGAAGATCCTTCTGACCATAAAAGAGACTTTCTCTTATTATAAAAATATTAGCGTACCTTCCAGGAAGAGTTCTTACCTTCCTGTTTATTGTTTTGTGACACTTTAGTTTATTATCACACAACAGCTTGTGTGTTACGACCTAAATTTACGAGCAATGCAACTGCGTTGCATTGTAACCATTCTATAAAAACCCTACTGACCCATGAAATAAAGTTCTGTTCTTATCAGTCCGTCCTCGGACAACAACTCTGGCCCTACGAGGCCAATACAATGTAAGTTATCACATCCAACCCGAAATCATAGCAACACCCAACTTCCTCTCTCATAAAGCCAAAACATATGAGTTTCCTCTTAATATGATGAATATCATAGTTTCCTTCTTCCTACTTTTCCTGCAAGTAGCCTTCTTTTACCACGAAGGTGTTACACTCTTATTTTTGGCCCGTATCTTCTAGGAGACACTCGTGACCGTTGCGAACGTCTTTTTCTGGATTCCGAAACGAAAATCCGTGCGTTTAAAAGGAGTGAAGTGGGAATGGAATGAGGAATGCAAGAGGGCATTCATGGAGGTGAAAGAAGCGATCGCAGGATGCCAGATGTTGGCACACTATGACCCAGCGAAAGAGCTGGTTTTAGCGACAGATGCGAGCGACCAGGGGATCTGCGGCGTTTTGTCGCATGTGGAGAATGGAGAAGAAAAACCGATATTTTTCTTCTCCAGGAAAATTATGGACACCGAAAAGAGGTATCCGATAATTCACCGCGAGGCGCTGGCGGTCATCTATGGGTTGGAGAGATGCTACGCATACGTATTCGGCCGCAAGGTCGTAGTGTACACAGACCACAGGCCGCTGGTTGGAATTTTTGGAGGCAAGGGCCTACCACCAGTGGTGGCAACGAGATTGCAGAGGTATATGATTTGGGCATCGATCTTCGACTTCGAGTTGAAATATCGGAAGGGCATTCTGAACGAGTTACTGGACTTTGGGTCACGCCACCCGTCCGAAGAGGAGATGTCGGCCCTGGATCGCGCAGAAATGCAGCGCGCACAGGTAAACAGAGTGAATGTCTGTGGCGGGAATGAGCTGAGTGTGCAAATGATCGCAAGACACACTGATGACGATGCATTTTTGAAAATGCTGAGGTCGTATGTGGAGCAAGGTTGGCCCGGGAATGTTGACAAGGCAATGAAAGTGTGGTATAAACAGCGCGACAAGCTCGATGTGAATCAAGGTTGTGTGTTTATGGAGTCGCGTGCGTGGATTCCGCTATCGTTGCGGAAAAGGGCTTTAGAGCAATTGCACGAGAACCACAGGGGCATGACAAAGATGCGTTTGATGGCCCGAAAAACAGTTTTTTGGCCAGGGATGTGTGAGGAGATTGGAAATTTTTGTGCATCATGTCAGGCATGCGTGATGGTGTCTAAGAGCGCCAAAAAAGATGAGTATTCGGCATGGCAGGAAGCTAAGGAACCGTTTGAACGAGTACATATAGACTTTTTTCATTTCGCGGGAAAAACATTTTTGATTCTGGTGGATGCGTATTCACGCTGGCCAGAAGTGAGACTGATGCATGGGACACATGCAGCGAGAGTGAATCATGAGTTGTTTTTGACATGTTTGGGGATCCACAAGTGCTGGTGTCCGATAATGGACCGCCCTTCACCAGTCGTGAATTTGGAGGATTTTCGGCAAGGAGGCAGATACGGCTGATGCATTCGCCGCCGTATCATGCACCGTCTAACGGACTTGCAGAGAGGAATGTTGGGACGGTGAAGAGGAGTTTAAAGAAAGCGATCTTGAGCAAAGAGGACTTTAGAGTAGTTGAGGATGTTCAAATGAACATTTATAGTAATGCTGAGTAAACAACTCAAAAGTCTCAAAAATCAGCAAAACGGTCTCAAGGCCAATGTTACCCCACTGATAAGCGACAAAATTTACACTGCAAGTGCGAATCTCGCCACTTGCAGGTCATAAGGTCGCGAAATCCATAAAATTGTTTGTACATCATTATAAAAGGCAGAATTTCTGCCGATTAAGTTTCAGTTTTAATAAAGATTTGCGTGAAAGCGCATGAAGTGTCTTTCAATGAAACTCACAACGTGTAGGTAAGAGAATCCTACCTTAACATTGGTGCCTCCTGTGAGGAATGAATCCTCTTTAAAAAAATTGAAAAATAAAAAACTCAAAAATCCATATGGAACAATTAATAATCACGAGAATTCTATATCAGTTAAAACTTGCGAATTTGTATCGTGAAATAGTAGAAAAATCACTTACAAGTGCTAGGTTACATCTCGAACTCGCACATAGTGACAAAAACAATAAACGGTTACATCTGCAAGCCTCCACTGTTCATATAAACGAGGCCAGATTTTACGGTGACTGTTCAATAACTCTTCTTAACGAAGTCTTAAACGCACTAAGGTGGATTAACTCTCAAACTGAATAAAAATGAAAAGTGCACTCAAAGCTTCAAAAGAGCTAATAAACTGGCTAAAAGACCAGAAAAAAGACCCGCAAAGGATCACTAGAAACAAAAAACTGGAAATTCTGACAAGTATGGAGCTAATCGACGAAGTTATTCCGCTATTAAATCTGGAAGACGAAGAATTAATTAAAGGAGATTCTGAAATCTACAAAAGTGTTTGCTACTTGGTGAAAAATTGGCCAAATCTAAAATCCGAAATAAAAATGGTTCTCGATAACAAGGAAGATGACATCATACCTGCAAACGAGGATTGGAAGGCTTCAAAACTTGTTGCAACAAAAAACAAAATAAACCGGGTCATCAAGGCCTGGGAGAAATATCGTCCAAGTGCCAGAGAGGACATCACCCGAGAGCTGGACGAAAGATCAACCGTGATGCAGAGTCTTCAACAAGACGTGGACGACGCAGCGGACGTATTTAGCCCCGAGGAGTTACAAGCCTTAGGAATCCTGCTGGATACGGCGCAAGATCTGGTAAGCGAGCTTAAATTATCCTTAAATTTGGCAAGCGGCGTAAATAAGCGTGATAATATGAAAATGCCCCCCCTTAAGGTGCCGGAATTTGACGGCAAAATAAAAAATTTTATCGCGTTCAAAGACTCCTTTGAAGCAGTGATTATGTCTAATTTGAATTTGTCAGACGCTCAGAAACTAATTTACCTAAAAAGCTTTCTAAGGGAAGATGCTTTAAATGAAATACAAAGTGTGACAGTGCACACGCAAAACGCATTCGATACGGCTTGGGAGAGATTGGAGCTAAAATACGGTAATAAGCGGGCCATAATCTCAGATGCAGTGGAGGGAATTTTGTCAATCAGCCCTGTGATTAGAGAATCACATGAGGCCTTGAAAAAATTGAGAGATGACTTTTTGAAAAAGAAAAACCAGGTTTCCGCCACTAACACTGAGCTGACTGCTAATTTGTTACTCAGTCATTTGATCTTATCCAAATTGGACTCAAACAGCCGTAAGGAGTTTGAACTTAACCTTGAGGATAATAGAAAGATTCCCTCGTTAGATCACCTGATGGACTTTATCGAAAAGAAAATACAGGCTCTGTCAGGTACAAAAAAGACGTCTGAATTTACGCAAAAATATGAAAAACCAAGAAAAAGCGTAAATAATTTAATTTTGAGGGGCTGCACATTATGTGACCAAAAACATGCGCTGTTTAATTGTGCAAAATTCAGAAGCATGAATCCGCCAGAGAGAAGAGCGGCTGCAAGGGCAGCTGGTGTGTGCTTTGCGTGTTTGAGAGCGCATGATAAGGAGTTCCCTTGCTCCTCAAAGTTTCTATGTAAAAAATGTGACGGCAGAAAGCCTCACAACTATCTACTTCATGACGAATCGCTTATTAAAATTAAGCAAAACACCTCACAATTGAGGGTAAAAGAAAGAGAGGCCGAAAAAACCACCGCGAACTGCGTGAACTGTTTTGATGAAGGGAAAAGGAAAAAAACAATCCTAGCAACAGCTCTGGTTAAAATTAGAAATCCCCTCTCGCACAGAGGAACCATGGTCCGCATCTTAGTCGACCAAGGTTCGGAAATTTCGGTAGTGTCTGCAAATCTCGTCACAATATTGAACTTACACACCAACCGAGCGGATATCAATATTTCAGGGGTAGGTGGTATGCTGGCTGGCCCAGTAAACAAAATCGCTTGGCTCGAAATGAGGCCACGGTTTGAAGGAAGCTTCTCATTGAAAATGAGGGCCTATGTAATGAAGGGTGTCTCCAAGTACAAGGTCGCCCCCACGGACGCGTTTGCAAATCTATTGAAGGCAGATATTGAGACGGACGACAACATCCCAGTGGAAATAATCCTGGGCGCCGATTACTTCCACATGATAGTGGAAGAAGGTCTGAGGAAAGAAAGGGCACTCGTCGCACAGAAGAGCAAGCTAGGATGGCTCGTTTCGGGTCAGTTGGAAAAGTCTGCAGGTTTAAAAGCCTGTGTGAATATGACGATCGAAGAAATCGATGAAAAAATGGCGGACATGTTCGAGATGCACACCCCCAAAGAGATAGGTTATGATGATAAAATTGAGCAAGAGTTTGTTCAAAGTGTAGAGTGTGACTGGGATGGTAGGATCAACGTCAAATTACCGTTTAAGGATCCAACGCGCCACAGCTACTGCACAAGAGCGCAAGCGTTCATGCGATTCAAATCGTTACAGCGCAATATGCGCAGTGGCCTGATATGAAAACACATTATGTACAATTCATGAGGGAGTACGAAAACTTGGGCCACATGAGGCTTTTCAAAGGCGATCAAGAAAAAGGGGTCTATTTGCCCCATCACGTGGTCACAAAAGAAAGTGAAACCACACCCTATCGCGTGGTCTTTGACGCAAGCGCTAAGGGACCAGAGGGGATCTCCCTAAATGACAATCTGATGAAGGGGCCCAAGTTACAACAAAACTTGGACCAAATTTTAATAAGATGGCGCACGTATAAATACGTGTTCACAGCAGACATTGAAAAAATGTATCGCCAAATCAAGCTTAATAACCCTGAAATGCCCCTTTTGATATTCTGGAAGGAGAACGAAGAAGATAAGCTTCAAACCTACGAGCTTTTGACCAACACATATGGTCTTACATGCGCGGGTTTCCTGGCGGTCAGGGCCCTGCAATATGCATGTAACAAAGCAGCGCGAACGGATGAAGCTAGGAGAGCAATAATGGAGGACTTCTACGTAGATGACCTCTTATCAGGCGCGCACAGTAAAAAGGAAGCCCTTTCACTTGCTCATCAGGTGAAAAACGCGCTTCAAGAGTTCAGTTTCAACCTGAGAAAATGGAAGTGTAATACGAAAAATCTCTTACTAGAAGCAGAAACAACCTCAGACATCGTGTTTGAGAAAAAAGAGGGTGAAGTTAAAACTCTTGGGCTGATTTGGGACACAGAAAAGGACATTTTTAAATTTAAACTTAACCTCAGAGCTCTGAAAGTCGACACTTTAACAAAGAGACAAGCATTGAGTAAACTCAATGCGATTTTCGACCCTATCGGATTACTCACGCCTGTTTTAATTAAAGTGAAGCTATTCGTACAGCAGCTGTGGCTGCTTGATGTGACCTGGGATGACGAGCTTCCAACGGAGCTTGTGTCCTGGTGGAACGATTTCCACGAGCATATAGACGAATTGGAGAAACTGGAGTTTCCCAGATTCGTTGGCTACCATCCCGATAGCACCGTCGAAATACACGGTTTCGCAGACGCGTCAGAAAAAGCGTTCGGAGCCGTAATCTACATAAGGACGATAAGAAATGGAGCGTCATCTACGTGTTTCTTAGTGTCAAAAAGTCGTGTGGCAAACAAAAATCAAACAATACCTAGACTAGAGCTAGCAGCCGCGAAACTACTAGCACTACTTTATGGAGAAGTCAAAAAGACTCTCAACGTGAAAATAGATGGAACTTTCTTGTACTCAGATAGCACAATCGCCTTGGGTTGGTTAAGCAAAGATCCAGTCTTACTGGACAGATACCTGGCTAACAGAGTAAAAGTGATTCAAGAGCACACGAATAAGGAGGATTGGTACCACGTACCAACCGACGAAAACGCGGCCGATTGCATTTCAAGAGGCCTAACACCAACGGAGTTCGTGCAAAGATTCACAAAATGGTGGGATTTTGGGAAAGTGAAATTTTCCAAGTTATCTAAAGAGTACATTCCACAAGAGTCAGCTCTGATACATTACGTCAAGGCAATTGAAAAATACCATGAACAAGACTCAGTCGTGGAAAAAATACTGTCCAAATGCAGCAATCTGAATACAGCAATTCATGTGACATTTTATATGCTCAAATTCGTGCACAAAACTGGCCCCAACAAGCGATTTGAGGAAAGCGACATGAATCTGATGTTGCAAGCAGAACAGGTGCTCACAAAATACACCCAAAGAACTCATTTTGCTCGAGATTTTAAGCTCCTGCAAGAAAAAAGACTTGTAGAAAAGAAATCTCCCATCTACAGTCTGAATCCATTCTTAGATGCCTTCGGCCTGATGAGAGTGGGTGGCAGATTGGGTAACGCGAACTTACCATATGATCAAATGCACCCAATAATCTTGCCACAAAATTCACACCTTACCCGCTTACTGCTCGACATAGTCCACAATAAAACTCTTCATGGAGGGGTTCAGGACATGATGTCCTTCTTGAGAAGGCGGTTCTGGGTTGTAAAAGGTAAAAATGCTGTTAAAAAACACATAAATTCTTGCGTGGTTTGTGTTCGTCACAGAGCTGAGACGCAAACGCAGCTGATGGGCTCAATACCCAAAGTCAGAACACGCTACGACGGTGCGTTCAATGACGTAGGAATAGATTATGCCGGGCCTCTTGAAATAAAAGCCAGTAATTTGAGAAACGCAAAAATAATAAAGGGATACTTCGCTTTATTCGTATGTATGGCGACTAGAGCCATACATCTGGAGGCAGTTACTTCCCTCTCTGCAGACGCTTTTAAGGCAGCGTTTCATAGGTTTGTTTCAAGAAGAGGCCTTCCTGCAAATGTCTACTCTGACAACGGCTCCAACTTTGTGAGAGCTCACAAAGACATGGACCGAGACCTGAAAAGAGCAATCTTAAACGCCCAAGACAATGTCCACTTAAGCATGAGGGACAGGAACGTGCAATGGCACTTTAACCCTCCTGCAGCCCCACACATGGGAGGCCTCTGGGAAGCTGGGGTGAAATCGGTGAAAACCCATCTGAAAAAGGTGGTGGGGAAGGCCAAGCTCACCTTTGAGGAGCTTGAGACTCTTCTCACCCAAATAGAAGCAATTCTTAACTCTCGTCCGCTGTGCCCGTTAAGCGATAACCCAGAGGACTTGGACTTCGTTACACCGGCTCACTTCCTTATCGGGAAATCGCTTATGATGCCGTGTGAACCGGATTATACAGAGGAATACACCTGGAACAACAGGTACAAAAACCTCCAAAAGATGAAACAACTGTTTTGGAAGAAGTGGTCGTCAGAACTCATGGCCAGGCTTCAAAACAGGCCAAAATGGCTACAAAAGAATGAAGCCATAAAGGAAGATCAATTGGTATTAATCAAAAATGATAATATGCCACCAGCCGAATGGGCAATGGGACGCATTGTTGAAATTCAGAAGGGTCCGGACGGCCTGGTAAGAGTCGTGAAACTCAAGACCCAAACAGGAGAGTTGACTAGACCCGTCAATAAGATCTGTTTGCTTCCTTACGCAGAAATGGAACAAGAAAACCATGAAGAACAAGAAGAAGCCAGCATGAATCACTGCTGCGCTAACTTGGGGTCAAATGCGCGGAACTGGTTAACAAGATTGTTTACATGGCTTTGTACTGCCTTTCTCTTAATTGTCTGCGTAGGAGCTTCGGAAAAATCCATCTTCATCAGTCAAGGGACGCTGAAGATTTACGGTTACGAATCATGCGATTTGGAGCGACAAGGGACAAACTACCACTGGGAAGCCCAAAACGGGCCTCCAAAGGGTTTGTGGTTCGGCACCTTCAAATATAATTGCTCAAATAACATTGGGCATATAGAAGGTAGACTGGAATGTGTCAATAACGGCATTTATCACAAATTGAATGACTCCATTACCGGCTGCGAACACTTTTGGCCCAAATTTATACTCGGGTTTCTGATGGGATTGATTCCAAGCTTGACCTTGGCGTTGGTGTGCGTGAAATATGAGTGGATTCGAAAAATAAGCTCCTGCATTGCCAAAACATACTTCGCCAAAAAGGTGGAAAGGCAAGACAAAAAGTACAAAAAACTCCTGAAAAATGACATGAAAATAAAAAGAAGAAAATTCGAGCGTCTCGAATCAATGTCAGTCGGTAAAAAACGAGCCAACAAAATCCAAGCTTTCAGAAGCGAATCGCTCGGCTCTCTGATTCCAATTGCATTTATGACCCTGATACTGATAATGAGCGTTGCGGGATATGACACAACCTTGTACATGAAAACAGATGGTCGGTTTTGTAAAGACAATCAATGTCGCACTATCCCAGTGACCGATTTTTCAATGTCACCCGGCTTCACAATCAAATTTGTGGACACTGAAGGTCAACCTCTCATCTTCAAATTTCTAGGGCTATACCAGTCCGATGTTTTCAAAGCCATATACTATACGGCTGACTACTACTTGAACACAACAAGTGAGACAGAATGCGAGGGGGATCTTCTGACATTCGGAAAGGGTAACTGTTGGAAGGGCTCTTGTCACGAAGACGCGGAGTATTACAAGAAAACATTTGACGAGCGACTAACCTCAAATGGGGCCGTTCACAAGTATGGATGCACCGTACAGACCATGTCATGCACAGGGCATTACTGTCTTCGGAATTATTGCGTGTTCTATAAGTGGGTTCTGAGAGAAAATGGACCCCGCGCAAAAATATACGAGGAACAGTCAAGCGGCTACAAGGCGAATTTCGTCATAGAATATAAGAATGTGACCAAACTCTTCACGGTGGAGGGTGAAAATCCGGCTGAGTTTCTGAATTTGGACGATTGGAGGATCAATATACCCTTTGTGGTTACCTCCCATAGCTTTAGAAAGGTGACATTCCCCCAATTTTTGATGGAATATGAAGGGAACATCTATCGGACAAAGGCTAGCCCTTTAGACAACCCATTTAATGAAGGTATGATAGGAGATTATCAAATTGCTTTGGATAATGAAACGCGAACCTTTAATCATCACTCAGTAAGATGCCACGGCGGAGACTGTAACATTAAATGCTTTAGACCAAAATCAGCGCTCCAAAGATTTTTGACTCAGGGTTCAAAACAAATTCCAGAAAGAGTTCTTGAAGCAGAAGGAATGTTAGAGACACTTACAAATGTGGTGGGAATTATAAATGTTCGAATCGCAACATTCGCCACAAACGAACTGGATATAAGCCCAGCAAAATGCTCCTTCATTCACATAGGGGGTTATGCATGCATTGGGTGTAATGAAAGAAGCTATGTGACTCTCCTGGCAAAGAACATAATCAATCCGGGAATAATGAGATTTGAGAGTAACTGCTCTTTGAAAATAAATTACGCCGCTTGCCAACAAAACAGATTTATGATCCCATTTGAAGGGGAATATTCAGACTGTATGATTTACTTTAGAGCAACTAATCAAACCTTAAACATTCACATAAAAAATGTATTTAAGGGAAATGTAAATCAGTATGAAGACATTGTCGACACAGTGGATGAATTTTTACATATGTTAAAAACCCCAGATTTTGTTAATGGACTAATAAGCACAGTGGTGACTTTCACTAGTTTTAGTTTGATCTCAGTGATAATTGTGAAAATCTTTAACTTTTGCTTGGCCATTCGGCAAATAGAGAAAAACAGAAATGTACTTTTGCAAATGATGAAAGAAACAAATGATAGAGAGTTATTTGTATTGCCAAACAGAAGTGAGATCGAATTCAACAGACCGGGACCTAGTCGTGTTAAATATGTGAAAGAAAGAAATTGTAAGCATCCTCTGGGCCCGGAAGATGTTCAAATGAACATTTATAGTAATGCTGAGTAAACAACTTAAAAGTCTCAAAAATCAGCAAAACGGTCTCAAGGCCAATGTTACCCCACTGATAAGCGACAAAATTTACACTGCAAGTGCGAATCTCGCCACTTGCAGGTCATAAGGTCGCGAAATCCATAAAATTGTTTGTACATCATTATAAAAGGCAGAATTTCTGCCGATTAAGTTTCAGTTTTAATAAAGATTTGCGTGAAAGCGTATGAAGTGTCTTTCAATGAAACTCACAACGTGTAGGTAAGAGAATCCTACCTTAACAGGTAAAAATATCATTTATAAGAAAGGAAATAGAAAATTTAAAGCTAATGAAAACAACGTTAAAATGTTTCATAGTATATTAAGTTTATGGATAAACGAAAAATGACAAAATGTATTAAAAATAGTAAAATATAAAAAACTTACTTAAAAAATTGTAAAATACGAAAGTTTCGAGGACGAAACTCAGTTTAACAAGGGGGATGTGAAGGCAGAGTCCAGCTCTCCCTTTGTATGTTTTGTCTGTGAAGGTCCTGCAGACCCTTTCACCAGAATGAAGGTCCTTCTGACCATAAAAGAGACTTTCTCTTATTACAAAATGTTGTAATACCTTCCAGGAAGGGTTTCTAACCTTCCTAATTGTTGTTGTGTAACACTTTATTTTATTATGACACACCAGCGTGTGTTTGGTTCTAATTTTTTGTCACGACCGTAATTTACGAGAAACGCAACTACGTTGCATTGCAACCTCTGTACCGGCACATGAAATAAAGTTCTGTTCTCATCAGTCCGTCCTCGGACAACAACCACGCGTTTTAATACGTCCTTCTGGCCCTCTGCGGCCCAATACACTCTATACAACAACACAGCCACAGGCAGCCGTGCAGACGCATGCATTCCTCACAAAATTCCAAGACGAGTGCATCCAGCCAATCATAGAAACACCCCGGGCCAACTCCGAAGCTGACGAAGTCTCGTCGTCCTGCAACCCTCCAAGCCTGACAGAAATGCAGAGGGTGGAGACCTTGGAGATCAAGGAGCTGAGCAACTACAGCTTGGAGCACACGAAGAGACTGGAGCACATAAAACATGGATACTCTGGGTGACAGCAATCTCACCATCGTCTTCTACATCATTACACATAAGATCAGTGGCCAGCTGAGACCCACACCGCCTATCCAAATAGCCATCGACGGAGCTGTAGGAATAATTAAGCTAAGAATCAATTCGCTGACTTCGGCCATGCAGGTCATTACCGCATGCCCAAAGTCAGCCAATTGTAATAATTACCGCACAGGCAATTATAGGGTATAAAAGACGAATAAGTTATCAATAAAAATTATTATATTCCGAAACCTCAAGGCTATCAATCGCGAGCTGAGCGACCGTGACACGCTACTCGAACTTAGTTCGTGGCTGAAAAGCCAGGTAGTAAAATCACTTAGCCCAAAAGAGAAAGCTTGCTCCCAAAAAAAAACCCCGTTCTCAGTAAATTTCAAATCATTCGGATGAAACAATCAAAACAAGTCAAGAGCGGATCGAAGAGCGTGGCTCATCATCAAAAGGAAACTCCTCATCCAGCTTCTAGTTCGAGAAGAGGAACTTAAACGTAATCAGTACACCCTCCCAACATTTATCCGGAAACACTGGGCTTCGTATAGACGGCGCAGCTCTACGATTTAGCAATTTCATCATCGAGCGGCAACGACAACTAAGACCCCATCGAGTAACAACAAATCGACAACAACGACTCCAACATCTACTAAAACTTCAATTTTTGACGCAATGAGCCAGAATGGGCTCTACAACGTGGAATCCTCGACTAATACTACAATCAACGGGGGAGGACCAACGATCGGCATAGTACTACTTGTGATAATTCTTATCATCATAATATTGGACACCGCATGCAGGTGTTTGATGTTCGTTCACCAAGTCATCATCAAGAGAGACCGCAGGAGACGTGACAACGCAGCTTTTATCATGGAGCCAAGAGTCTGATGGAGGCAGCAGTAAAACTACTAGACGAAGCTCTAACACACATCAGGAAAAACGGAACAAAGGAATACACAACAACTGGGAGAGCCCTGAACGCGAACCGATTGGTAAGAGCAGTGAACAGCTTGATAAAGATAAAGGTAGAATATAGCGAAAAACATCAAGTGGACGTCTGGAACTCAAACTAAATATGGCAAAAATAATTCCATCAAACTTTCCTTCTGTCCCTTGGCAAGAATTCGGTGATTTTTTTACAAAAATCAGAATTTATGATAGACCTGGAAATCTCATTTGACGAGGAAGAAGTTTTTCCTCCATTTCCAAACCTACCAATCACTATTAATAGCTCAGAAGAGGATAATTCTAAGGCCCTTGTCCCATACGTCCCTGTCGTTCCTCTGAATACATCAAAAATGGCTTTTAAAATCACAGATTTGGAGTTTATAAAGAACTTAAAAGGGGAACAAGACAAAGTAAAACTCTTCATTAACGCTATAAAATTGGCGGTAGCACAGTACCCGGGTAAACTTGACGTGATTCTTCCATTTATTAAAACAAAAACCACGGGGCCAGCGTTATCAGCTATTGAAGACATGGATGGCATTGAAGAAATCATGGACACCCTGATGGAGAGATTATTTAAGCACGTTTCGTCATCAGTCATCAGCGCGCAACTTGCAAGAGTGCAACCTAGGAAGTACTCAAGCAAATACGTGGAGGAAATAAAGGCGCTGACTCGGCAGCTGGCTGATGTGTAAGTTACGTCAGGTCTTCCCAATAGCAATGCAGTGAAACTCGCCGAACGGGAGGCGGTGGAAGAAAGAAAAAGTGGAAGAACTTGTACAAAAAGAAATAGTCGAACCCTCATACAGTCCATACGATTCCCCTTTGCTTCTTGTTCCGAAAAAATCCACCGATGGGAGACCAAACTGGAGACTTGTCGTGGACTAACGGGAGATTAATGAGAAAATAATCCCAGATGGATTCCCTTTGCCTCGAATCACAGACATTTTGGATTCCTTGGGAAGATGCAGGCTCTTTAGTGTGATTGATTTACAATCAGCATTTCATCAAATAAAATTGGAAAAAGAATCAAGAGATTTGACCTCATTTTCTTGCGAATTCAGCGCATTTCGCTTCATGAGAGTTCCATTTGGCCTAAAAAGTTCCAGCAATATTTGGCCTAAATTTTGTTTTTGATATATGTTGTAAAGGCAGAGTCCAGCTCTCCTTTTGTCTATGAAGATCCTTCTGACCATAAAAGAGACTTTCTCTTATTATAAAAATATTAGCGTACCTTCCAGGAAGAGTTCTTACCTTCCTGTTTATTGTTTTGTGACACTTTAGTTTATTATCACACAACAGCTTGTGTGTTACGACCTAAATTTACGAGCAATGCAACTGCGTTGCATTGTAACCATTCTATAAAAACCCTACTGACCCATGAAATAAAGTTCTGTTCTTATCAGTCCGTCCTCGGACAACAACTCTGGCCCTACGAGGCCAATACAATGTAAGTTATCACATCCAACCCGAAATCATAGCAACACCCAACTTCCTCTCTCATAAAGCCAAAACATATGAGTTTCCTCTTAATATGATGAATATCATAGTTTCCTTCTTCCTACTTTTCCTGCAAGTAGCCTTCTTTTACCACGAAGGTGTTACACTCTTATTTTTGGCCCGTATCTTCTAGGAGACACTCGTGACCGTTGCGAACGTCTTTTTCTGGATTCCGAAACGAAAATCCGTGCGTTTAAAAGGAGTGAAGTGGGAATGGAATGAGGAATGCAAGAGGGCATTCATGGAGGTGAAAGAAGCGATCGCAGGATGCCAGATGTTGGCACACTATGACCCAGCGAAAGAGCTGGTTTTAGCGACAGATGCGAGCGACCAGGGGATCTGCGGCGTTTTGTCGCATGTGGAGAATGGAGAAGAAAAACCGATATTTTTCTTCTCCAGGAAAATTATGGACACCGAAAAGAGGTATCCGATAATTCACCGCGAGGCGCTGGCGGTCATCTATGGGTTGGAGAGATGCTACGCATACGTATTCGGCCGCAAGGTCGTAGTGTACACAGACCACAGGCCGCTGGTTGGAATTTTTGGAGGCAAGGGCCTACCACCAGTGGTGGCAACGAGATTGCAGAGGTATATGATTTGGGCATCGATCTTCGACTTCGAGTTGAAATATCGGAAGGGCATTCTGAACGAGTTACTGGACTTTGGGTCACGCCACCCGTCCGAAGAGGAGATGTCGGCCCTGGATCGCGCAGAAATGCAGCGCGCACAGGTAAACAGAGTGAATGTCTGTGGCGGGAATGAGCTGAGTGTGCAAATGATCGCAAGACACACTGATGACGATGCATTTTTGAAAATGCTGAGGTCGTATGTGGAGCAAGGTTGGCCCGGGAATGTTGACAAGGCAATGAAAGTGTGGTATAAACAGCGCGACAAGCTCGATGTGAATCAAGGTTGTGTGTTTATGGAGTCGCGTGCGTGGATTCCGCTATCGTTGCGGAAAAGGGCTTTAGAGCAATTGCACGAGAACCACAGGGGCATGACAAAGATGCGTTTGATGGCCCGAAAAACAGTTTTTTGGCCAGGGATGTGTGAGGAGATTGGAAATTTTTGTGCATCATGTCAGGCATGCGTGATGGTGTCTAAGAGCGCCAAAAAAGATGAGTATTCGGCATGGCAGGAAGCTAAGGAACCGTTTGAACGAGTACATATAGACTTTTTTCATTTCGCGGGAAAAACATTTTTGATTCTGGTGGATGCGTATTCACGCTGGCCAGAAGTGAGACTGATGCATGGGACACATGCAGCGAGAGTGAATCATGAGTTGTTTTTGACATGTTTGGGGATCCACAAGTGCTGGTGTCCGATAATGGACCGCCCTTCACCAGTCGTGAATTTGGAGGATTTTCGGCAAGGAGGCAGATACGGCTGATGCATTCGCCGCCGTATCATGCACCGTCTAACGGACTTGCAGAGAGGAATGTTGGGACGGTGAAGAGGAGTTTAAAGAAGGCGATCTTGAGCAAAGAGGACTTTAGAGTAGTTGAGGAGATCAGAGCATTTTTGAAAGAATTCAGAAACACCCCGAATATGGTGGATGGGCTTACACCAGCGGAAAAGTTGATGAGCTTTACGCCTAGAATTGGATTGGCGAAGCTGGGGAAGTCAGAGAAAAAGGAAAAGGGGGTGAGGAATAAGGGTGAGATGAGCAGGTCAGATGTGAAGGAGACTGAGGAAAAGGAGAAAAAAGGGTTTTGCGCAGGCGAACGGGCCTGATATCGGGAGCCTTTTGACCCGATCAGGAGAAGAGTGGCCTGTGGTCAAGAAGAAGCTGACGGATAAGGTGTATGTTGTGAGCGTGGAAGGTAAGGAGCGCAGAGCTCATGAGAACCAAATATCGAAGTATACTCTCCGACATAAATTGTATGATACGTTCGAAACATGGGCACAGGACTACAAGTTTAGCATGGGAACAAGTGAAGGTTTGGCAGTGCCCGTGAAGCAAAGTGTGAGCAAGGACCAGGGTCAGAAGGTGAGAGAATTGCGAAGATCCAAGCGAGTGGTGAAGCCACCTTCTAAATATGAGCCAGCTGATTTTAAGACAAAAAACCATCGTCTTCCACTTGAAAGGGGGAGAGGTTGTCGTAGCGTGGACATATCGGGTGATTCCAGCGTCTCTGGAATTCCCGGAAATATGTAGAATGAGAGTAAGAAGTAAGAAGGTCAGTTTATGACCTGGAAAACCCAAAATGTTGTGCAGAATGCGCTGGGCAAATGTGCTGACCATCGGTGGGTCAGCACGGTTATATAATATCAATATTTACCTACCTGTAATAGTATTTAAGTCACATTTCGTAATAAAGCAATTTTAGTACAACTCGAGAACTCGTGTTTGAAAGAACATAACAGGAGCAAGAAAAAATTAGGGAAATAACTTTAGCGCCTTTATCTAGAAATTACATTCAAGTCGCGACAACGAGAAAATGCGACGTCATAGTCGACCAGCAATGGCTCGGCACGGACATATATTTATACGGCAGTGTACAAATTCTACGAAAAATACGCTGACTGTCATAATTGATAACAACGAGGCCAGCGAAGTGACCTGAAAGAATATTTGTTTACATGTGCATCAGCTGACCGAGATTAATGCACTCCAAGTTCAAGCTTACGATTCGCGGAGCGTCGTGAAAACCGAAACCATGAGTGACCGTGAACGCGTAAATGCAATTTGCGATGAGCTAGGCGAAAGCGAAAGTGAGCAAGCGAATAGAGTGATTGAAAGGCTGGCGCATGAGTTTTCAGACGTCTTCCAGGTAGGAAAGGACGAACTAGGATGCGTACGAGGTCACGAGCAGGCGATTTACTTGAAGCCAAATACTGTTCCACGGTATGTTAAGCAGTACCGGCTGCCCCCTGCACAGCAGAGGGTAATAGCTGAGAAAGTGAGCCAGATGGTGCAACGCGGAATTGCGGAACCAAGCGTTTCTGCTTGGAACTCCCCAGTTCTCGTGGTCCCAAAGAAGGACAGCAAGAAGCTAGACGATTACCGGTTAGTCATCGATTACCGGAGGTTGAACGACGTAATTGAGGACGATAAGTTCCCAATCCCAAATATCAATGAGATTCTAGATTCAGTCGGGAAAGTAGAATTTTTATCTTCAATTGCCCTTGCAGAAGGTTACTATCAGATACAGTTGGACAAAGAGAGCAGGCCTTGCACTGCTTTCACCACCAAGAACGGGCATTTCCAGCTGACCCGTATGCCGATGGGTCTGAAAACTTCCCCATCAAACTTTTCGAGAATCATGATGAATGTAATGGGAAATCTATTGGGAGTGTGTTGCTACGTTTACCTCGATGACATAGTGGTTTTCGGGAAATCTCTGGCTGAACACGAGGAAAACCTGAGGAGAGTGTTTCAGAGGCTTCGTGAGGCAGGTCTAAGGGCAAACCCTAAAAAATGCAAACTAATGAAGAAGTCAGTAACGTATTTGGGGCACGTAATCTCCCAAGAGGGCCTCAAGCCCGACCCAGAAAAATACGAGGTCGTGAAAAAATGGCCGACTCCGACAAACGTCACAGAAGTTCAATCGTTTTTGGGGTTCGTGAACTACTATAGGAGATTCGTGGAAGGATTCGCGAGTGTCGCGAAACCGCTGTACAACTTGACAAAAAAGAATTCAAAGTTTGTGTGGACCAATGAGTGTTTGGAAGCGTTTGAGAGGTTAAAAAACAAGATTTTATCACCCACAGTTCTTTCATGTCCGAATTTCTAAAAGCCATTTATTCTGCAAACAGACGCGTCAGAGTATGCTATCGGCGCTGTGTTTATGAACTACGACCGGCGCCCAGTCGCATTTATTAGCAGACCTCTACGCGCAGCAGAGAAAAATTACCACATTACGGACAAGGAATTACTCGCTATTGTATGGGCAATAAAGAAATTTAATAATTACCTTTTTGGAAAAAATTTAGAGTAGAAACAGATCATAAAGCATTGGAATATCTTTTTAAAATTACAGACCCAAGTAGTAGACTTACACGATTTAGATTAAAATTAGAAGAATACGACTTTGACATAGAGTATATTCAGGGAAAAAAGAATATCGTTTCGGACGCGCTTTCGAGCGTGAGACTTGGTATAAATGACTTGAAAGAAATGTCATGTAGTGTTCTGACAAGACTGGCGAAAATAAGGCAAGTGGCCGTGGAACAAGGCAGAGAACTAATACCAGAGACAAGTGAGGAAAAAGAGCCGGTAGTAACAAGGCTACTGAGGACTCGGAAGGATACGACGCTGTTGAGATTTTTTAAGAATTTTACAGAGATGGAGAAGTTCGATGAGGAGAACGAGATAATTACAGACAAACACGCTCTGTGGGATATTTTCCGGAAAAAGGTATGATGTGTATGGTGATCCCACCAGGTACAAGTGAGCACACGTTTGAGAGCGTCCTACATGACGCGAAAACTGGCTTTCATTTGATCTGCGAAAAGTCAAAAATAGCTAAAGTAGCTATTATGAGCACAGAAATAGAGAGATTGAGTGTGGAAATTGAGGAATTACTGAGGTTCCTCAAGAAAGGAAAAACAGTGAAATTTTTCCTATTGCCGTCCGTGACACACGCGCAGAGTGTGGAAGAGCAGAGAAAGTTGCTCAAAAGTGCTCATTCCTTACCAACAGGAGGACACTTGGGGAGGAATAAGATGTTTGCGACCCTGAGGCTTATATATGTATGGCCGAACATGCGTTCAGATGTGGAGAAGCTGGTTAAATCGTGTCCTATTTGCCAGACTAGTAAGCATGTGAGAGAAAGGCGGATTCCGTTGAGAGTCACAGATACAGCTAGGAAAGGCTTCGAGAAAGTGTATGTGGATTCTGTGGGGCCGTATGCAGAGTCAGATATGGGAAATAGATACATTCTGACAATTCAGGACGATCTGACAAAATTTATGCTTGCGTTCCCCGTTCAAAATAAATCAGCAGATACAGTTGCGAGAGTATTGGTGAAAGAATTTTTTCTGAAGTATCAGATGCCGAATATTTTGGTGCATGATTGTGGTACAGAGTACGCGAATAAAACGGTGAAAGCAGTCTGCGAATTGCTTAAAATTGAACAAAGAGCGAGCGCGCCTTATCACCACCAAACAATCGGGAGTTTGGAAAATTCTCACAAATTCCTAGGAGATTATCTGAGGGAATACCTTTCTGAAACAAAATCAGACTGGGACGAGTGGTTACCCTACTTTTCGTATGTATATAACAGTACAGTACATGGAGCTACGGGCTATGCGCCTTTTGAACTGATTTTTGGCAGAAATAATTATCTAAAAAGCCAAAAAGAAATTGAAAAAAGCTCAAGAAATTTTGATCTGGAAGAATATAGTAATGAGCTGAAGGCTAGACTAAAAATAGCATTAGAAGAAGCTAGAGATAGGCAAATTAAGATGAAAGAATCTAGGAAAAGTAAATATGATCTAAAATTTAAGGTGAAGACAAAGGAGTTGAATATAGGAGATTTTATACTTGTCAAAAGTGAAAACAAGAACAAAATGGAAAAAATTTTTGAAGGTCCCTTTGAAATTGTGGATTTGGAAAAAGAAAATTGTATAATTAGAAGAAGAAATAAGGTACAAAAGGTACATATGGATAATTTTAAAAAATATTATGATTATTTATGTTTTTGGATGAACAATTATAACTAGTCATATAAGAGAAAAAACGGAAAAAACATAAGAGAAAAATAGGAAAACAGAAAAGAATGTTTCAAGGTTTTAGGGACAAAACCAAATTTTGTAAGGGGGATGTGAAGGTCACCTAAGACTTTCTCCCATGAATTATATAATAAACTGATCCTAAATCAAAGCTGACTTTCCAGGAAAGTTACTCTTTGTTAGGTATTCAGGTGAAACCCTTTTCAAATCATTAAATAAACAATAAGTATTGTAAAACATCAGCTATTGTGCAAACGCAGGGAATATAAACTCTTTATGTAGACTCAGGTAAATTTTGTTAAGTATAAAACCTTTTATTTTGGAAAAATAAAGACAGTCTTGAAACAAACTTCCTCGCGTTTCAACCTCGTACGCGTCAAGGGGCTCCGGACCCCTTCATAAGATGGCAGACGCCATTGGCAAAGAGAGCGAGAAAATTGATTTATTGCTAAGAGTCGACTGCTTCTCAAAGATAATTCTGAAAGGGCTAAAAAAAAGCAAATGATAGCTCAGAATACAAAACTGGGCTGGATCGTGTCAGGGAGATGCGCCAAAGCAAATTCCCACAAAAGATGCATGGTCACAAAGAAAAATAATCTAAAAAAAATAGACCAGAACATGAAGATTTTGTTTTGATACGAAGAGGAACAAACAGACGACGAAATAGTTAAGATCCATTTTAAGCAAACATTTGAACGCGACAACTAAGGGCAATATATCGTACGTCTCCTTTTTAAAGTAAGTCAGCCTAAGATTAATTCTAGACATAATATGGCCTTATCTCGGTTTTATAACCTTGAGAGCAAAATGCACAAAAACCCTGAACTTGAAAAATACTACAAAGAGTTCTTGCAGGAATACCTCGATTTGGGGCATATGAGGTTGATATCGGGAGAAATTCCCTTCGAGCATGGAATTTTTTTTGGTCGGTCGCTCTTCTCATGGAGTGGACAAACAGAGCAAAATTTTCAGCCAATTTTCGTGGAAGTCTGGATTTGAGATGACTCGGATCTCCCAAAGTACTTAAGTCCGGAAGCTCATCTCTTGGTGGCTATTTTTAAGGGTCCCTCTAGTGATCGTCACCAAAGATGAGAGCTCTAGCCCCCGTACTTTGGGAGCTAGAGAAAATCGAATTTTTGTGAAATTTTTGTATTTGAAAATTTCACCAAGATTTGATTTTCTCTAGCTCCCAAAGTACGGGGCCAGAGCTCCCATCTTTGGTGACGATCACTATTGGGACCCCTAGAAACAGCCACCGGAGTCTCCAGACTTAAGTACTTTGGGAGATTTTTTTTTCGATCCAAGTAGGTCGCAAACCCCTACTTCCAAGAAAATTGGCTGAAAATTTTGCTCTGTTTGTCCACTCCATGAGAAGGGCGACCGACCAAAAAAATTTCCATGCTCGAAGGAAATTCCTCAGAATGTGGTGTTTCTACTGCACCATGTCGTTCTCAAGGAGAGCGAGACCACACCATACAGGGAGGTCTTTGATGATTCCTTCATAAGGGACCCAGGCTCCAACAAGACTTGAGACAAGTCTTGAGGCGCTGGCGAACATATGCATTTGCAATAACATCAGACGTAGCTAAAATGTTCCGATGCATAAAATTGCATGAAGACGACTGTTCTCGTCAATTTATTTTCTTTCGCTTCTCCGGTTCAGGTTTATCACTTAATGACAGTGACATACGGCATGGCCTGCTCGACTTACTTGGCCGTCAGGACTCTTAGGCAGCTAGCTTCGGACGAATCTAAAGGCGATGAAGATCTCCGCAGAATTAAAGAAGAGGATTTCTATCAGGACTGTCGTAGCGTGGCTCTAAATGGGAATTCCAACGTCCCTGGAATTCCCGGAAGGGACAGTCCGCAGTGAAGGTCTGTTTATGACCTAATGGGCTGAGTTTGGGAAATAACCAAACGTGCACACATGTTGGTGTTGCATATTTTATTATTATTATGAAACAACTACCTGTAATAGTATATTAGCTCATTTGACTGAATAAAGTTTTTGTATCAACGCAACTCTCGACTTCTTCATAAGCAGCTATAGCAGTGGCGCTGCGATGCTGAAATTGACGGTGGTGATCGCTATTATTCTACACGAAGCAGTAGCCTGGCTTGGAGACGATTCGGAAGAGATAAAGATTCAACAGCAAGGATTGATCAACACTGTGAAGAGCACAAAGGAGGTGCTAGAAAACCACTTCAAGCACGCAAAGACAGACGTGAGGATAACGATCATAGCAGTAGCAGCCGTATGCTATAAGGGCATTCAAGTCTTGTGGGTGCTTTACAAGATTTATCGACATCACGTGAAGGAAGAAGCAAAGAAGTTACGGGAACTGCTGCGTTAAATGTTGATTGGGATGATGTACGGATGGAATAACGGACAGGAAGGAGCCTCGGAGACTAATGGAAGGAAAGAGAATATGATAGGAACCTACCCTACATGGCGTACAGAGAGCCTCGACGAGTTTGTGTTTCAATTTGAGAATTTCATCGCTCTCAACAACGTAGTGGACGAAACAAAGAAAGTAAGACTCTTTATGATGGGGCTGGAGCAGAAAAGCCTTGAAGTTAAAAAATTAATTGGGAAAGAGGTTGACGAAATGACCTTTGTGGAAGTTAAAAAAGCTGCTTCTCAGCTATTTGCGCCGACAATTAACAATAACCTTGTGGTCCGCTACCGGAGGGCTTTCAATCACGACTGTTATTGGAATTCTGCTCTCCATCTATGTGATTCAGAAACTCTTGAGCAGGACCGAAACAACTAAGGTCATCGTTGAGCCATCCAGGGAATCAGAGCCAAAGCCTGTCATTGCCCTCAGATGATCCGGAGTTCATCACTTGGGGATGGAGGTGAACCTGGTGAACAGCTGTCGCTGCCCAATATTTGTAAAACAACATCTGACCCATATATGGGTTGCACTCTTGCATTTTTATCCCTTAAAAGGACATTTTTGTAATAGTTGTTAACATTATTGAAATAAACTTGAACTGAATAACCTCGTCTCGTAACTTATAAGCTGAGTAGCTTGAATAAAATAGTTTAGTCCAACCTGAAACCCTGTCTTTACAATATAACAGTTGGCAACGGCCGAAGTAAAGATTTTGAACCCTGTTACATTGGAGTTACATTGCAATTGGAGTTGTAGAATATGCGGATTGAGGCATAATGATTTGTTGCATTTTGAAAAAAGAGAAATGGAAAAGAGACCAGAAAATTTTAAGAACGTAAATTGCTGTTTCCAAGAAAAGGAAACTCTGCTAGCTACGAAAGAAATAAAAATTTTGAATCCTATTACTCAACAAAGTTTGAGGATAAGAGCCCTTATAGATCAAGGCTCACAGATGAGCATCTTGAGAAGGGATGTTTGTGAATTATTGAGGCTTCCGCTGGAGAGAGTGAACACCGGTATGAGTGGAGTTGGTGGTGTTGCAATGGGAGTGTCAAAACATCGAGCAGAGCTGGTTTTGACTCCCAGGGATGACTTTGAATTAAAAGTAAAGGTATTGATTATGCCTTCGGTTTCGGACTATGAGAGAGAAGTGAGTTTGATACAAATAATTTGATTTTAGCCGATCCTTGTGGAAAAGGTAAAATGGATATGTTAATCGGAGGTGATTATTATAATGATCTAATGGTGGTAGGAGTGACGATTAGAAGAAACGAGCTTTTGATGGCTCAGTCAACTCATTTAGGATGGGTTGTAACTGGGAAAATGCCGACGAGTGAAAGTCCTATAAAAGTGGTAGTAAATACTACTTTGAAGGAAATCGAAAAGAAAATGGATGTTTTGTTTAATGATGGGAAGAAAAATTATGATGTGAGAGATTTGGAGGATTTTTATCGTGAGACGACTGTGAGAAGAGAAGATGGCAGTTATGAGGTACGGTTGCCTTTTAAAGAAGCTAATCCTAAGGTGGATTCTAGAGTAGAAATGGCATAAAGGGTTTTTTACGAGAATATTTGGAAATGGGTCATATGAAGTTGTATGAAGGAAAATTGGCAGATTGTGTATTTTTGCCGCATCATGCGGTTTCACGAGAGAGCGAAACTACTCCGCATCGAGTTGTTTTTGATGCAAGTGCTGGTGGTGAGAGATCATTGAATAAGTATTTGGAAAAAGGTCCAAAATTGCAGCAAGATTTACAAAAAATTCTTCTGAGGTGGAAAACTTATAAAAATATGCGTTAACAGCTGATGTCGAAAAAATGTTCAGAAAAGTATGGTTGAATGAAGAATACTGCAAAAAGCAACTTATTTATTTCAAGTTTGACGAAAAAGAACCATTAAATATTTATCAATTATTAACCGTGACGTATGGTATGACGTGCTCAGGTTATTTGGCAGTCAGAACTTTATTGAAGCTCGCTGAAGACGAGTCAAAAATGATATGGAGATTAAAAGAATTCTGGAACAAGATTTTTACATGGACGATTTGATGACTGGATGTCATACAAAAGAAGACGTTGAATCTTTAGTCGAAAGACTGATTTGTACTTTGAAAAAAGGACAGATGAATTTGAGAAAATGGTTAAGTAATGATAAAGAAATATTGAAGAAAATTGAAGATAAAAATGGTTTTGTAAGTTGTATGGTTATCAAGGATAAAGAAAATTATAAAGCTTTGGGGTTGAATTGGAATACCACAATGGATGCGTTTTTGTTTAATATAGATGAACAAGCAATCAATGGAATATTGACTAAGAGGGTAATTCTATCAAAGACAGCTACTATTTTTGATCCATTGGGTTTTTTAGCTCCATTAGTGATAGTGATGAAGTTGTTTATTAAGCATTTATGGGAAATGAAGTTGGGATGGGAGGATGAAATTCCAAATGATCTTGCTAAACAATGGCAAGATTATCATAAAGATTTGAATGTGGTGAAAGATTTGAGATTTCCTAGGTTCGTTGGTTATCAACCAGGATGTTACGTTGAGTAACATGGTTTTTCAGATGCCTCTGAAAAAGCGTATGGGGCGGTGATTTATTTGAAAATATTTTATGATGGAGAAGCAAACGTAAAGTTACTAGTTACTAGCATACAAAATTGAGTGTCGCGCGGTTGGAGTTGTGTGGGGCTCTTTTAATGGCAGAATGGATGAGAGACACAATGAATATACTTGGAATAAAGGTGGATATGACAAAACATTGGACTGATTCAAAGATAGTTTTGAGTTGGTGACAGAAAGATCCAAAAAATTGGGATGTTTTTGTAGGGAATAGGGTGAGGAAAATTCAATCTTGCACGAAGATGGCAGATTGGCATTATGTTGAGTCAATGAACAATCCTGCTGACTCTGTGAGCAGAGGATGGAAGCCTAAGGAGCTCATGGATAACTTTGATTACTGGATGAACTGAAGGAACCATCCTCCAAGCTTACGCGAATGAGGCTTGATCTCGAGGAATACAATTTTGACATCGTGCACATAGAAGGGAAAAAAAACGTCCATGCTGACTGTTTGTCCCGAGTCTCGTTCGACGAGATAAAACGAGTTTTGGTGGTTACTCGCGCTCAAGCAAAGGCACAAGCCGAGTCACAAAAGGCTGAAGAGGCAGGGACTGATCACCCTAAAATCTACGAAGCTTTGAGTGCCAGAGGGATTGAAAAGTTGCCAAGATTGAGTACCAAATGGACGGAAAAACTCGTGGTTTTTGAGCTAGAAAAGAGCAAGAAAACAAAGAAATGGCAGGTAAATCTTTCAAAAATGAGCCTCGGAGAAACTGTTTCGCACGGTTTCAAAAACTGCGGCGAAAAAAAGTTGGCATTGAGCGTTAATAACCAAATATTTAAATTCATCGGCATTCCCAAGTTTCAAGAAATTCTTAAAAATACTGAATTGGAAATTTTGCTTTTTAGGCCTAGAAAGGATGTGACAGATCCAAGGGAAATTCAAGAGATTCTAGAACAAAACCATAAATCTCTGATTTCAGGTCATGTGGGGCAGGACAGACTTTACGAAAAGCAGAAAAAGGTCTATTCCTGGAAAGACATGAAAAACAGCGTGAGGAAGTATGTCCGTGCATGTGAAGAGTGTAAGTTTGCTAAAGTTACGACTCATACAAAACAAAAATTTGTTAAAACAACAACCCCTAATAAGCCTATGGAATTTCTGTCAATCGATACTGAAGGTCCTTTACCCATATCATTTGAGGGCAATAAATATGCACTGACGGTTCAGTGTGACTTTTCAAAATTCATTTTTATAATGCCTGTGAAAGACAATAATGCGAAAACAATAGCTACAGCGTTGGTTGACGGGGTCATCTTACGTTACGGAGATTTTGCCTGCCTCAGGTCAGACTTAGGAAAGGAACTGGTCAACAAAATCATGCAGGAAACTTTGGAAATATTACAAATACAGAAAATTAACTCCACGGCCTACCATCACGAGACAATGGGTCTGGAGTCAAATCACAGGCGTTTGAACGAATTTTTGAGAATTTACTCACTAAAAGGAAATTGCCAATGGGACGAGCTTGTCCAATTCTTTTGTTTTGCATATAATACAACACCAAATGTGACACATGGGTTTACGCCGTTTGAGCTATTGTTCGGAAGAACATGTGTCTTACCGAAAGTTATAAAACAAACAATCGATCCGATATATGATCACGAGTCTTACGCAAAAGAGATGAAATAAAAAATGCAAATTGCTTACGAGTAAGCAAGAAAATTGTTAGAAATTAATAAAGATAGAAGAGTAAAGAATCAGAAAAATATTTAACAACTAGAATGTAAAATAGGAGATAAAGTTAAGTTACTAGTACCCGATAGGCATAAACTGGAAAATGTATACTCAGGACCATATACTGTAGTAATGACAAGACCAGATGATGTAAACGTAGATATTATGGATGAAAATGGAAAAAAAAACAATTAGTTCATAAGAACCGATTAAAAATTTATTGATTAGAAATATTCAGCAAATTGCGTATATTTCTCCTTTGAAAAGGGAGGTGTAGTACGACATTGTATTGCATTTCCCTGCTGTTTAGATTTAGTTTGTAACATTTCTTCGGCTGGAAGGTCAACACGGCCTTCCGTGTTGAACTTGTTCGTAAGATGTTCGTAATAATATTGGCGTTGGTAGTTATTGGAGGACAAGTGGAAGCAGGCTGGTTTGGCAACGAAGACAAGGGAAAAGTGGAACAACAGGGACTTGTGAATAGTACAACCAAAACGTAGAGGAGCATCTGGATTGGGCGAAAAAGGACACCAGGCTGACAATTATCGCGGGTGCCACAGTGACGTTAGCAGTACTTCAGTTTTTGTGTGTCACATTTCGACTCTATCGTTATCACGTGAAGCAGGAAGCTAATAACTAAAATGCGTTCAGTATCTCTCCGCAGGATAGCTAAATAAGAAACCGATTAAAAATTCAAATTTTTTTTAGTACTTCGGCCACTCTCTTTGACTGAGGGAAAGAGCACTGCACATGCGCAGAACAATTCAAACACAGTGAGAAACTACAACAAAAAGTAGTATTTCTCTTCTGCGCATGCGCAGAATTTCGCTAACTGCAGATATTCAAAAGAAAATTTGAAAAAAAAATTCTCTTCGCGCATGCGCAAGCTGATATATAACGATATATTCGAAAACTTAAGAGTTTCAGTACCTCTCTGCAAGATGGCTAGATAAAAAATTCGTTAAAATTCAAATTTTTGAATATTTCGACTACTCTCCACTAGATGGCGCCACGGGTCTAGTACCCCTCTTACTACTCACGACCCAAGGCGACCAGACCACTTCGGAAAACTTCAAAACCAACCCGGGAGAAGACAACACCGAGCATGAGAACACCCACGCCTCTTGCCTGAACACACCGAAAGCACCTCATGACAACCAGACGCAAGAAAACACCATAGCCGCGTTACTACAAGTAATCAACACGCAGCAACAGGAGCTCAAGAAGACCAGATCCGGATTGTCACCAGATGCACTACAAATCTTGGAGTTGATGCAAACCAACCGACCAAGTTTCCGAGGCCCAGAGATAACCGTTGACCCCTTCAGCGGACAACCACGGGACTTACTAAAGAACAAGATTACGTCACCCACAGTGTTAGCATGCCCCGAATTCGAGCAGCCTTTTATCCTACAAACAGACGCGTCAGAGTATGCTATCGGCGCAGTTCTTATGAACTACGACCGGCGGCCAGTCGCATTTATTAGCAGGCCTCTACGCGCTGTCGAAAAGAATTACCACATTACAGATAAGGAGTTGCTTGCGATTGTTTGGGCTATAAAGAAGTTTAACAATTATTTGTTTGGGCAAAAATTTAGAGTAGAGACAGACCATAAGGCATTAGAATACCTGTTTAAGGTTACGAACCCAAGCAGCAGATTAACGCGTTTCCGTTTGAAACTTGAGGAGTACGATCGAACCAGAGAGGGAAGAAACCAAACCCTCCTAAGCACCCCTTTAAGCCCTATACTCCAACGCAGAACCCACCCAGGGTCCCCTCAACTGGAAGAGCCGAACCAATGGATAAAGATCGTTTCCTCCGCTCGAGGATGACGTATAATTAAAAATTTTCGGTTAACAATGCGGAAATCGCACCCGAGATCGATTCGTTGGGAGAAGAGGCAAAATGAGAGATCGCTGACGAAGAAAGTGAAGATTTTGAGTTGAACTTTTATCTGGCCGAGCAGGAGACGGGGCAGACTTAGATTATCTTCCCTTCTTTGAAGTTAAGAGAGCAAACCCTTAGTCTACCTGCAAGAGGGCACCGAGTTATCACCGCACTTCGATACTTACTGTCTTGAATAAATGAAGACAGATCTATATCTGATCTTGAAGTACTAAGACTTGTGTTTTATTTGGTCCACTTAGCCTTACTTCTCCAATACTTAGGTTCCCCCAGTATTCAAACATAACATGGTGTTCCCATTTTGGGAAAATTCTGTATTTTTGACTTCAATAAGTGAAATGATTAGAGTTATAAGAAGCTGTCAAGGAAAACAGACAAGTGAAGATCAGGAGTATAGAGGCCCCATGATCACAGACAATAGTGGAAAAATTGCTCTCGTGGAAACTATCTTAACTAAAGATTTGGAGTTGATTAATTTGACTGCAGCATATTTTTCATAACTGACGGTTTATCAGTGCCTTGCGGAGAATCCGGAACCACCTTGAGCACCTCCAAAATTTTTAGAAGCTTGGAGAATCACCATGCTGTGGTAAGTAATAGTGATTAAGAAATGAAATAGTGAAATTAAAATAGAAAAATCCTAATATTATCAAGAAAAATAGAGTTAGTGAAATTCGGTGGCAAGAGTTTTCTGAGACTTGAAGATTTTTTTTTGGTAGCGAAAGTTTTCTGAGACTTTGAATTTTTTTTTAAGTTTCTGTTCCCATTTCAACGCATTTCCTTTTGAACGTTTTTCCCCTACTCTGATAAATATGGCAAATAACGGAGTCCCAACGGACTTGAGAAATATGGCGGATCAAGAAGTTCGCAAAGCAGTAAGGCTCGCTGTTAACGCGTCTAAAATATCAGACACGATAAAATGTCTCCCGACGTACGACGGAGACAAGAGGGGCCTTTTTACGTGGCTGAATACCGTCGATAGAGTGGTGGATTTGTACCCAGGACTACACGGCTCGCATATCTTTGAGATCTGGATGCACCAGATCAGAGCTAAGATTGTGGGTAAGGCGAGCAACGCCTTGAATGCTAGCATGACTCCAAACGAATGGAATCAGATACGCCAGACCTTGATAGATCATTTCGGAGATAATCGTGATTTGTCGACTCTGACCCAATCTATCCCTTACCTGGCGCAAGGTAATGGCTCAGTTGAAGACTTCTACCACGAATGTACGACCCTGCTGGCCGATATTAATTCTAAGGTGGGGCTAAAAAACAGCCTTTTCGGCCTTTCGGGAATGCCTTTCGGACTTAAAAACGCCCCTGCAACTTTCAGCGCGTGATGGACAACGTGTTACGCGAGTTACTCGGCCTTCGTGTACATGGACGATGGGATCGTGTTTTCCACTTCCCTTCAGGAACATCTGGTTAATCTTAAATTGATTTTTGATACTTTCGGAAAATATACCTTGAAAATTTAACTCGACAAATCAAAATTTTTGTGCAAAGAAGTTGCGTTCCTGGGCCTCGTGATAACCCAGGAACGCATAAAGCCCAACCCAGATAAAATAAAAGCGGTGCAAAATTGGCCATTGCCGCACAATGAACGCGGGTTACGGGAGTTTATTGGTACAATTGGATATTATCGCCGATTCATTAAGACAATTGGCATTTAACTTATGTTTAGGATAAGTATTATGAATTAGTATGTACTTAAGCAGGCGTGATACAATAAAAACCAGCTAAGAGAACTGGTATCTTTTACTTTATACAAGTTATCACATCCAACCCGAAATAACAGCAACACCCAACTTCCTCTCTCAAAAAGCCAAAACATATAGTTATGATACGGACTTGGCCACATGCTGAAGCGATCAGCATGGAGGACCAATCAACAACTTTCTCCCTTATCTTCTAAGCACAGATGTTGCTCACACAACATCTGTATTAGAGCATAAGAATTAGAGTATAAGAATTAGAGCATAAGCAGATTAAGTCTTTAGTCTTAAAACTCCCTTTGTACCGTTTTTTTCAAGGAAACACTTCTTGTTTCCATAATTGGCGCAGCCGGTAAACCACTCTATCGCTTACAAGTGTCGGGTCCCGCGTGTTAGTTACCGAACTAACAAAAGCATCTCACATTGTGTGACGACTTGTGTTCCCACCGTGCTAGAGTGTACGAACAACCAGTGCTCAAGGACATCGGAATCTTAACGCCGATCCAACTCCCGGAAGCAAGGTAAGAATTTTTTCTTTTTTTTTCCTCTTTCTGAAACACCTTCACTTGAACCTCTTCTGTTATTGACTTGCCACAATGGAAGCTCAATTTGACATTCTTAGCCAGCGCGTGACCGAATTGGTTGGGGCGTTAAATAGGGTTGAGGAACAGAACGCTGAGTATAGGATACAAGTGGACGGCCTTCGAGCACAGCTCGAGCACGGCCCCTACCAGGTGGCCCAAGTCCCTCAGGGTGACCCATTTAAAATACCAGATCCTATTAAGGGTCTGCCATCGTTTGATGGAAAGAAAAATAGGTTGAATCAGTGGATTTCATCCGCTGAAGCAACTCTAGGATACTTTGTGCATAACCCCTTGCAGCAACAACAAATATTTCTGCAGGCAGTAATTAATAAATTGGAGGGAACAGCAAGGGATGTAGTCTGTGTCTCAGGAGAGATACCAGACTTCGCGACTCTTAGAAGAGTGCTTGTGGACGCACTCGGAGATAAACAAGACGTCTCCACTTATAAATGCCAACTTTGGCACAGACGACAGGCAGGGTACTCTTTCCACATTTACTATAGGAAAACGATTGCTACGCTAGCAAGCATTCAATCGTTGGCAAAAGAGACTCCGCTATACAGGCAGAACTGGGGAGCGATCCAAGCTTTCACGGAAGCGGATGCTATGGCAGCCTTTATGGCGGGCTTGAATAGAGAATGGGCCGGATACGTCCAGTCTTCAAAACCAGGCACTATCCAGCAGGCCTACTCTTTTCTTTGCTCGTATGAGTCAAGCACGCAAAACGCCAATGCTATGCTCAACCAGAGGGAGAGAAAACCAGACCCTCCTAAGCACCCCTTTAAGCCTTATACTACAACGCAGAACCCACCCAGGGCCCCCTCAACTGGAAGAGCCGAACCGATGGACGTAGATCGTTCCCTCCGCTCGCGGATGACTTACAATAAAAAATTGTCAGTCAACAACGCAGAAATTGCACCTGAGGTCGATTCGTTAGAAGGGGCAGAAGGAGAAATCGCTGATGAGGGAGGCGAAGACTTCGAATTAAATTTTTGTCTGGCCGAGCAGCAGACGGGGGAGACTTAGACTATCTTTCCTACCTTGAAGTTAATGGTTCTAAGGGCCGTGTTTTGAGCATCTTTCTGGACACTGGCGCTAATAAGAACCTAATCAACCCAGACATAGCCACACATACAATAGATATTCCAAAAACTAAGGGAAAAAACATGTTGGGGACATTTTTGGTCGACAAGAAAACTGAGATGAACATTCTGGGGAAAGCTTATCCCAAGCAGACATATTATGTGAAAAGATTCCACGAAAATTTTGATGGACTCTTGGGTTCCGGATTTTTTGCCAAGACTGAGGGACAGATTGATTATCGCGGAGGTACTGTAAGGATTGACGATAAGTATTCAAAGTTTAAGAAATTTTTTCCCTGCGGGAAAAAACGAAATAAGTCGCGACGCGAAAAGGAAGTTTAATTACCAGGTGTACAAGTATGACTTGCGGATTTTAACGTTTGAGGCTCTCGTTGCCGTAACGGATTTTTCAAAACTTTGATATTTATGTTATATTGTTTATTACATGCCATATGACATGTGTAAAACCGTTATCTAATTTTCGTGACTTTGTTGCAAAAGAAATAAATTATTAAAAATGTCACTTTTTGTGCCTGATAAAAGCCATTTGCGCAATGCACTACTTTTTTGCCATCACTTAGGCAAATCAGCCGCTGAATCCTGTAAATTGTTGCAACAGGCTTATGGCAATAAGATTATATCACAAGATACTGTAGAAAGGTGGTTTAGGCGTTTTAAAGAGGGCAACTTCGATTTAGCGGACAAAGAGCATGGAAAGCCTTCCAAGAAGTATGAAGACGCTCAACTCGAAGCCTTATTGGAAGAAGACGACACTCAAACGCAAAAAGAGCTCGCAAAACAGTTGAACGTCACTCAACAAGCTGTATCAATTCGTCTAAAACAGTTGGGAAAGGTGCTAAAGGTTGGAAAGTGGGTACCTCACATTTTGAACGAAAGACAGATGGAACGACATGTGAAGTTTTGATGCAAAGACACGAAAGGAAATCTTTTTTACATCAAATAATTACGGGGGACGAAAAATGGATCTATTTCGAAAACCCTGGTCGAAAAAAATCCTGGGTTGATCCTGGAACAAACGCAAAATCAACCCCAAGGCCCGACAGGTATGGAAAGAAGACGATGTTGTGTGTCTGGTGGGATCAAAGAGGGGTGATCTACTACGAACTCTTAAAACCTGGAGAGACAGTCAACACAAGTCGTTACCAACAGCAGATGGTCAAATTAAACGAGGCTTTCCTGGAGAAAAGACCCGATTTTAAGCGAAAAGTTTTACTTTTGCATGACAATGCACCTGCGCACAATGCATTAGCGACTCGCCAAGTCATTACTTCTCTCAAGTGGGAGGTGTTACCCCATGCGCCCTACTCACCAGACCTTGCTCCATCGGATTACTACCTTTTCGCATCCATGGGTCATGCCCTTAAGAATAAGACGTTCCGGACTTATGAAGAGGTCCAAAAATGGCTTGATGATTGGTTTCAAGCTAAAGAAGGAGATTTCTTTTGGAAAGGAATCCATAAGTTACCTAAAAGATGGCGTTAATGTGTAGAAAGTGTAGGTTCATACTTTGAATAAAATAATATTTTCCCATCATAAAAAAATCTGCTGTTGATTTCTTTAAAAAAATCCGCAAATCATACTTGTACACCTGGTAAAGTTATTATAAGCAAAAAGTGATACAGGTGAAATAAATCAATGTACGTAGAACAATGCTACGGGAAAGGTACTAATAAAAGGTGCGTAGTGTTCGAAAATTTAAAAGAGAGAAGTACTGTAACAGCAACCACGATGGGCCAATGGCTATCAACGAAGTCGGAGGCGGCAACAGCAGCGAAGTCAGCACTTGCAAATAACAACACTAATTCAACGCTCCTGCTGAAACAAGTGCTAGACCTCCACCTAGAGCATCATCAAAACCTCACCGTCATAAGTGAAGTCCACAAAATGTGGTTAAAAATTGTAGTATTCATAATAGTGTTTTGCATACTAGCGGCAATCGCCAAATACGTGATGAAGAAAAAATCCGCAAGTGATGTGCGGAAGGTGGTGCGCGCACTTCAGTTAAACAGCCAAATTCAGGAAAATCAAGTTTGAAATGAGCATTGTAAAGGAAGAAGCGATAAGGCTAGACGAAAAAATAGTGAAACTAATAAAGGCTCAGCCAAGTCAAACAAGAGTGAATAGAAAAGTGACGGAAGAAATAAATAAACTATTGGAGCAGTACAGACAAAAAGTGACACTAATAGTATCAGCAAAACTTTCGAGTAATCCTGAAACATATCTGAAAAGGGTAGAGGAGCTACAGGAAGCAGCGGATTCGCTCTACGTAAGTGAGGCAAGTGTAGAGTTGCCCTGAGTTCTACCTCAGTGGCACTCCGCGCTTCGCGAATCAACAGCTGATCGCTGCACTCTTTGATGCATGCGACCCGCGAAGAGCAATGGAATAATAAACGAAATCAGAACTCATCTTGATCTGAATTAGCAAAGACGTGTTTAATTGATTCCCCCCTTGGTTTCCAAACTTAACATGGTGTTCCCACTTTGGGAAATTTTTATGATTATTCTAATTGGACTAGTGAAGAGTGGAAATTCCTGTGAATCGAAAAGACAAGAAACAAGAGAAGAATACCGAGGACCAGTAATTTCGGGAAATAAGGGCACGATCATCCTTCAAGAGCACGTAGACCTGCACCAGAAGACGCATCAGAATCTACAAGAACAAAAAATAGTGAATTATTGTATACTAAGACTAATCTTAGCCTTGATAGTTGTTGGTGCGCTGTACAGGCTTGGAAAATTTCTGAATTCAAGAAGGAAAGCCCAGCTAGACGCGAAGTTCAACGAAGAGTGGACGCTCATGTGGCAAAATCCATCGGCTCGGCACCAAAGCATTAGGAATATCTTTGAGAACGGCTTTTGTAAGTTGGTAAACCTAAAGGTAAAGTAAAGTTTCATAATATTTTTGGAGAGACATACTTTAGGTAAATTTTCTTTCTCTTGATTTGAGTAAGTCTGAAAGTCCGTTTACCTGAAAATTTACGAGTTTTAAAGGTCGAGAGTTGGATAATTTTTCTATGATTTTTCTCTTCCTGCTAGAAAATGCCCATTTACGGAAAATGCTACATAGTTATAAGTTTTATTTTTATTCTTGTTTTGATACTTTGATATTAGAAAAAGCACTATTTTTATTGTCCATCTGAGTCCGAAAGTCTGTCTTTAGGCAAGATTGGAAGGCTGTAGCACGCGAAAGCGTGGAGACCCAAGCCAAGCCAGCGTCTCTACCACCCAGGATTGAAATTTGAGACGAAGATTTTGCATCCAAGAATTGCAATTGTTTATTTTTGATTTATCAACAATTTTGTTTGCTGCAAGCGGTCTGAAAATGGCGGACAGGAAGTCAATGTTTATGCAAGCGCAAGAAGCGCAAACTTCAGCACCGAATGATGCAGATTTGGAAAGATTGTACGGAAAATTCGTGAAAGTGGGAAGATGTGAGAATCCAGAGATGTTCTTTGTGTCCTTGAAGAGAGCTTCTAAGGAAGCTAGAACCTTTGTGAAGGCAAGGAATGAAAGGCCAGCGGTGTATGTTAAAGCAGAAAAACTGTTTTCAGATTTCTCTAGAATTCTGTGCGGTGTGATGCTTCGGGAAAAAGTAAGAGTTTACCCGGATTTTTGCTGTCTGGAAAGGTTCGCTGATTGTCACAATGATTTGAAGGCGCTCTTGGAGTTTCATTGGAGAACGGGAATCCCGATGGAATTTTTCACGTGGAGAGAGCCTGGAGGGGCGGAAATTTGCCAATTTTGTGGTTTAGAGTCGGGATAAACCCGAGAATGTGCGTAGATGTGAATATGTAGAAGATATAGTATGGCTGAGTGTGTGTGTTTGGCGTTTGGAATGGGAAACCAAAAACATTTCAAATGCCCTGAAATGGACTAAGTGAAAGTGAAGAGTGTGTCAACGAACGGAAAATCAGATGGGAAGCAAGCGTGTGACCTTGACTCGTGCAAGGCGGTTTGAGATGCACGTCTTTTCTCTACACACAGATTATGAAGTAAATGAAGTCGAGTTAGACCCGAAAACGTGTGAAGATTGAATGAGACCATGTGTTTACTGTTTGAAATAGGAGACGAAGTTCATTTGAATGCTGCGTCGAATGTGTATTGTGCGGCTGGACAGGCAACATTTGAATGAGAGTGAATGAAAATCGGCGCGTATCGGCCGATTGCTTGTGCTGATGCAGGGAAATATGTTGAATGTTTGAACTAGAATGTATGAATGTTTGGATGAATGGGTTAATTAAAAGGATTCGGCGAACCGGAGCGGTTGCAGTTGGTTCAGGATATTGGAAAAGAGTGAAAAAAAAGTAAAATGACTAGTGACAACGAGCTGGGTGAAGCTTACGGCCTTTTGGCCAAGTTTTTATGGCGCCTCAGTGAGGCTTATTTGTCTGTAAATGTATGGATGCTATTGACGCACCTGAACTTGGCGGCCACCCTGGCCGCAAGGATCTGCGCATTGAAGCAGACTTATCCGTGTCTGGCAAGGCACGCAGAAGATCACCTAGATCTAATGCAATATCGAATCAACGAAAAACTAAAAGAATGCGGAAGGAGCGGGATATGCTGCCTGGCATGCCTGGGAAAAACTATTTTCCCCAGGCCAAGCTCCTCAGCACCACCGGTTGAAAACAAAGATTGGACGCTGTGTGCGTGGGCGCGGCAGGCGCCGGAGACGGGACCAGAGGCGGAATCAGAAGAGGTAGAAGAGGCTCAGGAAGATCAAGGGGCCGGTGAAGCCCAAGAGGCAGAAAATGCGGAGAAACCTAGGGAACCAGCTGAAAAACGTAAATGTGTAGATTGGTGAGTGTAGATTGTTGTGTAGAATGTGTGGAACACAATGTTTTTTTAATTATTTAAAAAAAATACTAATAATAATAAGACATAAATTAACACTAAAAATTCTAGAAACAAGGGAAGCAAGGAAGAAGAAGAAGCGCAGCCGTATACCGCGTGGAACACTGGGATAGACACTGCAGCACAGTGAGAAAGCATCGTCGGATCACCCCTGCGATCTTCGTTTTAAGTAAATTCAATAATATTTTATATATATCACAACTTTAGAGATTAAGTTATATTATATCCAACTTAACCATATGATAACCAGACCATTTTATTCGCACTCTTAGTGTCAAGATGTTAGATTAAGCTTTATATTTCTCTTTTATATATTATTAAAATTAAAGGAAAAAACGCGAGGCGTGTTATGAACAACTTGGGCCGACTTCAGATTAGGTAGAAAGATTTTAGACTTCAACTTAAAGTTTGAGTAATTTTCGCATACAAGGGAAGAATCGAGACGACTCTCGACACGCGACACGCGCTACGAAGTGCATCGAATTAAGTCAATTGCATAACTTCAGGCCTAAAGTTTTGCTTAAGACTCCCTTTAAGCATTGGCGCGCAATTGAGGCTTCCCCTTCAGAGAAGAAAGAACCTTTGGGATTTGAGGAGACAAGGAATTTTGACCATTCAATTGATATGGCGCAAAGAGGGTTTTCGGCTGTGGATTTTCAGAGTTTGGCAACAAAGACGATCCCAGAATTTGATGGGACTCCTCTGGAACTCCAGAGATTTGTGGATGCGTTGGAATTGATAAATTTGACAGCAGCGAATTTCATGGAAATAGCTGTTTTGGTTGTGAAGACAAAGTTAAAGGGGACGGCACGGAGTTTGATCACGAATGAGCGTAATATTGAGGAAATTGTGAGTACTCTTAGGAGAAGTGTGGTGATTCAACCCAAAAATCTGCTGTTGGCGCAAATTGATGGTCTTCGTCCTAAAAATGGGAATTCAACAGATTATGTGGGTAAAATGGATAAGTTGTGTGAGGAATTGAGAACGGCATATTTGAATGAGGGCTTGCCTGCGGATTTGGCAGCCTCTTATTCGAGAGATGAAGGTGTGCGGTCATTGATTAAGAATACGACGAATAGGGATATCAAGAATGTGTTGGAAGCCGGGAACTTTGCAACATTTGCTGAAGCAAGTGCGAAGTACCTGAGGCTTAAGACGGCTCAGACGGATGTTTTTGGCTTGAATCGAGGTCAAGGGAGAAATCGCGGTTTCGGACAGTCACGGGGTTTTAATTCAAATTGTTTTCAAACTCGAGGAGGTTTTAATCAACGTGGTTTTCAGTACAGAGGCAGTTTTCAGGACAAAGGGGTTTTTCAGAATCAAAATTGAGGGAATTTTGCTAACCGAGGTCGTGGTCGTGGAAACGCACAGGGTTTTCAAGGAGGTTTTTGTGCAGAATGCGCTGGGCAAATGTGCTGACCATCGGTGGGTCAGCAGGATTATATAATATAAATATTTACCTACCTGTAATAGTATTTAAGTCACATTTCGTAATAAAGCAATTTTAGTAAAACTTGAGAACTCGTGTTTTAAAGAACATAACAGTGGCGCAGTCGGCAGTTATTTAAAGTAAAAGTAATGTTGAAGATAGTTCTCGTGATACTCATTTTGAAGCAAGTAGAAGGCTGGTTCGTTGGTGAAAAGGACGACAACAAGGTGCAGCAGCAAGGGATCGTCAACGCTATCAACGAAAATCTGGTGGAGCATTTGGAGACGACAAAAGCAGACGTAAGACCAACAATCATAGCAGCAGCAACGGTGGTCCTAGCGGTAGTTCAGGTGTTGTGGATCGCATACAAGATCTACAAGGCTCAGGTGAAACAAGCGGCAAGATATCTACATAACGTTCAGTTGCCGAGGTAAATGTTCTCACACCTAACTATAAACACCATGACGAACGGAGCAGCGAACGAAGATGGAGCAGGAACGGCAGAAAGGAGTACTGGGAAGATGATGGGAGCGTTGCCGATCTGGAGAGATGGGACGCTCGAGGAGTTCATTTTCCAGTTCGACCTATTCACAGAATTAAACGGAATTGTGGACGAGGTAAAAAGAGTAAGACTATTTCTAATGGGCCTTGAAGCTAGGGCACTTAAAGTAAAAAAGCTAGCGGGAAAGGAAGTTGCACATCTGACTGTTGCTGAGCTAAAAAAGCACGCGGGGGCGCTATTTTTGCCCACTATCAACAAATACGCAGCGCGAAACCGCTTCTTCAAGGAGGAGCAAAGTGGAGGGCAAACAGCAGCAGAGTATGGAGCGAAACTGAAGGACTTGGCGGATAGCTGCGAGTTCGCGGCAGGTGAGGAACAGTCAGCCTTAGTGGGGAAGTTTTTGTCCGGCATCGCGGACGAAGACTTAAAATATCGGCTGTACGAGAACGCAAAGGACAAGGCGTTCAACGAGCTCGTCGACCAGGCCATCGTATGGGAGTCGCTACGGAGCAGAAGCAAGGCGTCAGCAGCAGTGAATGCAGTAAATACGCAGAAGTCAGCACCAAGGGCGTCACCAAAAAAGCAAGGCAATTTCAGCAAATTCAGCAAGGCTAAGTTTGATGGTAAGTGCAATAGCTGTGGCAAATTAGGCCATAAGAAAAGAGAGTGCAGGGCTTGCTTTTATTGCAAGAAAGTAGGTCATCAACAAAAAGAGTGTTTTAAAAAGAAAAATGAAAGAAAAGAAGTTAGGCAGCTAGAAGAGGGAGCAGACGACTTTGTAGTTAATACGATTCAAATTAAACAAGGTAAAAACTATGTGGACTTGTGTTTCGAGAAGTCTGGGAAAACAGTGAGATTTGAGTGCGACACAGGGTCGGTATTAACGCTAGTAGGAAGTGAGTTAGTGAAAGAGCTAGGTTTGGTGGCTAAAAAGGAGCCACAGAAGGGAGTGCGGTCTGCCACGGGGCACGCGCTACCCTTACTAGGCACGGCTCGGGAGACAGTCCGGAATGAGAAGGGGATTCCCGGTGAGATAGACGTGAGTCTGGTGGAGGAAGGAGGAAATGACTGGTGAGATGGATGAGAGCAAGAAACCTGAGGGAGTGCAGTTTCTTGAGGGGGAGAGAGCTTGGTATAGAGAGCCTCTGGATCCGGTCCGGAAAAGGATACCGTGTGTTATCAAGAAGAAATTGTCAGAAATGGTTTATATCATAAGTTTAGAAAATAAGGAGCGAAAGGCTCATAAGAGTCAACTGTCGAAATATATACTTAGACATAAGTTGTTTGATACATTGGAAGTATGTTTGGAGGAATATCAGTTCCGAGCCGGAATTGGCGGAGGGCCCACGAAAGGCAAAGAGACTGGGAAAAAAGACTCAGAACCCAGACTGTCAAAGCGTACCGTGAGGCCTCCGTCAAGATTTGAACCGGAGAGCCATGGACGTGCTGTTTCCAGGGTGGCGAGATGTTTTTGGTTGCGGTAGAATTGTCAGTTTGGAAGAGCAAAGGGCTGAATTTGTTCAAATATTTGGTGATGTGTTTGAGGCCAGAGATGGACCGGTGTTGAAAGTGTACCAGCCTTGGCGCGGCCTTATGCTCTGCCTCCGGCACTGGCCGGCAGTGTGAAGAAAGAGCTGGAGAAACAAGTGAAGGCGGGAGTGTTGTACCCCGTGGAGGACACGGAGTGGGCATCTCCCATGGTAGTGGTCATGAAGAAAGACAAGTCTTTGAGAGTTTACATATACCCTTCCAGGACAATTAACCCTTTCCTGGTAACGGATCATTACCCGCTGCCAAAGATCGACGAGATATGGATGCGTTTTGCGAATACGAGAATTTTTAGTAGCATTGATCTGAAAGGGGCTTATCAGCAATTAGAGGTTCATCCTAACTCTCAGCCCATATTGACCATGAAAACGCCATTTGGGCTGTTCAGATATGCTCGTTTGCCGTTCGGTATCAAACCGGCTCCGGCTATATTTCAGAAAGCGCTGGAAAAAATTATGATGGGATTACCAGTAATCATATACCTGGACGATATTCTGGTTGCCTGTAAGGACGTGATTGAGATGCAGGAAGTACTGGGAAATGTGTTTGAGCGCTTGAGAAGTTACAATGTGCAGGTGATCCTCGAGAAGACAAGATTATTCGTGAGTGAGGTGGAATATTTGGGGCATGGTGTGACTGAGAAAGGAATAGGTCCGGATGAGAGAAAAATCAAGGCAATGCTGGAAGCACCAGCACCCACAGGAGTGAAAGAGTTGCAAAGTCTGATTGGGTTGGTGAGTTATTATTCGAGGTTTTTGCCAAGATTGAACCAGCATTTGGCACCATTGTTTGCACTGACGCGAAATAGACAGGAGTGGCTGTGGGCTGATGAGCAGGAGAAGGCTTTTGAGAGTGTGAAAAAGCTTATAGGGGAATGTCAGATGTTGACACGTGAGAAATATGATCCTGCGAGAAAGTTGGTCCTGGCAACGGATGCCAGCGACAAAGGGATTTGTGGAGTATTGCCTCACGTGGAAGGAGGTTTGGAGCGACCAATGAGTGCTGACCGAAACCGAAAAGCGCTACCCTATTATTCACAGGGAAGCATTGGCAGTAATTTACGGGCTCAAGCGTTGCTATGCATATATTTTCGGACGTAGAGTGACCGTATTTACTGACCTTGTAAAGAGCTTACTGGAATAAAGTTGTTCTTTCACATAATTATATAGTTTAAAATATGCTACATATAGACAAACTATAACCATACATAACATTTTTATAATACTTGCACTCTTAAGAGGTAAATGTCAGATAAAATTTTTATATATACTCTATGCTCTTTTCTGTTACGGAAATACACGACTTCTCTCCTTGAAATTTTCTTTTAGCCGAGTCTCGACATTCGTGTACAAATAGCGAGAAGCATCGAAGCGGAGTGATGCTTCGTGAGGAAGTGAAAGTGTACCCAGTTTTCTGTTGCCTGGAGAGTTTTGCTAACTGCTACCAGGATCTGAAAGCTGTGCTCGAATTCCACTGGAAAACGGATTGCCCAATGGAGTTTTTCACTTGGAGAGAGCTTGGAGAATCAGAATTTTGCCAATTTTGTGGATTGAAGTCGGGCTAAACCCGAGAACGAGTGGAGATGTGAATGTATAAAGGTTTGAATACGGATTAAAGTGTATGTTTAACGTTTGTGATGAGAAGTCATGAACACTTTGAATGCCCACAAAAGATGAGTGAAAGAAAATGAATGTGTGGAAGACTGGCGCGTGACCTTGATTCATGCAGGACAGTTTGGAAGTTCAGATTTTTCTGAGTGTGATACGAATGAAGTAAATGAAGGGCAGAGTTATCGTTCCAGTCCAAGTTTTGTTGACTCTAGCAGATTGCCGAACGTGTGACGGTAATTCGAGACCTTTTCTCTCTCGGCTCACTGCCTGTTCACTGGATCATTTCGATCTTGGCACTCGAAGGATAAAGATTTGGATCACTTCAAAAGGGAAGAATTCTGAGATGCAAAAGGACGAAAAGAATGCTTTCAACGCTGCCAAGCAGCAAGAGCAGGCGGACCAGGGCCTCGGAGCTGGTGCAGGAGCCGGGGGAGAATCGCCGCAAATGGACGAAAATGAGAATAGTGTAAATAAGTGAAAGTGGCAGTGTTAAGTAGTTGAAGGAAAAGTGCCTTGATGAGAAAACCAGGCATGAGAATATGAAAGCAAACGCTCTCGCGCCCTTCGGTAGATAAATAAATGGAATGGAGTGGAATGAAATGCGAATAAGAATGAAATGTTGAGTGAGTTGAGTGAATGGATTCGGACGGGAGTAAATGTTGAGAATTTTTGATGTGTTTAGAGTTACTTTTCTGTTTTTCTTTTACCTTACTTTTTGCATAACACTTAAGTGAATATTTTTAGATAACAAGCGTAAAGAAGCGCTCGAGAAGGAGCGCGCAGAATTCAAAAAACTGATAGACGGACTTAAAACGGAACAGGAGCGGCGAAACGAGGAGTACTGGGCCGCGAGAAGAGCTGGGACAGTTCAACAATCGCAGCCGGAGCCTGACGACCTGTTGTTCGACCAAATTTTTCAAGAATTAATGGACTCCATATTTGACCTCGGATTCGAGTAGTCTCGGTTCCAAGGTTTTCGTAAAACTTTTCTTTTCTTTTATATACTTTATATCTTTATCTTTATATCATATATAACAATTATATATAGAAATAACTTAGGATATGCCAACATGATATATAACCATTTTTATAAACTTCACTTTCAAGTGGTAATTGTCAGATAAAAGTTTTTTTTAATACTCTATGCTCTTTTCTGAAAATCTCATTGACAAGTTGAACGAAAAAACGCGACTTCTCTCCTTGAAATTTTATTTCAAAACTCGGATAGTTTTTGCATGCAAGGGGAGAGTCGAGCCGAGTCTCGTGTGGAGTTGCCCTGAGTTCCACCTCAGTGGCACTCCGCGCTTCGCGAATCAACAGCTGATCGCTGCACTCTTTGATGCATGCGACCCGCGAAGAGCAATGAAATAATAAACGAGATCAGAACTCATCTTGATCTGAATTAGCAAAGACGTGTTTAATTGATTCCCCCCTTTGGTTTCCAAACTTAACATGGTGTTCCCACCCTGGCCGCAAGGATCTGCGCATTGAAGCAGACTTATCCGTGCCTGGCAAGGCACGCAGAAGATCACCTAGATCTAATGCAATATCGAATCAACGAAAAACTGAAAGAATGCGGAAGGAGCGGGATATGCTGCCTGGCGTGCCTGGGAAAAACTATTTTCCCCAGGCCAAGCTAAATTAACATTAAAAATTTTAGAAACAAGAGATACAAAGAAGAAGAAGAAATGCAGCCGTATACCGCGTGGAATACTAGGAGAAGACACTGCAGCACAGTGAGAAGGCATCGTCGGATCACCCCTGCGATCTCCGTTTTGAGTAAATTCAATAATATTTTATATATATCCCAACTTTAGAGATTAAGTTATATTATATCCAACTTAACCATATGATAACCAGACCATTTTATTCGCACTCTTAGTGTCAAGATGTTAGATTAAGCTTTATATTTCTCTTTTATACATTATTAAAATTGAAGGGAAAATCGCGAGGCGTGTTATTAACAACTTGGGCCGACTTCAGATTAGGTAGAAAGATTTTAGACTTCAACTTAAAGTTTGAGTAATTTTCGCATACAAGGGAAGAATCGAGACGAGTCTCGACACGCGACACGCGCTACGAAGTGCATCGAATTAAGTCGATTGCATAACTTCAGGCAAAAAGCGCGCAGACGTGAGCATACCTCTTTTAAATTTGACTACAGTTGACCCTTGATGACGTTCTACGAGCTAGTTGAAAAGCTTCAAAAAGTCTCCAGGCGAGTTAACGGAAAGAATTTACCCAAGAGAGAGGAGACTGGAGAGCGAGGTAAATTAGAAGGAATTGAGGTATTCAATGATATTTCAGAGCAAGTGCGGACAATAGAGGATCTGACAGATAGCGAAGTGATTACGATAGAAACGGCAGGAGTTTTTAATAAAGCTAGGACGTTATTGATAGGTATTTTTAAGAAATTGAATCTGAATATCCTAGTCCCCAAGACGCCAGGGATTTTGGTAGAAGAACAGGTGACTTTAGACGAAGAGGAAAGCTACTCAGAGGCGGATTTAGGTGATTCAGACGGATCTGAATTTTCAAAGGTGTCGGAAATGGCTGAAACGGAAGCGGAAAGATTGGAGCGAAGGCTTCTTAGCCTACACTCCTTCGTGGACAAAACCGTCATAAAGTATGATGGGTCCGAGTCGGGTCTTAGGACTTTCGAGAACAATCTGAGCTACGTTGAGGCTACAATGCCAGCCGATACGGCTGAAAACGCCCAATTGAGGAGAGCAATGGTGATTGCAGTGAGGAATAAGATAACAGGTAGTCTGGCGGACTGCCTTACGGACGAAGATGACAATATCGCCTGAATTAAAGCTAAAATCCGTGCGAACGTGTTGAAAAACAAACCGGGTTTTTATAAAAATCAACTTTTGGGATTCACCCAGAGAGAGGGCGAGCAGACAGCTGATTTCGTCATGAAATTGAGGGAAAAGGCCTTGACGCTGAAGCGCATGTACGAGCTTCAAGGTTGCGCGGACTCTGAGGCCGCAGAGGATTTAGTCGTCGAAGCTCTGAAGACCAATCTGAGAGAGAAAGCGCTCAGCGCGGATGTCAGTAACGGCCTTAAAATAGGCCCATATAGAAAAATAGACGAGATTTTGACCTTTCTGAACGAAAATCCCATAAATAAGAGGAATGGCAACGGCAATTTCGTGGGATATACGAGAGCGCGAGGTAATTTCAGGGGAAAATTTAGGAGCTTTCGTGGAAAAGGAAATCGTGGAGGCCGAGGTGGCCGAGGTGGCCGTGGTCGCTTCAACGGTGGCTACAAGAGGAGCGATAGGCGTCACGAATATAGATATAATGATAATTACAACAGAAGCGACTAAGAGATTCAACGACTGATGGCTGCCTCTGATTGCTTCAGAGGCCACTCTTTTCGGGGTGTTTGGATGCTAGGGGCCCTAGATGGCCTATGTGTTCAGGTCTACGACCCATCCCCTTCAGGAGCAACTTATGAGACTTTCATTCGATTGTAACTTAAGAGCCACCTGAATAAAGTATTGAAAGTATTGAAAGTATTGACAACAGAAGCGATAGGAGTAATTACTATAAGAGCGGTAGAGGCCGCCAAGACTACAATAAAGGGGGCAGAGAAGTTAGGGTGCTCAAATCGGAGGCGCAAGAGCGCTCGGAAAACTAATGAGGGCCCCCGAGTCTGCAGAAGTGGAACCGGAGGAGGGGCCTAAGAGAGTTTTCGCAATGAATATGAGCCTCACAAACTATGTGAGCGTTTATACAGACCTTGCGCCTGTTAGACTAAGTTTCTTTGTGGACAATGGGTCCGATATTTCTTTGATAAAATTAAGCGAAATAGGTAATAGAGAATTTGACGATAAGGAAAACTGTAAGATTTTCGGCGTAACAGAAGGTTCGGTAACGAGCCTTGGGATTATTACCCTGCGCATAGAAATTTTATCAGGCGGAAGAATATTTGAATTCCCTTTTAAATTTAGTGTAGTAAGCGAGGATTTTCCAATCCTTACTAGTGGCTTATTAGGTAGAGATTTCTGTAAATATTATGATTTAGATATATTGTATAGCAAGAATATCGTAGTTCTTGCAGGGAGCTGCCACACTAGATTGATAGACTCGTCGGAAAATTACGACTGTCTAGACAATTAGACATCCCGCCAAGCTGCGAAATTTTCAGAATCTTAAAGAAGCTGAATTTTGACGGTGACCAGGTAGTAAGAGGGGGAGAAATCGCTTGTAATGTGTTTTTGGCTCACTCAGTGACAAGGGGCTCAGAGCCAATTGTTCGGATTTTGAACTTGAGTGACAATACGGTTAGGTTAAATATAAAAAATATTGAGAATAAGTTCGTTCCGCTGAAGGAATTCGAATTAGGAAGTAATACAAGTTCTAGATATGACGATTTACGTGAGATTTTGAGAGACAAAGTCCCAGAATACGCGAAGAAGGATGTCCTAGAGCTTTGCAAAAATTATGCTGATATTTTTAGGATAGATAACGAACTTATAGGCACGAACAATTTTTACAAGCAAAATTTAAACTTAGTGGATAAAACCCCAGTATATAAGAAGCAATATAAATAGCCTAATGCACAAAAGCCAGAAATCGACCGTCAGGTACAAAAATTGCTTGACACGGACATTATCGAGCCCTCAACCTCAAATTATAACAACCCGATTTTGTTAGTCCCAAAGAAAGCAGCCAATGGCGAGAAAAAATGGAGGCTGGTAGTTGATTTTAGAGAACTTAATAAAAAGTTGCTCCCAGACAAATTCCCCTTACCTAGAATCGATGACATTTTTGACCAATTGGGAAATTCTATATATTTTTCGGTTATAGATCTAGCCAGTGGTTTCCATCAAATAGAGCTGGAAGAGAAATCTCGTAAATTTTGCTCTTTCACGGTCCCTCTGGGACAGTTTCAGTTTAAGAGACTACCCTTTGGCCTTAATGTGGCACCAAACAGTTTCTCAAGAATGATGTCAATAGCTTTTGCGGGAGTGATGCCGGAAAAAGCATTTTTGTATATGGACGATTTGATTGTTCTCGGAGCTTCATATAAAAAACATCTGGCGAACCTTGAGAATATTTTTAAAATATGTAGAAACAAAAATTTACAACTAAACCCAGGAAAATCTCAATTTTTTCGTGAAGAGGTGACCTACCTAGGACACCAGCTGGACAAGAACGGTATTAGGCCAGATCCAGCTAAGTTTCAGGCTACGTCATCTCAGTAGTGGGGAACCGGCCGGTAAAAAGCGGAAGCAAGGCGGAAGTGACCATATACACTGCGAGCGAGGACAACCCAACGCTGAAGTTTGAGTGCGTTGTCATGCCGGAAGTTGTTGGGCCCGTCCCTCTCGAAAAAGAGGACATCCACCCTGATATAGCGGAGTTCGCCTCATCACACAAACTGGCAGATCCAAATTTCAACGATACCCGCCAACATTTTGGTTCTAGAAGGGGAGCGCTTGGGCTGATGTTAAACGACAACAGTACAGATATTTTGCGATTCAATGAGATATAGGTATTTTAACCATTCAATTGACAAGATTGACAAGGTTTATCACAAGATATCTAAAGACTGGAAGGCTACTTTAGAAGTAGCATAACAGAATTACACTAAGGTTTGGAGATTTTATCTCATTATCCGGCCGAATGCATTAAAAAAATTTTAAGAATGCAAATTCCAACTGTAGCTCACGGAGCTACTTAAAATGTGCTGAACAAAGGAGACACATTTATTTTTAAATTTAAGTTTTATATAACCTCTTTAGAAAATATTTATAAAAAAGAACTTCCAGATTTGTCTTGTCCAAATCCATTTTAGCTTTTATGCTCCTATTTTTTTCCACGTCTTTTGAGTACTCATTTGATTTTCTACAAGCCTTCTAATTCAAAATTTTACATTTTGTAGAATCCCATGCAAATTGCACCGGCCTGACATGAAAAAACTTCTTACAAACGGAAAAGCAAAGCATATCTTGTATCGACTTCAATCTACCCTTAGTATAAAATCTCAAAATTGTATAATTTCCTTTTTTAAGATTGTGTAAAAGAAAACATATGTTTTTTCATCTATATTCACACATTTACGAAACAACAGATCTTCCTAGGGCCCTTATACATCGCCCAAACTTGGAAAAACCCAGCTTGGATACGCACTGAATACTTTTGGGATTCTAATTAGAATATACTCACTACACATTGGTATCCAATTTGTTAAAATTAAATTGATCTGCCTCATATGAGCTGAGATTTCCTATAAACGGAATTCCATTTGTGTCTCAATCCACTTGTAACTAAACAATCTTTCTATAACACATTTTACGATTCTGTTAACTATTAAATTTTATACTACGAGTTGAACTTTCCTCCGTTTTTTCTAAATCGTCATCATTTTTATAACTAATTTTATATCGTATATAAATAATGGCACAAGTCAGAATATTTCATTTGATTCTGCAAACGACGATTTCATCCAAATTTTCTTTCCATATTCTCACTGAAAGATGTGGTACTCTTGTCATCAGACTCTAAGCGTAAATTAGCTTTATAAACCAGATATTGAGACATTTTAAGAAGACTTCACAGTGAGGTACACTCTTCAAGACCACAACACCAACTGATCTCTTTCTACACACTGGACCTGCGAAAAGGATTTCATGCAATACAGTTTTGTAACAATATATGTGTGTTTAGTTTTTGGCCGCCCATGTCGAGTCGAATAACATCAGTGTTGTAATTTATGATGGGGATCATATTATTTCCCGATAGAAAAAACAGAAAAACGACTTTTTATACATATCACAGTTTTGAACTAATTCCAATGCTTTCTTCTGCTTAAAAATGTCATTCAATGAAAGCTGAAACTCCAGTTAAACCAAAAATGTCCTGAACGTTCAACGTTCAGGCGTTTTTTCTCATTTGGAAATCAACAACGCACAGCAGAATTGATCTTAGTTGGCATTAATTTTCACATGATCAAGTTGAATTTATACTGGCGTCAGCAATAAAAAGATCTACTTACTCAAGCGCTTGGTTGAATGTTTCAAAGTTAAACTTTTCAGGAGCCAATCCCACTACAACAGCGTTGAAATCCTTCCCGAGATCTGGCGGGGGAAGCTGGCTTAGAGCGTCGTCGGAAGCTATGTAGAACGGGTTCAACCTTTTCTCGACTATGTACTTCGAGGCTGCAGTTAGAGAACTCCATATTTCATCACTGTCCAATTGGAATCCCAATTTTACAAGCCGATCGAACAACGTTTTACCACTTTCTTTAGTTGTATTTGTCACAAATTTGACCTTCACTCCAGCAGACCGCAATCTAAAATTTGATTATGAAATTTCAACAATGCGGCACTCTCATATTACAAGCCGCCTATAAAGTCTAGATTGTTCTTCAAGCTATCCACTAAACTCGCACTATATTTACCGATCGAGAGCTGCAGGAGCGTTTCCAATCGCCTCATCTTCGACATGGAGTGTCCCGCTGAGGTCAATCAAAGCTCCTTCGATTTTAACTGGAAGTTTACTAGCAGAACTCATATTTCGGGAGTTCAAATAAGTGGACACTCTGAACTTTTGGAGAGAACTGAAAAGAATTGCGGCTTTCATCAGATTGTTTACTGCGCGATCACCAGCTGATTTGCTGACTGTCAAACCCTGCTAACAAATCTGTCAAATCCACGGACAACTAGAGCTTCTAGACACACATATCAAACAAGTTGGCAAGTTTGTTTCGGAATGTGTGTTAAGTTTTGTACCGTCGGACTCTCCTAAAATATTGAAAAAAAAACTCACCGTACTCGAGATAATGTTCTTTGAAGTTTGACTTTTCAGCAATATCTCTGGCAGAAGCAAGAAATTTTTAAGAAATTTAAGCTACTGCGTAACAGGTTGGCAGGATTATTAACAGGATTATCAAGCCAAGTTTTTGCTTCCACTGTATTTTTTCCCTTCAGAAAACAGTATTTTATCAAAACATGAAATTCCTTTTTTTTCCATTTTTTTGACAATAACAAAAGTTGCTTCACAAAAGACGCTCTATCTTACAAACCAATTTACTTACAGACGTCAAATTTTAACATAAATCATTTGAAGGTTGGTACTATAAAAATATAATATGCATTTAATACTAGCGACGCCATCTATGTCTCAGACCGGGGACTTATCAGCCAACCTGTTACTACTATTTTGTATAGAAATTTTTTGTATTGACAGACGGACATATCGGACACATAAGTGCATTTTTTTCAAAATTGAAGAAAATGCACTAAAAAGTTAGACAGCATTTTGTAAACTGCAATAAATCAGTTACGTTATATACTGCCAATAACATTATTATTTTCAAGCTTCTGCTATTTATGTGTCTGCGGTCAAACCTCTCTGGAAATGTCAAATTCAAAACTTCAAACGGCGGAAAAAATGGACGGCATCGAACAAGAAAAATTGATTCAGGAGAATTTCAGCCTCAGACGCGAGTTATCTGCTTTGCAAAATACTAATAGGTATCTGAGCGAAGAGTTGGAAGTGCTGACCGCTGAAGGGGGTAACATTGACCTGCGGATTAGTGAAGTTAGGGCTAAATATGAGACTAAAATCGAGAGCTGCAAAAAGTCAGAGGCTAATTTGTTGACAGCTAACGACTACCTGGAAGCTGAAATCGAGCGATTGAAGAAAGAATTGCATGAGAAACCTATTTGCAACCATCCAGTGGCCGCTGAAGCCAAAGTACTGGACGAAACAGATCCGGCTGGCGTACAGGAAGAGCTTCTGAAGTACAAGGAGTGCGTCGAGCAGATTGAAGAGGAGTTAAAAGAGGCGAAAGAGAGAATCTTTCACTTGACATCAGAGGTCGAGACGCAAAGGGAAACGATTGAAAGTCTTCAGATAAGGCTAGACACCAAGAAACTGGAACTAGAGGACAAATGCCAGCAGATCGATAATCTCCAAGAGAAGACTATTGACCTCTCGGTGGAACTGGAAACTCTCCGCAGCTCTAAACAGAACCATAACGAGAAGGGAAACTCGCTATTTGCGGAAGTCGACGACCACAGGCAGAAGATCAAAGAGCTGCTCCTGAATCAGCAAGCGGACTTCAAATTGGTTTGTAAAGCCTGTTTTAACTATTTTAGTATTTTGTACATATTTTTTTGATTTTTAGATGAAAACGCTCTTTGAGGACAGCAAGCACGAGATTCGACGCTTAAAGCACGAGAACCAGGAAATCTCTCTTGAAATGGCAGAGTGCAAGCGGCTATTCGAGACTGCAGCTCCTGTTTTTAAAGAGGGCGTTTTTGAGCGGATAAGCTATTTGGAAAAGGAAAATGAGATTCTACTGGCCAAGCTAAGTGCCGTAGTGAAGGAAAATTACGCCGAGATTCTGCTGAACCTGAACAAGAACGAGATGGCGAGACTGAAGGAGAGCTTGTATTCCTGCCTTCAGAAACGGACCTGTGTCGAAGAAAATCTCATGAAGATGCAGCAAGAATGCGCCAAACTGAAGCTAGAGACTCTGGAGCTAAAAGTACAGCTACGGAGAGCAAGTGCTGCTGCCAAGTCTCCAAAGATCTCTGAAGATAAGGAAAACTCACCTCTTTGTGAAGATGGGACTCCCAGGAAAGTTGTCTTGGTTACGCCAGAAAAAAAAGAAGATACCAGACTATCCTCTCCGCAGTTCCGGAACATCGTCTTGGATCTAGGTCGGGAGACAAACGAGGTTCTGACTGAGCAACAGACAAACTGTAAAATAGTGCCGCGAGCGCAGGGCCAAGTAAGGCCGAAGATGGTCTGCAAAACTGTCCTGGTCCAGAGCCGGAAAAAAACAAAATCTCCGGTCCAAAATTGAATAAATCAGAATTTAATTCTCAAATAAAACTTTTGTTACAGAAAGAACCTATTCCAGTCAAAGTTCTTGAGAATGGTGCCATGGGGCGGAAGCTCAACCGCTGGATGCTTGTGTCTCATGTGCCTCTTCAAGGTCGTTGACTGGGAGAACGTTTCGTTCGGGCACAACGGGCAGTTGTAAGAACCCTGGTTGTGGACCTGCAGGTGCTGCTTAAGGTACTTCAGGCTGTTGAACGTCTTCCCGCAAAAGCTGCATCGCTGCTCCACGGGGTTGTGGATGTTTGCGATGTGGTGTCTCAGGTGCTGCGGTCTCGAAAACCTGGCTTCGCAAATATCGCAGGTGTGGTCCTTCTGACCCAGATGCGACTTAATGTGGCCGTTTAGGAGCCACTTGGCGTAGTAGCGCTTGCCACAAATATTGCATTTGTGCTTGTACTCGGCAGGATCTTTGTGCTGGCGGGCAAAGTGGGCCTCAAAGACGCTGGCGCTATTCAGGATCTTTCCACACACCGGGCACTGGCGCTTCCTATTCTTCTCCTTCTCTCCAAACCTGTGGTCTTGTCGCATATGCGTGAGAAGCTTCCTCTTGGTCTTGAATACTCGCAGGCAGGAGTCACACTGGACTGGCCCCTCATTCATCCCACTGTTTACTCTCGGGCTCTGAGCAGGCTTGGGTTTGCGTTTTTTCCCTAAACAAATTTCCCTCTCGTCTTTTTTCGAGGTAAGGCAACGCGAGTCCACAACGCTCTTAACATCGGCTGTGTCCTCGTTCAGAAAGCACTCCAAATTCATGTCAATGACTTCTCCCTCGCTTGAGTCGAGAAACTCCTCATCGAAAGCTTCATTGTCTTCGCTCTTGATCTTCAGAGCAATCATTTGAGCCAGCTTCACTTCAGTCTGACTGCAGCTTATTCGGAACTGCCAGATTTTGTTGAGAGTCGATCGGCAGTGGTTGCAAATTTTCTTTGGAACGTCTAAAGCTCTGATGCTGAAGCCGGTAATGGCTTTGTATCTCTCAGCGAAGCCGATAGCGAGTTGGGCCAAGTCGTTGCAAGTCTTCAGGCACACTCGGCAGTTGTTTTCGTTGATGGTGGTAAAACTGTCTGGCTCTAAAGGATCCATCTGAAGTCAAATACTTTTGAAATAACCACGCAAAAATACTATGAAACGTTGTTATAGTTTTGCCAATACGATTTGATCAGCTGTTCGATGTTTACACTTGATGTTCATTCGAATAATGAACTTTTAATTTGATGGTTAGGTTTTGAATTTCTAGCTGATGAAATGAAGATGTGAAAGCACATAAACATAATAAATTAAGTTAGAAAGAAGAGTAACAAATTGCAAGGTCGAAACATTTGGCCGTTTAAAGAATAGCTTTAAAAATTCGATACACGCTCGTCTTTCCGTCTTTTGCTGAGACTCTCAGAGATATTTTTTAAAGCTTATCCTTAACTTTTATTTATTGCGATTAAAAGTGACTGTCCCTAAACTTCCCTTTTTATGGAGTTGATACGTACGGAACGAGACACTCTTCCCAATAAGGGCCTGTTCACATATTACGTCATGGTCCAAGGGGGGGTTGGGTGTCGGCCACTCCGTGACAGTCAGTACAAACTCAAGTATTGTTATATGGGACAAACCGTGACAGAGAGGGGGGGGTCGTAAATCTCGATTTTCACCGTTACGTAGTATGTGAACAGGCCCTAAGACCCAAATCGACCCCAAAGAGCAACAGGCGTTTTTTGGTTACTACAGCGTGTTTTAGGTGTTTTTCTTTATGGACAATACTTTATTCCAATGTTTTGAGCCATTTTGTTTAGTTTCTGTGAATTCCTGATGAGATGTGACGCAAAGTCGGTACACTTTTTGAAAGTTTCATTTGGAAATTCGAGTCATCCATTAAATCTAAAAATGCTAAACTTAAACATTTCAAAAATCTACAGTTTTCACTGAGGATTCTTAAAACATCCTCTTCCATGACGTTGTCTCTATGCAATTGTAAGTCAATGTCTCTAATGTACTTCCAGCCTCTCACCATGACTTCAAGATCATACAGAGAAACTTCAATGTTATCTAACTTAATAGTTTCTAAGTTCGGTGTAGCTGTAACGAAATTCTCGAACTTGAGGTTATTGCGTTTAGTTTGGGTTTTTAAACAAACTTCCTTCAAAACGGACATTTTCGTCCATAGGAGCCATTTTTCTTCTGAAAAATCACTTAACGAGACTTTGATAATTTTCAGGTGACTAAATTTTGCTTTCGACAACGCAGGTTTCTTGAATAAATAAATCTAAATCTACAGACGAATGCAGCGCGTGGAACCTCTCCGCTCTATATAAAGCCTCCTTCAGAGTTGAACTATGGCCCAAGTAAGTTGACCAAATCTTCCATGATTTGGCTTGGGGACAGCTTTTTATAAGGCTGATGCAGCATTCGTCACAGAGTGGTCCCTTGTCTGATCCTAAATCTATTTCCACTTTGAAAACGTTGTCAAGATCCAGCTTGCAGTGCCCAAAGAAGCAAGTTTCTCCCGCAAAAGAATGCAAATAGATTTCTGTCAATTTAGGAAAACTTGGAAGTTGCACTAGGACAGTTTTGGAATAAACTTCTGACATCTCTTCTGAGAATCGTGTTATGTCTTCGATCCTCAACTTTGACACCCCAATGACATTAAATTCAGCTGCGCTTACTGTTATGTACCTTCTTCTAGGAAAAAGAATTCGCAATAAATTCAAAAGTGGGTCATCAATCTCAAAAAACGGCCTGTAATTTTCCTGCTCACAAGAAAACTCTATCACTAAGTTATCTGCAGTGAGTCTCTCCAGCCTTTTCCTAGCGATTTCCACATTTCGGAAGTCATCAAACCTTGCGACCTTCGAGGAATGGACTTTTCTTAATTTGAGACTGGGATCATTCGCCAAAAAATCTACTGCTTGCTTTAGGTTGGCGTGAATTTCTTCCGCAATTTTGAAGTACTTCAAAAAAGCCTCACATTTGCTGCAGGAATCTAAAACCAGCAGTTTGTTCGTTTTAGCTCCCAATAACTCATAGAACGCTGCTGCGTGTATTTCATCGTCATACCAAGGAAACTTAACAACTCCGAGCTCCACTGCATTGAATAATCTGTCACTTTGCATTACTGCGGACATCGGTTCTAAGTCTGGATGCACGAAATAATCATGAAACCTCATTATCTCCCTGCAGGTGTACCTTGAAGCGGAGAGGAGGGTATTCCATTTCTTGCAAACTTGACGAGCTACGCGCCTGTCGTACACATTGAAGCAATCGAAAATATGCAACCAAATCTGAAACAAGTTAAATGTGTACATTTTGAGATGTTGATGGATTGATGGGAACTATTCACTTACTTCAAGGGGAAGAAAGTTCATGTGAAATACTCTTTATCGTCTAGTTTTTTCTTATCTTGGGAAATATTTTGAAGCCAGTAGTTATTTAGTAATAAAATGAACCTCTAACAGCTGTTTGTGTTTGATGTACGTGAGCTCTCGCAGTTTGAATTTTCCAGGCGGGAATCTGCAAAACCGTTATCGATGAAGTACATTGACTTTCAATTGCATTGAATTTTTAACAAACTCGTACTTTTTACCGAAAACCAAATTTCATCATTACCTTTTTCCATTCCAAATTCCTTTGAATTACTGCCAAGTCTAAAATCAAAACTTCAAAAGTTCTCAATCCTAATTCATTTTCCTTTTTCAACGTTAAAACTTAAGATCATTCATAAAAAGTCCCCTTTTCTATCCCCCTAGAATCACAATGGAAATGTGAAAATATATACACATTTACTGTGCAACAAGTGTCTATGAAACATTGTTGCCGTTGAATGGATTTGTTAGTCAACATTAAGTGTGACTGTTTAATTTCATCAAATATAAAATGAGTGAACTAACGATAACTTTATAACATAATCTGTGTTTAAATAAGTTTGCTGTTAGAGTTTTATGTTTTAAGATTAAAGTTGTCAACTTGGAGGCCAGGTTGAAGACAATTTATTTACTGATTGATTGGGTTTAAGGCAAATCATTTTAATTGGAATCGAAACTTTAAGTTCAATTAGTGCCTGCATATTGTGTCAAAACCCATGATTTTCTAAAAATTTGAACTTTTTAGAATCTATCACCCAATTTGCTTCAATGGTTAATTATTTCACTACACATACGTATTTCAGAAAAAAATTTCGATATCAGACAATACCTTACTAAATATATCAAATCCATAAAGCATGACTTGACCTTCATAATATAATCTCAAGAGTAGCTTTGAAATGTAAGAGCATGAATATGTATAATTTATTGAATTTTCTTGATATCTTACATTTCTCCATAAAAAATTTGGATTAGAAGAGTAAAAGAGCAACGCTGACTTCAAACAAAATAAGGCAAACTCAGTCCTTATGGGAGGAAAACAAATTCAAATTTCAACTACCACCCAAACTTGTCTTTAACCTTATTAGTTTAAGTTTCCTACAAAATACCACACTTGCTAGTACACAAGCAAGTCATTCACAAATAAAAATATCTCGTACTTTCATGAATGAAGCCATTATAAAAGTTGATGATTAGAACAATTGATCATAAGCTACACCTTTATGTGCACAGCAATGACAACATCGAGACGATCCGGTCGACTACCAAGGCCGTGTGTAACTCACTTTTATCTTGTATCGAATGCCTAGAATGCAAGTGCATCAAGCGACACGAAACAAAACCTGTTGCAGTCTGCGAAATGCGAATGTGGGCCAACTACTTGTTTTCGATTCGCTTATTTAGTAAAAGTACCGGTAAAAAGTAAAAGGAAAAGGAAAGAGCACGAGCATTCGAGCAACCGTGACCTTCAGTCTGGGTGATAATTTAAGATGAAAGTTATGCAATGTTTGAGTGAGCGAACATGTGATTGACTTCTGTGTTCGATATTTATGAGTAGGGAACGGAACTGATTTGGGTTAAATTAAAAAGTTTCGCTCCCTTTACCGCACACAAATTCCAATGATTCAGTACATGGCTCTGGCAAGTTCAAGGTCACGCTTTGAATGAAAACCCCCTAGCAAATTGACAAGTTGCGCTCCACCAACTCAATCGATTGTGACGAAAACCGCTAATTTTCTAAAATTCTCACCTCAGAATTATGTAGTTCACACCAATCATTGGCTTGTTTAGATAGCTGAGGCAGCTGAGTCACGCTTGAAACCTGTAACTGCATGTCTAGACGCCGTCTGTATAATTTGAATAGGTGTAAAAGCGCGCTGCTACGATCAACGCCGTGCCGTGGATTGAAAAATTAGAGGTACGTTGACCCAGAGTGTTTGATTTCCCCGTACAAGACTTGGAGAGGCAGGTGACCTTGAAAGTCTCGACAGCCACGCATGTCAGTTTCCGAAACACGAATTCTTGTTTGGGTCTTGAAGTTTTTGGTTTTCCGTGACTTTTGAAGTAAACCAGCGATCCGTCAAAGATACGAGCATGGGGACCGGTGTCACACTAAAATTATATAATAATTTATTTATTTGCTGTATATAACGAACCAGGCTGGCGTACGCACACGTATCATGACCGCACAAGTGGACGACAAAGATGCAATAGCCGCTCAGGTATTCGCATCACTCAGTACCTACTCGAACGTTGACTAGAACAGTTGCCTTTCAGACGGCCGGAAAGCGCGCGACGTGCCATAATTCAAAATAATTCACTGAACCAAGTTACGAGAAGTCGCATAATTGCTCTTAATTGACTTTGGGAATTTCTAAAGCAACCGATTGGATATTATCACATTCAAGTGTTATGGTAAGGAAGTTATCCAACTGAGACTCGTTCGGGCTTTGAAGAGTCTCCAATGTGACAAACTACCAATAGGCTTACCAGGAATGTTTGAAAATTATCAAAATTGCTCTGTGTAACTTCTTACCTTTTAGTGAAAAGTCGCATTATCTCTTCAATTAGAACATTTCTTTATTTGTGCAAATTTTCCAAAAATGTGTCGAATTTCTGTTTCAATTTTTGCAATTTACATAAAAACTCATCGAAATATTCTCATTATGGCTGGGCCACATTTTGTTCTCTGAAAAACATACCTTCGTGAAATCGTCCCATTAAAAATTGTGTCGGAATAACACGTGTTACAGAGACCTGTGATTTTATCCAACCTTGATCTCGGTCAACGTCATTGACGATTCAAGTCCGCGTCTCCAACTTCACCCTTTTAAAGCAACATATCCTCGTGTATAAAAACGAGTTTCGGGAGTCTCTGTTGTCGAAAAAAAATTTGCATAAAATCTGGTCTAAGTATGAGCCCACTTGGCAGTCGGCAGCACCAAGATTCACGCGCCATTTAAGAAATCCTCGGTTAGAGCTCGATGCGCATCATAACTTTTCACGTTTTTCTTTGTTTTTGTCGCTAAGAGGCTTCCTCGAAGTCATCAATTATTTTGCACTGGGTCAGTGACGATAGAGACAAAAAGTCTGACTTAGAAACTGCAGTAGCTTATCTTAATTGCAACGCGCTAAGTGCAAGCAAAAAACCTTAATGCTGACGCGCGAGCAATTATTTAGCATTTCGCGGACTGAGCGCCATGTCAGTGTATAATTCATGAGCCAGAGCTGACTCAGTGGCTTACTTGACCAGTTTTATGCAAGTCAAGGGAAGCGCTTGTGTAGTGAGCATTTCCATTTTATTAATGTTGATGATAATAACAAGCCACATCTGATATTGAACTTGAGTATCGATTTTAACGAAAACCTCTGAATTTGCATATCAAGTAACACTCGCATGTTTGATGCATCGTGATTCAGGTAAATTCAAAAATTGTAATTTGTTAATCAATGCAAAGCAATTAAGCAGCGGGCGCTTGTACGTAGACTCAAGCCATTTTTGCGACAGTTTCAAATAGCTGCAAGGTCAACGGGTTTCAAAGAATCGTAAATTTCAGTAAATAATAAACACGTGGGAAGAAGAGTTTCGGCTACGACTTGTTGTTTGTTTCATGCGATTGCCGATTGGGAAACTCAGGTGAATTTATTCGAGCATGCATGCGTAGACTTGATTCGAAAATCAAAAGTGGGAGAGATTTAAAGTGCAGTGTTTACTTACTTGTGTACTTAAAAATCGATTACAGCAATGAGCAAATAGGTCATCCTGCCTCTCGGTGTGCTTCTAAGTTGAGGATAAAAATTAAGTGACCCGAATCCAGTGACTTTCGCAAGTGGAGTGCGACTGAAAATGAAGTCTAGACACAAGGAATCTACACTTTCAGACTTATACGCAGACTAAATATAAACAAGGATAGCTTCACGACTTTTCTTTGTTTCGAAAATATCGCCTGAGAATTCTAAACATTAAGTTTCCTACACCCTTTGTTCGGGTCCCAAAATCTTGCTATAAAAGCGGTCGTAATCTAGAAGCAGATCAAGAGTTATCTAAAGCATTGAAGCGAAGATGTTCAAAGTAAGAGCTCTCCAATAGTTTAAAGTGCATTAACGATCTTAAATAATTCTAGGTTGTGATTCTTACGGTGACATTAAGCACCCTAGTTTATGCACAAAATTTCGGTAACAATGCTCAAGTAGGCGCTGGTTTTAGTGCTGGAGCTAGTTTGGGTGCTGGTTCTGGTGTTGGTGCTGGTGCTGGTGTTCAATTAAATTTGGGAGGGTTGACTGGAGGACTTGGAGGACTTCTTGGACAAAGTGGGCTCGTTGGAGGACTTCTTGGACAAAATGGGCTCGTTGGAGGAGTTCTTGGACAAAGTGGGCTCGTTGGAGGACTTCTTGGACCAAATGGGCTCGTTGGAGGACTTCTTGGCTCACTCATTGGACCAAATGGAGTTCTTGGAGGAATCCTTGGAGCAAACGGAGTCCTTGGGCAAAATGGAGTTGTTGGAACAGTTCTTGGACCAAACGGGATTCTTGGAACAGTCATTGGACCAAATGGAGTTGTTGGATCAGTCCTTGGACCAAACGGAATACTTGGCACTATTCTAAGAGTGATAACTGACTTGATATCAAGTCTTCTAGGATCTGTTTTGAGTGTTTTGAGCACTCTACCTGGGGGAGTTCCAGGACAAATGCCACCTGGAACTAACCCGGACTCAACTGACCAAGCTGTGATTGACAGTTTTGTAGCTGAAATTCTGCGAAAAATTCGCCAACTTTTACCTTCGAGCACAATAACTGACATTCAGTTACGGGGCTTAATAATCTCAGTGTTCTCAGGGTTAGGAGGTAGACCTATAGTCACGAAAATAGCTGTCTTCCGAAACTTCTTCAATATATACATCGCTCTGAATGGTTCCCTAGCCAATATTGACAATATCACTAACCAATTAATTGCCATAGCCAACTTGTCTCCTGACCTGTACATAGCTTTTAGGATTTACTTTTTGAACAGCATTGTCCAGTTGCTGACGACTAAGTTCAATCTGACAGCTGCTGATTTGGTCCGTGTCCAAGGAGTGCTAAATAATATCATTGCGAGTGCCACAAACATCAATGGTTCTGAAGGTTTCTTACAACTCATTATAAGTTTAATTTTAGCTTCCCTCCAAATTACCGCATTTACTTCTGGAACGTTGGAAAATTTCGGAACCCTTGTCACAACAGTGGTGGCTACAACCTTCCAGTAGCCCTAATTTTGATCATATACTTGTATCTTTGGTCATGATTAATTAAAAATGTTTAGGACCTGAATCTTGATGAATTTTTATTGAAAAACACGTCTGGGAAGTTCATTTGCTCATATGTTTAGAACTTCGGGTTTCTAAGTGTATGACATATTTTTAAAAATAAATCAGAATTCTTTACGCCTAACATCTATCAAAGCTACGTTCCATCAAAAATTCCACCCTTCTACGACATATACAAACTTTTAAATGTGTACTGGAAGCTGATTAAATGCCAAAAAGCCTATTTTCTGTATTTATAATCTAGCTCGTAGCTCCGGTCCTGTACCCGATAGAGTCACATGTTGTTCGATGATTAACAAAATTTTGCAACCGCTACATGTATAGGATGTTATATAAGAATTCCTTCCCTAGGAAATTCTGGGTTCCAAACTGCCCAGCCTCATTGAAAACTCACGATGCTTAGGACGACTCCAGGCTCGTTTGAACTATGTGATTTCAGACAGGCAAAATGTTGACAATAGTGGAACCTTTTGGATAAAAAGGTCGAAAAAAACACTGAAAATGCAAAAAGATAGTTTTAACCCTATTAAATTGGGCATCCGCTCTATTTCATTTCAATCGATTTCCACTCACTTCAACTTGGTTTTGAAAAACTAGCGCTCAAGAAACCTTATAAGAAGCACACAAAAAACTACAATAATTAAAGTTTATGAATGTTTGATTTTTAAAGTGCATTTGCTATGCTTCAGTTAGTCGAAATTGCGTAGGAGTACTCTTGATTGTTGCATGATACTATTAGAATTGACCTTGAAAACATGAACTCCAAATAGGTAACAATTATACACGAGCTCGTGGAATGAAGGAAATTTATTTTATGGTTTGTTTATCTTAATTTTGTTGGGGTTAACTGTTCAAAAGACTTACTCGAATGTAAGACGAGAGTCGAGACGGTAAAAAATGCCGTGAATAAATTTGGGCTCTTTTAGAGATGGTTTGTGTGATTCGCTGAATAACAATTATTTAGGGGTCAACAAACTGAAATTTGTTTTAATATTCATTGGGCGGATTCAAATTAACTTGTTTTTTAAAAAAATAAACACCATATTTTATCGAGTAGATTACACTAAACACTAGAACACTTATTTGTGCTTATAAACAACATAATCTGAATTAGTGATGAAAACTAAAATGTCAATTTAGCTCAATTCCTTTGCCACTCGAAGTACTAGAAGCTAGTTAATTTAAAAAGCCCTCAACATTTGGCCTCTTCGAAAAACTAATCTCCCTCATCCGCATTTTCTACCAATCTTTTGTGAAACCTTAGTGAATCTATGATTGCTATTAATTTACCATCAAATAGATTTTATAGTTTAGTTTAAATTTCGAAAGAGATGATATAAATATTCATATCTACCCAGTTTCATAGCACCCTTGCTCACTCTTACCTAACTATTTGCATGTTTTGACCACCTGGATAACTTGAAGAGTGCTCAAAAGTATTTTATATTTAATTTTTACGAGTAACGAAAACTCCCTCGATCATGAGTGAATACTCTTCTTCCCGGTTTGATTTATGGTAAATTTTGACACCTGCGCCCATAGTTCACCCAACAGCTCCCACAGCCCGAGTCTGCGGCAGTGAGACCGCACGCAGACTGAATAAACAACAGATTTCAATGCCAATAAAGCGCCGAACCCTGAAATCAGCAGTAAAAATTATTGCCAGGGCGTCCAAAGGCGCAAGATATCTTGATTACTGATTCCGCGTGCACTCCCTCCACCATATCAATTACCATAAAATGTCAAAATGTCACAAATCGTAAGCGTCATGGCTGTGGGCGAACATTCTCATCACATAGTACTGACTTTTGCAAGTTTTCGGTTCTCGCTACTTGTACGCTCTGAATTCGGCTCTGAGCCAATATTTGCACCCGCTAACCGCCATGCCGATTGAGCGATTCTCAGAATACAAACTGCCTCTAATTCAAAGCCGTTGGTTCACCGGTCGCTGATTGTACTTCCTTTCATTTCAATTTTAGACATGTCACACACGTTGGGTGCAGAAAATCATCATGCAATCTCGAATGATGATGATGATAATAGCGCTCTTGGCACCGATCGCCGTCGATGCTGCACGAGAGACGGTGCTTGAGCAGCTCGTGGATCAGACTAACTCGGCCATCACCAAGTCACCCATCGTCGATACAAAGCGGTTCCTTCTGGAATACGACTTCATTGTCATTGGAGCTGGGTCAGGAGGTGCAGTGATGGCGAATAGGCTGACGGAGGAACGAGGCTGGAATGTACTCTTGCTAGAACTTGGGAAGGATGAGTCTGCAGTCACCGATGTTCCCTTGTCGGCAGCCGTTAACCACATTACAGGTAATTTCTTCTCTGATTACAACCATAGAGCTAGAGGAGAACCCCTGAACAAGCCTCAAGAACCCCTATTTGTTTACCAAAAACAAAACCTTATGTAAGATTTTGTTTTAAAAAGAATTAAAGGCTTACAAACCCAAATGGACGTGATAACAAAGTTGAAGGAGAAAGAAGGCCTAATTTTCACAAACCAAACTGAAATAGTGCTTGGGCTGATATATCTAGCAAGTTATTTCTTCACTTCATTTCAATCTTCGCTTCATTTCAGGATACAATTGGGGTTACTTGTCTGATCCAACGCCCAACTCATGTCGACGACTCAAAGAAGGTCGCTGTAACTGGGCCAAGGGACGAGCCATTGGAGGATCCAGCGTAATCAACTTTCTGATCTACACACGAGGAAGCAAGCGGGACTACGACGAGTGGGCATCTCTCGGAAACGATGGTTGGAGCTGGAACGAAGTCTTCCCTTACTTCAAGAAGCTGGAGAACGTCAAGATTCCCGGCTTGCGAAACTCGCCCTACCGTGGCAACTCTGGCCCCTTGGACATAGAGCATGCTGGGTTTTCGACGCCATTGCTTCAGCCCTTTCTGGACGCTGGACGCGAGTTTGGGTATCGAGTAGGGGACCCCAATGGTGAGAGCCCCCTTGGGTTCTCGCAAGCCCAAGCCACGGAGCGAAACGGCCGACGCTGTAGTGCCGGAAAAGCTTATGTAAGACCAGCAGCTCGCAGGAAGAACCTTCACGTTTCCATGAAGTCTTGGGTCACTCGAATTGTCATAGATCCAAACACAAAAGAAGCCATTGGTGTGGAGTTTCTCAAGAACAACCGAAAGCACTTCATACGCGTGAAAAAGGAAGTCATTTTGGCTGCTGGAGCTATAGGCTCGGCCCAGTTGCTGATGCTCTCAGGCGTAGGACCCGCCGAACATCTAGCAGAGTTTGGAATTCCAGTGATTCAAGACTTGAAAGTGGGGTACAACTTGCAGGATCACAACTCCTTGTCATCTCTGACGTTTTTGGTGAACCAAGACGTGACTATCAGCGACTTGAGGGCCCAAAACCCAGTGAACATTTTGAACTTCTTAGTGAATGGGAAAGGGCCATTGACTCTCCCGGGCGGAGGAGAGGGAGTGGCCTTCATAAAGGTCAACAATTCAATTTTACGTAAGACTTATTTAGCGGAAATTTTCCTTAATGTTTCTAATATCTTATTCGATTGCAGCTTCTGACCAGCCAGACATCGAACTCGTCCTAGGACCCGGATCCCTGAATGGAGACACTTATGGGGCCCTCAGAAAGCTCCTAGGCTTCACCGACGAGTTCTACAGGCAAGTTTTCGGAGACATTGCGGAAGCACCAGCCTTTGGAATCGTGCCCGTTCTCATGAAACCGAAGAGCAGAGGCCGTATCAAGCTCAAAAGTCGGAGTCCATTCGCGTGGCCGAGCATGCAGCCCAACTACTACTCCCACCCAGATGACATTAGAACAATGATCGAAGGAGTCAAAATGGCAGTACAGGTGGCGGAATCCAGACCGTTCCAAAAATTTGGAGCCCAGCTTTTTGGAAAGCCCTATCCCGGATGTGAACACGTTCCATTCAGGAGCGACGAGTATTGGGAGTGCCTCTTGGTCAACTATGGATCCAGCTTGCAACATGTAAGTTTTCGAAATTTGCGGAAGTCAATTTCCAGTCTATGAATTCTAATAGTCAAAGGTGTAAAAATTAATCTGTTGACTCTCATTAACAAGGCATCAGATTAGGATTTCACTTAAGATCTGGATCCTTCTAGGAAAGATCAGAAGAGGGTTTCTCTTTCATTTAGAGGTGAAGAGCTCGGACTAAAATGTTTAATAAAGAAGGATGGTTATAGCTACCCTCGGTCATTAAAAGTTGGAACTTAATTTGAAATCCCATTAAGCTAAAAGGAACCTATATATTATTAGCGTGAAAAATATTTTGAATTGAACCTTAAAAACTCCAAAAGGCTAAGAACAAAGTTGAGTATCCTCCAGCAAGCTTTCTGAGCCATCAGAACCACCAAAAATAAATTGGAAAAATTTTTATTCCAAAAATTTCAGAGAAGATAAAATTAAGAAAACCACCAGGGTTTGGATTAATTTTTAGTGTGTGACTTCCTAATTTTTTACTTCAGCAATCTGGAACTGCGAAGATGGGACCAGCTTGGGATCCAGAGGCTGTAGTGAATCCCAAACTTCAGGTCCATGGCATCAGAGGACTCCGAGTAGTAGACGCCTCTGTAATGCCTTCACTGCCAGCTTCACACACTAATTCAGTGGTGTTCATGATTGGAGAAAAGGCCGCTGACTTTGTAAAAGAATACTGGAAAAATCCTCAACACTTACACAATAATCTAAGTAGCAGTAACTACAATTTATTATATCATCAGAATAATGTAGGTTACAGAAGAGAGTTTGAATACAGTAATGGATACAGACAATAGATTCCTTTACATGCGAAAACAGACCTTTCAGAAATTGCCAAAAATCTAGTCAATAAATTCTTATGAAGTAATTTTATTAGTTTCAATTTTAACACAGATTCTGCTTTTGCAACAACAATAATTTTACTCTTTGTTGGTAACTCTTCTACTAAACTGTCTCGTTTGAGCTGGTATAAATAGACATAAGTCAAATCAAAGCTTACGGTTCTATTTTTCCAATGGTTCAATCGATATCGCAGGGGCTGGTTCATTGAATCACGAGCTTTAATTTCATGACATTACACATAAAAAATAAATATTTTAAGCACTAGTGTCTAACATAGCAGACTCACATGGTAAAAATGCCTAATTTTAACACCAAGGAAGGGATTTCTTTTATGATGTGGTTTTTTGGCTAATATTGAAAACAACAATTTTTCAAACATCTTACCTATGTTACGTACTCGATAACCTAGATTAAGACAATTCAATTTTTTCCAACAACTTTCTTAGTAAAACAACAACAGAACTTTTATAAAAACTCAAAAAACTGACTGTAGTTAGATTTAATCCACTCAGATTTAATCATGTCCACCACTTTTTCCGCGACCATGTAGACTACAGAGTTTGTGTGGGACGATGGAATTGTGGGAAACACCGAAGCATCCACTACTCGCAGTCCTTTGATTCCATGCACTTTCAATCGGGGATCCACGACGGCGTCCGAGTCAAAATCTGGCCCCATTTTGCAAGTCCCAGAGTGCTGAAATTGTTCACTTGTCATTCTTGTTTTGAGTTTAGAGGATCTTACATGATGCAAACTAGATGAGTAACCTCTGATGGCGCATTCCCAATACGGGTCTGAGTCAAAAATGAAATTTTCGCAACCAAGATGAGGCTTTCTCCACAACCGTGAGCCAAACTTTTGAAAGGGTATTGACTCTCCGAGTTTGATGGTCTGAAGTTTTTAAAAACTTATAATTAAAAATGATTATTTTTAACTAGGACTCCAAATGATCAGAAGTGGAAAAAAGGGAACAGCTATACAGTTCAATATTCGAATTCTCTTTTACTTCAGTTTTCAGGCTCGTGTTTTGTTTTCACACCCCCGCGTCGAGCCTAAAAATTCAAGTAAAAGAGAATTCGAATAAGGGAACTGGTACAAAGAAAGAATCTGTTATGTACATAAATGTAGATGCCGAGGAAACTTGTCAGAAATTTTTTTTCCCGAATCAGATTCGGGTAAAAAACTGTCAGGGTTAATCAAGAATGCGACCAGCAAGACTCATCAAAAATGCCATTGTTTCTATTTTTAGGGTATCGAGGGTATTTTTGAGGGTATTGGTCTCCAGAAGTTCAGAACTTTTTGAGCTCTTTTTCACTAGATTCTGGAGTTGAATTTCCTAATTGATTTCAAACAACTTTCACTTTAAATAGCTCAAAGTCATTTCAATATTGTTAAATTTCTGACTTGAGTTAGGCGGTTTATAATTTACCAGGTACCAGGTTCTCCTTTTTACTAGGAAGAGAGAAAAAAACTAAAATATTATGTATTTAACATACCTCTCTAATCCCAGCTCTCAATACTGCTACATCTTCATCGCGGTCGAAAAAGTTCAAGTCAATCTTTGGCCAGTGAAACGGATTCTTGGATTTCAGCAAAACTCTCCCCCGACTTTTGGGCTTCAGAAGCACTGGTACCAAGCTAAAGGCTGGTTTGTCGAGAATCAGACCGAAATAGCTCTGGTAAAAGACATCCGTGAAACCAGCCAGCTTCCGAAGAACACCAAAATGATCGCCATTCAGAGCTCCAGGGCCCATCACTATCTCAATGTCCGGCTGATCGGCGACTGTGAACTTGGACTTTGTTTTGATGAACGCTATTCCTTCAGCTCCTCCGGGGAGAGTCAGAGGTCCAGCGCCGTTTAAGAAGTAGTTGAGCATGTTGGCCGGTGTCTGCGTGTTTCTGCCGTTCATCGTTATTGAGTCATTGACTAGAAATGTCAAGGCGGGCATGTAGACGTGGTCTTGGTGGTTGAACCCGACCTTGAGATTTTGGATGACCGGGATACCGAGGCTTCTGAGGTGCTGCTTTGGGCCCACTCCCGACAGCATTAGGAGCCTAGGGGACCCGATAGCGCCTGCCGACAAGATGACTTCTTTTCTAGCTTTGACGGAAAAAGTTTTCTTGTTCTTCACAAACTCCACCCCAAGAGCCGTTTTGGTCTTCGGATCAATAATTATCCTCGTGACCCAAGATTTCATAGACACATCTAGGTTTCGGAGCTTCCTAACGGGATTCAGGTACGCCTTGGCAGCACTGCATCTTGCTCCATTTTGCATAGTAGCTTGCGCTCGAGAAAACCCGAACTGGCTTTTGGCATTCGGATCACTGACAGAATACCCAAAGAGCTGCCCGGCTTTCAGGAACGGTCGCAGCAGCTTCGATGTGAACTTGGCATTCTCAATTCTCACTGGGCCTCCCACTCCTCGGTACCGAAGGTCCACGCTCTCGGACCCAGTGTCCTCTAATTTCCGAAAGTATGGAAGCACTTCATCGTAACTCCACCCCTCGTTGCCAACGGAGGCCCACTCGTCGTAGTCCCTGCGGTTTCCGCGAGTGTGGATGAGAAAGTTGATGACACTCGTGCCTCCCAGGGCACGTCCTTGGGGAACGTTGCACACGCCTCCCGCCAGCAACCGACAAGAGCTGTTGTTGGGGACCGACTTGTAGCCCCAATTGAACCCAGTGATCTGCATCATACTCGCTGAGACTGGAATGTCGGTGATGGGGGTCTCGGGTTTGCCTGCTTCCAGCAGCAAGACCTTCCAGCCCGAGATTTCACTGAGCCGACTTGCAAGCACTGATCCTCCAGACCCGGCTCCGATGATGATAAAGTCGTATTCCTTCCGGAAAGTCGTGAGGTCCTCGTAGTGACGGTTCGGCAAGAGCGAGATGAAGCGGTCAAAGAGAGCCTCGAACATGTTCTGGCCGAGAACCACGCAGGGTGCCAGCAGAACCAATAGAAGAATCTTGGTACCGGCCATTTCGAACGTCCGAGTTACAGCGAAGAGTGTCCACTACTAACCTGCATCAGTTTGTGATCCTCTTTGCGTTTCCTTTTGCATCTCAAGATCCGGATGAGGAGTTTTATGAGCCTTGAAAGAGGTCAGAAAACAAGATAAAAACTACAATTCAAATTATGAGCCTCTCACTCGGCGTGTATCGAACCCGATGGCCGCATCTGCGACTCGCCAAGGACACTCATATCAGTATTATCATTGCTTGATGCTTAAGTCGTGTGGCGCTTTCGTTTTTAATAAGTTACTCAACAGCCACTGAATTACTTTTATCTTATTTTGGCGCCAAAATCGAATCCGAGGCGCACGTACGCAGTGAAATAAAACTCAAATTCGAGACTCAGTTAACACGTTTGCTTCAATTTATTGTGAGAAAAGTGGAGGAAAAAGACGATAAAAGAAGTACGAGAAGACGGCAAAGAATTAACATTCGCTCGTTTTGTTACACGTGAATGCAAAGTAATAGTGTTATTATGCAAGGAAAGTATGTCAATTTGATCGCTGCAGATAAACAGATTATATCGTCTAAGCAGAGTTTTGCACTTCACACCTGGAGGGGCGTTCAACTTCCTAGGACCCGATTCGGATGCGATCGTGCCTGATTGACGGGTATTGGAATTTTAGATCAGGAAGAGAGCGATAGTCGGTTGTTAACACTTCAAGTGATGAACAGATTAGACTCTTGTTCAATACATATTGAAAATTGGTACTTTAACTTAAGTAAACAAACAAAATTTGCTTTAAAACAAAATAATTTTATCGTTTTTTTCAAATTTCAACTATCATGAGATGGTCAGTTATCCATTTAAAAAATATTTCCTGACCAGCTTAATACTTCTCGTTGTCTTTTGCTTCAAACGAAGTTAAGCAAACATTTGCAATCTTTTAAACAATTTCAACCGTTTTGGAAAATTAAAATAGTAAATTTTATTACATATCCCATTTTTAGAGTTTTAGTTCTAGCTAACTAAAATCATAACCTTTTCAAAGGAATCGTAATAGTATTTATTTCATATTCAAACAAAAACTTACAAAAATTCTTTTAAATTCCTCAGACTAGAACTAAGATCAAGATGAGCCTTCTATTAAAAATAAGGGCCAGAATGAATTACTTTTAGAAAAAGTTGTCTCATTCATTCAACAATTAATTTTTAAAGGAAATATATACAACAAACTTTTTAAGAATTATATATTTCAAACCAAACAGTGCAGTTTGGTTTGAGCCAAACCATAATAGCACGTTTAGTCACGGGAGGAGTTACTTCTGGTTCATGGCTCTCTGTCTACTTCCTCCAAGTTTCCCTCGCCTTGAATGCACTTGTTAACCAGCAAATTTACACACCTCCAAGTCATTGCCTAGATTATATCATAGTTCACTAAATCAATAATTTTGAAGTGTTTTTCATTGAATTCTACTGCCATTAATGATTACTGGATTTCACTCTGAACCACGATTTTATGTTTTAATAATCACTCCAATTTGCTTCAGATTCTTTTACATTACCTTTAATCATGCTATGCTACACAAAATCAGTTTCAGGCTGTTAAAACAACGCACTTGCGGTTGTAACGATGTTTACCGCGCCAAATCTAGAGTTCGACTGCGGTGGAGTCAATTTCCAGACGTGGGTCAATGCAAATGGTGCTGTTACTTAATTGTTCGCCCCATTGCAGAGTCGTACGAAGTGATCTACAGCTTGCACTGAAGACTGTCTGGAGATGGTCTAGTGATGATAGAGCGCACTCGTCTTACGCGCAGAAGACGAGCTCGAGATAACGTATGAAAACCTAAAAATGTGCATTGAGAGAGGTGCACATAATAAGTTCCCATGCAGCGAAATAATGCGAATTCCACTGCAACGTGCTTTGCGTGCGGCTCGATGATCGACTAATTATCTAACATTATTACGAAAATGACAACGATTTGGTGTTCTAGATTCGGTGAACTTGGAAATCCATAGAAGCAAGCACGCGAAACAAATTGCTTGAAGTCTTCATTGAACTTTTTTATGAGTCAGAATTTCGTAGAAAGAACTTTAGAAGATAAATTGGTGTCTTTTAAAAACTCCATAAGGATTTGTCAACGCTTTTTTTTTTGTTAGTGTAAAAGAAATTTGAATATTTTGGGCACCTTTTAAAAACATCTGCATTCTTTTTAATCGAATCAAAATAATTTAATCAATGAAGAATATTAACACTCCGTGTTTATTACAAAATGAAGATCATTTATTTCAATAATGGGGACACAAGTTAATTGCTTGAAAGTCCAAGTACTAATGGCTCCTTCCTGTATGATGATGCTCTGCTATGTATTTCTTGGCCTTCTTGATCTAGAGATCGGAATCGGAATACGAGGTTTCAAATGTTCTGTATGCCTTAAACTGAAATGAATTGCTCATATGTTACAATCATAATTTTCTGAAACCAATGATTAAAAAGATCAATTCAAAATATTTCAGGTTTTATTTGAATCTTATACCATCTAATTAAAATCTACTGAAACAAATCCACATTAGATCTGTTGTTAAGAAAGCTTTCAATGTAGCTGATTGTACAAGGGAGGGTCGTTAGGAGGTTCTTGAACGTCAATAAATTTTCCAGTTGCACTGAAACTCACATTCACTTGTTCTTAAACTAACGTAGCAAATTTAAATAAATCAAAAAAAGTAACTTAATGAGGTATGAAACTGTAGCCTTAACACAAAATCTACCGCTAATTTGAGAAATACTTGACATAATTGTTTGTGGAAATTCTATACGAAAGCTCAAAGTAGGCTCTGGGGAAGCCTATTGTACGCCAATCAAGCAAGTTCTGAGTGCTCTCCGAAGCGACGCCTAGTCACTCGCAAAATATTGCGCTTCTTGATAACTTTGTGTGGGTATTGCTTGTTGCGAGTGTCCTCTTGGTAGAAGTTTCTTATCAGGTGAGTGAAAGGCGCCGAAAGAGATCCCTCTTAGAATCTACTTGCTCTCTATCTGCTTGCTGACGTTGCTCGCTCCTTTGCTGTTACGCAACTCCTGGTTCTCCGGATTCGACATCACGGTCTCGATGAAGCTGCTCGTCTCTCGTTGGAGCTCGTACAGGCGGTTCTGCAGCTCTTGATTTCGCCGGATAAGTTTGATTGTTCGCATAGCAATTTCAATGAGACCACGTGTGTTGTTGGCATTTCTGGGCAGGTGACGAGAGCGAAGGTGCTTTCGCCGGTACAGGGGGATGGGGGTGTTGTTGCTTTGGCAATCGCTGTCTCCCTCAAGCTCTTCATCGTAGTCACTCGTGTGTATTGAGTTGCATCTGGAGTTTCAAAGGAACGAGTATTAGAATACCGCCGACCTTCAGCCATAATTGGTCTCACCTGCAGGGATTGGAGTGCGGAGAGAGCTGCAGGTCTTGCTGTTCCATTATGCTGGAGCAACCGGAGCTGCTCGACTCGCTTCGTGCCCTTCTCTGTTGCCAGTCTTGAACGAACTGCGGCTCTCTGTCGATCGCATTATCATCGGCCGGCTCGTTGAAATACAGCTTGCCTTCGTGGTTTGAGATCGGGATGAAGTACGGCGACGACTCATTCCGCGCAATGCGACGCCTCACCTTGCCACCTGCAATACAAGAAGCAAATTGAAATAAGGAATCAATTAGCGCGATTTTTCAGTAATTCTGCCGTTTCGTAATCGTCGGGTACGCGTGAGAGCACACGTTTTGTTCCAATCTCAGCGGATTGCAAAGGGTAAAGGCGCTCTGGCGTTATCTCCGCGGTTAATAAAGAGGCCGGTCACGTTTGCTGAAGCGCGAGCAGCGCTCCTTGCCGAGTCTGCAATAATCCGAGCTGAACCGGGAAAACTAACGTTGATCACTCTCTCGGACATGTGATACTGAGTTGTCGGGGAGAGGATAAATGCTGCCGGTAATTGGGAAGTAATACGATCTTTGATGGCTTAAATATAACTTGGCTTAGTTATATAACTTTTGACTGTGCATGTGTCGTTGACTGTATGACTGTATTTATTACATGCGGCGAAGGTTGATTATCAATGAGAGAGCGAATAAATTTGAATTCAGATCACATTGCAAGCACGGTAGTGTCTAATACAATGCTGCATTTTTAATCAACGGGCACGTTGTCGTCACTTATTTCGTGATACAAGAGTCGTGCTGTGCGAGGAGTGCGTACGTTGGGGGAAGTCTGTCCATGCCACGCTTTAGGGGGTTTTGCACGTTTGCATGTTTTGTTTTTATGAAAATTAGCTTGAAGAAATTTTGTGACTTTTCTTTTTCATGACTAAAGAAACGCATCCAATATCTGATTTCATACCTTTCCAAAGGAATTACTTCAAACACAGCGACGAAACAAAATTCCAAGAAGATTCAAAGAAAGACATTTTCATGAGAAAATTTACATCGCGTGTCATATTTCATGTCAGGTGCTGGAGCGAAGACCAGAAAAATAGCAAGTTGGGTAAACTGGCAACGTAACATATACTGTTGTCACGTGATTCACCCACGGAAGGAGAACTTGTGCACACGCCTCCGGCAGATCCTTAAATATTTTATGAACCTTTGTGTAGAATCTCGATGTATCCTCGGTGCCCACGAGGCGCAAAGGGATTACGTTACTCGGGCTCTTACTCAGGAAAGCAAAATCACATATGTGCAGTAACGAGAGTATTAAATTAAACCTTTCCTTATTTATTTCGGAGTTCAGTTGCGCTCTTTTTGGAATTTTCGACAAGGGCCTTGTGTCACAGTGTTGCCACACGGTATCGCCAACGGAGAGCGAAATGGGTTTTTATGAAAGCCAATTAGTACTCGCGTGATGATAAGGTTAGAGTCCGTCATATCTACTCATGTGGAATCGATCAAGCGCACGTGGGATAGGGCGGTGCTGGACACAAAAGGCCTCTAATGGAAATTTAATCAGAAACTCACACGCATGCTACAGAACGGAACAAAAAGGTGGCTGGGTTGATTCCACAGAGAATGCTAGTAATTGCACTACGGACTTCCCGTGTAACGCCTTGGGGAGGGGTTGCCCATCTTGATTTACCAGGAACTTCATGTGTAATTAACGGCTAGTGATTGTATTTGAATAAGACTAAATTTTATAAAGTCAGATTCCCTTAACACACCCTCCTCGCCCTAATTAAATAGTTGTAAGGTTTTTTTTACCTTCATGCTATAATATCAAAAAGACTAATGGCTGTCTAAACGGTCTAAGTTTTAAAACTAGGCTTATTCAGCCTACAAATCCCAACTCTTAGCTTTAGAGCTCCTTGAAATTTTTTAAAACCCTAGAAAATACTGTTTGTGTGTACCTTAACTTTCGAGTTACCATTTTTTCTTGGCAAGAAGCATATTGGAGACAGAGTTCTTATCTACCAAACGAATCAATAAAATGTTACATTAGTGCTTTAATCCACCACATACATATCTGATATCACTATTCAACAAATCAGATCCACATGTCAAATTGGTTAGTTGTCAGAAGTCAGATCCAAATATTTTAAGCTTAAATCACGATTAGAGAGAATGAAGGGACTAAAACATTTCTTTGGTAAAATCTTATATTCAAAAATAAAGTGAGTTTAATAAAATGGCAAGAAAATGAGAAATTCCGGTCATGGTGGAGCCCAAAACCTTTCTCGTCCAGGAAAGCCTAGTGTGTACTCTTGAAATTATGTCACTGCCACGAGCCACCTAAGTAGGCACAGGGACGTCAGCAGTCAGCAACCGTGAAGCCCATGCACAGTAGTTGTCAGTCACTTCGACGTTCCCCGGTAGCCGCAACAACAAAAACCACGGTTGATTGACTTTACACACGATTATATAAAATCGCGCTCGTGCAGGCCGCTTGTGCACTCGAAAATGATTATTTAAACATTTGATTAAATGCATCAAAGCAGAGCGCGACAACAATTTGCTTACAAAGTATTAATGTGCCTGCTGCTCAGCGTCTATCTCTACCTAAGATTATTTACGTTTTCAGCTGACGTGCGCAGCTCTTGGAAACCTCGAGGCATACAGCTTTTTGCTCGTGCACGGAAACGAGCCGCTCTGTAGCACACGAACCGAATTCCCAGCAATAATTGAAAATGTGCGGCGCAGCTGATGAGCAGAAAAAACGCGCATGCTGTCCTAAAATAGAACGTCGGGAATCCCGTCGTGTTTCGCGAGCATTTAAGCTTTTAACCCTTTCATTACTCAAAATTTCTTGAAAAATATCCTTTAAAGTAAAGTCCAGATTTTTTTAAAGTGAAAATGAAAGGGAAACAATTCACCGCAAGGAGAAAATGCACTGCACTCTCAGTAGCGTGATGAGGTGAGTCACAGAAAGTGAGAGTATATTGACTGCCTTGAGAGGCTCCGAAAGATAGCGCATTTGATTGAAAGTGAAAAAGCATGAGGCCTGACTCATGATAATCTCCCGGCGTTTTATAACGTTTACATGCATGCTAACGTGTTCGGAAAGGCTTTATCTGTGAACTACGCTATTGTCCTCGTGAGCTCAATCATAGCAACGTGCGGGAGGCGACGACCTTACATCACGAAACACGTTATTGACTCCCAGCGAGAGTCGTTTGAGACAAGACTCATTATTTGCCTTTTGATGACAGGGTTCGGCATTTTGTGTGAAACTTAATCCCATACTATGTGACACATGATCTTAGAAGCAACTGTTCGTAGAAATAGAGCTCTGAGAGATGCAAAGTGTGAATTGGTCAGTACGACTTATTAGCACAGAAACAGCGTGCCTCCAGATGATTGGCACTGGCACATGCGATGAGTACACGTGTGTGGTGGGAAAGATGTGAAACAGCAAATGGGGCCAATTAACGTCTTTATGACTAACTGCCGCTGATTGAGCGTGGATAAGGGCTGGAAGGCTCGAGACTTCCAACTAAAAAAGGCTCGTGGGTTTTATGTAATCTCAAGTAGGCTCGTGTATTCTGTAATGAGTTTCGGGAAAATTGACGGGGTAATTATGGTGATACAAACCGACTATTACATGTAAAACTTAGATAGAAAATAGGCTGAGAATCTAAAATTACCAGCTCTAAGACTTTTTAATAGTCAAATCCCAAAAGTTTTTCGACTTCCCATTCGAAGCTTGTTCTTTAGCACGGAGGTTTCGGTTTGTGAGGTGGCCGAGGAGAAAAAACTGCTGTCGATAAGCGGTCATTACACGTGATAAGGCAAATTACACGTTGCAAACATGATGTTATTGTCTGTTATTGTTCTCAATATTTACAAATTATATGCTTGCATACGGGCAACGGAATTAGGGTAAATAGAATAAACTGCACGGTGAGCAATGTGATGTTATCAACTGGCAACGCGACTACAACTAGGGCAATCACTTATTTAGCCCAGTCACTTGCATGTGACTGAGGATTGAGGGTAATTTTTAATCTTTAATATTATCGATCGAATTACTATGATGATTTTATTATGAAACATGTGTGAATGATCTTCATGACGCTTTTCCGAGTCGTAGGTATCTGTTAAAGTGATGAAATTTTTTTTGAAAAATTTCCAAGCTCTTGAGAAAAGTATTTGCAAAAATTAAGTAAATACGGTTCTAATAATTGAACAAATACCTCCCTCAAAAAACTTAGTTCAATGTAGGCTGAGAACGTTAAAATTATTAGGCCGAAATCAAAACTTCTTGACGTCATTCCTGTTTATTTTTCGAATCTATCTTTAATTCCATTTTTTTCTCTTCTCTTGTTTCCGTCAAAAGAACACCAGCTTAGTTGGAAAATAGCCTACTTTGTTATACAGTTCCCATCAACAATGTAATCTAATTGTGCTTGTTTTGTCAGATGATAAGATAGACGAATAAATACCTCGCATTGCCAGAGTCTATGCGTCTTCTTAGAAACCAAGTAATTATGTCGGTACTTTCGTGAATCTTTTTGAGCACCAACTTATTACATATATATTTTGCCGCCCTCCACTCTCCTACAGACATGTTCTGTGACCTTGACGGTCCATTTTAAATTGTTGCCAATCATAATGCGATAATGGTCTAGAGCTAATGGATTCTTTTTAAATATTCTTCAGATAACGCATAACGAGAAGGCGGGCACGTGCCGTCGAAAGAAATCGCTCTTTTATATTTAGACATTGGCTATCGGAACACTTACCGGTGTGAACAATCACTGAGAAAGTAGGAGATGATTTAGGTTCCTGTTTTTGATTGAGAGAAGAAATTTCCTCATCGCTGCCACACACTGCTGGAGACATATTCTGGAACGACATAAAATCAAAACTGTTGAATGTAAAAGGGCTGAGGTTGGTACTTCCACCAGAGAGAGTTAAAAGGGCAAATTTATTGAATACTACTGTGATTGCTTATATTTCAATCTCCTAGCTCTTGTATCCAACTCACAAGGGCCGTCACAAGGATTTTTCACAAAAGAGCTTACTTGCGATTCAATATTATCATGTTACTGGGGGACAACTCAACTTAATCATCAACATCCTCTCAAACGCCAACACTCAATCAACGTCGAATTCCTCAGATACACTTGAGTCAGCCACGCGCATTTTTTTGGCCCGCCTTTAGAGTACGTTTCACGCCATCGCCACACAACTAACGACACTCGGACAATCGAGTTGTGGTTTTCATCACCTAATTCCCTCTCTGTTTGCAATATCGTTTAAATCAACTGTATGGCCGCACAGTCAAATCAGATGTATAAACAAACTCCGACACAAGTGCCGGGGAACATTTGTGTTTGCTTACATTTTTGTAATAAAGATTTTCCAGGTCAGTGGCACTGTTCTGCGTACACGTGCCGTCGTGTGTTTACATTTCAAAAGGGTCAAGGTGAGCATTGTGAGACTGTGAGTGGAATTAATCAAGACAATTATTTATACACTCTAATTGAAATGGAAATTTCGTTGGGTTTCCACCGTGTCAAACCACGAATTCCCTCTCCGAGCCCCAAAATTTTCCAAGCTCCGAAAATTATGACAACTGATTGCGGGAAATTTTCCAGGAAATGAGGTTAGGTATGTCATTAGCGTCCTTATTACACTCGTGAGTACGCGAACCAGCACAAGTGGGGTTCCTACAACCGCCTGTTGAGCCCATCATAGCAATTTAGGCACGTTACTACATTCACTTCTTCGAAATTGACCCAAAACATATTTTTCACACGTCAATTACCTCTGATAATTTTTAAGCACCTTTATGGTTTAAAATCTCCACTTAATCGTTGATTCAAGAGGCCACCAAACCTCAAACACCAAATATTGGGTAACTTTATTCAATGTATTCCTCTTTTCTTAGTATCCAATTTTGAAATAGTTCTCGGATGAGCTGCTCGACTTTCAGCTACCACGGCTCGACTTCGACTGACTCAGACGGAAGCAAAACGCTCTGAATACTCGAGTAAAATTGAAAAACCACACACCTCCCACACAATGAACGGGAGCGCGGCCAGTATTACTGCTCAGAGAGCGGTGACCTGCATGCAGTCAGCTGCGCCCTGAGCTGGCTTACATCGACCGTAGGACGCGGCGCGCCGGCACTTTTGCTTGATATGACAAGTCACTTTACTTCATGATGCATATTACATGGGCGGTGTGGGTGGAACGGCACGCAGAATGCAACGTCATGTGCCAGTACGAGACCCGAGCGCTGCGTTTGCTCGTACACGAAGGAGATTTGCGCTCGTGCTTATCGATTATCAGCTGAGTAGCGGCACGTGCAGAGGAGGCTTCCCCCCTTTTTGCAACCTGCTTGGATTCAAGGACGTTTGTAAATTACTTCAAAATTTATGCAATATACGAGCCGTACAGCGTATACACGAGCTGTTCGAACGACAGTGCAAAAGAAAATGAGGGTGAAGACTAAACTGAAGAATATAGGAGAAAACGTCAGGAAAGCAGACAATTTTCTCACGCGAACTCATACATTTTTAGAATCAACACGTCAGTTGCTCTTCTCTATCTGTATATAGGTAATACATAAATTATAACTCGTCAGCATTTAGGTTCAATCCGGAACGCGCTGATGTATCAAATGAATAAATTGCATTGCAGTGTGCTGAAGTGGAATTTCCCAATTAAGTCATTTCTCAATTCTTGGAGTTCTGTTTTTCGCTAACTTGCGTACTAATTTACCAAGTTCGTAGATTGATAGCGACAAAACAATTTTCTAAAGTAATTTTTCCATTTTGGAAATTTGTTTTTCCACTTGTTCCGTTTGTTGATACCTTCTTGTAAAAAAGCTAAATTATTCGGCTCTCGCAGGAGTATATGCGTACAAACCAATAGATAAAATTGAAACTCAGATTTTGGAAGGGGAAAATGAAACAAAATAAGACTCCATAATAGCAAAAGTGTTGAAATACTTCCAATATAAACCGTTACCTTCTAGGAAACAGTAAATTTTCTACCAAAAAATATTCAATTGTTAATGAAAATTTTGCAGAGAAATGAAAGTCGACCGCCTTAAACGGCTTGTTTAAGCTCTGAAGCTCATTGGTCATCATTTTGACGGCTATTTTGGAAGACTTCTAAAAGGATTCGATATTGCCAGCAACACTAGCTTCGAACAACATCCAAGAAGTTCTGCCTATACCCTATACACAAAGGATTTACGGAAAATTATTGTCATAAGATTAATAATAAACAATGAAATGAAAAACTTAACAAAATCTGAAGGATACATTCAATTACCAATCTGAAGGAAAATAGAACATCATACAGAGTCACAAGGTAAAACATTGTCGAGTTCGAAGGTTGCAGAACCTCTTAATTTCAATTTGAACTGTTCGTTCAATACGATATAGGATCTTAGAACCAAGTAGACCTATATAGAAAAGTACTTCGGGGAGGAAAAGTTTAAAATTGATTGGAAAAAAACTCTCCACAGTCCCAAAAAAGTAACTTTTTTCTTGCTGGTGTTTCAGCACTTTTTTATTGACTGCACAAGCCCAATTCGATGCCACCACGCCTTCTGAAATAAAAAAGGCGAGAACAGACCGCTAAAACTGCCAAAACATCAAGACTCATTTACGTTATGTTACGTCACATAATTTCCTACACGTGCCCCGAAACAAACTCACACCGATATATCATTTTTATTGCTTGTTTGTAACCCACCTGCCTTACTAATTGCCGACCGGGTTTGGGCAAAAAAAGCGACAATAATAAATATTTGGGGATGTTTGAAGAAACCACACAATGTGACAGTTTTTACTGAACACAGGACGGAAAGTATGTGCCATTGTTCGCTCCGCTCCGTTCCGGTCGCAGTTCTGAATATAGGTTACACGTGTACGTCGTTACACTCGCACTCCGATTTCGGCGACGGCAATGAACTTTTTTTCAATCATAGTCAAGTACGAGGCATTGCGACTAGGCGGTTTGCCGTATGGTAAATACGTGAATCACTTGTGTGATTTCAATGAGAGGAGTGATTGTTGTGAGAGCTTCGTTTTGCATTGGAAGTTGGAACGCTGGTTGGGAGCATGACTAATATTGCCAAGTCGGCGCGAGGTTAAGTAACCATGGAACTCAAAATTCGCTTGGAGTGTGCGGCTGCCGTTGCCATCGACGTGGTGTCTTCCTAGAAAACCAGAGTTGAGCATGGGAAAGCGCGTGGTGAAATGACTAAGGTGTTTTTAGAACATGTGTCCAGAGGGTTACACCCACTACATACCTACTACGCGAACCCAAATCAGTAAAAATATGTATGATGGTATCATTGAAACAAACAACCAACTATTTGATTTTCAATATACATATTGGTTTATTAAGGCAAACCTATACCAAACAGACATAAGAGTCTAAAAACCAAAAAGTTTGAACACTTAAAAACCTCTGATTTTGTTCTTTTATGTCTGTTTTGCAAAAATTCGTTTAGAAAATTTTTGTGATAGAGTATCACAGTCGCTGTATATACCGTCTTTTGACTTTGGGTTGTTAAAATAATGAATGAAATAATTAGTGTTTCTACACTAACATAAGTAGTAAAAATATAGTACTTTAAAAACTTAAAAAGATTGCTGCTATATGTTTATTGAATGAAAATTCCAAAGCGTCTCAAGCCACCTCTCGATACGCCTCTGAAGCTTTTACATAGCCAGGCAATACAACTCTTTGGTCGTACCGGTAGACGAATTTGTTTGAACAACGACCCCATTGAGTGCTGCACGCGCTTTTTTTGCCAGCCAAGCTAATGCTTTGTTCGGCATGACCATCGGGTTTCGACTGGAGACCTATCGACTTTTACTACTGCATGATGATATTAATGACAAAAACGTGTTCACAATTTTATGGTCCCCCAAGCTGTTGATCAATTAAAAGCTCGAGTGTGATAGGTTGAGGGCGTATTTGGCGCATCCAAAGTTTCCTGATTGTACACACGCTTTCACTTGAGAGGTCGATAACTCGCACTCCCGCTGATTGTACGATTATGTATTCGACTCGTCTAGATTTGGGCCGCGAGTGTTTACCAATTTGTCTCGTGTAATCCGAGCGGATTGTAATTTCGCTAAGATCTTGAAGCATAATCTCGGGGCTTACACCCTAATCCAACTGACAGTTGTGGGAAGAAAAAATGATTGATGACGCGAATTGTCACCACAGGAGGCCTCTTCGATCGGAACTTTTAATCTGAGGTGCGCGGAGGCAGAAGAAAAATGTCTGGTCGTTGGGTGCGTGTGTTAGGCGTTTGGGAAGACAGTGCGAAATTTTGGACGGCACGTGCGTTTCAATCTGCGGGCGTTCTCTAAATTGTGTGTAAATTAAATAGTTTATGTTTGTTGAAATATGAGGTTCCGGGATTTTTGAATATTGTATATATTAAAGCAAACGATATAGAAACTGAAACAAAAAGGGAGTTGGATACTATTATCGTCAGGCTTCCTGTGCAAGTTGTTGTTATTGAATCTTAAAAGTAAAGAATTCATTCTTCGAGCCTAGAAACAAAAAGTTATGAACTAAGGAATTAACGGGTTAAATAGGTCTCAAAAAAAAGTTTGTTACTATACGATCAAGATTGAGTGAGAACTGGAGATTTGTTTACTAGTTTGAACCAGATTGAAGCCACCGAATCATGAACGAAACAATAATCCCAAGTTTATGGACTTAAATACAAACCAATCAGCTCTAGATTCATCTCATTGTAAAATAATTCTCACCTGATTGCTCGATCACGTATTCAAAAGATTCGGAACTTGAAAGAAATTAAAAATCAATGCAATGAGACCAGGACACCTTTGTGACCTTCATTTGAATGTATGTTTTGAGTGATGGTAAAAATACATAGGTTCGTTTTTGTTATTTTCAGCGTAAGTTCAAAGCATCTCGATAAACAAAACAAAAAAATACCGCTAATCTCTTAATCATTCGACTGATGCAAAACATTGAAAAAACCCCAAAAATATTCTTCACGCTCCAAAGTAACCGAAGTAATCTGACATCTGCATTTTAAAATATCTTTCTCAGCAGTTGAAATTCGAAACGAAAATGGGGCGCACAGCAAAAAATTCACGTGTTCGCATGTTTATCACACTACCACAGGCTTTGATATTCGCGTAGTACAAATGTCGCTGTTTTATTGATGTTTTTATTTTTCTCTAACACACGCCGCATCCAAAGTAAACAGATAAGATCGGCACACGCGAGATAAAAAAGTTTCATCACGGCGCCTAGAGTTCACTTCGATCCGCCCCAAAACAACTGTATTCGATTTTTTCGATTGTGAAGACAACAACTTATCAGTTGAGTGGAAAGAAAACAATTTCCGAAACTCAGAAAGCTTACATGAATATATGCATGGGTCCAAATTTTCCATTTTGGCGGTTTTAGGCAAATACATATGATAGTTAGGTAATTTAATTTCACCGCAAGCCACGCGTCTGGTACGTTAGAGAATCTCTCCTAGATTTACTCCCACGAAACACGCCAAATGGGCATTAAAGCGTGAGATATCGGTGGTTACATGGTTCTTCAATAACTCAAAAAATCATAAGTTGTCGTTCGTTTTTCGTTTTGATTTGTTTAATCCTAGTTCATGAAGATTGAATTTATTCGACCCAGGTTCGAAATGATTGTAGAATTGATTATTGAAGAAATAATTAGGCTTCCCCTATGATAAAACTCTTATCGAAACAATTAAAGTGTCTGACAAACATTGCCAAAATCAAAACCGCTATAAAGCAAGCAATTTTCATCTCAGCGTTTCAAAGGAAAGAGAATCGTATTCTTCCAAACGCGAGTTTTAATCAAGGAAGATGCCAGATATTAATATCGTGAGGCAAGAAATTTTTCTATTCAAGGAATTTGATAGCGATTTTTTGGATAAAATAAAGTAAATTCAAAGAAGACGCTTGATAGTTTACAACTTCTTTTCATCGGAAGAACCTAATTATTATTTTGTGATTCAAACGCTCACGCACTATTCAAATATTTCAAGAAAACTGCAGACGTCCGTATTCTCTGTGGTTTTTTCAAAACTCTTATTTATAAAAAAGTATTCCAGTAAGCCAAACAGCATTAAGTGGAGATGAAGGAAACGGCAGTGTGTACCTTCAAATTTATCCTCGAATATTTCTATGAAGGACGGCTTGGCCGTGATTCAATTGAAACCTGACAGTTCTGGATATCCTGGAGCATTCGAAGTAGTACGGCATGGAAGCCCTAACAAAATGTGTTTCAATTTATATAGTTACATGGGGATAAAAATGAGCGAAAACCACGTCAACCGTGTTCTAGAAGTAGTTCTAGAAGTAAGACTTGAACTTGAGGAAATTAAGCCAAAAATGTTGGCGGATTATCGCAATGACTATGGAAGAGATCTACAAAGAAGAATTGGTGTTTGAAGAAAAAGGCTTTTTCAGAAATTTTGTTTCGTTCTGTTGTAAAAAATTTTCAGCCACAAAACTCTTCGAAAAAGCTACCAAGCTTCTGGAAAAGAACTTGGATATTCCAGAAAAGTATCGAGGGATGAAACTGGCTATCAAGAAGCTCATTGAAAAAATCCATGAGCAGTTTCTTACAACACTACAATAGGAGATGAACTTAGAATTTCGTATTTCAAAGCTCCAGCTAAAATAGATTGTCCAAAATCATAAAAGGCGTAATTTTTGTCAACTCTCTAAAAACTTTCTGAAATCCCAAAAACCACTTTTGTATTTTTAAGACTACTTAGTTATATAAAATGCTGAAGTTCAAGCCGTAAGTCAAAGGGTGTAGCAAAGTCTGGTTGTCAATTGGCGCCAGAACATACAAAACAAAATCGTCCAGTTTACACGACTCCGGAAAGCCTTGAGATCTATTTTAAGCAAAAAGAATTTAAGTTGTAACAATTTATTTATTTATTTATTTTAAATTTGGTTTAAATAAGACGAGAACTTTTTAATAACCCAACGCTCAGAGGAGATTAGATTTTATAGGTCGTTAAAAACTTTTCGACGAAATAATTTCTCTAATAAAATTTTAAAACTTTCTGGAATGCCAAAAGTAACATACAATATCAACTATTTAAAACAGAAAAACTTCTGTTAACAAATAAAAACCAGGTGTTGAGACTTAAGGTATTCAGTTTATTCGTAAGGTAAAACTTTTCAGATATCGAAGACATAAGGCTAAAAATTCAAACTTTGGGAAGTTCCAATTCTGTTTTTCATTGAAATTATACCAAAGTCGGGAACACCCCTAGAAAAGCAAAATATTTTAAATCAACACATCGGAAACCCTTCAACTTCAATTACTCTTCCAAGAAAATAAATAATGATAAGAAACCGAGATTTCAATTTGAATAATAAAATTGAAATGCTGTGAGAGACAAACATTTTTGCTGGGAGCAAGATAGAAAAAAATTTAGGTTGTTTTTACTTTGCTACTTTATGGTTCAAAGAGGATATGGATAGTGGCTTTATTCATCATGTTGCTCCCAGTAATTACAAACATTACAAACATCAAAATTCAAATTTAGGTGTCAGACCGAATTTTTCACATAATTTTCTCGAAACTTGTTTCTAGGAAAGTGTTTGAAGCTTTAAAACTTATTCAATCAATTTTTTTTGTGAATTGACGAAAGGGTCGATTTTCAAAAATTTCAATGTTTTTGTTCAATTCAAGTTTTCAAAGAAGATTTTTAACTGTTTAGGTTGGGAGCAGGCTAATGGTTGAGGGCATATGACATTGTAAATGCCAAATTAAGTGACAAAAGACTTCTTTTACAAATGAAAAATAAACCTTCATATTAATAGGATCTAAGATAAACTTATTCCTAATCATTTCAGCTGAAAATAACTCCGCCATCTGCCACGTCGTGTTGTCCCTGCACATGTGGCGAAAAATGTGCACACATCGTGGCGTAGCCTAACGTTCGCCCAAGGTAGTCCTTGCACTCAATTTTTCACCAATCAATAGTATTCTAAACCTTTTACATTTACAATTAAAATGAGGTTTCACGTGCCTATGCGTTGTGCAGAGGCTCGGGTGTCAAATCATGTGGCTTCTTGTATTTTTCTCACGTTGAATCTCTTTGCATAACATCCAGAGTCAGGGTTTCTGAGCGCACAGATAGACACCCGATATCCGAAATTTATCAACATTAATGTCGTAAGCCACAAAGTCGTGTGGGCGCCGGAGCTTAATCATTAATTGAATTCACGTGCCTCAAATTAGTTCTTCCATTACGAGCAAATTTATGCATGTTCTTACCCACATCATAAATCATTCGCGTCAGGCTTCGTCTTGGATCCAAAGCGGCCTTGAGAAATTAACAACAGCGTTCTTGGAAGCCGCGTCTGAGGGAATTTAGGTGCTGCAAAGTCCCAGCTTGGCGCACTACTGAGTGCAAGACGTGACGCTTAGCTCCGAAATAAATCCGGTTTCGGCAAACGCACAAATACTTGCGTCAGTCCAGCACTCCAGCCACATGAGAATAGCGTGTGTGAACGAGAGCAGAATGAGGTCCCCCGTTCCCCGTGTCCTACCTCTTTATGTTTCCTTCGCCAAATTTTGTACGCTTCAGAGGAAAAGAAAATGAGGGAACACGACACGATACGGCGACCTTTTGCCTGACATAATGAAGTGGACCGCGTTAAGACGTGATCCTCTAGAGATTGGAGAAAAGGCGAGCATCGTCTGTTGTGGCATTCCGGAAGGAGACGACGATGAAAATTGAATTCCGGAAAATTACCATTCGTCGGAGGAATTGGGGTGTTTCTCGCTTTGCTGGCGGGATTGCGAAGCTTGAATTCCGCACTTGCAAAATGTGGAGAATTGTGTTTGCTCAAAGTTGGTGCGAGGAATTGGCATATTTCTCACATTTCAAGTCGAAAGCCTCATCTCTCAAGAAACTAAATTCTCAAGAGATTGCCTGGGCCAGCCAGGAAGGTGACCATCCGATATCCCGTGACCCTGATCTTCTTATCTCTGGCAATAACCAAAGCAGCGTCTATTTTTGGCTCTACGCTCCAGCCAAGTACGTATATATGTACATTTTTTTGTGAGTTTACTCTCACTATCACTGAATCGCGAACTTTTTCGTGTTGCTCTGTTCCCCGCACTCGGATCCCGACACCCCAATTCACCGTACGCAACATGTTCTATCAACATGAAGTATGAGCGTTTCCTTCTGGCTACCGAGCCATATCGCGGTTGTCTCTGTCGCTCCGGAACACGTGCCACCAACACAGACACAAACCATTCCAAATAAAACACAACATAGTCTGGCTCTGGGTTAGTCATCATGCAGATTAAACTGAATCTACCAGAGTAACAGACTCGATGAAATATTCAATGGAAGCGGAACAAAGGGCGACCTGGCAATTCCGAGGCATTGTAAATTTGGCGCTCCAGCACGCACGCATTCGAACTCAATTGAATTACATACACACCTCCTTTTCACTCGTTGATTCCCGACTTCTCATCTAGATGTTCTGGCCTTTGAGGTCACAGCTTTTAACCGTGAATCACAGCATCGAAGTACGCGCTACCATGAGTCGCTTCATTTCCTCGCACTGCGGAAGATGAATGAAAGCAGAAATGAAAGTGAGCGGGAGGATCAATAAAGAAAACAAGGAAGATAAAGTTGTGTAATAAAACTGGCGGCATCAGCTTGGGGAACGGTGGTGCGACGCGACAACAGCGACATGGAAAATAATGAGGAAAACGTGACTCAAATATTTGCGCGGTCATTTCCCTCACACTCGCTGCTCGCCTCGTCTCCTCCATCCCCGGTCTCATCACCTCATCAGCAGCAGCTCGCAGCGACAAGTTGCACGGAACGCGCTAAAACAAGTGACATAGAAGTTTTATTGCCGCTGCTACGGGTCGTTATTTTTCACGTTGAGGCTGATGCTATACTTAGCTTTCGCTTTCCGTTTATCAATTGGTTCTTGTTCGTAGCAGTGAATACAGGTTTGGCCTACACGTCATCTCCTTAATCAGAATCGTCATAACCTCGTTACCAATATTTTATATTTAGACCAGACAAATAATTATTATCTCCAAAAGATGGTTTACTAGCGGACAAAATCAATTAGTTATGCAATATGTAGGTAAATGTTGTTGTTAAGAAAATTTTAATGAGGTAAAAAAGTTTGAAGAAATTTAAAATTAAACTCTGGAAAATTATCAGCTTATTCAATATTTGATTTTGAAAATTAGCTCTTTTGATTCTTTGACCTTTGCAGACTTTAGATATACATTTTTAGAAATTTGAAGATTTGAGTTGGAAACTTGAAAGCGAAAATATGTTACACATTTATTTTTCAATTAAACGAAAAATTTTAAAAGATTTTTTTTTACTTTTATTAGGTATTATCTACCGTTTTTGTATAAAGGGAAACATCCTTGGAAGGCCGTCCAAAAATAACATTATGGTCAAGCCCGGTGGTGTTCAACTGACGAATAAGGGAGTTTAGGAAACAATTTGAACAGAAAAACATGTTCATTACTATTTAAAAATAATTATTCATGTTAGAAATCCTCTGCATTGTTATAATAATAATAGATAATGTGTCGGATTAAAGCTTTGAGAACTTAGAAGTATTTAACAGACAAAAATAAAATGTTTCTAAGAAAAACAAATCTCCAAAAAGCAATAGATTGGTCGGATCAATTGAATTTCAATAAAGCAATCAAATGGCCGTGTACAAAATTAACGGCTTATTCAAAAGTATTGGCGACAGTGTCGAAATTATTCAGTCGTATTTTGTATAGAGAGTTCGCTCATAGAAAGGTCTGGTCCCGAAAAGTTGACGAGTTTTTGTGGACGAGACCAGCCCCACGAACATACCTACTTTTATATCAAAATATTTACCTTGGAATCTCGACGATTATCTTAAAAGTCGACTCCACGCTGAAGTAACAACATTATGGTCAAGTTGGAGCTAGTTCAAGTGCTCACAGGGCACAAGGGGAAGGTGTGGGGGGCTAGCTGGCACCCGAAAGGACACGTTCTGTCGACCTGTGGCGAGGACAGAACCATAAGAATCTGGGGAGAGGAAGGCAAGAGATACGCAGCCAAAACAATCCTGTCTGCAGCACACAACCGCACAGTGAGGTCGGTTTCGTGGAGTCCCTGCGGAACCCATCTGGCGTCTGCGAGCTTCGATGCGACGACATCAATTTGGACAAAGGAGCCTTCTGGGGAACTGGAGTGCAGCGCAACTTTGGAAGGGCACGAAAACGAGGTGAAGTCCATTGCCTGGTCGCGCTCAGGAACGTTCCTTGCCACATGTAGTCGGGACAAGTCGGTGTGGGTCTGGGAGATGAATGGAGAAGACGAATACGAGTGTGCAGCAGTCATAAACTCCCACACGCAGGACGTGAAGAAGGTCGTGTGGCATCCTCAGGTATATTTGACTTTTAAGCCCTTGTTAAAACGAAATTAAGAACTCAAATGCGCTTTTAGGTTGACATTTTGGCCTCAGCGAGCTACGACAACACCATCAAGCTCTACAAGGAAGACGTTTCAAACAGCGACTGGGAGGTTTTCGCCACGCTCACCTCCCACACATCCACTGTCTGGAGCTTGAGCTTCGAGGCTGACGGCAAACGACTGGCTTCGTGCAGCGACGACAGAACTGTGAAGATCTGGAAGGAGTACCTTCCAGGAAACGAGGCTGGAGTGGCTTGTGTCGACAACGAACCCACCTGGAAGTGTGTGAGCACTCTCGGAGGTTTTCACAGTCGACCCGTGTACGATATCGCGTGGAATCAGGGAAACGGGTTGATAGCAACGGCTTGTGGCGACGACATCATTCGAATTTTCAAAGAGGCTCCAGACTCGAAGCCAGACGAACCCACCTTTGATCTGGTTCTGACCCAAGTAGCGCACAGCCAGGACATCAACACAGTGGAATGGAATCCGACGAACTCCTCGCTGCTGGTTTCTACGAGTGACGACGGAGATACGAAAATATGGAAGATTGTCGATGCTGAGGTCGATTGAGTTAAATAAAAGGCATTTATTGTTTTCCAAAACTGATTTTTTTATGACTTCGAGACTCTTCGATTCTTTTTTATTTCAAATAATAACATCAGAGGTCAATCAAGACTTCAACTTTTATGGGAAACGGAAAATTTAATCGACGGGAAAAGTTTGAAACAATTTATTCATTCTTCAATTCGTTTATTATTCAGTCCAATACAAAAGAAACTTCAAGCACAAAAAAGAACTTCATTCTGCTACTTGGAATTTTAATTGTAAAATCAGTATTTCAACTGTTTATGGAATAGAGTTTTGAATTTTCGATACGACTTGGAATTTGAGATTTGACTTGAGACTTAAATTTAGTTTCCTCCACGGAGACGCAAGACCAAGTGCAAGGTGGACTCTTTCTGGATGTTGTAGTCGCTCAATGTACGACCGTCCTCCAACTGCTTTCCAGCGAAGATGAGACGTTGCTGGTCTGGGGGGATGCCTTCCTTGTCCTGGATCTTAGCCTTGACGTTCTCGATGGTGTCCGAGGGTTCGACTTCGAGAGTGATAGTCTTTCCGGTAAGGGTTTTCACGAAAATCTGCATACCGCCTCGAAGCCGGAGAACCAAGTGCAAGGTGGACTCTTTCTGGATATTGTAGTCGCTCAAAGTACGGCCATCTTCGAGCTGCTTGCCAGCGAAGATCAAACGCTGCTGGTCTGGGGGAATTCCTTCCTTGTCCTGGATTTTGGCCTTAACGTTTTCGATGGTATCGGAGGGCTCGACTTCGAGGGTGATGGTCTTTCCGGTGAGAGTCTTGACGAAAATCTGCATTCCTCCTCGAAGACGGAGTACCAAATGAAGAGTTGACTCCTTCTGGATGTTGTAGTCTGAGAGGGTGCGGCCATCTTCGAGCTGCTTGCCAGCAAAGATCAAACGCTGCTGATCTGGGGGAATTCCTTCCTTGTCTTGGATCTTGGCCTTGACGTTCTCAATAGTATCTGAGGGCTCGACTTCCAAGGTAATGGTTTTGCCAGTCAAGGTCTTAACGAAGATCTGCATACCACCGCGGAGACGGAGAACCAAATGGAGGGTCGACTCCTTCTGGATGTTGTAGTCTGAGAGGGTGCGGCCATCTTCGAGCTGCTTGCCAGCGAAGATCAAACGCTGCTGGTCTGGGGGAATTCCCTCCTTGTCCTGGATCTTGGCCTTAACGTTTTCGATGGTATCGGAGGGCTCGACTTCGAGAGTGATGGTTTTGCCAGTCAAGGTTTTGACGAAGATCTGCATACCTCCACGAAGACGAAGGACAAGGTGAAGAGTCGACTCCTTCTGGATGTTGTAGTCGCTCAAAGTACGGCCGTCCTCGAGCTGCTTACCAGCGAAGATCAAACGCTGCTGATCTGGGGGAATGCCTTCCTTGTCCTGAATCTTGGCCTTGACGTTTTCAATGGTGTCGGAGGGCTCGACTTCGAGGGTGATGGTCTTTCCGGTGAGAGTCTTGACGAAAATCTGCATGCCACCTCGGAGACGAAGGACAAGGTGAAGAGTGGACTCCTTCTGGATGTTATAGTCGGACAAGGTACGGCCGTCCTCGAGCTGCTTGCCAGCGAAGATGAGACGCTGCTGATCTGGGGGAATTCCTTCCTTGTCTTGGATCTTAGCCTTGACGTTCTCAATAGTATCTGAGGGCTCGACTTCCAAGGTAATGGTTTTGCCAGTCAAGGTCTTAACGAAGATCTGCATACCACCGCGGAGACGGAGAACCAAATGAAGGGTCGACTCCTTCTGGATGTTATAGTCTGAGAGGGTGCGGCCATCTTCGAGCTGCTTGCCAGCGAAGATTAAACGCTGCTGATCTGGGGGAATGCCTTCCTTGTCTTGGATCTTGGCCTTGACGTTCTCAATAGTATCTGAGGGCTCGACTTCCAAGGTAATGGTTTTGCCAGTCAAGGTCTTAACGAAGATCTGCATTCCACCGCGGAGACGGAGAACCAAATGGAGGGTCGACTCCTTCTGGATGTTGTAGTCTGAGAGGGTGCGGCCATCTTCGAGCTGCTTGCCAGCGAAGATCAAACGCTGCTGGTCTGGGGGAATTCCTTCCTTGTCTTGGATCTTGGCTTTGACATTCTCGATGGTATCAGAAGGCTCAACCTCCAAGGTGATGGTCTTTCCCGTTAGTGTTTTTACGAAGATCTGCATCCTGGGAAGCCAAAAAAGTTTCTATTAGTTGTGATTCAACGAAAACTGTTTCACAACACGAGGAAATTTCGTTTCAGTAATGAGATTTGTGTGTCACGCAACGTGAATAATGACTGTCTACATGAGTCGTATTGAAGTATCCGCAGTCTAGAAACTACTCGTGACGTCACGACTTAAAATCATCTGACGAAACTTCGCGAACAAAGAAAACCCAACAAAACTCTCAAATTTTAGCTCAAACTTTGGCTTTCGAATGAGGATGTAAAAGAAACAATAAATATGGAAGAAATTAAGCTTGGCTATCAAGGAGAAGGCTGGAAATTAAGTTGAAAATTTGCATTAAGACGCCATATTGGAATGGAAATTTTCCCAAACTTTTAACTCGATTTTTGCGATTCATGGCTTCAAAAACCAGCCAAATTTACGTTTATTCTACAAAAGATCCTTATATTCGCAGTTTAAAACTTTTTTTACCTTATTTAGTTCACTCAATTAACAAAAATGGGGTCAACTAATGAAACGACAAAGCCAACTACGTTCTATCCTTTTTCCACAGAATTCCAACACAATTTTCAAGGCTTACTTACTTTTCTTGCTTTTACAAGGAGATTTGATGAAACTTTTTATCTTTTGCACTGAACTGACTTTCAGTAAAATTGCGGATTTGCTTGATTCGCAGAGTTGTCGTAGCTTTGGCGAACTAAACTTGTATGAAATGAATTTCGCGAGTGCGCTGCTTTTATACCCTCTCTCTCTCCGTGAGCTCCGTACTGCCACTCAATTTGTGAGAGTACAAGAGAACTGAAAAACCACATTTTCACAATTCAGCTAATTCAGCGGCCGCGGAATTGTGAAAAATACTGTACATGCACGGCTGAATTCACTCGGACTTGCGGAAAGTAGGTCTATATTGCCTCCCCTCGCTCGCAAGCTCGCTCAGGGGCAATTATAGCCCTTCTTTCCTCACTTTCCGAGTGAATTCAGCAGTGCTGTAAAATACTATAAGCACAAATTGTACAAAAACATCATTTTATTCATTTCCAGACAATTTCAGCTAGAGCTTTTTTGAGTCTTTTCGAACACGTCATTATTGAATTTTTGGGCCAAAAACCTTTTTTAAAAATTTTAAATTTCTATTTCCTCTCTTTGGTTATCTTCAAGAAAATTTTCAAGAAAAACAATAATGAAAGCATTATTCCACTTCACAAACTTCCGCCTCGTGAATAGACACAAGTTCCATGAGCTGGAAATACAGCAGTTTCCAACCTTTGACCCAAAAGGATTGATACATGCATTGACGATATGGAGATTTCTTGTTTTCGCAATAAAAAGGCGATTGTCATCATTTAAAAAGAGTTCAAGCCAAGCAATTCTTGTTGAAACGTCATGATTAGGCTCGAAGATTCAACCTGGTTTGGTTCAAATTATTAGGTCACCTAATCGCCCATAAAATCGTGCCATTGACCATCATTCTGAAGTCTTGATTAAGGTCATGTTTTGAACTTTGAATTGAGGACTATGACGCGTTTGCATGCTAAATTTCTTTCTCTAAAATTTCCGCATCACTGAGATAAAAATAGGTAGAAAAACCGGCGTCAGACGACGAAGTCAACACGGTCGAGATACAGAGCAATAAATTTTCCCATTGTGACGAAAGCAACCGAGAGCCGGAAAATGGGGTTTAATTTTTTCAAAAAATGTTTCCTTCAAAAACCTTCGAGAAAGTACCATGTTTTCTGATCCCAGTCAAAAATTATGTTGGTGAAAATTCAGACAATCAGAAAACACATAAAAACAACGAAAAGCGTTGAAGAAAAACACAATTTCGGTTTTGCGCCTGATCTTCACCAGAACAATGCTCTTTATCTTATCGCTCCGATTGACACGACAATTCAATGGCCTAGCCGTGCTGTTTTTAGCTTCATCGCTCGTGCAGTTTTTCTTGAATTTTCTGCTGCAGATAAGGCAACTTCTCGAAATCCGCTAAACTGGAGAACACTTTCTGGGAGATAACGACGACGGGAACTATTGTCTCTAGGCCTCGAACTCTTGTTTCGAACGTGCCCTTGAGGCGTTCAGGGAGGTTGCGGATGTAGTGCGTCTTCGGTGGCGAAATTATTGCGATTCTAAAAAATAAAAGCACGATACAAAAGTTAATTTTGGAACAGAATGAGCGCACATCATCTGCGGAAAGGTTGACATTATGAGAAAAAGAGAGAAGGGAAATTGTAAGCTTTTTCATTTTCAATCTAGATTTTAGGTAAGGTACCTCAATCGTTTCTTCAAATGCCCTTCAAAATTTAATTTTTGTGCTTTAATTTAAATTTCAACATTTTTTTCAATTATGTACTAGAAAGTGGACCGTGCACCTCAGGAATAATAAAACGCAGGTTTGCGTGGGACGTTTCGTCACTATTGAGTGACTTTATTCAACAAAGTTGATAAAAGGCCGTCGAGGACAATTTTCAAAAATCTTTAAAATTTTAAAGAAATTTTAGAGATTTTTGAAAATTGTCCTCGTCGGCCTTTTATCAACTTTGTTGAATAAAGTCACTCAATAGTGACGAAACGTCCCACGCAAACCTGCGTTTTATTATTCCTGAGGTGCACGGTCCACTAATTTCTAGTACATAATTGTTAGATTCACCTCCCAACCCAAGATAATAATTTTTTTCAATATTGCAATTGACTAGTAATTCGTTAGATTGATTTTCTACTTTGAATTTTAAAAAATTATTGAATTATTTGAGAAAGATTATCATTTGTCTGAAAACTCACATCTTCCTGTCAGGATGTAGAAGATCCTCTAACAACACATCTTCCACCTCCATCTCATTCATATTTAGCACATTTCCGTCCGAGTCGAACATTAGAACGTGGTCGATGAAGTGGCCGAGAGTCGTTGTAACTCGATTGAAGAGCTGCTTTCCTCCGTAAAGATACTTAAGACTCGATAGCAGGGGTAGCGGAACGTCCGTGAACTTGTATTGTATTTTCTCAAGGACCTCTGTACTCGGGAACGAGCCCTGGTAGTCTGGCTGTAGAAGCTTGACGTACTGATAAAACGTTAGCAGCAGAAACTGGTCAATTTTGTTGTTTTCGCGGTCAAAGTGGCGTTTCAGAAAGTTGTCACAAAATAGCCATTCCGTAAGTTCGGGATGAAAGCCTCCTAGAGCACTGAACTCATTGGCAAACTTGAACCAGGGCAAGTCCACTCTGCGGCTGGTGAACAGGGGGTTCTCCTTGATGTTTTCCACCAAGACGTCCCAGTCCGAGGGTGTGTAAGAGGCACATGCCAGCGACGAGACTAGCGTAAAGACAAAACCCACGCTGCATGTCCTGAGAAATTGCGGGTTCCGAAGACATCGGGCAACTGCGTTGTTCAGGAGCTCAAAGTTCACGTAGCTCTAAAACGAGAAATGTTAAGGGACTGCAGAGTTCTAAATAATTCCGCAGAGGCGTAACTAGGACTTAAAACAGTAGGGGCAAAATTCTTTAGCTTCACTAGAATCTTGTAGGAATCAAGGAGCTCCTAGGAGGCAGATATTCGAGTCCTCAAAAATCTCGAAATAAGTTTTTCAACTCAAACATATACTTGGAATTTCCGGATGGGGAGATGCAGGTTCACTTAGTTACACCTCTGTAACGTAGTCTCTTACGATTGTGTTGAAGTGCTTCAAGATGAACATTATTCGCTCCGGCCCATTGTCGTGTTGCACCGCGATTTCGGCGATCTTGTTGAAGAAGCTTTCGTTATAGTACGGAGCTGCGTCGCCGGTTTTCCTGAACTTCTCAATCACCCTCGACAGAGTGGTCTCAGTCCTGTGAAAGTCCAGCTCATTCAGGCCTCTTGAGAGTACCGTAAAGCAGTTCTGGAGAAGCTTCTGGTGGTTCGGAACATAGTAAATGTCACACAATGACCACACTATGCTGCAGGCGTCGTGAACACTCAGGTCCTCTCCGTGCAGAGTCAGAGCAGTGACGATAGAGTTCACAGACTTCTCGGAGATCCTGTTCCTTGCCACGAATCCCAAGCAGTCAACTAGCTCCTTGACGTTCTCATGATCCAGCTGAAGAGTCAGCTGGGCCTCAAACAGCATCGGCAGAGCGATAGTGAGAGCTTCCACGAGGGGAATGGGCTCGAGCTTCCGTAGCAGAAAGTCCAGGAACACGATGTTGCTGAGGGAAATGTCGTTTATTTGGTACCGGATGATGCTCAAGAGTTGCGTAAGAATCCGACTGCTCGAGGAAAGCCCAAAGTACGAGAGGATCTTCAGAGCATCGATAGTGTCTCTGGGCTCGAGGGCTCTGGAGTGGCTCTTCAGATTCGTGCACAGAGTTTCAAACTCTGGATGTTGAATCAGAAGCTTGGAATTGATGCTCGTCTCTCCGGACCCCAGTTTTTGAAACTGGAATAGAGCCCGGAGGCAATGCATCGTCTGTGGTAGCGAGAGCTTCTTCTGAGAGGAGACTATGTCCAGCACTTGCAGGGGATTCCGGCAGGCTTTCACATTTTGCACCAGCACGTCTGGAATGCCGACATCTGAAACAGAGCAGAAGGTGGTTTACACATCATTCAAAGAAGGAGGGGCCAATATCAACGGGCTTTACCTTTTTTAGACGAATCCGAGAGTCCTCTCGTAAAACTTCGCAAATTCAGATATTTCCAAACCCGAATCATTTTGTTGTGTTTGTTTACATTTGGAACTCACGACCCCAACGGTCGTTGGAGCTTTTTCAAATCTCTCCAACGGCCTTGTGGCGCAGTTTTTGAAATACCTTTCATGAACTCAATTCCTCGCAAAACAAACTCCAAAACATCCAAGTCATCGAAACATCTCCTCCATAAAATTTGCATTTTAATTAAATTCTAATCAATTTAGCGTTCACCTTTGTATTTATTTTTGATCTGCAACTTACCAAAAGCCACAAGGAACGCTAAAACGAGCTAATATTGGCGCGACTCGTGGTTTTGACCCCAACAGTGACAAGGCACATCGGAGAATTTCGTAACTATGGATGAGGAACAGCAACTGAATGCCCAGCTGAATGAGGAACGGTGGAGGAAGCTGGGCTTTCAGCCCCAGAAGGAAATATTTTGCAACAAGTACTTGCCATATGCAGATCAGCTGGACGATGAGTCGAACCGAATGCTGCAATCGATAAAGGTTAATCTGGGTCGGGCGATCGCTATGAGGGACTTGAAACCTGGAATGGGAATTTACAGTTCAAGGCTTTTTACGTGAGTGACAACGCAATGCTTCCTGCTGTTCTAGAGCAAGTTTGTTTCAGGTACATCAAACTGTACGGATTGAAGTTCTCAAAAGAGGATCACATAAAATTTATCAAAATCTATCTGGACCTGATCACAATACCCAAATTGGAACCATCTCTGCTCAACAAGTTTTGCACCATTCTAGTTCAGCTGCTCTCGTAAGTGACGTATTGCAAGCCAGTAGATTTGTCTTTTTCAATCTTCAAGGACGTATCCATTAAAATATAGAAAAACTTACTCACGGCCAAATGTAATTCTCAAGCCTTTTGGCTTTTGAATACTCCTTCTTCGCCATTTAAAACAGAGTAGAAATTTTGTTGTCAGAAAAATCTTTTAGTAATGTCCTCGATGAAGTTCCAAAAGTTTTCCTTCGAGTCTCCAAACCTTAGCTTTACTTGCATCACCTCAATATGTACGTCTCTCATTTTAGAAAGTCGCGCCTGTTGTCACCTGATGATTTGCAGATCGATTGGAGACCCCTTTTCAGCATCGCCACTGTATATTTGGACAAGAACTCGAGCAAGGGCGACATGTACAGATTTTTTCCGTAAGAGCGTTTTCAAATTTTCTGTTCCTTAAAACTTTTTACCATTACACCCTCACTCAAACAGGCGTTTGGATGGTGGAAATAATCCAAAAAGCAACTTTGTGGAGGAGTTGGCCGTATCACTTGGCATTAACTTGGGAACCATTGCCAGTGCTCTCGTTGGCCACTCGCGACCATCAAGCGAACTGTAATGAAATTCTCTGATTCATAAATGGATGTGGGTGGTTCGGTTGAGGGTTGCGTTTCTGTTTTAAAACGGTGCGTCAGAAACGCGTTCATAATATAATTTTTGTGATTTTAGGATCCTAGAGGCCAACCTCCAGCACGCCATTTCGCTGGCCGCCATGTATTTTCCGAAGAGCGCCACGCAGGAGATCTTGGATGAGTATCTGCCGCGTCTGCAACCCCTGGACGTCGGAAAATCGTTCAGCACGTTCGAGATCCTGTCAGTTCTTGGCGCTATGCCTCACGGCCACGAGCTGTGGGTGCACGACTTCATGAACTTGTGGAACACCTATAAAAACCCTCTTTGGGCTACCGTGAGTGAAATTTAAATTTTATTACAACCCCGTTGCTCCCAGAGTTAACAAAAATTGGTGACGTAGTGCTTAACATATTAAAGTTTTCTTGTATATGAGCAAATCTTTCGCAATTCAATTTTAGCAAACCTTAAAAAATTTGTCTAAACCAATGAAGAGGTCTTAAAGGGAATGAATCAAAATGAATGTGTGATCTTTGACCTTAATCTTGCTGCTTTTTTGCGGCATTGGAGACAGCTGAATGTTTTCGATTTTTGATTTAAACTCATTTAAACTAATTTGGAAACTTTTTCATAGAGTCATTTTGAAGAAAGCTTAAATTTTTGAATACGCATGACTGTTAGACTTGGATTTGGGAGGAAAAAACTAATAAAAAATAAGAGCTTTTTGCAACTGATTTTTTTCTGTGCAGGATATGATGGGCCTCATAAGCTCAGCTGCCGTGATCACCATCGGAAAACTCGACTGGGAGCCTTACATCCCAATCATGTTCACGAGAATTCTACGATCCATGGATCTTCCAGTGAGCTACAAAAGCCTCAAGAGCTCCAGAAATCCCATGCTTTTCAACACAGCAAGTGCAGGTGAGAATTTATTGTTAGATTGTCAGTGTTTACAAAAGTTTAGACTCCGTGCTATGAAAAGTTCCCTGTAGTCAGTTAGAAAAGTCACAATTTGCGCCAGTTTTTCCGCGCGTACCACAAAGCTGTTCCGGCGAAGATGATGCAAAACACGCCAACAGCAGCTCCGATCACAGTCACACGAACGCGGTTGTAGGGTGGCACTAGTATGGTGACCTCGTTACTCCCCGATCGATAGTCCGTGGTTGAGAGCGAGAACACTTGGAATGTGTAAATTACGTCTTCACGCAGATTCCTCACAGTGAAGCGATTCTGCGAGAGTTCCTGCTGCCCGTAGAGAATGTGCTCTGGCTCCTGCCACCACTCCAGGATGTAGAAGCGCAGCTGATCCGCTCCATACTCCGGTGGGTCCCAAGAGAGCTCGTACTCGCCCTCACTTGGAATATAGAGGGTGAGATTTTGAGGAGGCCCGATTTGGCTGAACGCCATTATTTGCTGGTCTTGGTAGGGCTCAGGCTCCTGATAGGACATTGCTGCGAAAAATGAGCAAGACAATGAGTCTTTCTGAAATCGTTCTCAAAGATTCTATGGAGATGGATTCTCTTGTGCGTTTGACCAAACTCGGTTCAAACAAATATTTATTGGTGTAGGAAAAAATAAATAACTAAGGCAAACTTAACTCACGTTTCGTCAAGCTTCTGAAGGTCTTACTGAACGTCCCATCGCCGTACACGTCCTGAGAGAGCACCATGAACTCATATTCGGTAGATGGAATCAAGTTGTAAATCGTGTGTTCCGTGTCCAACTCCGCCTTGGTAGATCGCCACTCCTGCGCCTCGGTTTGGCGGTACCAAATCATGTAGTTAAGCGTGTTTCGGAGCTGGCCGGGAATCCAATGAAGAGTGATGGCCGTAGAGGAGCTGTTGGCTGTTAGGTTGAAGGGAGCCATTGGAGCTACATTCTCGATCAGAATTTCCGTGTCTACAACTGACGAAAAGCTATTAGGTTTCAATTCTGACGAAAATAGGGCTTACAAATTTTGGCTGCCTGGTTGCTTGCAACGCACTGGTAGACACCTCGATCGTCCTCCTTGATCTTGTAGATTGTCAAGTTCCCCTCGTCCATCTCAAAACGTCCCATAGGCAAGGGTCGTCCATCTTTCTGCAGTTAAACATTTTTGAATGGAAGGCAAATAGGGCGATAGACTCACCCTAACCCACTCCACAGGGGCTGTAAAATGGTCGTTCGTTGGGTCTCTGGCAGCGCAAGGAAGCTGCACAGTCTCGCCAAGCTTCGTGAAGTAGATTTGCTTCGGCTTTATTCGAAAGGAAGGAGGTCTTTGCACGATCACTTTGATGATCGGCGAGGACCCCTCTGTTCCCAAGGCGTTGTAGGGTGTGCAAGTGTAGCGTCCTGCGTGGTCGTCGTTGATCTTAGCAAAGTAGAGACTTCCGTTGCGCTTGTAAAAGACGCCCTGGACGTTGTAGGGGTCGAAAAGGAAACCGTCTTTCTCCCACCGGAGGTTCGTGAGGGGTGGATTCGCTCGGAAGTGGCAGTCGAGGATGCCAGGGGCTCCGTACGGGAAGTATACCTCTCGTGGGGCGTAGACTACTTTGGCTCGATCTGGGTGTGGAAAAGGAGAAAATGTTTAAGATCATTGGCGACAAAGACTCGACCAAAAACGGAGGCAAAATTTCTTGGAAGCCATTTCGATTTTGATGGATTTAAATATTTAATTTGCAAGTTATTTTTCAAGCTCTTAATTTTAAGTAAAATACTTTTCAATCAAACGGTATAAGGAAAATTCAGGAAAGTCTTAAAATCTAAAACTTGACTCGCAAAAGAGACCCGCCCTCCTGAGTAAAAATTATGCTGGAAGAGTTTGACCAACTCTTCTGTCAAAGTTTTTCCTAAAATGTGAAATATGTGTACATGTTTAACTTACATTGAACGTTGACGAAAGCGCTGGCCGTCTGCTCGTCGCCGCTCGTGCTGCGCACTTTGCACTTGTACTTTCCTAGGTCGCTCATCTGCGTCGGGCTTATGGTGATGCTCCCGTTCTGGTCCATTGAAGTCCTCCTACTCAGATCAACGTACTTCTCTAGCAGCACCTCGTCTTTGTACCAAGTCACAAACATCGTATCCGTGTTCTTAACGATGCATCTGTAATATGGAGATAATTCGCGTGGGCCTCATTCTGCAGCCCCAGACTCGCAATTTGACGAGACGAGACGAGACAAAACTAGACTCGGCAAGTCGCCCTGCAACGCGACATTACAAGTGTAGACCTAGAGATTGCCATTCGCCGTCATTCATTCATAACGAGCAATGTGCTTGCTCATTCATTAACCAATTACACCGTCATTTAAAAATTTAGAGAGCTCGGAGCGGGCAGGTCTGTGTGCAGTGGACGTCTCATGCCTATTAAAAAGGTTCATGGATCGCGCTCGACGCTCTGTCGAGACGAAGAGCACTCTGGACTCACACACGAAGTGAAAAATTTTAATTTTATGCAAATTGTGGGGTTTAATTTAAATTTCCGCTTCGCGTTGTCATCGAAATTAGTATTTTCAAAAATCTCGCCCGAACGAGCTCGTGGGTTACTCACTTCAGCATCACCGGGTCGCCCTCCATGATGGTCTGGTTGATGGGGGGTATCTTCAGGAGCGTGTCTCCGTCCACGGACAGGTGGTACATGGATCCGTTGTTGAGACTGTTGGGCGTCCTGTTGGGGAAGTAGATCTTGCAGTGGTACCAACCGCTGTCGGACTCGCGGATCGATGTTAAGTTAATGGACGCCTTGCCCAGCTGCGGGTAGCCCCTGTACTTGTCTAGGAGCATGATGCGACCCACAAAGTCATCGGCAAAGTTGAAGGCTCCGTCGTACCACTGGAATATCACCTTGCCCTTGGGTGTGGGAGAAATGTGTGAGAGACGGAAATTGAGCAATCAGGGCCTTACGTCTTTGAGCCAATGAAGCGAGTAGGGAATTTCTATTTCCTGCGGGAAGTCAATGTGGCAGTTGAAGATGGCGTGTCCTCCAACTTTTGACTCGACGTATGAGATTCTGCAAGTTGTTTTGAGATTATCAAGAAAAGTAAACGTCTTGAGTCCAAAGCTACTAATGAATCTTTTAAAATGAGTTTAAACTTCGAAGTTATTGATTACAAAGTTTATTTTTTAATGTTAGAGTAAACACTTCTTCTTATTTGAAAAAGTGACATAAAGTTTTCACATTTACAGAGTAGCAATTCTTATTCCGCATTTTAGTTTAAAATTCAGTTCTCTATGCTTCAAGACAGCTGACTTGACTACCTCCGTTTTTAGTTGTCTTCAGATGGCTTATAGAGTATTTTGTATTTTGTATTTATTTAACAGTGAGTGTCTGAGTCTTTTAAATTTATGGTCTGGTTTCGGAAAAATTACCACTATGTAAAGCAGAAATTGGCTGTAAGACCGGAATGTTACGACTAAAACACTTTAAGAGCAGCCAGAAGCTATGAGATTCAGGCCTGTCTTTTATCGTAAACAATTTTTACATAAACGATTGAAGTCGAAAATTCAATTTCAAACATGTCAGCCGACTTGATTATTGAATTGGCTTTTTTTCAACTTGACATAGTTCTAATAATCATTAAGGAAAGGTCATGTAGGCATGTCTCATTATCATCTCCCATTTTTCTGACGGAAAGTGAAAATCCCATGGAAACCTAGCTCGTTGGAGCGGTGACATAGTAATCCACTGAGCGGCGACATTAATTGATAGCGGTCACGCAAGCCGAGCTCACCTGTATGGCGTTTCCTCCAAGAAGAAGCCCATGGCACTTGTCGCAGCCCCGATCAGCATAAAAGCCGCTGTCACGAACATGCACTTCTCTATCACAATCGCTTTACATTGCATTTTGATGCACTTTTTGTGTGTTGTGAGTAAACAACAAAAAATTCTAGTTCACAGCTTGATGACCGACTGACGCACAAAGCATCACTAAATTAGTTCAATGCATTGCCAGTTTTTCAGACTCGGCCTCAGCAATTTATGAATTATGACGCCGCTTCTCGTCACGTCGCGTCGCGCCACTCTCCAGATGTGGTCTCGAGCTCCCAAGACTCCGAGGTGCTTAGAGTGTCTTTATCGCCGTTTTATTAATTACTACTAGAGACGCATCTGGGTGTCGGAGTCACTCGAATTAGGCAGTCGAATTTTATGGCAAAACCGTCACTGTGCCGAGGAGAACGTGATACGCGTTCGCGTCCGTGTCCGAGACTCAATCAGCTGCTACTGCGTCGCGAGCTAAAGTGTTTTAACGGCACAGCCCGGGACAGCATTAACGAAGCACGGCAAAAGCCAGTCGTGTCTGCCCCTCCACTCTCGATACTCAAATATGATAATGATCTTGCACTAGAGAGTGTAGTAGCGCGGTTCTAATGGGAGGCGCGCGCGAGAAACGCACACACGTATTAATGGTGATTGTTGTTATTAAATTATTCCTCTAATGTATCATACTTGATGGAGGAGCGCAGAGAAGACGCCGAGGCGAGCATGTCATGAGCTCATGAGTGAGGCAGCAGATTGAGGTGGATGCGAGAGCGAAACGGGGGTTGAAGCGGAGGCGATGATGGACAGGTTCGCGTGCCTCGGCTTGGGATTTAGCATCGGCGCGCGATTGTTTTGATGGTGATGATGATAAGTGTGTATACATTATTATCTTGGAGTGAATGTTGATGCTTTGTCATAAAATGCAAATGAAGTGTGAGAACAATGAGGAAAATGATAAACCATCTGAGCCCGACACATCTGATCTGAATTATTTATTGCGCTATTGAAGGGTTTGCCAGGGTACTGTTTCCAGCTGATAAGTGATGTGGGAATTTGGTTGGTGTCGTATGTTGTGAATGAAACTTTTTGTGCGTTTTTTTTATTTTTCGCTCTAACTGGATTTTTAAAAGCGTGGACGACTAGAAGCTTTTGCAGTTTTACTCTAAGACACCTGGGACGAACAAAATTACTTCACCTCACCCGAACTATCTCAACGCAATCCGTAGGAAAAGCTAGATATTTGAAGTAAAACCGGCCGGAGCGCGACGTTGATCACGTAACCTCCAAATCCCGCCTTAGAGTCCTTTGAAAGTTGCTCATCACAGCTGTCCATGTTCTAAATTAGAACACTCAAGGTTTTCTCTTTACTTTTACACTTATGAATCAATGATCAATATAATGATGTTTCTCATCGCTGATCTGTAATTACAAGGTACCAGGAGCTCCTTTATCGAAAGGAATTTTTTTAAACAGTTCTCCCTCAAATATGAGAGCTTGACTTTTGTGTGAGGTAGATTAAAGTTTAGTGTTTGGATTTATTTTTAATTGCGAAATCAAAAAATATACGAAGGAAACCGTGTAGAAATCTTGTGTTAGATTTCAGTGCCTAGAAATGAAACCCTAATCTATCATAATTCTTCATTTTATGAGAACCTTAAAAAGCATCTTCTTTCGTGTTTTAAAATTCTTGATATAAACCTTGACGTACTGTTTTATTTGAACTAGAATTTTTGGTAAAGAAATATGGCTTGTTTTATATTCAAGAATGTTTATGTATTTTTCTCATTTCAGCATGGATCGTAGCCGTTTTGGGACCAAAAACGTCAGCTCAGACGTACCTTGGCAAGTTCATGAGCACCATCGAGTCGTATTTGCATCCGGCCAACAACGGAAAGTGGGTCACAATGTTGATTGACTTTCTCGTCCAGCTTCTCCGCATGTTCATCGATCGGCTCGTAGGCGAGCGTTACAAGAAACACCCGTGGCGAGAACCCACCCCGGACGACTGGAAGCTCACTGAAAACTGCATCGACACGTTCGTCGACTGCGTCAAGCCCGTGGCTTTCCAAGCCATGTACTCCCGTATTGCCCGAATTAACCTAAACGAGGTTTGCAAAATTTTCAAGCACCTGGCGGACTTGCGTCCAGCCGTCATTATCCCGGACGTCATCGATCGAGTTTACTCGACAATGGATTCGCTGACGGAGCCCCACAAGCTAACTGCGACCCTGAACTGTCTCATGAGCGTCTCACGAGCCATGGTGGCCGACTCTCGGTACACTGAGAGCCGTCAGCACGTCATCCCGATCTTCTTCGCCATGCTGCCCGGCATAGACCCGAACGATATCAACAAGACAACCATCACTCTGCAGTGCTACGCCTCCTTCGCGCTGTCCATTCCCATAATTGACTGCTCACGTGCAGGCCAGCACCACGAGCTCACGGAGGAGGAGAGACTTCTGTGCGAGCAAACAGCAGACTTTGAGGACTTTGTGCTGCAGTACCTGGACCGCATATTTGTGCTCATTGATGCCAGCGCGTCCGAGTCCACGCGTCTCGAGCAGAGCACAATCGATGCGTTTAAGTCGCGAGTCGAAATCTTTTCGGAGCACCTTGTCCAAGCGGCCAGTCACGCGATTTTCGGTCAGTGCTCGCGGGAAATCACCCAGAGTGCCGCCAAAAAGGTCATGGAGTACGTCCGGACGCACCTGCTGGAGCCTACTGTGGCTGCTCCGCTCCTGGGATCCCTTGTCCGAATCTTCGCACGATGCCCCGGCACCGACTTCCTTCGCACTCTCGTGCCTTACCTAACAGATCAAATCCAACGCTATTTTGTAGAACATGACGACTTGCCTGAGACCGACAAACAACGCGACGAACTTCTGTACTTGCTGACTATTCTAATGAGCTCAGCTCGAGGGGCCCCCAAAGAAGTCATCAAGTACGTGGAGGACATCCTGCAAATTGTGGACTATGTTTTTACCTTTAAGTGCAAGCTAGCCAACCGGCTTGCTACAAATATTGTCGCTACTTTGCTCAACAACCTCTCTACAATGCACACCCTGGACATCCAAAGCTCTCCTGACTGCTTTGAAAAACCGATAAGTGAAGTGAGTATTCAATTCTGAGGGTTTAGTTATGTCTGTCTGTTTGTTGAAACTGTCGCAATTTTTTGAATGATTTCTAAGATATCAGGGGCCTAGATAGATAGATTTCAGAACAAATTTTAGGGTCTCTTTTTCTATATGCATGGTTTTAGGCTTCAAAGCTAGAGGCCTTGTATTCTGAAAAAGGGCTCACTCAGGTTTGGAGTTGAATTTGCTTCTGTAAAATACTTTTGAAATCTCAAACTAAATATTTTATTTATTTGACATTCGTAGGTTCTCCCTATCCGACATTGGGGAGAGCGAAGATCAGCCGATCCCAAAATCGACTGGTACATTCCTGATGAAAACGTGCGAAAAATCTGCGAGGGCGTTGTGCACCGCTACTTGGTCCCGATTCTAGCAGCTTTTGACTCCCACATAGACGATACGAAGCCCCTGGACCGCGATACCATCCTTAAGTACCTGGAAATGATCATCGCGCTGCTGCGGTGCGGAAATATGCTCCCGAACTGGGACTGCGAAGAGCCCTTAAACTTGACGAAAACTGTAGTAGACCGAAGCTACTCGCCCGTGTCACTGGGCTTCGATCATTTGCACATCAAAATGCCCGATGGGATCAACGTGCGTTTAGCGGTCGTTAAGTCCATTGACCAGCTCCAGAAGAAGATCCTGAAGACTTCAGAAGATGATATCAAGTCGCTGCGAACGATCTTGACGGTGTGGGAGAAAGTGGCGTGGCGCAAGCACAGCAATAGCGCCTTCGATCACCAGCTGAAGGCCTTTATCATGTCTAAACAGCTTCAAGACTTTCGGCTCACGGATCACAAGAGAGATTTGCGAACGATGGTCGTGACGCGAATCATTATGCAGCAAGACTGCAGAGACGAGTGTGGGGTATTGCTCATGACTCAGTCGCACGCCACGGTCCTGCAGAACCTCTTCGACTTGAGCGTGTCTCATTACAGCGCTGTGCGATCCCTGGCGCAACTCAAGCTCTCCTACATGATGTCCACTTTCTCCTTCTCCTACAAGCTCATCCTTCCGAAACTCGTGGAGACCCTTCAGTTAGACAGCAACAAGCACCACGACACCTTCAAGGGCGCCCTTTTTGTGCTCGGCGCCAGTCGTCGGAGCCGACTTGTGGTGAAAAGCAACTGGGACTGCATAGAATCTCTCTGGATCACGTTGCTGGAGACCAAGATGTCGGAGAAGCCGTCCATTTTGAAGCTTTTCGATTGCATATCCGACTACATCAATAGCGAGTTCGCGACCGTTACAACCGAAATTGAGATAAGTGACAAAATAGTGCAACACGGGCTAGACCTGGTGGAAAACGGAGTTTCGGAGCTCGAGATCGAGAGTGGTCAGAAGGCTCTGGCGGAGAAGAGCGCCCACAATGTTGCCACTTACAACAGAATAATCCTTAAAATTCTAAAAATCGTCCAGACCGGCCAGCTGCACTGGAGGTACTCTCTTCTTGCCTCCAACATGATCTACAACCTGGTGAATCCACACACTCCGTATCCCAAGGAGGTGGCAGCCCATTTCGTCAACAACCTTATCCACGAGTCGCTGACGGAACGAAAGATGGCGGTGAGGCTGATGAACAACGTTTTCCGACAGTGCAAGCGACCGCACGTGAAGGTGAAGATCGATCCGTTCGAGATAGCAGGCGTGAAACGGGTGGAGGGGAAAAAGTTGGTACCGGGCATCAGAGACGACAACAGGTGGCTTCAGTACGATGTGGAGAAGGTGCCAAAGTCGCAGCAGGAATGGGACGAGCCCCGGTTTATTTTCAAGACAAATGGGTATTTTGGGTGGACCCGGGAAGTGGAGTAAGTATTGATTACCATGTGACTACTAATTGACTAGGATATTGAATAAACTCAGGGTGCGGACTGTCCAAATTGGCTAATTTCTTTATTTTGATTTTGGGTTAAGACTGTTTACTGAAATACGTTTTTATTCTAACTTTGGATAAAACTTCAGCTTCATTCTGTGTTAAAAAAATAATTGGTTCTATAATTATCGATATGGAAAATTGACTCCTGATAATATTTACTCCAGATAATATTTTTAAATTAAAAATCGTAGAATCCCCAGATTTATCCTGAAACTAGTTTCTTGTTACTTAACAAAAATATTTCAGGGTTTACGCTCCAACCGCTCAGCAGCCGAAGCTTCACCGGACACCAGAGGAGATGCCCGAAACAGAAAGAGCTATTTTTAACTTCTTCACCGTCGACAGCAACGTCGACAAGCTAATCGAGTACTGGTCTCTGGAGGAGAAGAAGGGAAAAGACAAGTTCACTCGCTCCCGCTTCAACCTCATCAAGAGTCTGTGCAACGCTTTTGGGGACTCTCTGCTGCCCCAGTTCATGCGACACCTCCCGCGTCTCGTGGAAGACAAGTCTGTCGACGGTCACCATCGGAGCGCCGCCGAAATAATGGCTGGATTCATGCGGGGAGCCAAGCACTGGTCTTTCGTGATGGTGGAGAACCTCTACAAGCAGTTCGAGCCTCTGATCCGGATGGCGCTTGTGAAGATAACGGTTGAGACTGACGTGTACTGGGGCACATGCTTTGCGACGGCAGCCGAGCACATGAATCCCTATAAGCAGTGGTGGCTGCACGAGCTGCTGCTGGATGAGCCTCTGCAGGAGAGCACAAGCTTCATCGACTGCAGCCGCCTCTACTGCTTGCAGGGCGCCTTTAACCAGCACGTCTGGCGGCTCAACTCGGTGGCTCACAGGCTCCTGAATTACCTTAAGCCGTACCTCGACCACTCCTTCCAGAATATCCGGGAACGCATAGGGAGCATTCTATTAAACATTTTCGAGGGAGACCTGCAATTTCCGGGATCCAATCCTCCCGAGTCACCGCTGGCAAATGACTTCATCGCAGAGCTTATGCCGCGACTGAAAATCCTGCTGACGGAGCAGCCGAAAAAGAGAAAGATCGGAGCCATGGAGGTGGACGACGAAGGAGCCAAGGGAGACTCGGTGAGCGAGTACGACGTCTCCATCCGTCTCTACAAGACGATCGCCCAGTGGTTGATAGGCGTCATCAGTCGCTCCTCCAACGGTAACGAGGTGGCCTTCTTCGAGCTACTCCCCATCGCGTGTCGGCTGGAGAAGAACGAAGCAGACCCAGAGTTAGCGGAGCAGACTACGGCTCTCCTTGCTATGTTCTCCCAGGCTCTGACTCTCCCTGATCGCGTGGACGCGGCCCTGACGAAGATCAACGAAGTATCGTTGATGCCTTCGTGGTCCTCGAGACTAAGTGTGATAGACATGCTGCAGGTTCTCGTCTTCCACAACATGGCCATTTTCCTGAGTCGCGAGGAGTGGATCAAGCAAGTGCAAGCAATCGTCCTCCGATTGCTGGAGGACAACGTGCTAGAAGTCCGGGAGAAAGCCAGCGAAGTCCTATGTGGGCTTCTCCACTGCTCCTTTTTACCCGCTACGGACAAGCTTCTGGAGCTGTTCAAGCTTAAGTGCAAGACAAAGATCACGATCCGAAGAGGCAACCGGGTGGCTAGCAGCTGTTCTCTCGAAGCAAGGTAATACATGTCTACTTAGTAAACTTTTTCCAAAGATCTAAAGTACACTGATGTCTCTCAAATAAACACTTTTCTTGGGTCGGAGTTATCAAAGAGGTCGTAAGAAAAACTTACGCCCCACACAGTCTCCCTAATAACCACTACTCTTTAATTACCACTGGTTTGTACACATCAATGTTGTTGTTTGAGAGACACCAGTATGCCATTATTGAAATAAACCTAAAGTCGAAGTTTTTTTGGGAAAATATGTTCAGACATTTTTGGACTAATATTCCAAATGAATTTAAACTGTACAATATTTCTTTCCAGCATGGACACGAGAGAGGCCAACGCAGTGCGAATCCGACACACAGGTGTGCTCGGGCTTTGCGCATTTATTTCTGCTTACCCTTACGACGTTCCCGATTTTGTTCCAAACGTTTTCGAGCACCTGGGAGCCCACTTGAACGACCCTCAGCCGATTCCGGTAAGCTCCAGTATCGACTTGTCAACACCAAAATTAATTTCTTTTTATTTCAGTCAACTATCAGAAAAACTATGGGAGACTTCAAGCGCACCCATCACGATAACTGGGAAACGCATCAACTAAAATTCACCGAAGACCAATTGGCAGTGCTCAGCGATTTAACTGTCCCACCTTCTTACTATGCTTAAACTAACTATCAGCGTTTCTCTGCTTTAAAATGCAATAAAAGTTACGTAGCCTCGAAAGACACTTAGAAATGCAGACACATCAAAACACTATAGTAGACAGAGATAAAATAAATTAAGTAAAATCAAAGGGAAAAAGTGAAAAGCTTACTCTTGCAACCGTTCTTAATGATTAAAATAATACAAATGTCGCTTTAAACCACCACTTAGCATATTTTAAAGGGAATTTTTAAATAGAAGGCGACTTGAGAGGCCCGTAGTTTTCAGGTAAAAGCAATTAGGAAGTTTATTTTGGCAAAATTTTGAAACATTTTATAACCCTGGTTTGTTGATTATTTGAGCTTCTTTGAACCGTAGTAGGATGATGGAGGGCCAATCGAAACTCGCCTTAGGGCACTATGTAATAAATTGTATTTTTCGAAAATATTTAGCGCGGTTTAGATAAGCTATTGAACCTACCTTTACGCATATATTTACGTGTCTGATAATTTCTAATTTGGAGGGCGGAGAGGTTTATTTGATTTTTTTCTATCTTTAAATGCCAATAACCTTAAATACGGACAGAGACTGTGGCTTCTGTCGAGAATTTTTGCTTTCAAAGGAACATTGGGAGAGCTTTATTATAGAAAACTGATCAAAAATATTTAAGAAATTTTAGGATAGCTAACTTTTTCTTTTTCGCCCCCTGTTTTAGATCCAGGAGCCTTAAACCTTAAAGATGAAAAATTAAACCTCATGTTCATGTCGTTAATTGAAAGTTTTGTTATGAGATGTAAATGTTTATTGAAGTAGTTTGACGTGATCTGTGGTAACGAAATCTCCATGAAGAAAGTTTGCTTACTAAATTAGGACTTATCAGACACTTCCAACATAAGACTTTGGAGACAACCCATAAAAGAACCAACTTACGACATTACATGATAGTTAGAGGGAATAAATGGTGATAGCTTGTATTACGGAACTGAATGTAAAATGTTAAGGTTACTTGCTTATATTTTTCTATGTATGCAGACAACTGTATTGAATCCATTGTTCGGAGCACGTAAAATTGATGAAAAAAGAAGAAAAAATACAAAAAGAAGTTTATGAAGTTTAATGCTCATAATTATACCTCAGAAAGTTCAGAGTTCCACAGTTTTTTAAAGTAGAGGAGTTTACCAGATTTTTGAAACATATCTATCTCGTTCGTTACTTGCAACTACTAATGAAAAAAATAAAAATGAAAAACCACAAAAAAATGTTCAAATGTTCGATGCGATGAAATAAATTGAATTAATTTTTCAGGTTTTGAAACTCTTGTTTGCAAATATTGCAGGACTTCTCCGTTCGAGTCGGTGTGAAAACTTTCCTGCTTTTCAATGCCACTTTTTATTTGTCACCAGAAATTTAAAACATGTTTAAAGCTTAGTCGGGACGAACGCATTTGAGTGCATTTTCTATTCGCTTTGTTGCAAAAGTTGGGTCGAAGTGAAAATATTTTGTCCCAAATTCCGTCACTGCAGAAACTTTTTGGATCCCTGACTTTGATCTCACAGGTCATAGAGCCTTAATGTACAAGGATATTTTGCTAAATTTAATGTCATCTAACATTTGCCCAAGTTTAAGCTCAATTGGAGTTAGAAAATTTTTACCTCATGCAAACTTTGGGAGCCCTCAGCTTCACACCCTTAGGCCATAGAGACTTACTGTAGAACTGTTTTTTGCTGGATTGAATACCATCTAACAGTTGCCAAAGTTTCAGCTCAATCGGTTGACTTTGAAATTTTGCCCTTCAGTTCGCCAGGGGAAGTCTTGAATGGCCACTTATTGACCCCAAGAGTCCATTATTTTACATTTTTGAGACCATGACCCGAAACAAATGTTGCTGAAATTGTCATTTTACATGACCATTCTGAATTTCAGCTCAATCGGAGCAACTAAAATTTTTCCCCCTTCGGAGGCCGCTCACCCCACCCCCTTAAGTAATAGGGGCAAACATGTGTTCTGTGATTCGCTAGATTTGACATGATGTATAACATATCCAAAATTCAGCTTAATCGGAAGAAGTATATGGAACTTTCATACAACGGGAAAACCCCCTTAATTACCCCCCAGGCAGTTTTTCGGAAAAACCAAATCGTTTCGCCCACCCTCCAGACCATACATGACAACATGCAAAAAACCGCAGGTCTTTAGCTCTTATAGTTTCGGAGCCTTTGTGACTCAGACGGACGGACGGACGGACGGACGGACATATTGGACACATAAGTGCATTTTTTTCAAAATTGATGAAAATGCACTAAAAACGGTTTTGAGCATATGTTAAGTTATTTATTTTTAGCGAATTGAATAAAATGTCTGCTTTACGCAGTTTACATTGGAAGAACTCGTTACATCGAAGTAGTTAGAGTATCACTCGACTACCTTATTGGAAGTAATGGTCACTTCAAATCAAATGTGTGTGATTCCGACCTTGTTCTGGGGAACGGTTCTCAAAATACAGAGGTATGCAATCTGTATCGAAGTGAAGAACTAGAGTTTGAGCTTAAACATGAGCGCGTTTGAAGAGTGCGCTTAAACACTGAATGTATAACACTAGTCAACGGTCAAATTTGTACATGACTGACTGTAGTTTTTATGAGAAACCAACCTGGAGACAATATTTTTGAAATCTATTGTAGGGTTTGGGAGATATAGGACAAAAAGTGGTTTTTCGGACTTTGCTTAGCAGTTGTAGTAGTGGGGGAGTGTGGAGAGCCTTCAAGGTTCCGGCTCTAGGAGGAACCGAAGTTGAAAATTTTGGCCAATTTGGGTCGAGGGTCAACTCTGAAAATTTCTTCAGCTTCCTTGTTGGCTTTACGCCACAGTTTGGTTTCTCGTAAGACCCCACAGAAAAAATACAGCCACTTATTTACAAAAAACTTTCTTCACTTTTGTCCCCAGTCGACTGGGTGGTTATAATTAATAACCAAATTACATGAAATCAAAAACTACAAGAAGTATTCTGAGTTGCGGGTCTTCGATATCTGAGTCTTAAGAATTATATTCGTTACCATAACACGCTGTTATTCAGGATTTTTTAGGTCGATTTACATGACGTGTTTACAAAAAGTACCAACACAAAAAAACCAGTTTTTGTTGTTGGAGTATTTATTGTAATTTTTCACTGAGCACCTTTAAAAAACACCTTTAATGTGGTGCAGTGTTCCGAATTTATTGAACACGAATGTTGGGAACAAAATTCGTAAAAATTTTAAGTCAATAATAATTAGTGCTGTCATCATTTGAGTACATGAACTAAAAAAAAACAAAATATTTAGTTTGAAATAGTATTATTTTTATTTGAATTATTTTTGTTTATTAAATTTAACACTTCTTAAAAACAATATGGAAAAAGTGCGTTTATAAATGTTAACACAACCATGCTAATTTCTCCAATTTTTTCATTATTTTTCGCAAAATCGGCATCAATAAAATCAATAAAAAGGTTGTTTAAATCTTTTGAACAGTTCAACACTTGCCAGTTTCCTATAAAGCCATAGTAAGCATAGTCAAAGTTAGAGACCAAAGTCAATGAAAATCCTGAATTTTAATGAAAATAGTTTTCTTCTGGACCAACTCTTACTATACCCTTCCTTGACTGTAACAAGACAACAAAAAATTATCTCGCCAATTGCAGCTTGCGTTGGATAATATTATTCTGTCAGCTTAAGAACTTCAATGGACTCGCTCATTTAACGGCTGCGACTTTTATCTGTACCGGTCCATGGACTAAAGTATCATTAAGAGGAATAGAGAAATGCAAATTTCCAGTTTCTTAACATTTATAAAAAGGAAGAATTTTAAATGATAAAACTTCTTATATTGCCAGACAATAAAAAGCCGGCCCATTGTGTAAATAAGCTTACTTGTCTTGAGTCTCTTATGCAACGCAGGAGAAGGAGATCCTTGGCAAGTGTCTAATTCAGCGGAAGGAGCACCGTCCAGATAGCGTTTTTGAATAATAAGAACAGCTATTCGAATTCATTCCAAAGAAACAATGTGGAGGAGTAGAATATAGGCTCGTAGACGTTTTCGGTACTTGTATTGTCCTTAAAATAATGAAAATGAAAATACTCCCAAGCAAACGACAAGAGGCGTAGCTCGAAGTTGCATATTTGCAGATTTCAAGTTAAAAACTTTACTATTTTACAGAAAAGGAAAACCTTCACTGTTTTATTAAGATTTTAAGTTTTAAACCAAAGCAACCAAAAGCAAAATTCCCTAAAAAAAACAATATTCTTCAAAAATTTCTAACACTGCAGGCAAGAATGAGAAAATCGGCCGTTTTGAACTGGAACTAGAGAAATCTGTTGTTTGCTAGGAGCATCTAGAATTTCAAACATTATTAAATTTTTTTATCATTTACTATAACTGCTGACAAAGTGAAAAATTAGGTCTTATCGATAATTTTGATAATTTGAACTTTCAAACAAAGCTAATTAATTTTTTATTGCTAACCCATCTGAGAACTGGATCCTGAACCAGTCGCTGCAAGCAATGTGGTGCGGACTGAAACACTGAGCTAGAAGAAGAGAAAAATTCTTTGTTCACCCGTGCATGTAATTCTTTGTTGTAGGGATTTTGATGTTTTTTGTGAGTTTGCACATTTTCAATGGCTTGTCTGAGCTCCTCTCCACTCCATTCCGTTTTGTATTTAGTATGTTGGTACCGCGCAAGTAACAATGCAAACGGGCAAGCGGAAAAAACATCAAAAGAGCAAAACTGTGAATTGCGAGCAATTGAAGTAATGAGCCTGATGATGGAGATAAATAACGGTGCGTTAATTGAAAAATCCCTTGGCTTGAAGCTGCTTAAATATGGGTAAATAATTAACTCGCTCTACCTGAACTGCCCCGAGTACTTCATTAAACCGCAGATGTTACACTTTCACTAGGTTTGCGGTTTATCATACTAGAAGCGCAGTGATATATAATTAATTGGATTTTCATGAACACGAGAGTGGGGTTATTTGCATATACTTGGACCAGGATGGCCTTATTCGTTTTGGTTTCTGGTAAGTGCCAAAATTACCACGTTATCAGAAAGTGGTGTGAAATGGTCTAACACCTCCCATTACGGTTGAATCCAAAGAATGTATCATATCTTAAAGTCAATGTAGTTTAAATCTAGTTTATTCTCATCGTTTCCGCTCCTCAAAAATTGTACACAGCTAAATAATTGCGTGTAATGCGCTTTTGCAGCAATTGGCTTGACTTTGCTGTGTCTTTTGGAAGAATTTGGAATTGCTGACCTGGAAAAAGATTGTGGGGCTCAAAACATGCCGTTTGTCACTCCATTAAAATCCCTTTGCTGAATGCTAAGTTTTCCATTCGGAAGAAAACCGATCTTAGGGGAAAAAGGCGCATACTCGCTCGGATTTCGTATAGAGAATCTCATATAGAGACTCTCAAGAGACCAATTGAGGTTATATGGAATCACTTAGGTAGGCTCAGCCCTCACAGAAATTTTATAAATGTTAAATTTTTATATTGACTGAGACATACATATAAAATCGCATGAAAATTGAAGTGAGGGTGTAGGGTTAAAATGTCTCTTTTTCGATGCCAAAAATGTAACTTCTACAACTATAATCTTCGCTATGCATGTCCATACTACTGCATTAAATTTGATTTTATTAATTTTTTAAGTTTCTGCTATGAACCACTGATTCTTAAAACCCGTTTTTATTTATTTTTTAGGTTTCAATCGTCAAAAAACACGAAATGTTGGTACAGTATTTAAAAGAGCATGCTAAGCCATATCGCATCTAGGCGAGAAATAACATACAGTAGCTGAACCATTATCTTAATATAATCGGAGCCATTGGCTTCATTTTATTTTATTCGTCCGTCGTCAATTAAAGACGGCCTTATATGTCATGAATCCAATAGAATTTGGTGACTTAATTCTATGGACGTTAGTGGAGAGTCCGAGTAGGTCCAAGATTCATCCTTCCTTCCTGTCAAGACTGGAGCTGCTGATAAGGTTGAGCTGATCGGAATCAGGACTCCTTCTCTCAGGGGCCCACGTCATTGGGCGGCTGCCCTCTCGACTCCTTTATGGGCATGTGTAGGTCCGCCAGATTGTAAAATTTGATATATAGATGCAACTAGAAAATTACAAGCCCAGCAAGGAGGTCAAATTATTATTAGGGTTTGTTACCTCAAAGAGGGAGGTCATTTGAATGCCTCAATCTGGAGTAGCCTCTGCTTCTGCAGTAGTCATAAATAGCTCCAAAACCCAACAACTTCACATCATATTGTGGCTTCAATAATGAGTGAGAAATATCCTATCGGAAATATAAAACCAAAAATACTGGGCCCGCGATTTTCCCTCTGTATCATTGCATCTTATTACTTATGATAAGTGAAACTTTTAAGTTTTTTAATTGTTTCCTCTCAACAGGCTGGGTAGAAATTTAAACGTCAATTGATCATCTCAAACGTAATTTCACGGGGAAAAGTCAGAAAAGACATGAAAAATAAACATTCACGGGATTTCAGGTAACTTCTTCACTTTATTTGCAATCAGATACCTCCACATTTCCACCCTTTACCGTTATTGCCTATAAAGTAAATGCTGAAATCCTTGCCTCTTTGGTTGCTTCATAAGGCGGAAAAGAGTGAATTTTACGATATTTCCTCGTTTCTTTTCCCCAACACCGCACTCGGCTTCACATATCTTGACGCTTAATGGACGTCGTTGCCATTAAATCGAAATATAAAATCAAATATAATGACATCAGGAGAGCGCGTTAAGGTGGATTGAACGCGATATGAGATGTTCATCACGTTCAATAAAATTTGGATTCGAACCAAAATGTTTACCGCAAACACAGAAACTTTCAATATCAAATTAAATGCAGTTGGAAGTTCAAATTACTGCTCATGATGCTCATTGAGATGCGCCAAACACATGTTCATTCATGTTCACGTTTAATTATATTATAAAATATGTGGTTCACTATTCAATAAATATGAAAATTATCGATATCTAGATTGTATTGATGTATAAATGTAGCGTAAAATTTAATTACGGAAAACAAATTGATTTCTCTTGTTTGTGCCGAGCGCCTCAAAATCGAATTCGAGCTCAAGTCTCGAGTGATTTGGCCTGTTCATGTACATGCATGCTACCGTAGTCTTGGGGAGGATTTGGGGTTGAACGTGTATGCTAATAGCATGGGATTTTCCAACTAGTACCATTATGATTGATTGACTTTCAATTATATGCTGTAATTTGGTGAAGAGGTTTCTGCCAGCTCAAACTTTGAATGGAGATTAATTTTCAAAGTTTGCCCAAGGAAAGCTTTTAATTACATACCTCAGGCCCTATTGTGTGAGAACCTTACCGTACGAATGTAAGAATCGATTCTTAATGCAATTTCGGTTGTAGTCTATTTAAAACCTAGAAAGTCATGGTACCATATGTGGCCCTAATCTTTTACAGGGATGGAACTAGAGGGACTCTAAAAATTTTATGGTGGATTTTAATTTCTCCAGTTTAGTTTCAAAAATGTCCTCCAATTCAATCAAAACTTCGTTTAGTGATATTTAAGTGCATTTTGCACAAGGGTAATTTCAAACAGAGATACCAGCTTAGTATTAGTAGGCGTCATGCATCAAAACTGCTAAAGTATTTGGGGTCCGGTTGGTCTTAATAGTTTCTTTCAATATTGCCCACTATTTCATAGCCCCATACGCGTGATAGCAGTCGTGATCTTGGCTAGCAGCAAGTAACAAGTAACCTACTTCTGTTTCTAATAACTACAATTCCATTGCCATAATAAAAATTTGTGTCAATGAAAAAAAAATATTTCGAAATTCGGTTGAATATTTTTCTTCCCCTACTTTTCATCATATTAATTCTGTACCAGAGAAAAACCCCTTTGACGTACTATGTTGAGTAAAGTGTGAACTGTGAGTTGTGACTTTCATCAAGAAACATTCTTCGCGTGTCATCTCAATTTCCATGTCCTCTGCAGAACATTGTTTTGAAGAATGTAGGAAAGAAACGAATATTAAGTGAACACATATTGCCACTTGTTCTCTGCAGCAAAAAGCACTTTTCAGGTCTACTCTGAAATGCAAGACTAAGCCTCGTCATGTGTAACTTTATATTGTTTATATTTTCCCTTTTTTGCAGTACATCAAAAGATAAGGAAAATGTGAGCTTACACACGAGACAAGCTTTTTCCATTTTTCTCGCGAGTGTAAAAAGTTTAGCGTAGCTGCTATTCGGAGTGTGACGTTTTACATCTTTACGCGCAATAGTCAAGTACATTTTGATAAAAAATAATAATAAAAAATTTCTGACGATAGAAAGCACTTTGTTTTATTTCATACTGCGAACATATCCTTGCTTTTTAACTGTTATTACATCGTCAACGAAGAGATATAAGAAGTAAAGATAGTATAAAGCTAGGCTCATTTTAATCTGCAACACGGCTTTGTTATTAAAAAACGAAGGAAGCAGCGAAGTGGAGCCTGAAACAATATGGCTGGATTCAAGTCAAAAGAGCATATTGTTTGCATTGATGAAATCTCTCAAGAAGATTAATGCTACGATCGCTTGGTGTTGCAAAAGTTTTCAGAGCCTATATAGTTCTTATGTGCGTATAGTTATTATGTAAATTATTAAATTCTGAAAGAAAAGCAAGGAATTTTTCTTTCTTTCGAGGTACCAGATGCAGTGATTAAACTTCACTAAGACCTGTAAAATTCAACCTTGGTTATCTTATACAAGTAATTAGTCCATTGTGAACTGTGCTGGACTCATCGCTTGGTCAGTCTACCCACAAGTAAAATAAGCTAGAAAATCTAACAATATATCAGTGATTTTCAGTGATAATTCAATAGACAAAAACTGTTAAAATGAAGTAGACATTGCTTTTCTAAGAACTATTAAGTATAGCTAAAAATTTTTAAATGTCGTTTATTCAGTCTTCTTGTTTGGCCCTTATCAGCCACAAAGGCTCTGCAGCCTCGGTTTCAGGACGGTGCCGGACATTTAAGTTGGTTTTGTATAAAAAGGGAATGGAAGATTAGAAAAGGTGATATAGCTAGAATTGACTCATTCCTTTTTGTAGGTATGTAAATACTAGACAAAGAGTACAGTGACCATGAAGATACATTGTTTTGGTACTTTTTTAATACCCAAGAAGTCTAGAATAAGCCGTATTTCGAAGTATTTATTGAAATACAAATAAATATTCAACTAAGGGATTTCAACCATGAGTAAATGATTAATTGATATTAGTTTGTAATTCATATAAGTTGTAAGTCATCGTCGTCGTGTTTGGCTCTGCTTGCAAAATCGAGTGCCGGTTTGAAAATCTTCAGCATATTGTGGTTTCCACGTGTTTGCCGAATTTCCCGTAAAGAACGAAAAACTCCTTGATTTATTTGCTTCCGCGTGAGGCAAAGGCAGGAAGGCAAATCTGTAACATTGACAAATAACATTTTTCATTTCCGTCGTCGACGACAACGGCAAACAGAGAATGTTTGTGCGAGCTCGGATGTGTATACTTGAAAGGGGTAATCAAACAAATCGCAGTCGCATAAATTGTCGCACGCGGTTTCCACTTCAACGCCCACAACTTGCTCGTGGCAACTCGTTTCCTCACGCTCTCTGGAACAAATGATGCGTGGTATCGAAAGAATCGAAGATTTATCATCGGAAAAGTTTCGGATGCGCTTATTTTGATTGCGGGAATAATTAAAAAGTTACGACCCACACTCTCCTCTCTCGTAAAACTCTTTATGCTTCTCACATTCCTGACCTTTCCCACACATTTCCAAGTTTTCCTTCTGCAACATCTTACGTCTTACAAACATATATCAGCATAATCACGTGTAATTTTGGTCGTTAACCGGCAAGAATCGTCGGCGTCGTAAAAGGAAAGGAAAAGTTTCATGACTTACAAAAACATTATTTTAATTTAAAACGTAATTCGCACTTGGCAAACACCAATTATTCTCGTGTGATTTATGCATGTAATAAATTTCAGGTGAGCGCAAGTCAAATATAAAAGCATTAAGTGCGGTTTACCTCCAATTTAACCTATCTTCCCGTTTTAAAATGAAATAATTTTTTCCGCGTGACGCGAATATCTTGAATCTCTCATGCAAGTTTTTTACATAACTCAGCTGATAAGACTCGGTTTTTATTGGACACGTTGGAGATGTACAGAGAGTTTCATGCTCTCAGGTAGTACCTCCCGTTGGGATATATGTAACAAGTGGGGTTTATTGAGAATAATAATGATCGATAATGGCTTCAAATCTAACTTCACTGAGCAATAACAGATCTGCAATTTTTTTTTATTTTTAAGTTTAAGTAAATTTGGTGTAATACTTGAATAAACCAGCGAATTTTAATAGTTTCTCGGCAGAATTTCAAACTTTCACGATTTAGAGGACGCGCTCTCTCGACTCACCAAGATTTGAGTGGCTATGAAAGGGTCCTTAAAATTTTTGGCGAAAATTATGGGAAAAATGAAAAATATCTTAGGACACTAAGGGGCAGGAGCCGCTAGCTTTGGACCTGCCATTCACGCTGTTGTAGACGCATATCCGATTCAATTACAAAGTCCAAAGTACAGAACACAACGGAGCAGAAATATTTCGAGTAGCGTTGGGCCTGGGAATCGAACTCTCATGACCTTTATCTCGTAGGCAAAAGTCGCAAACATCATCGTTGATGGCTAGGTACTAGCTCGTTTATCTGTTTTGGAGTGGAGAAGAAATATTTGAGGTTATTTTTTCCGTCTTCATATAAGACTGAGGCATCTACAGAGTTCTAAAGCTGAGTTCTAAAGCTAGAGTTCTTCCAGTAGTCTACAAATATGTCTCCCTCCGTTTAAGATCTAAGCAATCTCTTAGTCTTATAGTTTCTTTTATAAATCTTTGTAATTGTATGATTCCAGGATTGTTTTTCCACACATTTTAAGCCCTGTTGCGTAATTACAGTTAGCTTAGTATTATGTAGGTATTTGAGTGGCTTTTGTGCTGAAATTGAAGAACGTACCTCAACCGGGCTCAAAAGTTTAGATGATCTCCTAATTTTTATTGCATTTTCATCAATTTTGAAAAATGCACTTATGGGTCCAATATTCTGTCTATCCGTTCGTCTAAATCGCAAAGACTCCGAAACTACAAGAGCTAGAGACCTGCGGTTTCTTGCATGATGTTATGTATGATCTGAAGAGTGGACGAATTGTTTTGGTTTTTCCGGAAAACTGCTTGTTCAAATTCCACCGATTGAGATAACACTTTATAAACTGCTAGATGGCATTAAAGCCACCAAAAAACATTTTCACACGAAGTCTCTATAACCTAAGGGTGAGGAGCTGAGAGCTCCCAAAGTCAGAATGAGGCGAGAAATTGTTTCTCCAATTGAGCTGAAACTCGAGCAAATGTTTGATGACATTAAATTTAACAAAAAATCCTTCCACTATAGGGCTCTTTGACCTGTGGGATCAAAATCAGGAGTTAAATAAGTTTCTGCAGTGACGGAATTTGGGACAAGATCTTTTCTATATAAAGCCATATTGAAAATGCACTCAAATGCGCTCATCTCCGACTACACTTAAATCATGTTTATTTTATATTAGTTAATATTTACGAATTTCTCTTGGCCAAAACCAGAACGCTTCTGTAGTTTAAATAGGACATTCGTACATTCGATTAAGTTTTTCAATGTCCTTTCTGCTCAGCGAAACTCGTTGTCCAATCTTCGCGTTAGGGTCGTGTGGGACTAGTGTGGGCTCCTGGTTTTTGGAGAACCCATGTGTGCCATAGTGCATAACAGAGTTGTAGTCGTAAGAAATCCCGAAATCTGTTACTTGGCTGCTATTGTACTTTGAAAAATTGTGTTGATTTTGAGGATCGATGTTTTCAAACTTAACAGTGACAAAATCATCGCGATTGAACGTGGATTGCATGTGTTGGAAGCCCAAAGCATGAAGAAATTCATGCATTATCTAAAAAAAAACTCTTGAAAGAATAGGAAATAATGAGTTTTCTGGGAAACTTACGGTAGCCAGTCGGAAGCATCCAATCTCTATAGTATTAGCAGCAAGCGTAAGAGCCTGTCGTCCAGTTTGATAACCAACATAGCTTGAGCATCCTGTACCATTCTTTGAACGGTGGGAGAGAGGTGATACAAATTTAAGCAACCCAGGTTTTACCATATATTTATTTCTTACCACAACGTCTACATAATCGGCTTCATTGGTTCTGACTTTGAACTTTAGACAGGAGATAAGCTCCAGAGTGTCCAAAGCTTTTTTTATGTAAGCTTTTTGATCGTCACCTGAAAAGTCGGGCATTGTTGTTTAACATTAATATTGTCATTAAATTAAAACTTACTGTAGTTCCCCGAAATGGTATAAACAACGATATTGTCCGGCCACCTCTTTGTTGTCAGTCTTATTCCGTTCTTTTGGTTTAACTCCATCCGTTGTTCTTGGTTTAAGACTATATCTCCCTCAAACTCTCCACTTAGCTCCTCAGATCGGTCTCTTTCAACTAATAGGATTAAACCAGCGTTTAAAAAATCAAATTATCGGAATTTAAAATTTCATCTCACCAAGCTTTTGGGAACTCTCAGGTACAAATGGAAAGGCTAATGTGCATCCAAGAAGGCATGATAGCAAAATAATTTTTCTGTTCATTTTATAAAATAATATTATTTCCGTTTAGCTCACAGGTGAAATACTAAATGAGAAATTCGTCTTGAGACTTTCCTTTAAATATGATGCCTGATGTACTTCAAAATATCGCAATGACATAACAAAGTCATCACAAGTAGATTGGTCACTATAAAGATTTTATCTTTAAATCACTCGTGCTCGTAAATACATACTTCACTTTTAAGTATGACCCGTGCATTAACCGATATGAGTGACATATCTACAACTCTACACGTGGGCTACTTTTATAAAGCGAGCTACTGGATCAAGAAGTTTGAAATTGCTGGTAGAAACACATTCCTGTCGATTGTGAAATATTTTAGCAAATGTGAATGATTTTTGTGCCTGCTCATGTGCTTCGTAAAGGTGTTTGAAGGGTTCAGCTGGAGACATGAAGTTTTTAGTGCATTTTCATCAATTTTGAAAAAAATGCACTTTTGTTTTCGATATGTCTGTCCGTTTGTCCGTCTGTCCGTTCGTCCTAGTTGCAAAGGCTCCGAAACTACAAGAGCTAGAGAGATGCGGTTTTTTGCATGTTGTCATGTGTGGTCTGGAGGGTGGTGGAACCACTTTGGTTATTCCGGAAAACTGCCTGGGGGTAATTAAGGGGGTTTCCCATTCGTCCGATTAAGCTGAATTTTGGATGTGTAATACATCATGTCAAATCTAGCGAATCATAGAACACATGTTCGACCCACAGACTACTAAAGTACCTAGACACCCAGATCGCAAAAGTATGTAAATTTTGTTCGTAAAATGGATTTAGTCGGGTACCGTCGGACTCTCCTTTGAAAATGTGAAAACCTTAATATGGTAACTTTTTCCCTCAGACCTACCGTTCTCGAGATATTGGTCTTCAAAGTTGGACTTTTTGGCATCCTCTGTGGGAGAGATGTGGGAGGGGTCAACTTCGAACGACCATAACTAGCTTATAATTCAAGCTTTCGGACTAATTTTTTTATGTAGTCTGTGTGGACTATGACTTATTAAAAAAGTATAGCTTTGGGGTAAAAATCTAAAATTCCATTGAAAAAAAAAATTTTGAATTTTTACCAAAAATTCACCTTTCTCATAAAATAGCGTAGAGCCGCTGCGTTACAATGAGCTGGGCTCTAGTATTTTATGTAGAGGTTAAGTCAAGGTATCTGAGGTACAAAGGGTTTTTCTCGATCTAGTGAACTTCTCGAGAAAATTGGTATTAAGTGTGTGATTTATGAAATTTCAATGAAAGTGAAATTTCTTTCCATTAGTTATCGACCTAAAATTGATTCAATGAACTTAATTTAACTATATCAGATGCATTTCACAGTTATCCAGACAAAAAATGCAAAAATAGCTCGAAAAATTTTATTTTGTGCCCAAAAAGAGCATATGATACGGGAGTCTCGTCATTTTTGTGAGGTTTTGAGTTGGGGTTTTACCCCCGTAGCTCCCAAACGAGGGCTCTGATCTCACAATGGTCTTCGCGAGGTCCCCTCAACTTTTTAAGACGCTTCCGATGGTGCTCAAATGTTGACCCCGGAAGCTCCTGGTGAAGAGCTAGAGGCATTTTTTGGCCGATTTTGGGGGGTCCAAGCATAGGAAAAATTTTTCAAAAATTTTTTTTGTTGAAAATTCCAAATTTGAGGCCAAATACATCCAAAAAAGGGCTCTGGCCAAGAAAATCAGGTTTTACAAAAAAAAAATTTTTTCACCGAATTTTTCCTATGCCTGGACCCCCCAAAATCGGCCTTAAAAGCCCTCTAGCTCCTTACCAGGATCTTCCAGGTCAAAAAAAAGTTTAGCATCAGATACATCTGAAAGGGTTCTAGCTACGGCTACAACATTTTTTTGCCCTCAAGCCTTCGGCTACATGGATCCGGCGGAATTTCGTTGCATTGTAGCTGATGTCATACAATAGGACCTACAATGCAACGAAATTTCGCGGAAATCCCTGTAGCTCCTCCGAAGTTGCTTAGAGGGCAAAGTATGTATTTGGCCTCAAATTTGGAATTTTCAAAAAAAAAATTTTTGAAAAATTTTTCCTATGCTTGTACCCCCCAAAATCGGCCAAAAAATGCCTCTAGCTCTTCACCAGGAGCTTCCGGGGTCAACATTTGAGCACCATCGGAAGCGTCTTAAAAAGTTGAGGGGACCTTCCGTAGACCATTGTGAGATCAGAGCCCTCGTTTGGGAGCTACGGGGGTAAAACCCCAACTCAAAACCTCACAAAAATGACGAGACTCCCGTATCATATGCTCTTTTTGGGCACAAAATAAAATTTTTCGAGCTATTTTTGCATTTTTTGTCTGGATAACTGTGAAATGCATCTGATATAGTTAAATTAAGTTCATTGAATCAATTTTAGGTCGATAACTAATGGAAAGAAATTTCACTTTCATTGAAATTTCATAAATCACACACTTAATACCAATTTTCTCGAGAAGTGCACTAGATCGAGAAAAACCCTTTGTACCTCAGATACCTTGACTTAACCTCTACATAAAATACTAGAGCCCAGCTCATTGTAACGCAGCGGCTCTACGCTATTTTATGAGAAAGGTGAATTTTTGGTAAAAATTCAAATTTTTTTTTTTCAATGGAATTTTAGATTTTTACCCCAAAGCTATACTTTTTTAATAAGTCATAGTCCACACAGACTACATAAAAAAATTAGTCCGAAAGCTTGAATTATAAGCTAGTTATGGTCGTTCGAAGTTGACCCCTCCCACATCTCTCCCACAGAGGATGCCAAAAAGTCCAACTTTGAAGACCAATATCTCGAGAACGGTAGGTCTGAGGGAAAAAGTTACCATATTAAGGTTTTCACATTTTCAAAGGAGAGTCCGACGGTACCCGACTAAATCCATTTTACGAACAAAATTTACATACTTTTGCGATCTGGGTGTCTAGGTACTTTAGTAGTCTGTGTTTCAAACAAAACGACTTGAAAATGCGCTCAAATGCGTTCATCTTCAACTGAGCTTTAAACATGTTTTTGAATGCTGTCTAGTTATGGCGTCTTCTTCTTTTAAGAATCTAACTATTTTTAAAATTCAGGCATTGGGTTGGGAAAAATATAGGAAATATGTGAGGATGTAATTATCCGACCAATGCCCTGGAAGATTGGAATGATTAAAAAAGTTCACCATCAGTTTCATTTTAATGTTCTTCCTTTTTGCCACCAATAATGCAAAATGCAGCAGCCTAGTATACTCTAAGCTTTTAATCCTCTGCCTCCAAACGAGATTTTCCTTAACTACCATTGAAGTACACAGAGGTTGCAAAACTCTAGTACTCACTGTAAAAAATAAATTACCACCTTACTCCTGAATATTTGATCCCACTTTGTTTATTTTTCAAAGTTCATTTTAAATTTTTAAATGAGTTGCAAAAACTAACTGTGCGAGTGTAAGGCACATAATGGAACGCATGCACAGAGCACAATTTAGCTAAGTGCACGCTCACCAGATCCCGTATATTTCGGAGGCACAGTAGCGGGAATCATTTGCATATATGGGATATAAACTTAAATTATATTTAAACTCCCCCATTTCCCTATTTGCGCACGTACAGTTCAGGTTGCATCTTAATTCCGGTTGCCGTTCTTCATTCTTCATATAAACAGAACGAACCAGCGACGCGTAACCTCCAACTATACACCTACAGGACGTAATTCGTTCGTTATATGGAACATTTCAATTAACGAGATCATCAAAAAATTCCAATGCATTAATTACCCCGAAAAAGAGGGTCGAGAAGAATCTTGTTGACCCGCCAAGAATGACATATTCAGGATCTACGTGTTCAATTAAGCTTCCCCTCATTAAATAATTGGGATCCTGATTAAATTAGAGTGGTGCCAAGGACTGAAAAAATCTCATATTTCTTAAGAACATTCAAGATTTTTAATCACGTCACGTTCGAGAAAAGTTATTCATTTGCAACCAAGATGTCTTAGTGTCGCGTCGGCGTCGGCGTCTTCACCGCGTTCTTCTGCCTTCTGCTCCAACCTTATATTTCGATCACGTCTTGCTCTATTATTATTTTAGCAATGCACTTTTTGCTCCGCATCCGGCTGCTTTCCGCAAATAAAATTTTTATTTATTTGGGTTGCTGCAGCAGCTTATAAAGTAAACTGAGGCGACGGTTTCAAATTCACAAAACCCTGAAACGTTTTCCTGTCATAAATTCTCGCGTTGCTTGATAACAATCGCATGGATGGACTGCGACAGTGCTGGAGGGATGCGGCCACCATTGCAAACACAACAAAGAATTCTCGTCATGAGTAAACAGTGAGACCAGGAAAAGGAGGTATAAATCATGAGCAAATATTTGTCTTCAAAATGGTTCACCTCTGTGGGCTCCTCGTCCTTCGTGGAACCATTACCTACACCATGCATGTATGTAAGTGTTGCGAATAATTTTTCTCTTCCCAACTAAACCTCCTGAACTGTCCGTTCGGCGGTTGCCCAGATTTCAGTCGAACCTATAGCCCCAATCAAGCTTTCACTCGTCCTCTACCGTACCTTTTTTAATTCCTGGACTCCACCTTTTTACGTGTTTACGCAACACATCGTACCTTCTTTATATGGCCCCTCTCTCGCTTCTATCAACAAGCATCTCATTAAAAATGAACAAGTCTGCGGCCTCTCAAATTTACCTGTTAATCGTCTTAACGTTCCACTACTTGCATTTTGCATAATTCTCCATGAACGTGTCTGAGCCACGTACGACTATAACTACGCTCGGTGCCGTTGCCAGCACGCTCAAGCATTTCCATAATAAATTTCAATTTACATTTTAATGCACTTAAACTTTTTATCTCATTTTATGCACAAACTTTTTCCATAAATAATATTTACAGTGTAAAGCGGTGTGTTCGGCAACGGTGTTGAAGTTGAGCAAGAGTTGCTAACTATTCTAAAGAGCCCTTCTATGTTACTTCTACCTGTGAATCAGTATCACCCGGTACTGCTTCTATGAGCTCCTGCTGGGAAATGAGCTCAATAGCTGATTATGGTAAGATTAAATTTCCATGCGTCCGTTTTGGAGAACAAAAATACCTCTAAAAATTACCATCTTATCATTTATTTCCTTGTTCGTAATTAACACATGGTTTTGGTTCACCTCAAGTTAAAAAACAATTTAAAATTTTTTTGTCTTTGAAGTTACAATTTTAATTCATCAAGATAATCCTCCAATTAGTTGTTTTAACTTAGTAGTTACTTCATATCCAGTCAGAAGTCATGCCACTCTGGACAAATTTTACTTCCAAGTATTGCTCAGTTTTGATTTAAATTTTAAACGAGCCACATTTCTTGTCTTGCAGTGAACATGGGATTTTAGTTGAACATTTTTCCTTCTCAAAACTCAAGAAGACAATCTTAGTTTTAGGATAGTATTCCTCGAGACAATGTGATTACTGTCAAAGAAAGTAGGAATAAATTTTGTGTAGGCATCACCTAATTAATATAACACTAAACACAATGAAGTTCTAGAGAAGTTATTAATAAAACAGTTTGGCGCAGTTCATTAATTAATCGTATTCTGAGCATCCTCAGGTGTTTTGTCTCCTCCTTACCCGGGAAAGGCAAATTATTTTCAGCTTTGCTCTCGTCTTGTTGTGTCGCTTTTAGCGACTTTGATTGTAAAATTATCTTATGAGATTATAAAACCGTAAATCAACTCGTTGAGGCTTTTCTTCCTCTCCTCGTTCTCTGTGGGCTTAGAAACAACGGCGCAACGCCGACGTCGTGCAATTACATGTTATTACAAAATTATGTTAAAACAAACAAGATGAATTCGTTATGAGTCGACTTGAGAAGAAGTTGATCCATGAGGGCGTATGACAAGTGACGGGCCCTCGAGATTCATGAAGGGCGAAAGAGTTCCCTCGTAACAAAGTCCTCGAAAAATATTTTGAATTCATGAGCATTAACATAATTTCCTGCTTCCACCACTGCTTTGTTGTTTCGCCTGATATAAATATGTATGGCGCTCCTGCGACATTAAGCAACTGGGAATATTTCTTTTCCCGAGAGTTTGACAAGTAAAATGTTGATGGAGATGCACAAGTATGGGCGAAGGCATCAACTCTTTAATATAATGAAATTCGAGTCTCTTCTTTCGTTCTCCATGACATGTTCTTCGTGCAACTTAGCATACATTTAATTTACTAATGAAATTGAAACAAGTTTGTTGAAAGCAAAGAGAAAAAGACATTACTTTATGTAAATTAAGTCAACCCAGACAACGTTCCAGATATAAATGCATGTTTTAATTCGCCAGAAGGTTGGGAAAGCGAGGTGCAGAACAGAGTCTAGATGAGATTGAGTACAAGGATTTGACAGCCGAGGCGTGACTCGTTCAAAAGATCTTCGAGAAAAAAATTTGTTGAAGTGTACGTCTGCTTGCTCTCAGATGTTCTTGAAATCTGTTTCTGTTTGAAAGAGGCATTATTATTGACGAAAATTAACGAAAAGAGTTGTACGAAAAAAGATTAGGATATTTCTTTTGGCTGGGAAGAGATAAGGATACACGAATGTGAATAAATGTTTTGCCCAATCATTCGTTCACATTAATATTGGTATAAATTTTATTCAAATTTTGCAATTGAACAGAAACCATACTTTAAACTAAAAACATGTTTAAAACTAAGTCGGGGACTAACTCATTTGAGTGCATTTTCAAGTCGGCATAGTTACAAAGTTGGGTCGAACTAAAAATCTTTTGTCTAAATATCTCTTTCTGTAGAAACTTAAGGGGTCTCTAGCTCCGTCCCTGGTCATAGTACGGTTATACTGTAGAACAATTATTTGCTAGGATTTACAAGTTCATCAACATACTAAATTTTCATCTCAACCGACGCATTCAAAATTTACCATTCTATGATATATTACGGGAAAGATCAAGTTCTCAGACAAATTCAAATTAATAAATATACTTTTGAACACAATTTAGGAACAAAACATTATTTTTTTCAGGTTTTTGACTACATAATATCAAATTTTTTGTTTCTATAATATTGAGATGAGTTTTCGTTTAATTATTTTAAATCTTACAAAAAACGTTTCATGCTCCAAAATTGTGTATTGCAGAGAAATATACAAAACACACTTTAGGCAACCGTTTCCAACACACCCTTTCTATACAAGTTCTCGCCTTCCTAAGTTAACATGCTTATTTGACACAAAATTGGGCTCCAGATTGATTGTCTCTCCATCACTTTTGGATAATTTTTCAACGGAACGAAGGGTGGGACGTAGGATGTGTCTCCCAAAAGTAACAACTGAGATTAGATGATTGATTAGGCAATCAATTTGCAGCTTTAAAACTTTCGCTCGAAACGTGCGTCAAATGGGGCTTACAGAGGGATCTCGCACCGCTCACGTCCAATTTCAGCTCCACTTGCATGCGATGTAAATAATTTTCCAAGTGAAATTATACGTAATTTGCTGAAACATTGGATAATGAATTAAATTAATAATTGGAGTGCATGCAAAAGTTACGTTAATTACAAAATGAGAAAACGGGAAGTGTAATGTTTTCGCACCCCTCAACTGCTGTGAAAATTGCACTCAGCCCTGATGGTGAATGGAATAGAGAAAAGCTGCCTGGGTTTGCACTGAGTTGATGAAGTGCTATGATTATGAAAATAAACATGCTCTGCTCGAGTTCATAACATGTATCAGATGAAAAACGCGGATCGCATTCGCTTGCCATTATTTATCGTAGAGCTGAGGAATTGTGGCCAATGAAACACGAGGAGTAATTAAATTTAATGAAGAAATTATTTAACCGGGTGAAATGTTGAAGACGAACATAGGTAGGTTTCAATTCACCTTGATATTCACAAATCACATTTAATAAAAAGAAACAAAATTCTACTAAAATGGGAATAAAAAAGTCATTAATATCTTGCAGAGTTATTTTTTATGATTTTTTTTTTCAATCAACATTTCTAAAATGAAATGGTGTGGGCCTATACACTCAGCACAAATATCAATTTGCCCGCGAGTGAATCATATTACCATTCACTTAATTCTGATTTACTTCTTTGCTCTTTCTAAGCGTAAACATTTTGAAAAGTGTGGCGATAAAATTAGCGTCAAAGTATATTGGCCAGTCACCAAAAAATACTAAACAGATATATTAGAGTTCCTACTGAAAAAAAATATTTTGTCTTTTCTTTATTCAGGTGATTTCGCACGAATAAACCTTTAAATTTAATACGAGATGGGTACATTGAAAACTTAACTCTGGTAGAACGACAGGCACTTCGAAAACTGATGTTTTGCAATAACTGAGCTCCAGAAGTTTCATAAATCTTATAGTTTGTCGTGCACTTTTGAAAAATTTTAAAAGTAAGCTACGTGTTTTGTATCATGACAATGAGGATGGACATAGTTTACTCTCTAAAAAAGTAAAGGAATGATGTTTCACTTCTTATCTTCTATATGAATATTTCTTAGTGGAACAAACCGAGACAGATGGAGGGACATCTTCTTAAGTTGCGATGTTTATCGTGACATAATATTTAAACGAGCCCTATAAAATGTACATAGTCTGTGCAAAATCTAAACAATTATGGAATTGAGCCTCGTTTGCCTGACCTCAAGGCGAGGGGCCAGGGCGCAATTCAGGAGCTCAGTTCCGTAGAAATTAACACAGAGCACAGTGGTAGAATATTCTTTAAAAAGACCCTAAATTTTAACTTAGTTTGGATATTTTAGCCCTTCTAGGCATTTAAAGAGCGCTCCGGTCAAAATTGTTACAATTTTGAAATTGTGTGACGGCTTTATCTCTTATCCAAATAAATATATCAAATTATCAGAATGTAAGTTTTAGTTTTGAAAATAATAGTCCGGATTGCCAGCTCTGTAGCTTCAGCCGTTTTGTGTAGGTTAAAAAGGTGGGGAGGTGGGACCTCCAAATTGCCCGAATTTTCGTCCCATTCAACTTAGGTGAGAGAGAAGATAAAAACAGAATATAAAACCAGCAAAACTGTACCGGGGTTCAAACAGATCAGGGGAAAATACTATTGATTGCTCCGAAAGCAGTTGTGCAAGATTTTTTGGCCTCAGTAAACTACCCTGTTAGAACTTTTTTGTGACTTTGAACATTTAAACCTAAAGTTCAAGAAAAATATAATAAAGAATAAACACAAATCAAAACTTCATACTTGTTGTTTAGAAATATTCAGACTTGCGTCTTCTATAACAAAAATAAATTGTAACAATTTTGACCGGAGCGCTCTTTATGCCATTTTTGATTTAGAAACTGCAGTGGACAATTTTGATAAAAACCCAAAGAAAAATTATTAGAAACAATTCATAGGGTTTTCACGTTTGCAATTAATATTATCCCTTTTGGTCGTTTATTTTCTCATCTAATGAAACGTTTTCCGTAAAATATATGCATCACCTTCAATCATTCAAGAGGTGGCTCACTGTAACATTTCCATAACTCAGACTCGCAACGCGGGGCAATTATTTTCATTTGAAATGAACTTAAGCGCCGTTAAAATGTTGTAGGTAAGTAGTTTGCCTCCTTTGCATGTACACACTTTTTCTACGTCTTCTTCAGGGTTGCTTGTAGAAACCCTAGCAACAGCTTCTGGAAAGGAAAAGTTTTCCACTTAAAAGAAAATTTATTGTGATAATAACTTGACAACAAAAGGCTGCTAGTTTTGCTCCTTCTGTTCCCTTCTGAGAAAGAGCAGTTCCACAAATGGCAACAGTCAGATGAGGTCCTGTTTGAGATGCTTAAGTGACGCGGTACTCAGTGACATTTTAAACGAGAGTCTCATTAATTCATTAAACCGTCGTGAGCTTTAAGCGTTCCTCATCGATTCTCCTTGAAACAACACCGAAAGCGAATCAGATATGGGTTGAACAGGTACAGAAATTGATTTCATTGTTTTCCAGTCGTTTAATCTGCTAATAAATGAATTTCTGACCATGAAACCACGCGTAGAGACTGCCTAATCTCGAAACCATTCAACCCTTACCCTGGAGCAGCCAACGAAGAATTGAAAATTAATTAAATAACTTGCTGCAAATTCTATTTCTACCCAACCATGAAGAGGCCAGTAATAGGGACGAACCAATTTGCATCAGCTATCGAGTGCATACATGGAGAAATGGTTTAACTGGGTAGAAGCTTCATCCAATAAATTATTCCTGACCATGTAATGAAAATTAATTAAAACTTGTGCGTCATGAATATGAACCTCCTAATTTGAGGTACACATGTAGGATGATTTTAAGCAGTTGTGACGAGTGAGAGACTAATTTGATTTTGAAGCACTAGCGCGGATTTGTGTCGAAAATTTCAAACAAGCAGATTGACTTATCATCGTATCAAACCCTCTGTCAAAATGAAGATTTCTTTCTGTAAAATTTAGAAGATCCCAGCATGTGCTTGGAGGTTACGGCTAATTATTCAGAGACGTAACTAGGGGGGGGCTAGGGTAGGCTTAGCCCCCCCGAGCTTTTTCAGAAGGGCCCCGTAGGGGCCCCGAAATTTTATTATTATTTTAAAGGCCCCGAAGGGGCCCGATTTAAAAAAATAAATACTAAAATAAGGCCTTTAAAGGGCCCATATTTTAATTTGAGGGGGCCCCTATTTTTGAATCAAGGGGCCCACCGTTTTATTCGAGAGGGCCCCCGTTTTTGATTCAAGGGGCCCCCATTTTTTAATCAAGAGGGCCCACTTATTGAATCAGGGGGCCCACTAGCTTATTCGAGGGGGCCCGCATTTTTGAATCAAGGGGGCCCACTTATTGAATCAGGGGGCCCACCAGCTTATTCGAGGGGGCCCCCTTTTTTTAATCAAGGGGGCCCACTTTTTGAATCAAGGGACCCACCATCTTATTCGAGGGGGCCCCCATTTTTGATTCAAGAGGGCCCACTTTTTGAATCAAGGGGCCCACCATCTTATTCGAGGGGGCCCCCATTTTTGATTCAAGAGGGCCCACTTTTTGAATCAAGGGGCCCACCATCTTATTCGAGGGGGCCCCCGTTTTTGATTCAAGGGGCCCCCATTTTTGAATCAAGAGGGCCCACTTATTGAATCAGGGGGCCCACCAGCTTATTCGAGGGGGCCCCCACTTTTGAATCAAGGGGGCCCACTTATTGAATCAGGGGGCCCACCAGCTTATTCGAGGGGGCCCCCTTTTGAATCAAGAGGGATAGGAACAGTGCCGCGTTTATCATATGGACAAATTGGACACTGCCCAGAGGCCCCCAAATCTTGAAAAATTCGGTAAAATTTTGGTCAGAAACTTAGCACTTTCCGCCCCATTTTATTTAGCAGGGGGCCCCACATTCATGTCTTTAGGGGCCCCATTTTATTTAGCAGGAGGCCCCACATTCATGTCTGTAGGGGCCCCATTTTATTAAGGAGGCTCTAAATTCTTCAAAACTTAAAAAGGCTTTAAAAATTTTGCGCCTGCGGTGCGCTGTTTTACTTTCACTTTTTACATCTCAGTCCTTTGAAATACATAAATTGCTTATGACCCAACACAACTGTGACTTTTTTAACAATTTGAAGCTGGATAGGGATTTTAGTCATTGCTTTTGATTTTTCGATTCTTAAAGGAGCTTTAAACATGGTTTTCTTATTCTCAATTATTGCATACTCCTAAAAATTTTCGCGCCTGCGGCGGGCCTTTTTAAAAATAAATTCCAAAACCGCTCCAAATTTATGTAAATAATTTAAGATACATTTTTGACATATATGGTCTTACAAAAATGTTAGAAAATTTGTGTAGAGGTGGGTGGCCCCGAAATAAAAACGGCCTCGGTTATTCATTTCAAACACGTGACATAATATTTTGTACATAATATTTGTATCAATATAAAAAATTTGCAGGAATATTCTGTACAGAATTTGTATTTATATAAAATTTTTTGTTTATTTATGAATTTAAATTGTAACCCATCTAAAATTTCGGTCAGTAACTGAAAAAACCTATTTGATGTAGAAATTAAATTTTTATTGGGCTAAGGGGGGGGGCGTCATTAAAAGTGCCCAGGGGCCCCCAAGTAGGTAAACGCGGCACTCGATAGGAAGGGGGCCCCCGCTCCAGGTTCAGCCCCCCCGGTTTCAAATCCTAGGTACGTCTCTGTAATTATTCCGACCTTAGCTCCTCAATTCAATTACTCGAGTTAACTGAAGATAGATTAACAACGGAGTTTCACTAATCGAAACTATGCGGTTGTCACTCAAGAGTTTCCCGATATTACTTGCACATAATCAGATTGACTTTAAGAGCCAATGCGAGCTGACATGTGCCATGTCGAATCATATTAAGCGGCACGTTCGTAAAAAATTGATTTTGTTTACTGACCCACATGACACATTTTCTCAATTTATGCGAGCACACGTTCAGCAGTCATTAATCATTTTGTTCATATCGGGACAAAATATGTACGATACGCGACGATTATGACAATTTTTGTTCGATGATAGAGCGTGAAGGTTATTTTCCAAATCATTTTTTTGAGCGCATCAGATCCATAGAAATTTCCCGGATGAATGCCGGAGACTGATGAAAATGACGGTGGACATGTTTTAGCGCAGCTTTGCCCGATCGCAAAATTGAATCAGTCAACAGAGCTGCATGCACTTTACAATCTCTGAGCACCTCCAATAGTCTGTTTTGAATCCCAAGGGGTCGTTCACAAAGATTAAAATGCTTTTGACTTCCTCCAAATGTTTCCCGAAAAACACAAAAGACTTGCGAAAAAATCTGAAATTCGGAGAGTGGACCATTTTTGAGGACGGACCCTTCATGAAGTTTGGTAAAATGCCAACAGCAATGGTTATAAGTGTCACGGTTGGTGTCTGAGCCTAATTTTTCCGGATGGATTGGAAGGTAAAAATTGAGTTTCGTTCGTCCGCTCCGAACGGTGAAATTTGCATGTGAATTCCTATTAGGGGAAAATTTATGAATGCTCTTCATAAAAAAATCGACGTTTTCAATGAATGCATTCCCATTCAGACCCGGTTATCATCAATTACTCAGGCGATATGCGACACGGGTGCGAGATGGGAACACAACCAAAACATCCATTATCGTCCTGTTGCTAGGCTAGCTCCGGCTATGTAGCTTCAAATTTATGTAAATCCCCCGCGTGCTAAACTTTCCCATTAAGTCAGACCATCGTTGCACATTGTGGAAGATGATTTTTTCCGGGCTCTCATGGTCTTATTTTTTTATAAATCTGTGTAAGTCAAACACTGCCTCTTGTTTTCAAAAGGGCTGTTTGAAATGATGTTTTGCCCTTGATGCCTTCAATTACTCCCAACATCGACGTTGTTTTCACCTTAAGCTTAAACTTATTTTCAGCAGAGACCATAGAGCTCAGGGGTTTGCTCTTAGTTGAGATAATGTTATTTTGGCAGCAATTATGGCGATTCCAAATTTTATCATGGATAAAATTAATTGCAAAAAAACGACAGGTTGAAAAATGTATGTGTTTTGCTCTATTATTTCAAATTGAACTTTTAGTAGTCGTCACAGTAAATGTATGATAAGGTATCTACTTGTATTTAAAAAAAAAAAACTAACAAAATAATTGACTCAAAAATTTGAGTTATTTTTCCACACCTGTGCTATCGTACCTACTGTTTTTGGAATCTAAATCGTTTTTCTAGTCTGAACAATACAAACAAATTTTTTGAACCAATATTTCAAACTTTTATTTTAATCAAAAATTTGATACCAATTTAAATAAACTTACTTACTTCTCCGGAGCTACAACCAATTTTTGGTCTTAGCCGAGTCAAGAATCCGATTCCAGTCGGTACGGTCCTGTGCTCTCCTTTGCCAGTTCCCGACATTCAGGGTACGTAGGTCCTGTTGTACCCCGTCGATCCAGCGGTTCTTGGGGCGTCCCACGCCAATTTTTTTTTATTATTTTTTATTTTCAATTTAAATAAAAAATTTACCCAAATAGGTTCGTTGATATTTTCCTATGCTATTACGGTGTATTGATAAATCCATCTTTCTAAGACTTAAAATATGTGTTCAGAGTTAAAGTTGCACTCATAGAATACAAATTTCGGCACACTGTGCACTTACCCGTCCATTGTTGAGCCCAAATAAAATAATCCATTTAATTGGTTTTTGATCTAATTGATGGTAACAGCATTAGGCTCGAGAGTTCTCTTGATATATTCCAGATTTGCGCAGCTCGAAGCGTTGTAGCAAGAGTAACTGCTGGGTGCTATGTGTTAGCTCGTATAGTATGTAGATAACCGCGTCAACTCAAATGACTAATTCAAAATGTGACCATAATGCGTGCTGCAATTTGTGGGAGAAGTATTTTGAGCAAAATAATGCGACACCACATTGTGAAATTAGTAAGTAGGTAAGCTGATGGCTTGTGGTGCGGCATCGTAATGAATCATGATATACGTCCTGATTCAGTCTATTTAATCGTATAATTTGAATCCAACTATCATCAAAAACCGAGCTACTAATTGATTTGAATGAACCTTCGATTGATCTACAAATTAACTACGAGTTTAGATGCGAATAAACACTTTTTAGTATCTACTAAGTATAGAATTAATTACCTAAGCCAACGAGTTTCAAAGCTTGCCCTTCATCAACTGGGCTGTGTCAGACTTACTAGAAGAGAAACTAGAAAAATCTAGGGGAAATTACTAGAAAAATCTAGGGGCTCGTACGTCGCTGAAACTGTTGTTTTGTGAGGCAAAATAATGGGGATTTGATCGGAGGCTCGTCTTCGTACATAAGCGGGCAGGTAGAGGTCAGCGATGTAACAGCTTTCCCACGCTTCGATGCATCGCTCACCTGTTGTGCAGTATGTTTTGGGATTTAGATTAAAAATATGTGGTTAGCTGAGATTGAGTTAAGGTTTAAATTAATTACTTATCTATGAACTTTGATTTCTCAGATATAACCAAGCTTTTTGGGCATGGTTGCTTTTCTTTAGCTTAGAACTTAAATTATATCAAGATCAAGATCAAACTATTTGTCAACTGAATGTCACAGAAAGGTAATAAATATCACGATGGAAATTTCCCTTTTCAGAATACCTTAACTTTGAGTTTTAAGTGATTGATTGCGAAGAAATTAAGTCACTAAAACAGCGTTATTCACGCACATTATAGTTTTTATTTTTTAATTATCGTACGCTAGAAACTCTGGCATATCGTGCCATTTCTTAAAGCTTCAGACTTTACCTGTTGTGAAAAAAATGACATTTAGCCTCTTTTGAGCAGTTTGAAAATGTCAAATTTGCGATTGCCTACGAGAATGGACGTATTGCGTTTCCAGAAGCATTAGACGGTAGTTTTAAAGACTCAATGATTTTTCAGAGGTATTTAAGAAAGTAGGTGAAGGAACAACGAGAGTATTAATTACTGTTGTTATTGTTAATAATACATAGAAAATTAAAAGTTTTGATGTATTCCTCGAACAGTTTATTTTCAAACCAAAGTGGATATTTCCCCCGTAAACTCCTCAGCCTCGCTAGAAATGGTCTCAAGTTCAATTTGGCGTATGTAATTCTATTCAATCGGCCTGTTAGGAGGAAAATTGAGGTTTTGGAGTGTAATGTACGCAAGTGAGGCATCCTGACACCGCCGACATGGCGTGATACTCGGTGTCCCCGCTTTGGGTTGAGTTGGAAATGAAATAAATCTCATATAAAATCCTTTCTCCCCGGCAACAACGACAAAGCGCGCTGTTACTTTTCATTCATGACATTTCCCTTGAGGTGAATTATTACAGACGGCACGAGCGACGACAATTCAATACGTACGGGGGACGTATTTATGTGTGGATACGGGGGTCGACATTGTTATATTTATTTTCACACTTACTCAAGATTGGGTCTTTGTTGACTACGGCGACGACAACATATCAAGTGCAGAGATCCCGAAAGACATCAGGAGTGGGGCCGACACAAAAGGCGCGCGAATCCGCATATTTCACGTATCGACACCTTTGAACTAAACCGCACATTTGGGTACGAATGCCAATTCCAGCAAACACCGTAAAATATTGTTTTCTTAAGGGGGGAAAGATAAATGATAAGCAAGCGAGTGCGGGTTTAAATGGAGGAAAGCCAAATCCGTAGGCACGCAATTTTTAAATGAAATGTCACTTTTCCACATTTTCGCATGCTTGGAGCAGCAGGCGAACGCTCGCTCCATGTGTGCCACCGATAATCATCATCATTCCGAAGACATTTCAAATTTGTCACACACTTTCCTTCGCTTACTCAGACATTTCTTCCCGGGACGAATAACAACTACAAATTTTGTTTTCAGATTATGACGCGAGGCAAAATATTAGATTTACATTGAGCACAAGCACCTGATTGCTGTAAGCTGTTTTGTTTCTTGTTAGAGATAATTGTTCCCTATGTCTCATTAGTTACCAAAAGTTCATTACCTTTCGAGATTTTATCAATATTTTTAGTTTTTTTTTCATTTTTGGCGTATGGCCTAAAACGAAAGGTTGAGTTTTGTCACATTTAGACCATTTATGAAATACTTTAGCCTTTGCATCATAATTCAAAATAAATGCTAAAACTTTTAGCTGGCAATTCCATAAAGTTGGATCGTTGAACTGCTGACTCAAGGATCACTCTAAAAAATAAGCCCACTGGGAGTTGTAAGCAATCGTTCTCGTCCACATTTCATTTCAGTCATCAACGTAGTTTCTTTGTTGAATTTCACATACTTTTTGAGTAGCTGTTAGAAATTAGGGGAAAAAAAGTTTGGATATCGATCTTTATGCACTAAATATAATCCAAAGAATCCTCTTCAATGCCTTTATACTATTTGAGACTAAACTGAGTTATTGAGTGGGTCACAATAGTTTCTTAGGAACCTCCGTGACTCTTTACCCCACCCTCGAATCTATCTTATCTCGGCTATTGAACTTAGTTCGAATTAAAATTTTAAGAAGCTGAACTGTCAAAAGTGAGTTTCATCAATAAAATATCTAGTTAAAGAAAATTACAAAATAACACATACATATAGTCCTACTAGAGCTATTAATCATACACTAAAAATGACATCATTCGATTTTGCATTGCATTAAATTCGATTTTGCGTTGAGGGATCAACTCAAGCGAACTTTTAATCTAGCTGATAACCTTTCTTTACGATAGTGAACTTGACTTAACTGGCAAATTTGTTTGATATTAGTAGGAGTGCGTGAAGGCATAATGCTCATTCACTATAATCACAGTAACCATTAAAATATCGCAGGGATTTAAATCCTTGAATGGAAAGCCTCGGATGAGTCATTTTCGTCTACACGCGAGTAGCCTGCCCCTGTCATTTTCAAGTTTTACCAACGCGCTTCGTATAAATTTCATATTTCATTATGTGACAATTTTCTCACGACCACACGTTCCTTGGAAACAGTTATAAGAGAGGTGTAAAATTTCGCGGCTTTACCTCATTTTGGCTGCTTCGTGAAACGGGTGTCGGTATTCAAAGTGGCATGATACGTACGAGTGTATGGGGAAAAATATGCCATTGAATTTTAATTTTATTGTTATGATTGTGGAAAGCCTCAACATTGCAGAGTTTTGCAATTAAGTGATTATCGTGAGATCGCAATTTCACCCCGTTTGAATAAGTGAAAGGATGGAGCCAAAAACTACTGAAATATATCATCCTGAAGCTCAGAAAATCTATGATCCAGAGTAAAACTCAAATCAAAATACAACATCGAAGATCAAATAAAAGAAGTGCATTTTCCCATGTTTGATTTTAAGGGAAACTGATTGCTCAATGAGCATAATTCAAGATACGAAAAAAATTAATTCAAATATGGATTTATTTGATTTAATTTAATTTAAATGAATTTTTTCAGGCGCTTCTTGTTTGATGACTACTTTGAATCATAGCTCAATTAGAGAAACTCAGAATTTCACTCGGGTACTTAAGGTTAGCATTTAGTTTTGGGGTCTTACTAAGCCAAAAAAGGCTCTTTTGGGAATCTCTTAGATACACACTGCTGATCTTCAAACAGGTGAAATTTCGTTCTAAATCACTCAAAAGCCCTTGAGGGCTGTTTAGCACATTTTTTTCAATAATGTGCTTTTGTTCGCGGTTTGCAATTTAAGCAATGATGTCCCACTTTGGAGGCTTTTAGCTCCGAAACTAAGGGTCAAAAGAGCCAAGTTGTCAATCGAGTCGACTGGAAAGTGTGACAAGATTCGAAATCGAAAAAAAAAAAAAATTTGGCTCGGAGGAGTCCGAAGGACCCTCGGAGGACCCCCGGAGGACCCCCGGAGGACCCCCAGAGGAGCTCCGGAGGACCCGGGGGTGCCTCGAAGGAACCCAGGAGGAGCCTCGTAGGACCCCTAAAGGACCCCCTGAGGAGCATTACATTGCCCTAAAGACCCTCAACTTTGGAAGCTGATTGCGAGGCTCTCAGGCTATAGTTTCTGACAAGCTAGAGCATTCCGGAATCTTTGAGGCCTAAAAAATCTGCTGATACCACAGTCGACCCCCTTCATGGCCGATGAGAACCGGAAATAGCGAGAATGTCGAGGCGCCTCCAAAGGAAAATTCAATTAAAATCACGAGATTTGGAGGCAGATTGCTCGACTTCCAGGTGGTTATTCCTGGCAAGCCAAAGTATTTTGGAATCCTTGGAGCCTAACAAATCTGCAGATACCACTTTTGACCCCCTTAATGCATTATTTTTTTAAGTGTCCTTAACTTCGTATTTATGCAAGTTTCTTTAATTATTTTCTCTAATTTATTTTTAAATTCCATAATGATAATGAGAATTGCTTAAAAATCGAAAGTTTCTTCCATATAAAAGGCTTTACCGGCTTCGAAACGGGGAAGGTACATTACAATTTTCAAGCTAACTACAAATACAATATGTTTTAGTTTTCCATTTACTTGCTAGGTTGTTTTTCTAGCCCAAAATCAAAAATTTAATCTATCACAAACTTTAAATCTAGTGGTAGGTACTGCTTCCAAATAACCAAAAACGTAGACATATGTAGCTACTCCTGTTTGTAAAATCCTGGAATGAAAACAGTCACATGGCAGAAGCCGGTTCTTCATTTTGTTTTGGTTTTCATTCGTCATTCGTGTGGTTGCTGGAAAATGCAGTTTAAAGGGGAAATACGAGGCACGGACCTGCGCAGAGGCTTTAAGGCTTTCAACACGTGGAAATACTGGAATCGGGTAACATCGTTTATTCACAGCAGCTTCGTGAGTTTTCCGAATAGCTCCTACACCTGCATTTGGGAACCATTGATGGTAGTGAAAATTCAGTCAGTGTCGGGTTGCTTACACGAGCGGAAGCATAAATAATTTTGCGGTCAAAATGTTTGCGTTTTTAATGATTATTAAAATGCTACAAATGTGATGAAAGCACTTTATAAACCTCAGCAAGGTTCATTGTGTAGTGAGAAACGTCATACTGTTGGAAAAAGGCTCCTTAGCTAAAAACTATTGAAAAGTGTAATAATTACTGGGCAAAAAATTAATGGAAATTGAAAGAGCGTGTTAATTGGGCAGAAACATGCATATAGAAATCGGCTAGTGAGCTAGTAGATTGGCTTGCGGGCGCCGATTTTGAAGGTAGGATTGAGAATTAAGCTTATGAAGAAGCCCAATATTTGTTGTCTGCGTCACAAAAGCCGTGGTGCGACAAACCGCAATATTGGAAGTAAAACGCTCATAAATGAAATATGCGCTGTTTGTTTGGTTAGGGCTTGTTCACATATTACGTAACGGTGAAAATCGAGATTTTCGACCCCCACCCCCCCCTCTGTCACGGTTTGTCCTATACAAAAGTACTTGAGTTTGTACTGACTGTCACGGAGCGGCCAACCCCCCCCCCCCCCCCTTGGACCGTGACGTAATATGTGAACAGCTCCTTATGCAAATTTCGTTGCGTTATTTTCAACATGCCATTGCCATCACCCTTCCTCCCGCAAGCTCGCACATTCTAAATGAAAATAAAGTTTCTTGCATTAATGCAGATTTTGTCCCCGTTTCTTTGTCTTTGAAGACTCATTATGTTGGATGTCGAGGGTTTCTTCTTGTTTCTAATCTTCACCAGGCAGCACTTTACAAAGTGAGTGAAGTGGTAACAATTTTTATCAATTAAACTTGCTCACAGTGAAGTACACATGTGGCTTCTCAAAATGAAAAGCGGCTGTTTCTTTGCAGCATCGAAGAGAAATGTGAGTCGTTGAAAACGAAAAATTGGATTCTAATGAACAAAGACATAAAAGAAAATTGTAGGTACAGAGAAAATCCAATTAGTCCTTAAGATGCCATTAAACGTTTTTTCGAACAAATACATTATTCTCTATTGTTTTTTAATACTTTAATATTGTAGCTTTAAGGTTAGTTGAGTTCTAGCGCTCGGAAGCTTTTTCAAAAGTTCTTAGCAGGTTATATCATATAGATTGACCATGGTTCCGTCCTTCAGAAAACCTCTTTGACTCTAGTAAAATTTGTTAAGCTGGTTAAAAGGATATAGTCATTTTCATAGAATCTTTCCAGTCTTTCCAGTTTTTATGAAAAAACCCCGAAAACAATGGCTTTAAAAAGTTTGGTTTCCTGAATTAAATTTTTTCCTGTTTGGAACTGAAAAAGGTGCTATTTGTGATTTTTTGCAGTTGGTTTCAAGTTCAAATGGTGGTTAATCATTCCTTAGAGTCATGTCCTTATCTATATGGTTTAGTTTTGCGAAAAGTCGTTTTTGGAAATTTCATGTTTGAATATAAAACTTTATGGAGTCAAAAATGATTTAAAAAAGTTGTGATACAAACAAAAAAGTTTCTCTTTGCCCATTTTTAGCGTTATATACGCACTAAATGTATCATAAAATGTGTTAGTATTTTTGGAGGGTTAAACTAGCACATACATAAACAGGTTTAAACTTTCAACTGGATTGAGAGGTTTCAGAAAAACATTGGGTTGGGTTTTTAGCGAAAATTGAGGAAAAGTTAGCGTTACGTACGCACATTTTTTGTCACACCATCTTTACTTCGCTTTACTAATTTTTATCAAATCTTTGACCCTTCAACGAGTACTGGATAAAATATTTTCAGAAAAACTCCCAATGGTTCGTAAAAACACTTGGTATCAGCGAGGTTGGGACACCCTGTACTGAATGAAGATGTATGACCAAACGCTAAAACCCTGGCTTTCGTACCACTTCTTAAAATTTCAAACTTGGCCTCCTTTGAGCAGTTTGGACGTTTGCGAGAATGGGCGTTTTGTATTTGTGGTTATTATGATCAAAACAGCTTCCAAAAATTGTTAAATTGTCAACTTTTAAGTTTTAATTTCCTACTGTGTTGGTTGTTTTGAGAGTTGAGTTCATTTAGTTGTAATATCAGATCTACAAAGCCATTTAACAATTTTTGGAAGCTTAAACAATGAGGATTGGAAGATATTACCAAACGGAGATCGTGCCTTTTCCATTTTTAAGACCTCTTAAATGAAAATTTACGCCTCAGTTTAAGAGTTATTAGAGACCCCATAATTTTTTTGTGAAAAATATGAAAACAAAAAAAAATGAGGGCTAGGTCAAGCGGTCAAATTCAAATTTAAAGGATGGTCATTTAAATCAACAAGAGGTCTGACCAGCACATTTTTATCAACAAAATAAGAAAAACTTAAGTTTACGGAATACTCCAATTTATTATGGCACTGCAGCCTAATAATATATGTGTATTTCGAATCTTAAATGCAATGCAGCAGATTGTCGTAAATCGAGTGTGAAGAGCAAACAACAAACAACGTCAAAACACGGAAAAGAAAATGCCGTATTTGTTCATATGGTCCGCAAAACCCATCTCATCTCACAGTTGACACAACAAATGCGGTCAAAAGCACACCGCTTGACCTAGCCCTCATATGGATGCTAGCATTGCTGGCAACATAAAGGAACTTGCCAACTAACCGCTCGCACAACAATGGCATTTTGTGTACGTTGATACATATGATTCGTTCTCCCGGCATATAAATACGGAAATACATAACGGGACACCCTCACACGAGGGCACACCGACATGATAGGTATTTATTGGCCACTTCCTCCTCCAATGCATTTCTCATCTGTCAATAAGCCATTACAGAGCCAGCTTTGATAGGGCTGCTAACTTTTGGGTCTTCCAGATCCAAAATTTAGATAGTCCTGAGGCTGACGTAACCCGAATCTGATCTATGTGAGCTTGAACCTAAGCCGCAAAACCGAAATTCGAGCATTTTTGTCGAGCGTACGGTGGAACGAATTATTTTGTGTCGTCCAACACTCGTTTCACTACTTTACCATCACCTCTTCAAACATTCAAGCACTCGTATAGCTGCAAGTATATGAATATGTTATACATTAGTGTGGCATGCTGGGCTAGCTCATGAAAAATGAATGCTCGTGTCTGTCTGGAAGGAAGCTTATTTAGAGATGTCTGCAGAACAAAATTGCTGAGTTAAATTTAGAAACCTTGATTGTGGGAACATAATTGCGTAAAAAATCCTTTCTATTCAGCAAATTACTTATGGATTTGGCAACTGTTTTGGGCAGAATTGGATTTTGAATGGAAAAAATAAAAATACGTATTTTTAGTGGAATAAAAATAGAGTCAAAATTAACACCTCGCTTTTAAATGGTTCCGGCAGAACTTTAACTTTTCCGACACCTTCCAGGTTACGCTTGACAATTTGCAAAAAGTCGTAGGTCTCTAAGTCTTATAATATCGTAGCCTTTGCGACTCAGACAGATGGACAGATGGACGGAAATATTACCATAAAGTAAAAATCGAGATTCAGCTTTCGAGAAAATCAGTCACCTTTGAATTAAAACCTTCAAGAGCAGTTCTAGTCTATGAGCAGTCCCTATCCCATCAATTAAAAACGAGGAAATTCGATTTTGGCAACCAAACCTCCACATTTTCGATTAGTATCCGAAACCACAGCACACAAAGCTGCGCTTATGAAATTTTACCTTCGGTGAGCCAATTATCCCCTACTTTACTCACACAGCACAGTAACCTAATCATCACTGACCCTTGAATCACATTACGCCGAGTTGTTTCGAGCCAAACTCGGTGATTTTTGAGCACCGGTGTCCACTCCCGGTGCGTCACTCCCTGACCTGATAACTGATTTTAAAACCATCGGCCACCCACGCTCACGTTATCATACTGGGCCGAAATATTGATTTTCGAAGTGTTTCGGGAATATGATTACAATAAATACCATTCTCTGGCTTTGAAGGCTGTTATTTCGTTCCATTATCGCAGCTCCACTCAGGATTCAATTTTCTGAAGCTCTCAGTAGTTTGTTTACTTGGTTCTCAATGATCTTGGAGAGTAAGTTTGAGTGCCTACTGCCTGGCTTCCGCAAACTAGCGCAGGATAATGGAATTTTTTTTGTTTGTATTTTCATTCCACTTCAAACTCCAATAAGCGATCAGTCGAGCTGTGTTTATTAAAATACTTCAAAACCAATCAGTTTATCGGGAGATCAATGATAAAAACCCATTGTAAAGTAAAACAAATGCGGATACGGCGAGCTCGGAGTGCTAGAGTACCAGATGCGGCTCAAAAGACCTGATAGTTTCTCAAACTATCAAGGTGAATTCTAGGAAAAAAATGAAGAGTGGAGAGGCGAGGAAAGTTAATCGCCACCATTGAAGAGAGAGGGACGCCCTAGTGACAGTAGTGCCTCCGTTGTTCAGATTGGATGCTTTATTTTTCCAGTTCACCCATTCCGATCGGAATCCGATAACGAAAACAATTGAATTCATTAGAGTAGAAACGAAGCTAAATTCCTCTCTCCATACAGCAAACTCACCTTCGATTGTGTAGACGACAATACGTTATTCAATTACAGTAATCAATATCGTGATTGGGGAGCGCTTCCCATCTTCACGGTATTCTTTTCCCTTCTCCGTTGGCGTGTGACACGCTCGCTAGACGAAAGTGGAGAAGCAGTAAGACCTGCGTTGAGCAAATTAATCACAGTTTTTATACCCAAACAAAAGCGTCTCGTCTTTCTCCCCCTGATCACTTCGTCGCGTTGTAATTTTTAAATTATTCGCATAAATACGAAACAATTTGAATGTAAGTGCGATGGCACGCCCGGATACTATGACTGACGCCGTGCCATGCCAAGGAATATAAATTTGAAAAGTTTTAATTGCCATCACGACACAATTTCGCAGCGGTGGCAAAAAGCCTGCGACGCGGACGGACTCGAGCACCAGCACACACTTGTACTCACTCGCACAGAATTGTAAATGCCAAGAACTGCTCAGGAAATAATTTCAATTGTAAATACAGACATTCAAATCTTTGGCGGGTTTGGCTGTTGTACGTAACTCTGTAGGCTTGGTGCATTTGAGGTAAAGTTTCTTCACGGAATCCGAAATGGAATGCAATTAGCGGTACAAAGACATAACTGCAAATCAACAAAGCTCTTTGGACTGGTGAATTCCAACGATACATTCTAAAAAAGATAAAACAGCGCTTTAGAGTAGTCTCTGGCACATGCACAGGGTCTCAACCAGCGACGTAGACAAGGATAGAGATTTCAATTTCACATTTTCACACCTTTGATAAGAAAAATAGCGGATTATTTGTTTTGAAAGGTATACATTTCAACTTGAGGGACGCCCACTTCAGCTTACGGCCTACGGGAATCCCACATTGATTTAAAGGTGTCTAATTTAGCTTGAGACGGGTTTCTACTTTTTTCTTTAAAATTAATTGCTTTCCATAATATATAATGAATAGAGATAGCAAGTGCTTCAATGATATAGGACCGATAATTCACTTTCAATTTTTCAAGAAAAGGGGAGGGGGAGATCAAAGTGAGTCCCATGGCGCTGAAAACCTTACCCACACCACTGGTCTTTACTCAACAACGCAAAAAAAAACGATTCACTGAAAAAGAAAAAGTGTTTCGAGAATAAGGGAGTTGCGATAATTTTTGTCAATAGGGGACATCTTTTCAATGTTTGATACATGCTTCTAATCGAGGTACATACATTTAAAGCTTACGAATGTACGTAAGTGTGTATGAATTTTTGCTTGGAGGTGCTTTAAATCGAAACATACTTTCATTTTTATTTTTGGACAAAACAAATTACTGAAATATTTGTAAACCAGTTATACGTTGTCTTTATCACTATAGGGTGAACGAAAGTTACTAATATCAACCTAAAAAATTAGAACCTGGAAGAATTGACGAATTCCCTTGAAGAAATTTTAAATTTCCTTTTTAGTGCATTTTCATCTACATTGCACTTCATTTACATTTTCATCTATTTTGAAAAAAATGCACTTATGTAGTTACGTGTCCGATATGTTCGTCCGTCCGTCTGATTCGCAAAGGCTCCAAAACTAAAAATACTAGAGACCTGCAGTTTTTTGCATGTAGTCAGGTCGACTTGTTTTGGTTTTTCCGGAAAACTGCCTGGGGGGTAGTTAAGGGAGTTTTCCCGTTGTATGAAAGTTCCATATACTTCGTTCGATTGAGCTTAATTTCGGATATGTTATACATCATTTCAAATCTAGCAAATAATTGCACACATGTTTGCCCCTATCACTCAAGGGGGTAGGGTGAGAGGGTATCAAAGGGGGAAAAATTAGTTACTCCGATTGAGCTGAAATTCAGAATGGTCATGTAAAATGACAAAGTAAACAACTTTGTTTCGAGTCCTGGTCTCAAAAATGTAAAATAACGGACTCTGGGGGTCAATTAGTGTCCAACCAAGACAAAACAGAACAGAAAGACAAAATTTCAAATTAAAACGTTTGAGCTGAAACTTTGGCAACTGTTAGATGGTATCAAATCCAGCAAAAAACAGTTCTTCAGTAAGTCTCTATGACCCAAGGATGTGAAGCTGAGGGCTCCCAAAGTTAGTATGTGGCGAAAAATTTTTTAACTCCAATTGAGCTGAAACTTATCCTTTTACATTAAGGCTCTATGGCCTGTGCGATCAAAGTCAGGGGTCTAATAAGTTTTTGCAGTGAAGGAATTTTGAACAAAATATTTTCTCTGTGAGCGAAGACCCAATTTTTGTAACAAAGCGAATTAAAAATGCACTCAAATGCGTTCGTCCCCGATTAAGCCTTAAACATGTTTTATTTCAGTAAAGTTATCTTAAATTACTACTGCTATTTTTTAAAATCAAAAATGAACACGTCTTACCCAAATAGTACCCATATCACATAATCGTTGAAATTGTTTGTGGATTCAGTAGATCTACAACACAAGACAGAGTCAAATAAAATAATATCAGGATCACATCAGAAATTTGGCGATGATAAGTAATTTGGTACAATTTCGAATGCCAGACTCGGAAACAATAAGAGCAAGAGAGGAAAAGTAAAAACGAACAAAAAATAAATTGGATGCAGAATCTTACAAAACTTTGATCACCCATAAACTAAAACGCAGAACACCTGCACAATCGTTACGAGACTAGGCTCTGCTACTCCGCACTGCACAAAATTTTATTTTTCACTTATTTTCAAACGATTATGGAAGAAATATTGGTACAAGAAAAGCTAAGAGCGCTGGTACTTTCAAACTTGAATCGTTATTTTCTTCCCTTTTCGTTTCCGCTTTTGCACTATCTTGAGCTGAAATTTTTACCATTGATGGTACTTGGATTCTTATTCTCTCAATAAAAGGTGCATTGGTACGTTTTGAAGGAGAAACATACATGCTGAATTGAATCTCGTTATCTCGTGTGCCGCATCAGTACCGTTCTGATTGTACAACATTGTCGCACCGCTCTCATGCTGCGCAATTTAAAGTACGAGTAGTTACAACATTGAATGTGTTCGTTTAGGCTCGACAAAAACGATTTTCCAGCATTCCGGCCCGAAAAAATGTAAGAAAACATAATTAGGCCTGCGGAAGACAGGTTAGTTTGAAGATTAAAAAAGTAAGTTATTGAAAAAGGGTGCAGGTCCTAGAGCATGGATGCAGGTGGATGAGCGCTTGATATTTTAAGCTTGATATTTGAATGTGAAAGCATTTTAGCCATACTGTTTAGCATCCACTCAATGTAGTTGTTCTGAAATACCGAAAGTTTGAACGTGAACATTACTGAATGTCCTAAACAAAGTGAAAATCTAAATACGTTTTTTTTTAAATCCAAAACGTAGGTCTACCCAAGTCAGCCATCTGACGGTATAAAGCTTTTTGAAGGACGCACAACGGTTTCAAAAGATTTGTGTTGAGTTTCATTCGACTTCAAATGGACCAAAGTCTACAATTCACAAATGGTCGTAAGAAGCGCTCCAGAAAGGCTGGAAATTTTAATCCAATAACGAAGAAATACTATTTCACCTTAGAAATTTTCTTTCCGCCACTTGCACATTTATTTTACACATCCGGGCGATGCTGGTCCGGGCTCATGTGTGAATGGAAGTATGTGCTTGAGAGAAGTGTCGTTTGTATGCGCATTGAAATGTTTTAGAGGGTGCTTCAATGCAGTGCACCTACCTCGAATAACTCTCGTTGGATCAAACTTACTCAACAAATGTGTGGTGAAAAGAAGAGTGAGACAGAGCCACTACTCCGACGCACCTAAATAGAGACGTATGTAGGTATGTGGATGAATAATCGGATTAAGGAATAGTAGCACTCAGGCAAAGTTGCCTCAAAATAAGATTATGTTTACAATTTACCAGACGCAAGCAAGCATATTAGCACACATTATTAGCCGTAATTACAAACCACAACCTCCTCAAAATCCGAATTACTTGGGGAAGCATGTGCACCCGGACCCGAGCAACTTGCCCCAGCTTTGACCCGCTTAAGTTTACTTCGCCACATATCCTGAGCAGAGTATCAGGGCAAGAGGACGTTTGCTGAGGAAGCACCGGCATCGGGAGAGTGCAAGAGGATGTAAAGTTTCCGATGCCGAAATGAACAACTTTTCCAAAATGAGGTTAAACTTGTGTACTCACACATGTGCCTGTGCATGAATCACCGAAATATTTTAACAGGATGAGCGGAGAGTCCAATTGGGACTCGACTTTAGACTAGCTAGAAATGTATGTCATCAAAACTTTGTCTGTGTGCCGTCAACTCATCCCATCTTATTACCCCCGCAAGCCATCGAGCGCCTCCGAGTGTGACACAAGACTGGCGTTTAGCTTAGTTTTTGATGGAGTTGTAGCTCCCGAGGGAGGAGGCTAATCCAAGGATAGTTTTATAATCCTCAGGGGGTGGTATCGAGTGGTACACAGCTGCCAATATTTAAATAGCATACTTTTAGCCTTGCTTTGTTGAAGAAAATAGAGCTTTTGAAACTCTTTCACTTCATCAATAGTAAGGAATTGAAGTCGAAATGTGAACCACTATCTAGTTTTTAAAGATTATATATTTATATTGACAAGACAAATGTTGCTTGCTGTACGCTCGCTGATTGGGAATGACTTATGCTCATACATGCTTACATTATCTTAAAATTAGCTCCTTAAATAAATTTCAATTTTTCTGGCATCTTTAAGTCAACATGGATGTGACGGCTAAGGCACGTCTAACTTGCGACACAGACCTGTAAGCACACGGGTTAGGCTTCGAGGACCAAAATGTGACGGCTAAGGCACGTCTAACTTGCGACACAGACCTGTAAGCACACGGGTTAGGCTTCGAGGACCAAAATGTGACGGCTAAGGCACGTCTAACTTGCGACACAGACCTGTAAGCACACGGGTTAGGCTTCGAGGACCAAAATGTGACGGCTAAGGCACGTCTAACTTGCGACACAGACCTGTAAGCACACGGGTTAGGCTTCGAGGACCAAAATGTGACGGCTAAGGCACGTCTAACTTGCGACACAGACCTGTAAGCACACGGGTTAGGCTTCGAGGACCAAAATGTGACGGCTAAGGCACGTCTAACTTGCGACACAGACCTGTAAGCACACGGGTTAGGCTTCGAGGACCAAAATGTGACGGCTAAGGCACGTCTAATTTACGATATGGACGTCTTTATTCACTCACGTTTCTAACCACAATGATCATTCTCGAAATTTTTTCTGTTTCCTCGCCTACTCAGATTGATTTAGAATCTTTCGTCAAATTTTAAAAGGTTATTCAGCAACAATGGAGGAAACAGAAAACCCAAATGTCATTGGGAAGTCTTAAACGATAGTTACTTTAGGTCAATTTCAATATGTATTTTTAAGCTAGGAATTAGGATGACTCGTTACATAAATAAATAAAAAACCAAATAAAATCAAGAGAAGAATTTTTTCCAATAGATATTTCTCATAAAATCTGTTTGTTGATCGTGAAGTGAATACCAAATAAAATCAATCAAAATCGGAGATAAAGCTGATTGGTACATTTAAAAAATGTTGAGAAGGGCTGATAATTAAATTTTTTAGGCAATATAGTTAAGAACATCTGAATCGCCAAGTTAAATAGCATAAGCATTTTTACTTCTAATTGAAACTTCAAAAGGTAAACGCCTCAGTATCGAGAAATTCGAGAAACTTTCGGTAAAAATATGGGACAAAATACCACAAGAGAACGTGCGTGCCACATGCGAGAGCTTCGTTGATAGCTTCGTTTTATTGAAATCTTTGAACTCTCAGCACTCAGTGAATAAAGTTTCTTTGAAAATAGTTTATTAGTTCGTGAGATATGAGGGGTTTTACATTGTCATATTCTATCTGGGGCACCTTGTGTACGAATTAAAGATTTGATGTCTAGAAAACTTCTTAACACTACTAACTTATGACATTTAACATGTTGCAAAAAACTGCAGCTCTATAGCTCTTCAGGTTATTAAGTTATAAAGTTTCAGATATTTGGACAGGCGGCCTCAACAGAGCATTTTTTCCAAAATAGATGAAGAACTCTGTGGATACTTCCCAACAAATTTTCATGGAATTATGCAAGTCCATGTAAAAAAACTTCAAGGTCCTAGATAGATTCCTGAGATACTAAAATTAAGATCCATCAATGGTCACAATAGGATCTAAGGAAACCTGCGTAACATTGGAATTTGAGTTATTGCTACAACTTTTGAACTGTTATAATCTTGAAAATAATTGAAGTTGCGGAGTCTTTTCAACTAAAGTAAACGGACGGGGGCCTATTCTCCAAAAGACTGCTTGGCTGCATGTCAGGCTTCATCTCAATTCCAATTTAAATTCTAAACCTCAAATAGCCTCCAGCGCTACTGCTAGGAAATTAATAAACGTCAAACGTACACTTAAATGCTAAACGTTGTATAGCGTCAGGCCCTTAGCGTGAACGAGGACACCAAACAAATTAACTCTCGCCGACTATTTTATCGCAAGGCCAGTGCAAGCGACAAAACATAATCGGGACAGCGGGTGGAAGATAAATGGAGAGAATCATATCATTATAATTTGTGCACAAAGAAATGTCTTCGTTCAAGAGTGTGCAGCGGGTGAGTGCACAAAGTTCATATAAACTGCGCGAGTATCTCGACGCGAAACTTTTCATAATGCTCCTGATTTCTTTTATTCCTCGTTCACACTTTGCTACACCCTGCTCTTAGTTTTTCCCGTCTGGATCCCACTCATATTGTTCCGTCTCCGTGTTCCTCATCACCAGCAACATCGCTTCGCTTGGCATCATGTGATACAAGTTTCCTCGCTAAGTATCCAACTTTCCACTGTATCGCCTGCCAGTCTGTTAGTTTTCCCTAGCTACTGCTCTCATGCTCCTGCACACGCCGAGTGCATCAGAGACACAACTTCTGAATGTTCTTTATACTTTTCTCCGTTCCGAGTTCCTCCTTTTTGTGCTCAACCAGCGCTTTGTTTGCTACTGCATTTTGCTGCGAAAATTATTTTTCATTTGCTCGCTGTTTCGAGGAACACGCAATAAGGGATCTGACTGTTCAAGAGTTCTTCCCCCTCCTAATTTATTAATTAAGCACTTTCCATACCAGCCTACACTGCACCAAGAAGGCGAGGCTCTTTGATTTCATGAATGCATAATTCAAAAACTTTGAATAGGTCTTCATTGAGTTTCTGGAGACTGAAATCTTTATTTAAATGTGTTTAAATTTATTTGAATAAGGTTGGAGCTTTTGGTTCCTCCTCTCAGTTATCTTAAAGGTTTTTGAGGACATACCCAATTTTATGATAGGCTCTGACGTTGAATTTTAAAGTAAAAACTTTGCGATGAAATTTCGCACTTGGTTTCGAATTAGGAAGACTCTAAAATAAAGACCTAGGTTTTTGAACTAGCTTCTTTTTGACATTTTTAGGAAAAATTTTGATTTCAAAACTCAGAATTGATTTAGTCTTTGAAACTACTAAGCATAATCACGATTAGGTCCAGGTTTTTACAAAAATTATTGATTGACCTGGACCATGGCACTAGGGAGAATTCATCAAAACCTCCAGTAGGGGTACTGGTTTGAACATAACCAGATACTAAGGAAATTGGTTTGGCTCAGCATTAATATTTACGACTATAATAAATTAAACTAAAACTGAAATTTAAGTTAGTCAAAAATGTAATTTTCTAAGTTTGCGGGTTCAATTCACTTCTAAATTTATCTCATTTCTCCGACCGAAAATTTATGTTACCTTGCGTAATTTTCCATTATATTTGTTTTTGACATTGCCAATCAGTTTGAGTCCCTTTGATCAAATTCGTCATTTTATTGCTCCAAATTTTCTCATTTTGTGCTGCGCATAAGAGCCTGAAAAAAACCACTATTATTTTGCTTTCGATCTTTCTGCCACAATATTTAAAGAAATTTTGCACTGTATGAAAATTCCTCGTCCAAAATGCTAGTAGCGCATCATTTGATGAGCGCTGATTGAGCATTAAATGATGAATTTTGTGAAATTGAGCATCATAATAGAGGATTTTAAAACGTTTCGAAGTGATGGATTGATGTGGATTTAGTTAAGCGATTTTTTAACTCTTAATAAAAATGATGGCATGGCAAGCTACGAGTATAGGTAGGAGCTAGAGAGTGGCAGAGGGGACCGCAAGATATGAACGAATAAATGATAATCTCGCTTAAATCTCGTATCATTAAATTCTCATCTACTTGATTTATTGCAAACACTTTTTCTCACTCGCGCCACTTCCAAACACAAAAAAGGCGTCTGTCGGTCCGTTGGTCGAAATGAATTTTACACTTTGCTCCAGCCTGATTTCCGTTTTATTTCCAGGCAAGCTGCACATGGACCAAATTATGTGGAAAGTACATCATGGTATAACAGGAAGTTTTTGCGAGACCCACAAAAGTTTGATACCGATAACCTAGCAAGTGCCATCGGCATTGTTGACTCATGCATGCAAAAGCTCTTTTTTAATTAAACTTTGAATGGTCCAGCTCTGTCCATTTTTCAACAATGCTGATATCGAGAAAGGAAAGTGCAGGACTGGCATTTGTGAAATTGATTAAAACGCCCTGGAAACGGACATGTAATCGACAAAGCTTTAGATAAGCCATTTGATCATTAATATTGACGAACAGCTGCAACAGTGAATTAAGGCCGAAGCTACACATAGTCTCCAGTGAAGTGGCTCTCTCGAAATTTGAGCGAGGAAACAGCAAAACATCCTGAGCACGGAAATTTTGTTTGACTTGCGTCGGCTGCAGAAAATTCCGATGACTGCAACATTTTTCTGCTCTCATAGTTCGTGCTTCATGAGAGTGGAATGAGTGAAAAGCGGTGAATCAGCCGAAACGCCCTTGTAAAATCAAAGTTCTTGTTTGACAAGCTCATCAGCAACGCGGCAAAGTGCAGTGAGAGGCAAAGAGGAGTGAAAAAGAATCACGTGAGAGGCTGCAAATAGACGAGTGTAGTGTTGTGCAAAAGAAATTTGACGAAAATTTGTAAATATTTGTTCATCAACTTCGAATTTGAGCTCATTCCTTTCAATCCTCACTGACGAAACATTCGGGTACATGCAATGGCTGTAAGTGCGACAAATTTTACGGTCATGCTGATCCTTTTGGCGTACGTGTTCACGATAAACAACCTTAACGGAATTACTTTGGCGTCACAGACAATTCAAGGTAAGCTGATAAATTGTTTTTTTTTTTCAAACAACAATTTATTTAGTCTTTTTATCTCCTGTTAAGTTTTTTTCGCCTTATTTCAAGGGTAAAAATAATAAAAAGGGAATTTTAAGAGGGGCAGAGGTAGCCTAATTGGTAGAGTAACGGACTTGCGATCCAGAGGTCGTATGTTCGATACTCAGCCGAGGCAACTTCTGTTCAACTGTGTTCTTGGTGCAAGCCAAGAATGCGACTGCTACGGCGCGCACGGTAGTATAAAGTAGGGGGCGCTACTAAGGACTTTGGTTCTTTTAAAGGTGGGTCACAATAGGATCTTCGGGACCTGCGTGACCTTTTTAAAAATATCATGCTTCAACTTTGTCTGGGTACGAAGTCTGTCGACCAAGGCAAATTACGCTTCATAACCCTTAATACATAAAGCGCTTCGTTTGGTTTGCAAAAAAATATTGTGGGAAAAATTTTCGACGAGAATTCCAGATAGTATCACTAAAACCGCCTCAACCAAAAAGTGAACTACTCTCGAACTAAAAATTTCTCTTTGTCTCAAAAATGTTTGGCTTCAACTCATGATATTTACTATTTACCGGCCAGGAGTTATTTATTATCCTCGATAAATTACCCTCAATTTGCTATTGCTCAATCAACTACGCAGACAAAAGTTTAAAAATTTTAAAATTCTTCAAGCGTTCCATTTGAAAATCAAAGCAAGCTCGAGCAATTTTCTCTAAGCTGGAAAAGAGTCAGATATGGCATCGCACTCCACATCAATCCTTTGAATCACGGAATCATCTTATTATCTCTCCATTTTATTCCGGCTGTGTAGAAAAATGAAATGAAAATCCAACATTTAAATCATCCGAAAAGGGTGAAAACAGAATTGAGATAACGACTTTATCCAGATCCGTGAGTTGGTTCACGGTGGATGGTACGCAAATCGTTCTCGTCTCTCGCCCATTTTCTGTTTGGGAACTCAAAAGCCTGTTTAATTTGTGATATACAAATCTAATTAGCTTTATTAGTTTTAATGGGATGTTGAGTCCAATTCATTTATTTACGTTCTTTTCTACTCTTTTTCGTTCGTTGTGAGTCAAATCTCAAGCATACTGCATAACCCTTAGAGCAAGAAACTTTCACCTAATATATAAAGGCAAACGAATGAGTATCTCTTCTGATCAAATTTTGTGGAAACAGGAACCTTGATCGGTTAAGCAGCATTTTTCAGCCCCTCAAGACTGATTGGTAAAAATTTAAAATGTAAATTCTCTATTAAAATATACCTGACATAGCAATGAGAGGCTCGAATAGTGCTCAAAAGCTTTTTCTAGTTTCAAAGCCCCGATACTTGAACATGTTGAAATTTTTGATGCAAATTAATATATGGAAAAAGACCTGAACTTTCCCAAAAGAAGAGCTTATATATCCACTTTCCAGTGTTTTCAGAAGTGCACATTATAACTCTAAATGCAAATTTATGAAGCATGCAAGCCTGCCATGAAGGTGTGAATGAAATTAATAACAATAACAAACGAGCAAATATTTGCATGTGAAAGATTAAGTGTATTTTTTCACACTCACACACAATGTGCACCAATGAAAATGATACCGAGAACGCATTCAATGAAAATACGATTTTTATAGAGAGCAAAGTCCCTTCAGCCATGAATGCACTCGAACGTTGCGGTAATTTGAACAATTTATTCGGGACTGAGCGCTTGTCTGGCCAAGGGCACACTGAACTGAAATTTTATTTACCGTAGTTCTAGACTTTAGAGGGTTAACTTTTTGGTTAGGCGTCTCTCTGAAGTTCTCTTAGATCTTTAGAGATTATTGTACTTATGATTTAAATGGTAACCCAAAACAAAACAAAAAATAATTGAAAAAAATTTTTGAATAACTACCGGTCGTATAAAAGCACTTTGTATACCAAACAAATGAAATGCCATTAAAGTTTCTCGAACTTTTTATTTATTTAGTCTAATAATGGGTTCAGAGTACTCATTGTTTGGTGTGAAATTTACACCAGGAAAATTGAGCAGATAAGTGTATGCTATATGGCGTACCTACTATGCATACGTTTATACGATGTCATTAAGCGTTCCGTGAAAATGTAAATTAGGTGTCAATGTTGGAAACAATTGCGGTTCCAGGTATATTGCGATGAAATTGAATATTAAAGTTTCAATCATTATGCTTATTTTATTCAACGAATTTGTTATTCAGACTGTTTAGCTCCATCCTGTCTCTTGTAAAGAACTACTAATAGAATAGAAGCTATGAATAAAACCAGCTTCATAAAAGTTATTGAAATCGATTGATAACGATAATTAGTGGCTTTTCCACGTCAAGCTCAGTAATGATCCATATTTGCTCGATTTGCCACCATAATCGATGTTTTTCAACTGTCAGATTGCCACCTGAGATTAAACCGAACTCACTACAGTCTAAATTAGAGACGTAACTAGGATTTGAAACCGGGGAGGGCTGAACCTCAAAACGGGCCCCCTCCTCCACTACTATGGGCCCTTCACCTAGGGCCGTGTTTTCAATCGAGGGGGCCCCTTGGTATCTTAAAGGACCTTGTTGTAAGGGATGATGCTAGTTTAAACGTTAATATCAGGTGAAAGTAACAAAGAGGAGAAAAAGTAAAAATTTTTCAAGCGGTTTTAAAATTTTGAAGAGTTTTGAGACACCTGGGGGAGAGCATTTAAAGAGCTTTTTAAATTTGAATATGAGGCTCATTAAAATTTAAAGGGGCCCCAAGAATGAAAGAGGGTTCCCTTGACATAATAAAAACCCTTAAAATTTAAAGTGGCCTCCACAAAATTTTTGGATTAATGACTCTCTTAAAGGGCCCTTAAATTTCAAGGGGCTCTGATTCTCTGAAAGCTTTATAGTGCCCTCTTGATTTAAAAATTTTCAAAAATGTAAATTTGTCAGAAAATTTACACTTCTGAGAGGTTACCAGAAGATTTGGGGGCTCCCTAGAGTTTCTCAAAAAGTTAGCTCCTGGATGATTATGATGGCGCCCCTTGAAATTTTACGGGGCCCGCCGGAGGTTATGGAAATCCTTAAACTTGTTAGAGGCTCCTTAAAATTGAAAGATATGCCAGTGTATTTAGGGGCCTCCTTGAACTCCTTTAAGGGCATTTTAAAAATTCAGGGCTACCTTGAAATTTTCAGATTTTCAAATTTTCAACGGTCCCCTTAAAAATTTTTGGGGCCCACTTTTGAATTTCAAAGATCGGCCCCAGACTGCTCTGAGGGGGCCCTTTTTTAAATTTAACCCCAAAGGTGCCATATTTTAGTATGTTAATAATTCAAAAATATTGGGCCCCTATTATCATTAAAAAAACACTGGGCCCCCCTAGTTACGTTTCTGGTGCAAATAGGTCTGCTGCTACATAACAGCTATTTACATATGTGAAGCCCATGAATATGATAAAAACATATAAATACATATTTTAATTATAAATGACCATCTGGCAATGTGCATATTTTTGGAATTTAATTAAAATTCAAAAGTATATTAACGTTTTCATAACACACCACAGCAGACGAGCCTTTATAGAGTTTTCATGCACGGAGGAAATGAGAGGCTCACCATAATCACAGCTTTAAAAACGCAATTAAAATTTATTCTTAAGCCAACAGCAACATGCATCTAGGTATATGAACAACGGCCAACTGGCTGAGGAAAGGGTTGAGTTGAGACTCAAAGATTCAAGCAACACAATCTCGATTGATTGTACGAGCACGGCGATTCCACGCTTAGCTGCACATTAACGAATGCACAATTAAATCCACTTGAACTGTTCCGGAATATTTATGACGGAAATTTTTTCGGCTCTTTCTTAGCAAAGCCAGGTGAAATTTCTTTTGCTGAACTTAAAGTTCTACAGCAGAAATAAAAAGTTCTGATTGATTTCTAAAGCAAAGAACTTTTGGGTGACCGAAGACAAAGCTCCTGAACAACTTCGATGCTAACCAAAAGCCAACAAAAACAGTTTTGAAGCCCTTCGAAGACAAACAGACATGCACGAGGGCAGAGCTCGTGGGGAAAAGGAAGACAAAGACTGCGAGGAAGAAAAGTGGAGAGGAAAGAAAAACAAAGCCAGCCATGATTTTACACAATTTCGACTTGTATGTGTTTGATCAAAGTGCTAACAGTATTTGCATAATAAAATTTGATTTTATTGCTCTCGGCCCTGTTCCTGCCTTCTCTGGATTTTCTCACGCTTGTCGGAGCACTTTCATGATTTTTCGTCGTCGTCAGTGCTGCCATGCCGAGTCATGCGATTTTTATACACCTTTAAATCCCTAATGTACCTCGTACTGGTTTCCTTGCGAGAGGCACTTCTCGAGATTTGTGCATAGAGCGGAAGACAATTGAGTGAAAATAATATCATCCATCTCATGAACATAAGAAGGTAAATAAATAAGCCCTGTGCCGACGCGACGTAGACGATGTGGGATTTGCTCTGCCACGCACATGTAGTTGTCACTTTTAAGGCCTTTTCCCCTTTAGTACACGATAAAGCTTTTTAAATCGTCTCTTCGGAGGATGTAAAACGTGCTTCAATAAAGATCCGAGTGCCAGACTAGCTCGACGCAAAGCAACAAAATGTTTCCCTCACACAAGCTCACAGCACATCCTTCGCACAGACATTTGCAATTTCCATGTCTTAAACTGTAACATGTTGCATGCCTCCTCGCATCGCATTACCAATTTACATTACAACTTATCGATTTTCGCTTTGTTGTTCTGTGAGCCCATGAGTATATGAGTACTGCAATATGCGCACTTGATGCACATCATCGTCGTTTCGCTCGCAAAGAGCTTAAGTTATGGTAACGTAGAAACAATGTTCAAGAGCGGTGTCTTGGCTTCCCCACGTTCTTGCAACATAGTTACGCACACATCAGAAACACGGAAAATCAGTGTAAAAACATGAACAAAAAGTGCCAAATCCGACGTAGATTCAGAGCTTGAATAATCTAATACTACAATCGCGGTCGCAATTTTAGCAAATTAAATTAAATCACGCAAAATCAATGGTAAAGCTTAGGGGTGCATTTACAAAATTATGAGAAGGTATGTAAGCAAAAATTTATGCCAATGTAAGTATACCAATGTATACTTACGACATCAGCCCTTCTCAACATTTTGAAAATGTACCCATAAGCTTCATCATCGATTTCGTTGATTTAATATAATTTGATTAATTTTTTATGGTTGAGGATGTCCAAGGTTATTGGTAGGAGCACTTTTACCTGTCATTTTACCAATAATTTTAGTCGAATTTCAGTCCAGTTGGAATGCACAAAATTTTCTTCGATACAAATTTTGGGGGCCCTTAGCTCCATCCCTGTACATGGTAGGGATCACACGTGGTACCATGATTTACTAGATTCTGCACAGACTACAACATATCCAAAATTGAGCTCAATCGAACGAAGTATAAGGAACTTTCATACAACAGGTTTACCTCCTTCACTCCTCCCCCCAGGGGAAATGGGGTCTAAGATGTCTAACCTTCTACTCTTCAGACCATGCCCTATACGATGCATCAAACCGGAGTTCTCTAGCTTTTCTGGTTCTTAAGTTATAAAATTTTGGACGGATAGACAGACGGCAAATCGGCCACAATAGTGCATTTTTTGTAAAATGCTGAAAATTCACTAAATAAGACAGTTTGCATTCAAAATTTTTCCTCTCACTAACTACTGTCTTTCTTCGCATGCTGGCGCAGGCGCCTTTATTCGAATATAAGCACGCAGGGACTTGTATTCGAATAAAGCCGCATGCGCTTATAAGATCATAGAATTTTTAAGATTAAGCAAAAATAAGAAAATTTGGTCTTTTCGAATAAAGGCGCACCTTATAATTTATTTTACTTTATTTCGAATGGAGGCGCAGTGCGCTTGTATTCGAAACCCCCGATAGCATTTGAGTAAATGGGAAGATTATTTTTGCTGAAGTAGAATCCAGAAATTGTTATATCATTGTTTCTGACTTTTTAACTTTTTAACTTTAAAGCAAAATAATAATAATTATTATTATTAAAAATGGGTGGCTGGTGTATGGGTGTATTATGGCACGTTAAGTCTCTTGCGCTTCCAATAGAGTGGCAGTGCGCTTCTATTCGAAGGTGCGCCTATAGGTGCCAAAAAATTGGCAAATTCCAAAAATTCACGATTTGAAAATAATTCGAATATAAGCGCATGCGCCAGCATGCGACGAAAGACAGTAGCCAAAATGGCAAGCACAGGGGTCACACAATAATGCGGAAACTTTTTAAAACTCCGTTTTATCAAGTACCAGGAGCTCCACCTGCTTGTGCAAGACTCTATTAGTACCTACCTATCCTAGCTTAAGGTCGTTAATCTTTCAGGTACTTATGGGATTTCATTTGAATCAAAACAAAATTTGGAAATTATATTCAAAAGCAAACTAAAAAACTCCTAAAGGCTGTGCAATATTCTTCCCTTCCCTGAGCCATACTCTATGCAACAGACTTAAAATAAAATGCAGTTTTTCAAAGTGTAATGTGTTATAATATGTATTCAAACTTGTTTCCTTCTTCAACTACCACCTCCTGTATCAGTGATACAGGGACCCTGTTGATTAATTTGCGACTTATTATCGTAGACCACTCGGACTTGTTTCCCTTTGAAAATGTATCGTTAATTCAAAGAATACCCCAGCCATTCCCCAAAAGCACCACTAATCATCACCACTCTTTGATGGAAACTTTAAAAAAGTTTCCTTGAAGTAAGGTTGGAAATGAGGTGGCAGCTTTTCATAATTGTTTTTCAAACTACTACCCTGCGTCTGCCCTACACTATTAGAGAACAAAGGGGGATTAAGTGTGAACGGAAATGGAAAGTTAAAACTTGCTCGTGATTTCCCAAGCAACTAAAATAGTCTTTTCCCTCGTTACTTGGTGTTGAGTCCCGAAGAAGAGAGCACATAGAATTCGAAATATGAAATGCGAATCCAGATTTGACTCATTTTTCCCAAAAAAGAAGGGTGGAAGTTTAAATGAATATTATTCAGCAAACTTTCCGCATCCGATGAACGGCAAATGCAGCGGCAAAAATGGAAAATCTATTAAAAGTTTTATCGTTCGAAACTCTTTGAGTTCCCAAGATGTTGTGTCAAGTTTCGCATCTATTGTTCTCCTCCCCACTCCCTGGCACCAACTCAGAAATCTCCACCATCATCGCCGACCTTTTGTTTATTCAGGATCAAAATTAATTTCTTATCCGCATCTCGAGACTTGCCGTTCATCGTGGCCATCGAAGCTGAACATAATTATTTGGGTGATTTGCAGTTTGTGTAGAGGTGCGCGCCTAGGTCTCGCTCGCACGTTGCGGTGATGAGGCAAAACTATTCAGGGTGCTCGCGAGTGCGTGCTCCAGGACCGGAATGCAAACTTGGAGCAATTTAAAACAAGCCCCAACCCTTTGCTCAGACTATCGATTTGCGAGAGTATCTCCTTGCCTGCTCGCGGAAATTATAAACTAAGTCAAGCAGCTAATCAGAATGCTACTTTGGAAGGTGAACTTGGAGGCACACGCACCAGCCCACTATGACAGTAGCAGCTCCGCGTCGTGAATTATGTCCCACATTTCATGTGTAATTTAATTTATTGAACAAACAAAGTAGGCATTTGACAAAATGGTGCGACGACGATGATGCCGAGTTTAAGTTTGCGCTGCCACTCGCATGTAAAAATGAAAAGTTCACCGGCGGTTGAAGGCTTAAGTAGCGCTAAAAGACTGTGGAAGATTTACGATTATGTTCGAGAAGTAAATGGTGGATACCGACTCATGGTGAGAGTGTGTGAGTGTGATAGAAAAGAGGTGAAACCAAGTTGTTGAGGAAACTTTTAACAAGTTGAGACAGGAACTGGGTTATTAGCTTGTATTTATGATAGGTGAAGGGAGCCGTCGGCAATGAAAGGGAGAACAAAACTTTCAGCTCTACTTTAACAAGTCAATTTATAGCCTGTGAGCTGAATGTCACAGATACTTTTATAGTGCTTCCTATCTTTCCGACAGAGTTGTGCCTTGTAGTCTTCATTTCCACCGGTCGTCTTCGAAGAAAGGTTATTGGAAGACGTGAAGGACCAGCTCTTCAAAAGTTTTGGAACAGGGCTTTGGGAAAGGGATGGCAAACAGATAAACTAAAGTAGAGCTTTTGTCCTTGTGGAACTCCTCAGATCACAAAAATCTCAACGTGCTGGCTTATTCAAATATATCGGGTTCATACTTGAAGCAATCAGCACTGGATCGTTGAGACTTTCGGTTCAAGATCGCTCAGCAAAATCTAACTAATACAAAGTAAAACCAGAAGTTGTTTAGCTGCGTTTTTAACTGCTAGTCAATAATTCCTTCTTACGTTGAGCTGAAAACAGGAAAAGATTTTTTGATTCAAAATAAGACGAAAATGCAAGACTAGAAAAATAACGGAGACAGGAATTTTGAACTTGGTACTTGGTGTCACGGTCAACTTCCTGAAGCATTTCTTAACCGACTTCAATTCTGCTCCAGAAGTGCAGATTCACTACCAAACAAAAAACAAACAAATTATGTCTTATAAAGACAAAACGATTCAAGGACAAAAACTAATTCAAAATCTTTATACCTCCTTAGAATATTGAGTTCAAAATAACAACGAAACAAAATATTTTCCTTATTGCAAAGGAGTTACAGAAATAGGCTGGTCATCTAGTGTAACTTTTTAAAACATGGGATCACTCATTTCAGAGCAAATTATGTACAGACTGTTTTCACTCTCTTTCTTTTATGAGCCTATACCGATGAAGTACACTTTTCCAGCTAACGATCTCTTAAATCCCCTAAACCATCGTCAAAATATACCAAATTGGGGTGAAAACTATAAGTGTTACTTAAACATTTAAACAAAAACCTTAAGGTTAATTTTTAAATTGCACAACAGTGAGTTTTTAAGGCCATCATTAATTTCCCCCAAGCCCACCATTCCAACGGCAACATCACTGATTCATGAAGCTAATATTTGCTGACAAGTTTTTGTGTAACCTGAAGAAAAAGGCTCCACCACCACCTTGTTCTCAACTCAAAAAGTTTTCACGTCGGCGTCGAAGTAAAGTATAAACGGGAAATTGTGCGAAAAGTCTGCCAAGTACAAACTCTTTTGTTCTCAACGCCCGAAAAAGGGTCGTGTTGATTGAATTTTGATTAAAAAGCAATTTTATCGATTACAAAGAACAAAACCTAGCGGTTCGTCGGTGGGTGCGGTATGGAACAGTTGCCCAGAAGGTGTTTACGCAGAATAAAATTAAAAGAGGTCAACAGCGAAGTTTCCAAGTGCTTTGAGGGAGATTTTTGCATGGTAGAGTAGGTTTATAAATATTTGAATGGAAATCTGTTGCTCATTTTCCACTTGTGCTCTTTCTCCCCGTGGTCACTTAAATTTATTTAAATTTTTAATTACCAATTCATAGAAAGGCTTCTATCGTATTTTACGTGTCACAATACTACGTAGAGTTGAAGTCTCTTGGGAATGCATTCAATATTCAAAAGCAGGAATTGATTTTAATTTACGGCTCACAGGGTTCATGAAAGCCACTGGTGTCACGCAAAGATTCGGGTGCATGTTTGAATAACTTCTAGTTCTAGAGTTGTCTCATGCTTGAAGTTTTTGAATGATTTTCTAATGTTTTGAAATTTTATTGAATTATACATTCCCTTGTCTTTCTGTTCCAGAGCCTTTGCGACTCATACGGAGTGCGTTTATTTGTATGGTAAAACAATTTTCAATCGGGGACAGTAAACTCGAGCAAATGTTAGATGACATTATTTTAAGCAAAACACATTCCTAGAGTTAGGCTCTATGACCTGTAGGATCGAAGTAAGGGGTCAAAAATTTCATTTGGTGCAACTTTTGCAACGAGGCTGAATTGAAAATACACTCAAATGCGTTCGTCCCCGATTTAGCTTTAAACATGTTATGAAAATTCTCGAGAATTGAAAAAGTCGAGAATCGTTAAGCCCTAGTTCTAACATAGATTAACACTAAAGCATTGGAATGCAAGTGTGATATCATTTACTATGGAAAGTGCAACTTTGGGCCCAAAGAGATTTTGGTGAACCAGATGTCACTGCATTAACTGAAATTGAAGTTAAGAGGGGAGCGTTGGGAAACCGAGAAACTGAGAATTTTTAAGCTCATAAGGAGTAGGTTTGGTTCAACCACTCCTAAACATATCCTTCTATCAAATTTTCACCCTGCAATATTATCATGTATTCAAACTACACTTGTCGTGTGGCGGAGTCGAAATAGAGCATCATAATTAGCACTTTGATATATTTCAACGACCTTAACAAGTGCGCACTTTGTCTGAAGCAGCGTTGCGGGCCGTTTTCTGCCTGGGGAGCAATAGATTTTCATTTGGGCTAATAACAGTGTAGGTGCTGTCTGCCGAGACGCAAAATGTGTATATTTTGTGCCATCCTTCCGAGGAGCCTTGCCGCATAGCGAATGCAAACGGCCAGGAAGACAACGCGACGGACCGCGGTAGAGAGGTTATGAATGAATGAATCACCGTAATAACAATTATTATGCTGTTCTTTTTGTCTTCTTATATAACACGATGGCATCCGCACTTCCGCTCATTTTGTCTCAGTGCGAGATGGCGAGTGCTACAAAGTAGGAAGAAACATTGGGCAAAGGAGCAACTTTCAGACGGTGATGATGTTTAATTTTGCGTTTTTACTCACCAACTCCGACCCTATCGCGCAACATGTAATTAAATTATACGCGATAATGAGAGACGATAAATGTTTCGTGGAGCGTGCGATACGTCAACGAGTTGTCTGGTCCGCGATAAATATTTTATTTTTTAATTGAATAAAATCATTACCCTTTCCCTTTGTCGCAATGGCACTTAAACATTGTGCGAATTTATTTTTGTTCAATTCCTTGACGTCAAAGTTTCATTGACATCGACTATTCAATTCTTTAGTTTATGTATAAGTTCGTTTAATTAATAAAATAAATTCCGAAGTTCGGTGTACAGTAAATCTGGGATCCGTGATTTTCATAGATGACTTTGTAATAAAAAAAATTAAATTCCTTTCCTTAACTGGAAAAAATAACTTTTATAAGAAATATATGATAATAATTTGAGAAATTTTTTTTCAAAATTGGGAAATCACATACCTACGAAAGAAATTCTAATTTTTCTTTCCTTTCAGTAATAAATCATGTTACATTTTTAGTGCATTTTACCGCTTCGCGTCTGTCTGTCTGTCCAAAATTTTATAATTCAAGAACCAGAAGAGCTAGAGAGCTGCAAGTTTTACTGCAGTTTGGGTATTTACAAGCTACACATTTCAAACCCCCGTCCCCTTTTGGAGGAGGAGGGATTTGTTTTATGTTTGTATGATACTCCTTTTATTACGTCCTATTGAGCTGAAATTTAAGTATATTGTAGCCTGTGCAAAATATATCAAATTATGCAACCACATGTAACTCCTACCATGTACATAGATAAATAAACGGAGCCAAGGGCACCCAAAATTTGAATGGAAGAAAAATTGTGATTCATTGAAGACAATATTTGATCAATTTAATTTATCAGCGTTCAAATTACTGAACTCACATGCTTAACTTTCACACCACAGAATCGGGAAATTTTTGTTTTTGTGCTGATGCATTTTTGATTTATGCACTTGACTTCATCATAGCTCGATTCCAGGTCAAACTTTGGAGCCAATGTAGCGTCGTTATTGATAAAATATTGTGTCGTTAAAATTTGCATGCCCACCAAGCATGAAAAAGCATCTTGTTGGTGGAAAATTTCATAATGGACACAAACCGGACATGAAATATGGGTGAAACAAGGCATGCATGTATTAATCGCATTATTTTGCGGGCTCAGAAGTGACTAAAAGGGGGAGGGAAAAGTTGATAGTATTCATTTAAAATTGAGTAACCGGATTTTGGAGTTGCTCGGTTGGTAAACCTATTAAGTTTCATGCAAAAAGGCTTACTTGATGACCTGGTGAAGGCATTATTTGAACTGGTACTGGATGGCCCCGCATTGTTTCTGTTGGCGAAAACAATGTTTTAAGTCCCATACAAAGTTCCGATTCAACAGATGCAGCCATTAAAGCCCTCAAAGTCTTTCCAAGTTGCGGGGGAGAGGAAGGGCCGCTGAACACCCTCTTGATTATTATTTCCACACCCACCCTCAGCAATTTGGGGGAAATCAATCTACTAATGATAATTAGGATGTATCATAAATCGACTACACAAAGCCTTGATTTTGTTATCCCCGCCGATATCTAATTCGAGTCGGGGTGCCTATTAATGACTAAATGAGAACGTTTACTTTAGCTGGCAGCCACGGGACAGCCAAGAAATGCTAATGCCGCATGTGAATTAAGAAATGAACCGGCTCACGTACGTATCTTTGGGGTAATGAGGCCAGTGGCTGAGTGCTGACAGGAAAATATGGTTTGAGGGCTGTGCCGGAATGACAATGAGCTTAACAGACAGGTGCTCGGATTGATTTCCTTGTAACAATCGAGGCTTACGTGAAATGCGGTGGATTCCTAGCGGAGGGTAGTTAATTGACCGACAAGTGTACTCACCCATCGCTTGATCGTACTGAGGCGGTCGAATCGATATAAAACCAATCAAGCACGCTTCAAGCCAGCTGACAGTCGTGAATCCGTGTTGCTTGCTGCTTGGTCTCTGCAAGAAGTGTAACTCAAATTGGGCCAGACAGCGGGCACCCAACATTTCGCAATTAACCCCCTCAACGCGGCTCCACGACCAGCTTTGCACCCATCAACAGCGCTACCGAGCCGTAGATTGCCGATTATTAATGTGCGTGCGACAGCGCTGTTGGGGTGAACACAATTGCGCCTAATCCAATTTACTCAATCGGCGTATAAAGTGATTATCATTTGAACTTATTGGCAATTAAAGTGCTTCTTCGCGCTACCCAACGATTTGTACCGTTCACCGAACATGCAATAACTTATTATTACTGCTAGCGGTAAAAGTGTAACTTGAGACGCATAATTTCGGTATTGGAAAACTTGCACCAAGTGCCTAGACACACTTGACTTGACTAAGAGAGCATTGGGGTCGGCATAATTGGCTTAAAACCTCGCTGTCAACTGTTCTTCTGGCACAACGACGGGAGAGTCGGCTTTTTGCTGGCTCGGCGCAAAAATACTATGGACACTGAGTTGTGTGTACTCTAGAAAACCTAATCTCGGGAAATATGAGTCTCTCGAGGACTCTTTCATTTGAATCCTACAACGTCATCAACAAGAAGTGCCTTCAGGTCTGCATCTGGCATGCCTGGCTGGTCTGCACTGCACACAATGTAGAGAAATAATTTATTCTCCTCCAACGTTTTTCTCGGTTTGTTTGCATTCACGGATGGAAAAACACCCGGCCATATCCACAGTACAGACATCGGACAAAAGACGTTTTCCGTTCCGATGCAACCTGAGAAATTAGCAACAAAAAGTTTTCCAATAAGAGCTAAACGGAGCTTGGATTTTTCCTGCTCAATTTCGTTCCGACATCATATCCGTTCTATCCGAGGCAGTTAAGATAGGAGCACTTTGTCATTGGAACAAAAACCAAAACCAGAATATTCTCATGAGTGCCAGACGGTACATACGTACATGCTGAAACATATATTATAATTATATCATTATGCCTCCAAGTGTGCATGCGTGTGGGTCTAATGAAAGCCAGAAAGTTAAACACCTCTGTTGCCACTCACATATTAATCACCCGAACGTTTTTCCCACAGCACCGAGCAGCAACTTGTTTATGTTTCCAGGGCCATAAATTACACTTTCCGAGTACGCATGTTCACATTCCGAAAGGTCTTCTCGCTGCATCTACACATTTCTGATCATCATCGAGAATTAAATACTTCTGATACATTCCGGGCCATGACAAATTGTACACAAATACAGACATTAATTCTACCTCACAGCGAAATTTCATTAGTTTCACCTCCAACCGCCCGTCCGCTTTGGAGCGAAATTGATGGCGAAGGGAAGGGGAAGGGCGGAACAAAATAGCGAAGATCTTATCGCCTTCGACCGGCAACAACTCACTAACTCACCAAAATCGTATTTTATTCGCCTTTTATTTACAATTAACGTTTTGATACAGTGTGTTAAGCGTTGTTTTTCTTTTCTGACGTGTTCTACCTTGAATCGTGCGTTCTGATAGAAAATCATGAGCCCAAACTGGGCGAAATTACATGTTTTATGTTCGCACTGCATATTATTACATGTTTAATGGCGAGCTTTCCACCGAAAGTTGTTTCTGTACCGATTATGGAAATATGTTGCCCGCGTATCCGGTGAGTATATTTTATGGCAGGCACTCTTATCAGAAGAACGCATCGCAAATTTGTAGTTATGATTGCGGAGAATGTGGAGTCAGTTGTGGCAGGATGAAGAAGTGTCTTGTAGGGAGATGTGATGGCCAATCCCTTAACAATTACCTGAGTTTCTTTTTCTGTGATCAATCATCTTCAACAGTCTTCCCACATTTTTACATATCGAGGGTTTCGACTTTAAAGCTTTTATCCGACCTTCGGATTTTTAGTGCATTTTCATCAATTTTGAAAAAAATGCACTTATGTGTCCGATATGTCTGTCCGTCCGTCCATCCGTCCGAGTCGCAAAGGCTCCGAAACTACAAGAGCTAGAGACCTACGGTTTTTTGCATATTGTCAGGTATGGTCTGGAGGGGGGGCGAAAGGTTTTGGTTTTTCCGAAAAACTGCCTGGGGGGTAATTAAGGGGGTTTTCCCGTTGTATGAAAGTTCCATATACTTCGTCCGATTGAGCTGAATTTTGGATATGTTATACATCATGTCAAATCTAGCAAATCATAGAACAAATATTTGCCTCTATCACTTAAGGGGGTGGAGTGAGAGGGCACCAAAGGGGGGAAAATTTTAGTTGCTCTGATCGAGCTGAAATTCAAAACAGTCATGTATAATGACAAAATAAGCAACTTTTGTGTCAAGTCATGATCTCAAAAATGTAAAATAATTGACCTTGGGGGTCAAGAAGTGGCAACCCAAGACTTCCCTTGGGGAACAGTAGGGCAAAATTTCAAATTCAACCGATTAAGCTGAAACTTTGGCAACTGTTAGATGGTATTAAATCCAGCAAAAACCAGTTCTACAGTAAGCCTCTATGACCTAAGAGTGAGGAGCTAAGGCCTCCCAAAGTTAGTATGAGGCGAAAATTTTCTAGCTCCAATTGAGCTGAAACTTAGGCAAATGTTAGATTACATTAAATTTAGCAAAATACTCTTCTAAATTAAGGCTCTATGACCTGTGGGATCAAAGTCAGTGGTCCAATAAGTTTCTGCAGTGACGAAATTCGGGACCATATATTCTCTCTTCAACCCAACATTTGCAACAAAGCGAATTGAAAATGCACTCAAATGCGTTCGTCCCCGACTAAGCTTTAAACATGTTTTATTGTAAATTTTTATAAACTCATACAGAGCTTCTTTGATGATAATAAGGTGTCAAAGTTTTCTGTTTAAGGACAGCTCCAGAGCTTTTATAAAGCTTTAGAGAGTCTCTATGGCTCTATAAATAAGGCTTCTTGAAAATTTAATAAGTGTCTCAAGGTTGGGAATTTCCCAGTACCACACGTGGAGGGCCTTTTCGAACACCAATGTACGATAATGATCTAGTTAATTAAGTGAATATTTAAGAGTACAAAACGTGACTGCTTGACTCGAAGGCCGGCGGACAAGAGAGCGAGACCTGTGTTTTGGTCCTCGCTTATCAGCATCGAGCTCAACGGTAGTCATTTGCTCTCTTTTGAACTCCGTTGGAGAAGCTAAAGGTCCTTCTTTGAAATTTTTGGGATTCTTAAAAGTTCTTTGAGAATCTTTTGAGCTCTTCTTATGTTTTTTTATAACCCTTCTCAATCTTTCAGGACATTCAGAAGAATATGAAGCTTCTCTTCTCTCTCTCGTGTAACTTTTTGGACTTTGAATGCCTTTTTTTTTTGCAACTCCTAATAGTGAGATGCAGTAGCAAAGGGGACTTTCCAGACACTTGTAACTTTATATATCATGATTATTAGGCTTCATATAATTTATTGTAGTATAATAATGAGTCTTATAATGCGTTTTAATTACGCTTTTGTTTCTTGCACAAGTCTCCTCAAAACCACTTGCCGTTTGCTCGCATTCTACTCTTCAAACCGGGCTATCTTCATAAAAGTCTACTTTTCAGGTGATATGAGCCGAACCAGAGTTGCGGAGTAGGGAAACTATCAAAACGCTCGAGTTTTCTTTTTGATTCAAAATGGAATTAATTTAACTATCAGTTTAGAGAAATGCAAGCCTCAACCCCGACAGAACTCTGGGTGAATTCCAACCACCGAAAGTTTTGCCATGTTGCAAAACTGGCAACAGATTGAAGCAAGCCACAAACAAATTAATAAATCATCAGACGCTCATTTTTCCGCCCACGTCCTCCTCCAGTGTTCGTCCTGATGAGTGATGAGCCTGGTTATTATATTATTCAGGATATTAATGAATTCCTGCGTTAACCCACGCAACCCTAAGTTTCTCCTTATTGATTAGTGACAACTTTTGGCTACGTCGCCTTGCAATTCCGAATAATTGAGTGTCATTATTCAAAACCACGGAGCGAAAGATTTATTGGTACGCTCGCAATCGCAGAGAACTTTGACACGACATTCTGTTTGTACTTTGAGCAAGCCAAGAAGCATCAGCTGCCGCCTCAGAAATTGTTCCCATAACTCATGCCATTACTTACAGATAAGGAGGCCTCAAAGGCTCGACGTTTTGATTCAGAACTTCAGATATATCAATCAAATTAAAGAAATGAAGAGCGCAAAAGAAATATAAAGAAAGTTCAAACTGATCCGCTTCAGTGGAAAAGCAAGTGTGTGATGAAGGTAAACACGTATGAAAAGGAAAATCCTTCATGCGAAAAACCAAATCGCTACTCGTTATTTCGATTTCGTCTTCACTCCTTACACACTTCCACTTCATTATTATTGCTTGCTGCTTTCATTTGTGTTTATAGACATTTCACTCGAATTCCTTGCTGTCTGTCATGCCTCTGATTGAAAAGATTGACGGCATGGCGTGGCGGTGCGTTGCGGCGCGCGAGAGCGGAAGTTCATTTTCTGTTTTTTGTCTGTGCATCAAAAGGAAAAGGAAGAAATTTGGGTTAGTAAAGAGAATCGATCGTGGTTTTAACACGCAATTCTTTTTCCCTCTTTTCAGACCTATCGATGCAGGGAGTAGAAGTGGAGCCGGAATTCGAAGGGACAATCATGAATGTGACCTATCCAGCTGGACGGGAGGCGGTCCTTACGTGTTCAGTGAGGAACCTTGGAAAATATAAGGTAAGAACAATGTAAAAACTGTCTTTAGTAGCGGAACTAATTGCCAGGTGGCCTGCAGGTTGAATCCTTTGCCTACCCTCGTAATCGTAGCAATTTTAAGCATTAAATTTAGCCTTTTGTGTGGTAGTTTTCGGTTGTTTTTGTTAGTTCACGTTTGCTGCAACGGTTGATAGATAATTTGATGAAATCAGATACAAAGCTCGTGAGTGTTCCCAGACTTAACCCCATACTGTGACATTATTTTCAGGGGATGCTGAGCATCCAGTGGCGAAGAGGGATAGTGGTAGATTCGAAACTTAACAATACACAAAGACCCATCGTCGTTGAAAAGTTTGTGGTTAATAAATAAATTCTAAAACGTGGACTTCTTGATTTAAAAAAAAATCGCCGCAGTCGTGAAATTTTCAATAACCTTATGAGTATTAGAGTATTTTGCTCAAATTAAATCAAAATTGGGGCCCCGGAGACAAGCATTTTAGTTATCTTCTAACTTAACATCTTGGAAAAACAATATCAAGAACTTTAATTTTTGAAAATTAATATTTTTAGTTCGAGTCTGAGGTAAAAAGAATGATACTCAAACAATTTGTCAAAATAAAACGAAAATTTTTCTTCAGAACATGAAAAAGAGATCGCCGCAGGGGCGAAATGTTTTTGATGGTAACTTTTTATCGCAGATTTCGATTTGTGAAGAAAACATGAATTTAAAATGCTCTAGTCTAATTTCAAGTGTAATATTCATTTTTTAAAATGGATAAAAAATGAGAAAGGATGTGTAATTGCAGGTTTCTAATATCTCTCCGGCTACTTGTGCCTTCTCGATATTAAATTACTAGTTTTACATGCCCTCTTTCGTAGTTTGGAACTCGGCGCAACAACGTGCCAACACATCACTTTAAAGCATTACCATTGCCAGGCTTTTGAGGCTCGTCAACTCACAATGAACTAACACCCTACTTTTCTCAATATTGACGTTTATGGTCATTGATTATTCCAGAAGCCTTTCTTTCTCTGTTTACTGGTTTCTTGGAAGGACTTACCGCGGAAAAAGGTTTCTCTCTACTCATTTTTCAAAGAAAGATCAAGGTTTAAACGCTCTTTTTCAACTCATTAAATTTGTTTCTTTATTGCTTCAAAAGTTCTACCCCTAAAAAGTCCCTTAGTACTTGAAATTTGAGTCTGGAAATTCAAATCCGCATTGTCGAGAGTCCACTCGACAGAAATTTATTTTTACTCGTCCCAGCTCGATGGTACACTCACGACTTTTTACGCTCAAATGTATTCGTAACATCGAAGTTCGGGATACGTTTCGCCGTCAGCACATTTTTATTGTCGACGTTGCAAAAAGTGCACTTTATCTTTTGCATTTGACACCAAATTATTTCACCATTTTGTTTTCTTTCCGGGATAAAATAATACGTTATAGCTCCTCTGCAACTTTATCGTGCAGCATGGGGAATTCAAAGTTGAGCGACGTGCCTTGCTAAAGCTCGGTCACACTTCAGTTCCAGGCTCGCTCCCAGACACACAGACGAGCTATTTTGCTTTGAAGTATGGTTAAAGGGGGCATTTTTATCGAAGATACGTCTGAAACGAGGATTCTTTATCGTCATCATCTACACTTGTATGTGAAGAGGCCGCATTTGATGCTCCTCTTGCCCTATTATTTGCCATAGGTAATCGATTTCCTATTCACCCGACAATATCTGAATAACAATACATTCTTGACACAGAAACGATGCCGGCTGAGCAAAAGCATCTTTTCTCTGCCTCATCTTTGCCTCCTCATCATTGCTGTGTGCTCATTTGTTATTATTGTTGTCTCGTTATAAACTTCTCTTTCTTTTCTCGAATTTGGCATGAATAAGAGGAGGTGCCGCATTTGTGAAAATCACCGGGAAAATTACCTTTTATTTACACTAAATGATTTTCCTTTGTTCACAGGTTGGCTGGTTGAGGGCTTCTGATCAGACGGTTCTGGCACTTGCTAGTCGAGTAGTCTCGCACAATCCGCGAATCAGCGTCGTGCATGAGGACTTGAAGACTTGGAGGCTGCGTATTCGGCAGCTGCGGGAGTCAGACCGAGGATGCTACATGTGTCAAATTAATGCGAGTCCCATGAAGAAGCAGACAGGATGCATTGATGTACAGGGTAAGTGATAAGGCTTATTGAATATGTCCGTAGAAGCATTGGGGAGTTCGATTTTGGTTTGAATTGAATGGTTGAATGTACTTTGAAAAGATTGATTCCAACACGGACTGGTCTTCAGGTTCATGCTGCAGTGCGTTGATGTACAACTCAAAAACCCAGTGCATGCTACGTTCATCGTTCCTTCTCTACTGTAGGATTCAGTTAACGTTCGCTAAAAGTGCAAACAATCGATTTTTCCCCATCATCCTGATCAGCAGATGTCCGTCAAGACCCTTCAAAGCCTCCAATGCATGAAAATTTTTCACCTTGGTCGCTCTTCTCATTGAGTGGACAAACAGAGCAACATTTTCAGCCATTTTTCGGGGTGTAGGGGTTCGAGACCTACTTGGATTGAAAAAAATATCCCAAAGTACTTAAGTCCGGAGGCTCATCTCTTGGTGGCTGTTTTTAAGGGCCCCTCTAGTGATCGTCACCAAAGATGGAGGCTCTAGCCCCCGTACTTTGGGAGCTAGAGAAAATTGAATTTTTTTGAAATTTTTGTATTTGAAAATTTCACCAAGATTTGGTTTTCTCTAGCTCCTAAAGTACGGGGGCTAGAGCTCCCATTTTTGGTGACAATCACTATTGGGACCCCAAGCAACAGCCACCGGAGCCTCCAGACTTAAGTACTTTGGGAGATTTTCTTTTCGATCCAAGTAGGTCTCAAACCCCTACTTCCAAGAAAATTGGCTGAAAATTTTGCTCTGTTTGTCCACTCAATGAGAAGAGCGACCAACCAAAAACATTCCATGCTCGAAGTCTCGAACCCCTACTACCACGAATATTGGCTGAAAATTTTTCTCTGTTTGTCCACTCCATAAAAAGAGCGACCAAGGTGAAAAATTTCCATACTCGAAATTCCAATGTCTCTGATTGAAATGATATTGAACTACCTCACAGTTCAAACAAGATTACGCCAGCTCTGCCCGCTGTCAATAATAGGACCTTCCAGAAAAGTCCTCTAATTAAAGGCAGGCCAATTGGTTCATAAGCAACCTCGAGCTCAATTCCTTAAGGAGTGATATTCACCTCAACCTCGAAGTTGCCGGCCTTCAAAGGTTCGGGAAGAGCACTTAGCTCACCTTAAACGTTAAACTGACGTCACTCATACGCTAAACCTGTTGCGTCGGTGTGCTTAATGCAGTTTTGCTGTCCCAAATTTAATCCTTTCCGAGCCTAATTTCACTATTGCCACAATTTTTTACATTGCTGTGGTGAAAGTTTCCTTATTTGCCATTTTAAGCCATTTTTATGCCATTGAATACCGGAAAAATTGCAAAACTAATTTGTTTAACACTCTCCATATTAGCGACAGCTTTGATATCCTCCTCACTGGCTTTAAATTGAACCGGGTTAGGTAAAAATCGCGGGTTATTGCGGTGTTACAGATGAATTAAATTTATAATAATTTATTACAACTCTAAAACGAAGGTTTTACACTTAGTACTCTGATTTGATGTTAACTGGGATGACAAATTGCGTTCATAACAACTTATGTATGAACATTTATTGAAGTAGTGGAAATTTTTTAAATTTATTTTCAACGTTTTTCCAGGTCTCTCAATTCACAAGAAAAACTCCCTGATATAATCAAGACTATTTTGATTATATCTCATTATTTTTCTGTTACCTTTTAATGCAATCGATAGCCTACTTTGGTCATTTTAAGTTAATTCGTTCAAAAACAAGAATAATGTTTAAAAAGTTACAAAAATATCCGGTGCAAATTTTTAGCGAGAATTAACGGTTACTTTGAAGCGTGCGACTGGTACTTCGTAGGCAAAGCTTGCTTAGCTGATTTACCAATAGTTTGAGTTCTTGCACAATTTGATTTTTGAGGCGTTCAGAGTCCAGAATAAATTCACAGGCACTCGAAGTACTGTTCCAGCCATTGTACTGTGGAGGACATTACTGCCATAAAAAGTAAGTTATGCAACGAGCACAGCAACAGCATCACAGCCGAAGGCAATGGTGGTAATACTGGTAATGTAAAACGTTGTAATCTGAAACCAAAATGCCGCATATTTGCTGCGTCCAGGTTATTCCATACATGGATTTAGCCATGACGCAGGGGAGGATTTGCGAAGCGGCGTGAGTGAAACCACCAAGAAAGTAATGCTGGAAACGCATCCACTGCTAGCTTTTGTTCTCGCATGGATTTTCATGAGCTAACGGTATAAAAATGAAACGACCGACGCACAACGCAAAAAAAAATCTCACACGTTGAGCAAACATCTGCATAAGCAAATTGGCTCAACAGTCATTCCCGAGCAGCCCGTAGACACCCGGCTGGCAGAGCAGTGTGGGTACAAATTACCGTGCTTGCATACAGTTGTGGGTGGCAAAAGCTGTTGTTTTGTAGCTGTTTCTCCGTCCATGACTGAAATAAATACCTGTAAACTGTTTGCAGCCTTCAACGACCAGCACTGATTTCGCTCGCTTTTCTGCACACGTAGCAGATGTATAAAATGTACAAAGTTAAATTACACATTGTTGAATGAGAGCCGGGATGTGCGAGAGAACCGTCTGTACCTGAGGGTTTTGACACCAAAAGCAAATACTCGAAACAAGTACTCTTGAAATCCAAAGAGGAGAAAGTTTGGGGCAAGGAAACAACTAAGCAAGTTCTTTGTGCTGTCATACCTCCGCTTGTAATAAGATGCGCCAAAATTTTAGAAACAAATTTTTTCGTTTTGCACTAACAGCGTATCAAAGTTTTATTTCCGAGTCCTCATTATTAGGCACTGCGGGAAAACGGGCCTGTTCAGGCTCTGAAGCTCATTGGTTGACAATTGACACCGCAACATGGTATTTTTCGGAATCGAAAATCAAAATTCTAGTTGGATCTCAAAGCATTTTGACGGCCATTTTGGAAGACTTTAGAGATTCAAGAAGTTCTGCCTATTCTAGACCACGTCACAACACCACAAAGGATTTGCGGAAAATTAGTGTCATACGATAAATAAATAAATTATAAAATTGTCCAAAAACTTTGCACAAAGAGGGTGAACGGAGATAAAATGAATCTTTAATCCAAGGGAATCTTCTTCCCTTGTTTTCTCCGGTCATATTCACTCTACAGATTGCCTGAGAAAGGAAACTTTCATCTTTCTGTTTAACTAAGGCAAGCAACCGGATGCGATTTTATCTGCAAACTACCTATTCGCATACAAAGTTGCTTATTAGTGGCTCGTAAATTTTTAAACTTTATGAGATAGCAGGAAACTTTAGCTGTTAGAAACAAGAATTCTGGCACCACTAAATAAGTCGGTCTTTGGCTGGTTCTGAGGAGAAAAATCTAGATTTCTCGGATTTTTTTAGAGTACATTACCACTATTGCGGAGCAAAATCTACCTCAATAAACGTTTCAAACATTTCAAATCTGTCTTATCTGATACCACTGCCCATTAGCCTTAATGCGTTACAAGCATGATAATGATGAGCACTGTCAAAATACCGACTGAGTTTCATTGTTTCAACCTAAAGGAGTCGTGTTTCTTTGTTTTCGAATTAACAATGCGCTATATTATTTGTAAATGGGGAACATGTTACTGGAACAGAAACGTGGAGGAAAAATGTAGAAAATTAGCTTAATGAAAGCAACTTGCCTCAGGTGAATCGTAAAACTCTAAGCTTTACCACATTTTTCCCTCAGTTCACCACAACAAATTTTTTTTGCATTCGTGTTTTAGAAGAATATTCTAAGATATTGCCTCGGTCTTATACAAAGCAGAAAAAATAGATTTAAGCTTGTTTCCTAAATTTACAACAGGAACCAAAAACCCATAGATTATTCGACGCAAAAATCCACTGAGATTTGTTCTCCCCCTTTTTAAACCTTAAAATTAGGTGTTGGTAAATAATATTGATGCCAAATTCTGGTAATAATAATTAAGAACTAGAGGTTTTCAGGACCGAAATTTGCTCAGGGAATGGATCAAATTTAAATATCATATCGGCAGCTGAAAAAGCGTACTAACTTTGGATATCCAAAGAAGAAAGTCCCTTTCGGTTATGAGAAAGCAAATCAACAGACACTCGAAATTGTTTCTACGTAGTTTTGTTCTTGAGAATTGGAGTTTGTTTTAATTCTAAAAACTGGTTTATTTGTGCTAGTTTAACCCTCCGTCTAACACCTGGGTCTGGCCAGGCCCATCGCAACTTTGATAACGTATATCTTTAAAACTATAAAAGTTAGAGACTTGTGGCCTCGGGTAGCTTCCTAAAATATTTTTTGACGATTTTTAATCATAAACAAAAGTAAAAAAAAGTTTGTCAAATAAGCTTAAATTAAGCTTTAAAAAAAATACCCTTCGGTTGCACACCTGGGTCTGGCCAGACCCCCATACATTTAGTATAGAAAGCGGGTGGAGCTATGTTTTAAAAATCTGGTTTTAGAAAACCGTCGTACTTTCACACTTTTACTATAGTATATATGTTAATTGAAGTTAATTTTAGTTGTAAAAAATATTTTCTACATGACAGGTCCGTTATTTTGTTATGTATAGCAAAATAAACAAAATCAAATCTCAACAAATCAACAACAATATGGCGGAAGAAATTGAGTTTCATTATAATACCCGATCTCGTGCCGTCAAATTGCACAATACAATTGCTTTACTAGCTGCATTAGCAGATGATATAGGGGGAGAAGATTTCGAGAAACCTGAACAACCTTGGCAACTAGGCAAAAATGAAGAAGAAGGCGATAATTGGGTATACCCATATACCTTAGAACCTCAATTTTAAGTCTATAGACGACTTAAAGGGGTCCTTAGATTCGTATCTGTTCATTATAGGGGTCAAATGTAATTTAATAAATTTGTGGGCTTTATAAAATGTACAATATCCCCAAATTTGAACTCACTCGGGTGAAATTTGGTAATTTTCCGAAAATGTTAAGCCTCCCTGGCTACGTCTCTGGAGATTTTCCGAATTTTTAGTGCATTTTCCCTCAAATGGAGAAAAAATGCACTATTGCATCTGCTATGTCTGTCTGTCCGTCCGTCCGAAACTTTATAACTCAAGAACCAGAAGAGATAGAGAGCTGCGGTTTTCTGCATCGTGTAAGGCATGGTCTGTAGGGTGGAAGGTTAGACATCTTAGACCCCCATTACCCCTAGGGGGGGAGTGAGGGGGGTAAACCCGTTGTATGAAAGTTCCTTATACTTCGTTCGATTGAGCTGAATTTTGGATATGTTGTAGTTCACATTAAATCTAGCAAATCATAGAACACATGTGTGGCCCTATCACTTAAAGGGGCTGAGTGAGAGACCCCCGAAGTTTGTATCGGGGAAAACTTTAGTTGCTCCGATTGAGCTGAAATTCAAAATGGGCACGTAAAATTACATTATTAGAAACATTTGCTTCAAAACATAGTCTCAAAACCGTAAAACAATGGCCCAGGAAACTTTTGAATAAAATATTGTGGCTCCCCTTGGAAGACAAATGGGCGAATTTTCAAGATCGTCTGATTGAGCTCAAACTTTGGTAACTCTTAGAGGGCTTTTATTTGAGCAAAAAACATTCGTATAGTATGCTACTATCAACTAAGGGGGCGGAGAGGGGAACTCCCGAAATTTGTATGGGAAGCAAATTCATGTGGATTTGCCTTTTGGGCTGAAATTTAATTATTTATATGAATTACCGAAAAAGGTTAGTGAAGTTTAGAAGTTTTAAATTTATGATTACCTAGAACTTGAAAGTAAAAAATTAAATTAAATTAAATTAAATTAAATCAAATCAAAATACAAAATCGAAGATCAAGTATAAGAAGTGCATTTTCCCGGGTTTATGTTTTGAGGGAATCTTATTTGAATTCATAATACTCAATTTCTGAACTCTTGATCAATTAAAAATAAGATTCCCTCAAAATATAAACCCGGGAAAATGCACTTCTTATACTTGATCTTCGATTTTGTATTTTGATTTGATTTAATTTAATTTAATTTAATTTAATTTTTTTTTTCGTTCTCAACTCATTAGACAACGAGCAAAATTTAGAAAAAATCCGCAGGTTTCTAAGTCTTAGCGTTACGTAGCAATTTAATTTTGAATCAACAGACAGCAGACGAACATACATACAGACGGACATATTGAGCTTAAGCAAAATATTTTTGAGTTTTGAAAGTAACTAAAAATTGAAAAATGAACCAACAATGCGATTTTGATATTTACTTATTGTATTATTAATGTCTAAACTGATCAAATTTACATTTTAAAATAGGGGTCTGGCCAGACCCAGGTGTGCAACCGAAGGTGTACGGAGTAGGTGTTAGACGAAGGGTTAAGCTACAAATTCGATGCTGATGTGAAAATAAGGTTCAATATAAATTTTAATTGCATGCTTTTCGAATTTTTCGTTACCTCGGTTTTGTATATTGCCCCTATAAAAAATAACGGTCAAATAAAAAAAATAGTTTGAACTTCTGAAAACTTCAAGCAACTTTAAACGTGCTTATAATGAATGTCATAAAACCATTTAGGGAAAATCTCAGGGCCTAAGAGAAACCTTCAAAATTTAGCAAGCCAATTTACATTTTGCTTCGCCTCCACATAACTCTCGAAACATTTCCTGGCATAATATGCTTTTAATGCTCAACACACTCTGGGGAAAGGGATCATCCCATTTGGAAATCCCACATGAATACAAAGGCTTTGAGGTACAGAAAGTGAGCACCGAGAACATCTTGATGATGGGAGATTGAGTGTGGATGAAATAATAAGGCCCATTACCTCTAAATGAGATGCGAATCTTGATAAACTTGAGTCTTGATTGAATTGAAGAGTGAAATTAGTGGTAAAGAGGTTCTTGTCGACTGGGAGCGACTCTTGTATTCGCTGTGCCTCCTGCTGTCCACTGAAAATCGATTTGAAAAGCACATAAAAGGAATAATAAAGTACCGTTAATGGAAAAGTGAGTGAGGATTGAAATTTACTTTACTGGCGCAAGGACGGGACGACAATGCTGTCTACTCTCTTGAGCAATTTTGCGAAACGTTTGAATAATGGAGGAATTTTTCAGTCCCACCCAACATCATAGATGAGGAGTCATCCGCGGATATTGCTGTGCAGGAAGGAGATGACGCCATTCTGATATGCCGAGCAACTGGACACCCGCTACCTCGAGTAACCTGGAAACGCGAGGACGGAGATTTCATGCTGTTGCGTAAGCCCAACAGTAGGGAACTAGTGAAAGGTAGGAATAGACATAGAAAGTGCAATTCATGATTTTCGCATTTGTGGCAACTAGAAGAACCTCTGGAATACATTTCATGTCTTTCCCATTAAATCTGACTAGGGAAGTACCTCAAGCACCATAACGGCGTTTGATTTGTTGCTTCCCGAAAGTTCTGTTTGTCGATTAGATAGATGAAAAATTGTATCTCGTACCTGACTGAACCCTAAAAGCATACGTGAGTTGCTTGCTGCTTCCTTCTGCTAAGCTCCATTCCTCGTATGTTTAATTTTTAATGCAACAAGCCACTCTTAGTTGTTGAGTCACGGAAGTGTATTAAAAATAAAAAGGTAAGAAGAGAAAAGTTTTCATTTTTCAAAAACAACGACATCGACTTTCTTTCTTCCCACGGAGATGTGGTACGTAAACTTACACCCGAGCACCAGCATCTTGGAGAAATTAAATAAGGAAGAGGAGGAAAGAAGAAAAATGAAGCAGGGATCTTGACGAAGGTGGCAGGATAGAGGATAGTAATAATAAGTGGGGAAAAAGAAAGAAAAGCTTGAAATGTATGTGGTTAAAATAAATCTTTTTATACGCGTACGTGAGGAACGCCTCAAAGAAGCGGCTCAGGAAGAGTTGAGAAGGGCATAAAACACAACTCAAGGGTGCCATGGATGTGAGCACAAAGCCATTCATACAGAGAGAGGAAATGCTAATCTCTGTTAGAGCCGCTTAGAGCATCCTAAGGACGAGATGAAAAAGGATGACTTGCGAAATGATAAGGATCTCCTGCTTCTCGACTCGTGTTCGTGTGTGTTTTTGTGTGAATGCGCAGGAATTAATCATAAATAATATACACCTGCAAGAGGATTAGGTGACCCACCCAACCACTTCTTGCGGATACAGAAGGGGATTCAAGTCACGAATCACAGGGTCATTAGTAAATGAAAACGAAAATGATAAATTTCAAGCGATTGCCGAAGAACACACAAAAATGATAAATTGGCTTTCGTGAGGGGAGCAGAGCAGGGGTGGGCCTTCTGGATATGCTAACTTTTTTTGTTACATGGCCTGAGAAGACCTGTCGAGTCGGGAGTTGAAAAAAAGCACCCTCAAAAATTCTACAAGCCCGTCTCTGTATCACAATGTTGAGAAAAAGGGCTCCATACGCGTGAAAAAGGCATTATCATTACTTCTTTGTTGCCTTCAACACTTTGTAAAGCAGTTTATGAGCATTTTGGGATCGTTTCCTTCATTCACATCAAGCTTTAAAAGACATGCTGGCGTCAGAGGTGGGGCTTGCCACCTTAAGGTAATTTCTCATCTTCATGGCAACATCACCTTAGTTCCACCACTGGAGGACGCAACACGATGTTCGAGCATGCATGTGTGGGGAAATTTTATGGCGAGGACATTTTCGCTCGAGTCTCGGTGCTCGGCTTTCCTCTTTTGTGCACCCACATTTTATCATGAAAATGTTATATTCATGATAATATTCTAATAAAAGCATTACTCTGTGATAACCTTAATTGTCACGTATTCCCACGTTTTTTGTGGTAGTTAACACGTAATTTTGCCAAATTTGGAGTGCTCTTAATTTTGAGTCGGCAGTCTTCGAAATTAATAAGTTTTATGCGAGTAAAATTTTTCCCTCTTGCCAATCTTCCTCAATCTTTAAAAACATTTAAAGGCTTACAAATGACCTTATTTGCTGTTGTCAGTCCAAAAATGTAGTTTTCAGCACTGTTAGCAAGAGAGCGTTAAATTGAAGAAAATCCTAAATTCCATGGTTCGTGTTATGCTTCCTCCCACGCAATAAGATGGCGAAATTTTGACGCGTGTTTTACATTCTTTGATTCCTCTCGTCTTCGTTTTTGAAGCTTTCAAACCTATTTGATGTTTTTGAGACGAATCAGCTACTGCATAATTATTTAGATTCGATTATACTCTGATTTAAGGTTTGTACCTTGAAATAGGGACGGCAAATAGGGTCGGTAGCTTAGTTACTATGATCAACTACGAAAACCCGTTTTTATTCATATTTACATTGCAAACACACCGTTGACGTAAAAACTTTTCCTAGAACAATTAAAAGGATCTTGGTGTATTTTTTTTCTAATTTTCAAAAATTGCTTGTAAGCAGCTTAATTGCTCAGATCCGTGTAGTCCAAGAAAAGCAAAGAAACACACCGTTTATGGCAATTTTTGATCAATAAATTAAATTACAAGATAAATGTTATGCTTGGGGCAAAGGGTCAAGGAGGTTCCCAAGAACCTATTTTGGCCCACTATATTCAAACATTTTTAGTGGGTTTTGGGTTTTCTCAACTTTGTTAAAAATTTAAAAGTACTAGTTCAACAAACTTTGTATTCTTTAAATAGTACGAGAAACTCCCATTCATTGGAATCTCCAGGTGGTTCACCGTTGTTACCAGTTTGGTTGCCATGACAAAGTACTTGCTCAAGTCAGTTTTGCTAAAGTCAAGAAAATCAAAGCAACACAGTGTTCATGGCAATTTCTTTAAAAAACGTCAAATAGATTTCAGAAATTCTGAGAAATTTTAGTGAAAGGTTGAAAAGTCATTTTCCGGACTTTTAGATATGCTAGTCAAAAACAAAGTTTGGCTCACATTTATTTTTATTTCTGCCAAATTGATTGGAGTACAGACTATGGGCCTTTTAAGACTAATTATAATTGATGGCACATGAGGTGAACGAAACTAAAATGCTATTAGCGGCTCAGTTTTTGTCATGTCGTCTGCCAACCCAATGAATTTCGAATCCACTGGTTTCCCTCCCCATTAGACGCTCTTCTGGCTTGCCACATGCATTTTTCACAACGTGCATATTCATTATAACTTCTTCCTTTTTATTCCTACATTTTCCAGTTGAATCATTCAATGGAAGTGAGCTACGTTTGCCGAGGTAAGTTTTTTACCCCTCAATAGAGGCAGAGCGCCATTTCCGACATGCAGGCTGTAGCAGCAATGTTATCCATTTTAATTAAAACTGATTTGAATGCGGTGTGACTGCTTCATTTATATTCCCTTTTTTGTTGAACCAAGCCTCTGGAATTGTACCTCAACTGTGTGACACTTCATTTTCTCATTGCAAATTCAAGACTTTCCCTCTTGTGTCGCACAAATTTTTTCATGCTGCCCACCCATCCGCCTGCGCTCTTTTCTCCCCAGCACCGAAGGAAAAATTTAAATATTAACGACATAAAAACTTCCACTTTTGTGTGTACCTACAGGTTAGAAAGACGCCAAATGGGAGCGTATCTCTGCATAGGTGAGTCGTTGGTGTCTCTTAGTACACCAGACATGTAATTCAACATTCTTTTTCAGCTTCTAATGATGTTCCGCCGGCAGTATCAAAGCGGGTCTCCCTGAGTGTTCACTGTAAGGAATATTCTATGCTTATTTACTAATAATGTGTCAATTTCAAAAATTAAAAAAAAGATAACTACGGTTTTTCATTCCTCTTTCTAAAATTGGTTTCTGAAGACAAATCATTCTGTTGCTGCTGGAAAATTCAAACATTCATTGGGATTTAACATATTGTTCACTGTGATATTTCTGTTTCCAGTTGCTCCATCTGTACGAGCGCCCAGCCAATTACTCGGAGCACCCCTTGGTTCCGACGTGCAGCTAGAGTGCCACGTGGAAGCATCCCCCGCTCCAGTCTCATACTGGCTGAAGGGGGGTCGTGCTCCCACCAACGGGTTTATCGGAGGACATACAGGAACTGTTGAGCAAGGACAACCGAGGCCGGAAATGCTACTCGATGGGTGAGTGATGAGCGATTAAGGCTAGCATTATTGAATCCGGATCGTCCGAGAGACTGTGACAATCTGGAGCACGGGAATTCTGATGAGGCTATTAAATTTATATTATTTGCGCATCTTTCGCCCGATTTATGCGAGGGATTGGAGCCAAATCTTATTAAAGCTCCCCCATTTAATATATTCCAAGAGTGGTGGGAAGCCGACGGCGTGGCGAGGGAATAGTACAAATGTTCTCTCATAAAATTTGTCAAAAAGACTTTTTGTTTTTCATCCTACTATTCTTCCAGGTCGTTTGTTCTATCTACGAAAATCTTTGAAGCTGTGATTTTCATTATTACTAGTATTTCATACTCGCGGTATCACATTATTGCTTTCTAAATGAAAAATTTGTTTGATTCTGAGAGGAAATGAAATGAAAGCCTATGGAGTAAAACCTTACCTACTTCACAAGCAGCGCGTAGAGAACTAAACCTGCATCCTTTCAGGCACCTAAATTATGAAAATTAGTTTGAAATTTTTCTTTTCAATAAAATTCAACAAAAATTACCTTTCTTGCTGTATGATAGCTTCAAAATACAAAATACCTTATATTAAAAATATCACTCGATTTAGAAAATATTGCAAACCCATCAACCCCAGTGTCAGTAGATGACAGCATTATTAAATTAAAGGTTTACGATTTCAAGATTTAAGCGGCACTAGTAAGAGATGTGAGAGTGTTAAATGCGTTCAAAATAATTTTTCATTGCGGTTAAAATTAATCCTGGCGGTCTCGAGCTCCATATTAAAAGTTACAAAATGAAATCATGAAAGGTTGAAAAATATGCGTAAATAACGCCATCAAATCTGAAAGAAATAATCATAATGAATAACAAGGGATGCGTAGCATCAAAATATGTTTGGTATACAAAGCATCAATCAAATAAAAAGATTTGGTGAAATACGGAAATGGCAACGTATAAAAAACGTAAATTCTCAGATCAAATCTAAATCAAATGCAGACGACGACCCCTCAGCCAATTTTTTACTTTATTTCCCCCTCTTTCATCATATTTTGGCAAAAGTCTGGCATTCGTATATCTTTATCCAGGCGTATAAAATATTGAGGCCAATTGAAAGTGAGCAGCAAGAAGCAAAGGAGCACGATGACTACTTTTACCGCAGGGACCGCATTTTTTCAACGCGGTTTCCTTGCTCCTCACTTCGCTTTGTTTTGTTTGCTCCCCAACTGCTGCTGCTTCGGGTGTCCCGATGTCGGTTAGTGTGGTTTTACCATATTTATTGGTGGTTTCAGTGTCGTAAAATATCATATTTTGAGTCCTCTTCTTCTTCCACTCTTGAACCGAGACCGAGTCATTAATTTGATGCGTGTCATATTTGCGGGGGAGGAGGAAAGAAGGCATTTCGCCGCGGTGTGAAAGACAAAGGAAGGATGATAAAATCTCAGTCAACATGTTTTTTATCTCTCTTTCAGATTTGTCGTCTTTTTTGTTAAACTTTTTTATGGATTTCGGATTAACGACTCATAACTCCCGTATTGAGACATAAAGGGGATTGGGGAACTTGAGAGCCTGCAGCCTTGAGCTGGGCGCTAGTTGATGATTACGGACAGGCAAAGGCTCCTGTTATATAGATTAGAAAAACCTGTCTTAATAAAATAACAACCCTTAGGTACTCATTACCTACCTCCACTGGAGACTAAAAATGAAGCCATACATGCTTTGTAAGGATGTGCGAGGTCAGTTAATTGGCGGAAGAAACTATTTCAATGCCCACTCGGCAACATTTGTCCATTTTCCCCATTCGTGCCACATTCACTCAGCTGCCTCGTAATAACGTATCAGCTCGCAAGATGATGTCCATCAACCCATTAATTACTTCAATGTGCGCAGAAGTACGTGGGAAGGCCGCTCGCCCGATAATAATTTCTGTATCAATATTTTGTCAATATTATATTTTGGTTTTCTCGCTCTCGTTGCAGCCAGAAATATCTCATCACAGAAAAACGTAATGGATTTCGGGGGATTATGACGTTATTAGTCAGATCGTTCTCGCAATCAGATGTTGGAACGTACCATTGCGTGAGCACGAATTCGCTAGGACGTGCCGAAGGAACATTAAGGCTCTATGGTAAGTGTGATGATACTCATCAATATTTCGCTCCGAGTCTCAACTCCCCGACACAAACTTTTACGTGCGAATTCGTGGAGATGCAGGCTGGCAGTCTCTCCTACAATATTAAATTAATTCACTCAGTCATGCACGCATCCATTACTCCGGCTTACTTTCTGTTCCCTCAATTGGACCAATTTCGATAAGATGACACTTGATAAATAATGTAAGGGGACTAAGTGGGCGACAAAAATGGACAACAAATGGAATTCTGAATGAAGATTTGCCGTTCGCCTTCGCTCTCTCCCACAGTGGCAAACGATACGGTCAATTGAGCTCATGAAAGCCCTTCCTTTTATCTCCATATATGATTTTGAAATGTTTATGATGCCCACCACATCCTCTTTCAGATGGAGATTTCGTGCATAAAAAGGACCCGGCACCCTTCTTCTGTCTCTTGGGCTTGAATACTCTTTCATACAAAAACTCGAGACCTCCGTCAAGGTGCTGCTTGGAGCAGTTCATTAATTGAATATTGCGACAAATTTTAATCAATTCCTGATGTAAATCACTTGTTCTTTGGCTCGGGACGTCATCCGTCAATTTTCATTTGCTTCAATTTGACAACCAATGTCAGCTTGATCGGTGGAACTCTGTATCGTAAACGTCCCTCGTGTATTTCCCCACCTTACCGTCGCTGTGTCAATCAAAATTATTGACTACCACCTTTCGTTAACGATTGGAAGCGAGCGAATGACCCAGCTAGCATCGTTCCCCCTTTACGAGCAAAGGAAGTCGATGTGCTCATAAAGGTTTGATTGAGCGTTCTGCTGCGTCCACCTTTGACCTGTAGAAAATAATTTTCTTTAATATGAGAGAAATGCACGCTGCGCAATAATTGACCCTATAGCTTCGTAGCAAAAGGGGACTAAATTGAGCTACTAACGAACGAGAAGCTCATTAATTTTTCTTGACTCTGCTTTCAACATTTTAATTCTGACATGAAATCCAGTCATACAATCTTGAGGCCATCTCTATTAACCTTATTGAGATGGAGGCCTTCGAAAATCACTCAACGACCATCAAATCAAAAAAATGAATAAAATACCAGTTTGGGGAAGCACTAAAAACTTTCCACATGATGGCTAGAAAATCATTTTAATGTTTTCTTACGTCACGATAGCATCTTCCTTAATCTGGTGTTCAGAGAGTGTATTTTTATGCGCTTTGAAGTCCTCTAAAAAGTACCAATCGGTTAATGAAACATTTTTGGTTATAGAAAAAAATCCTATTTAAATATAAGAACTAGCGCTATATTAATACAACACTCACCTTTGGTCCTATATGCAACTAAATATCTTTTTTGAAACAACGCATTGTTGGCGAATCAACATTATTTCTTTGAAAAGCGAAACGCTAACATGAGCCCTTGTTTACTTGACCCTTCAATGCAAACATGATTCCGTTTTTACAAGCTCATTCAAAGCAAATGAACACAGGAGGTCATTCTAATGGTACTTTAAGTGCCAATTTTACATTGTTTTTGATGCTGCAATTCGCTCTGGCACTCTGGTCCGAGGTCATGAAAAATGTATGCGAACCAGTCAGGAGGGCTGTTTGCAGTCGTCTCACGTTCTGATTGAATTTACATTTTAGATATTCATCCCATGTATTGTTATTGTTGATGTTGACTCTCTCTCCACTCCATACTCACATCGAACGTCATGACATGGACATTATTGGTGTCATTTTAACAGTCGCCAGTCGTCCTTTTGTATTATTATCTATGGCAGCCTCGTACCAAATTATTCTGCCCTGAAATCTGCACTTTATTTGGATACGCAGGTGCGCCCAGGCCAGTGAAAACAATCAGTGAATGGAAAATTTGGAAAGCTGGCCCGAGAAAAAAAACTCAGATCCTCGTTTCGATAGTTTCCGGGCTGCTTATTATTCTGTGGCGGGCTTTTGGAGAGCCACGTGACATGACATGCAAACTAGTCCCGTGTTAGGTTGTTTTATGGTTGGCTAAGCTTCAATTGGCATTTATGGTTTAAAAATTGACCTTTATGCCGAGAACGCTGGCGCCACGCCGTGCCAGTCCGATTTCTCATGCCGAGCATGAAAAGATAATATTGGGATTCGAACCCTTGTTTGCTTGTTTACACTTTGATGGCTTCGGATGCCTCGGTTGAGGTAATGTGGTTGCCAGGCTTGTTAGATATTGGGAAAGATTTTAAAATTGCTGAGGTTTGTGCGTAAAGAGTTGAAACATTGGCCATAAGAACAGCTCCTACCATATCCATTTTGGTCTGCTCTCAAACCTCCATTATGCCAGACTGATAGTTAATGCTTTTCTGATTTCTGGGAATTGCGAGAAAAGATTAGGATTTAATTCTTTTTTAATTAATGGCACGTTCATTAAGATGATATTTTCAAAAAAAAAACCAACTTTGTAACAGTAGCCACAAGTTTGAAAAAATAAAAAATAAAATTTTTCAGAAAAAAATTCAATGCTGATCTTTACTATTGAAGGAAACCCTGAACCTTGAGAAGGAGTCGATTAAGAATCTTGAAATTCATTGAGCTGTATTAAGATATGCCTTTCCCGAAGATATTAGAGTTTTCGATGTACTGATTTTTGAAAGTGGAACTGATCCTGAGCCGGAACCTTTTGTTTTGTGGTCCAAGTCATGAACATGGAACAAACTTACTTTTGTCGGAGCTTCTTCAATCCTCTGTGATTGACTAAACTTAAAACTCTGAAATACATATGTATTTATGGAATTTTTACTCAAGACAATTGACGAGCAGCTCCAAAAGTACGTGAAGATTCATTAGGGATCTTCTTAGACCCTTGTATAATGTCGTTCTCGTTACTCTCATACTTTGGAATAATTTGCGCCTCGGACAAATAGCGACCTTGAACGACTCTGAGATCGGAGCAATTTATTTCAAACACAAATTAAATATCATTGTCAGTCGGTGTCAATTAAAATTGTTTACATTTTGCAGAAATCAAAATCCACGGATCTAGTGGAATAACAGACAGCGACCAATTAAATATAATTGGCGGTAAGATAGACACTTTTTCGACAACTTTTCTTATCTAACAAGCAACGCGGCAGGTCCTGAAGGGAAACTTACTCCGTCTTCCATGAATTTTGCAGGTCAGGCAGAAGCTGCACGGGACCGTGGTAACAGCGGTTCATCAAGTGCGACGATAATAGTAAAAGAGTCGCTTCTCATTCGCATCCTCTTTACATCATTCTGCTGCTGCTTGGGGATATGTTTGACATCTTCTTTATTGTTGGCATCATCATCATCATCATTTTTGCCGATAACATCACGACTTAGATGACAACGACGGCATCAGCGTCTTACGGTGGCCAATTAAGGAATTTTTCTCCATCTCCAGCTCATCATCGAATTCTATATGTAGCTATAGAATACACTATCTAATAATCAGCTCTAATCATCATCCCACGTAATAGATTGACGCACCCTCTGAACTAAAAGTTTTTGAGCTCTACCAAAAGTTGTTTCTATCAATGAATTTCTAGACAATCGGAACTCGGGATTTCAGGACGTTTCTTTAAACTTTTCGTTAATACATATTATCTTCATTAACGGTAAGTCTAAGAAAATTTTAAAAAAATAATTTCTAAAGTTTTTAAAGCTGGTTGGGAAAATTTTCAAGACAGAGTATTTTTCTTATGAAATCTGAAGAAGAATATTTCATTTAAAAATATAACACAAATATCCAGGGGTGATGTAATGGAAGAGACTTTAATAAAATCAGGAGGTCATAAACTTTTCGTTCAGGAGGATCATTACCCTTAGCGATAGCGAATAATAGCGAAAAGAGTGTAATATACTCAAAAATAATCTAAAAATTGGAATGTGTCTCGCATAATGTACGAGCGGGAACGCGGAGGCGCACCGCTGCATCAATATCTGTAAATAATTTATTAGCTTAATCAGAAAATTGAGAGTTGACTGATGTGGTAATGGTTATCTCGCCGGCAGACGGGAGCTCTCATGTGGATAGGCTGGGCAAGCGAGGACCGAAAACAGCACACACGCTTTTATCGCATATTTATTCCGGTTGCTGCGAGATGTAATTAAGTTGAACTAATTAACGTCACCATTTGCGACAGGATCAAGTAGATAGAGGCTATATGAACCTGCAAGTTAAATTAAAAGTTTGGCATACATCAAAACCCTATTTCGACGCAGGACGGTCGCATGTTATTTTTCAGTTCCTCTCATAACTTTTCGCGGTTGTTTGTGTGGCACTGCATTTCTGTTTTGCTCTAATTTCTACAGCCAAATGAGCAACCAGCTTTCTATTTTACACTCGATACTGTTGAGAGCGTAATTAAAAGCCCGTGTAACAAGCAATCCTTTGTGCGATGATTTCCAAGCCAACAACTGAAGGGGGAGTTTATGATGTTGCTTTTAGTTAGAAGCACAACGGTTTTGCGAGGATGCGGAAGCTCGTGCAAAATTTTGAAGAATTGTTTTCAGGAGCTTTACCGAGGTTTGAAATGTTATATTTATTTAAGTAAAAGCTTCTTATACACAAATAACAAACAGAAATCTATTCCTGCCGAACCAAAACTTTGGGTTTGTTGAAAAATCTAGCAACAATCTAGCTTCTAATTTTAACTATTTAACTTGACCTTGAGGGTTGATATTTGTAGAGTATTTTCTTTGTTTCTGACTAAAATAACAGTTGATCAAGTTAAAACATATATGTTCTCCAATGAAAACACAATTCTGATTTTACGTTTTTGGTTTCGACCACAAATCAGAATTGTGTATGGCCGAAAGTCATCATCAGAATTTTCGTTTGTGTCTAAAGAAGTTCTCATCAATTCACAATTTTAATTCAATTTTCTAATAGTTTTTGATAGTTTTGTTTTAGATCTTCTTTTGGCTACGACCATTTTAACACTCAAGTTTTAAAAAATTAGAAAATAGGAGTGAACAATCACAAGGTATCTCCCCCGTTATAAACGAGAGTGCCCAGCCAATTAAACAGATGCAGATCACGCCTCTCGTCTTAATTAAGATTGCTAGAAGGGATCAGCACAGAGGAGCATAATGTAATTATTTTGGCGCATTTGCGTAAAATTGCCCGAAAAACTCCCCCGCATGTCGGCTGCATCAAATTGATGGCATCGTTAATACATCATAAATTATTCAAGTAACAACGAAAGAGCCGAAAGGAGCCAAGAGTTATATTACACTAATTAGCTAAATTAATCTGAAGGCTGCTGTTGTGGCATGGCAAAGCGCGTGCTCTCTTGTAAACATCCATAATGTACACCATTTGCTGAGCTTGAACAACAACAAGAGCACTGGAAGCACAAAAAATCATTAGCAAACCATTAAACAAACCCTTTCGTACATCCGTGTCTCGGGAGTCGGGATGGGTTGGGCAATGGGGGTAGTCAAGTTTCGAAGAGCGGCGGAACGAAGTCATTAGGGTAATATAAATTCAAAATCAAATACTTTTCTCGTGAAGTTCGAGTGGTTGCAGTTCCAGGCTTGTGAAAAATTGAATTAATTATCTCTTCCCGGCCTCAGTGCTCAGCTACACAGCATTCGAATCAAAGACACTCATTAATCTTAATTAATTTGAGTTGTTATTTGCATGGAAATCTCAATGAAGCGCTTTGAATGAGAATTTTCCGCTGCGACTTCTACGGAGAGCAAAATGAAGCCGAGTACCTGCTTTGCGTTTTGCGTCTGTGAACTAATAAACACGCATATTCATAATGCTAAGCAAATAAGGATGCTATTGGGCCCCGGAGCAGTGCAGCAGCAAGATAAACTCGGTTTGCGTATTGCGCCACGCTCCGCAAGAACTGTGATTGCCTTGGCAGGTCAAACGTCGTACGGGTCTGCTCCAGGGGCGGCTCGGTCATATTCTCCTGAGTTCGAGTGTCCGCTTTGCATTTTGGCACTTTGGCACGGCACTGCTCCGGATGGTGAGGCAGGAGGCACAAAGGGATTCGACGAAATGTATCCATGCCATAATATTTATTTTGCACTTAAATCGATTATACAATACATCCATGCATGAGAGCTGTGCAATTCCGAATCGGCCTGCAGCAAGCGATTAGTGAGTGCTTTTCAGGCGTTTGATTGAGATGGGTCCGGAGGTGTTCAATACGGTTCAGAAATCGAGCCAGGAATTTGCTTTGTGCCTCGTCCCGTACACAGAAAGTGCATTCGTATCCTCTTGTGGCTCGTTTGATGCTCCAATTGAGAAGCCAAACAGAGGCGAGTTTGCTCAGGAGTATATCAGAAGGCTTATTAGAATGACTTTAAATGAGAATTGAATGAAATAACGAAGTTATGTTTGGGTTATCCCTCTCCACCGGCTAGATTTGAAGTGTAGCACCTAATGTTGTAAATAGCCAGTAGCTCAGTGTTTTTTATGTCTCTCAAAAGCTCCAAGCTTGTATAGAATAGCTCAGATGTGAATATTTGTACAAAGAGTTGAGGCTAGACTAAGGCTAAGTTAAATAAGAGCATTGTTAAAAATTTTAAAGAGAATAAAATACGAGACAATTACAACCTTCCAGCCCGCTGTTTTGACCCAACTGGTGCCTCTAATCTCGCAAACTTTTTCGATACTCCACATTCCTTCGCCTCTCCACGATATCGATACGTGTTTTGGTATTTAATTACAAACAATTTTTATCATCGCAAAAGCGTGAAGGCAGCAAAAACCCCAACCATGAATCATCTGGGAATTGCGGTGAATGCGGCAGCGGGAAGGTATGGCAGCTCCAACCTGGCAGAAGCAATATGTTAGGCACACGTGGTGAAGCCAGCCGGCTTGTGAGAAAGTATAATATAACAAATTAATGATGCGCCAACTTTTTTCCCTCATCAATTACAAGGTAAAATTTTAATCAGCAACAGCTTGCCAGCTCTTCCACCGATATTCTGCGGTGAATGCGGCTGAGATTACAAAAAGTAATCAATGCTTGGGTTCGCCTCCATTTTTCCCGATGACTGAATATGGCGAAAAATTGTGATACAAGACCTCGAGTCCCCATTATTGCAGGAAGGAGCAAAAAGTTATGATGAATAATGAACGGAATCGCTTATCTTCACATATACAGTGGGGCTTGATGAATCCGTATTTGTGGGCTTTTCTTGTTCTAGCATCTTGCAGAAATAGGTAAGTTATTAAATTTTTGAATTCGTTTTTTTCGAGTTCAAACCAGTGGAAGGTATTACGGTTAGTTTAACAGAATACGAGAACCCTTCTGTCGGGTATATGTAAAATAAGATGAGGGGATACAGAGGCACGTATTAATAAATTATGGTGCGAAAAAATCAGCGCGCGCGATTTTGCATACAAAGGAGAAGATGTATGAGATGGGATCCCGCGCTCGAAGTTTCCTATTCTTATCTCTATTCAAAGGGGAAATAAGATGTATGATGCCGGCCTTGCTAGCTAAATAAGCGTCAGGATGCAAAAAATGCAAATGGGCCTAAGGACCGTATGAAAAATGTAAAGTTGAGAGAGAGGAGCAAGCAGAATAGGAGGGGCGCGGACGAGATAGAAAAATTCAATTAGAGTTAATGAGTTGGAAAATTCATTCCTGATTTTCATTTGCTCCCGTCCCGTGTCTATCGTCTCTCAGTCCTAAACAAGTCCCGGGACTGGGGATATACAGTGCAGAATGCGATGAAAAAGCGTGCGTTCAACAATTTTCCATTAATTTAATTTTGTTTAAAGTGAATTTTTCTGTTTTCCAATACCCACGTTATGTATGTACGCTGGCAGACTATCGCAATGCCCTAAATAAAAATGTGAAATGAACTCTGAATCGTTTGGGTCATTAAATTGCTTTGTGTACCTTTTTGTAGCAAATTTGTTTTTCACAGTATGGTTCAAGCATGTTAGCTATGTAAACTTGGAATAAGCGGAGGCATCACATTGCGACTCACTACTACAAAATGAGCTACCCAAAAAGGAAATAAAAATATATTATTTTGAACCTATAAAAGCTAATGCATTTCTTGTTTTTCCGCATCGGCGATTGATTGGGACATTTTTCATGGAACAGGTGAAAAGGTCAACAAGGTTGGCATGGGGAGTAAGCTATTTAGGAGACGTTATCTGGTGCCGCTCTTTTTGTATGCTGTACTGCAAACTGGAAATGAAATTAGGTACTTAAGTGGTGTTACGGAAATTCTCCATTTTTTCCCTTTCACTAGAAATTCTTTTTTAAAACATCTTTCAACCTGACTTGGCCATGTTACCTCAGTTGTTGGAGGAGTTGAGCATCAAATGTTTTGAGAGTTTCACTGGAATTGATGATTCCAGCTACAGAAAATTTAGGTGAGGGTTTGACGATATCTGGCAAGTTTGGGACTTCTCAATTGAGGAAACACAAAAAAAGATGAATTACAAATTATAAAAGAAATTTGGAAAATGTATTTTTTAATTTGCTAGTAAAAGTAAAAGAAAAAATTACCAATTGGTCTGTTGTTGAAGGGATAAGGGGTGATTCAATAGTTGAAATATCTCATGTTAGTGCAAGCTCCTAAACGGATGTACCTATCATGGTCTGTTGATTATGCTTTCCAGTAACAAAGAACTCAAATTTGAAAAAAAATTTGTTTAATCCTTTAAAAAATGTTCAATAACTTAACACTGAAAACTACTTTCCAGGGAGATGCCGGCTGGAAAAATCTTTGATTGGTACTCAAGAGGAAATTTTCAGTCTTTAACTGACGAGACTGAGGTCTGTTCTTTAATCTAAATCTGAAGCAAAATTAAGCAAAAAACTAAACCGAGAAATCAAAAGCATTGAGGTACCTTAAATCACTTGGCTTGCTCCTAAGATATTCTTACGATGAACGTCCCAAACTGAAACTGTTGCATTTTCTTGTTATATTTTTCCTCTCAGGCATCGCATTTCCCCCAGAGCTAATCAATTTCGCAGAGAAAATAATAATAAGGCAGAAATAACAAGAGGCAGAAAGTCAAAGACTTAAAGATATCTCTTAATAAATATTTATGGATCTGACATCGAAAATAATGATTATACCTCCAGGCGTAGTAATCTCGAGCCATCATTTCGTCCATCATCGTCGGGTTAGAGTAATGGCTCATGAGAAACGTCTGTCGTGTGTGCAATTGAAGGGCCAATTTGTTGCAAATCTCGATCCAAATTGGCTTCCACTACCTCAAACGTCTCGTTTCCTCCCCCTGCGCTCCCTCGTACCGGAATACATTTCATTATTATATTATATTATTTTTGTTCCGCAGAGCAGCAGCAACCATGACAAATGAAAATCCCCGGCATACGTGCGATTGCGAGAATATGTGTAGCTTATAAATATTTCAGCCGTATTTTTTGCATGTACAAGTGTGTTATTTTCCTCCACGAATGTTTGTCATAAGTACTCATCGTTGTGGCGGCTATGTTTTTGCAGCATTCCATAGCTTCTCCAGTACAGTCGGCGCGCTCTCAATGACCAGAAAAGTCCTGGTCTACCTTCTCCTTGCCTCTACTGTAGCGAGTGCTGTTGTTGTGAAAAATACCAAATATATACAACAGATGTACGTGTTGTAACTGGCGGGGTGCTGAAGATTATTCCAAGATTAATTGGGATGGTACACGGAATTTAAAATTTGCCAACGAATATGAATGGCAGATTCTCAGGAATTAAATTATTACACGACAGTTGACCGAGAGACAGAGGCCAAACGTCATATATTCATTTCGAATATAGTTTTTCCTCTTTTATTAGTAGAATTTCAGGCCAATCAATGCCAACTTACTTAACATATATAAACAATAATATTGATTGAACTTTTTAATTTTTCTTGGACATTTTTGGCTCTTTAACAATTTTTTTTTCTTTTGATTAACCACTATGTAGATTCACCTCAAATGTTTAGAGCCTAGTCTCACCAAATTGCGGATTTGAACTGTAGAAATAAATGTATCTTAGACATCTTCTCATAAGGACTTTTTCAAGCCCTGCAAAAGCTCCGGACGAACTAATTAAATCATTGAAAGGAGCCTAGGAGTGGCCCTTGGTGTTTCTAGAAAATTCCAAATTAATTTACCTTTGTTCCTAAATCTTGGACTTTTTAAGATTTTTGGTGTACATCAAGCCCAACTCTAGTAAAAGCTAATGCCAAAACAGCCCGTTTCTTTTTGTATGGACCCGTAATTTCATAGAAAAAAATGTTTATCCGGAGGAACTTAGGGAACGTGATGAATCGATCTAGAGCGTCAGAGTCGTCAAAAAAGATCAAAGATTTAATTATAAACCACGCAAAACAGTATTTTTCCAAAAAAAAATGTGTAAAAATAGTTTGAGAGGTGGTATACTTAGTCACGCGATTCGGGAACTTGCAGAGCCATCAAACTCAACTAAACGTTTTTGTGGAATCAGCAAGTATCGACCTTGTCGGTCAGCGACGCATGGAAACTTTCAAGAAGCAGATTGCCGATAAACATTGTTTTTGTTGACTCCATTTTCCACACTCAAGTGAGTCTCGAGAGCACTTGTGAGCATGATACAAAAACAACTTGAAGGGAATAAACTTCATGTTTGTGCAACTTCTGTCACTTGCTCACTTTTCAAAGAAAGAAAACAGATACACTTACAAGTCCTTGTATGACATTCTTATCATGTTAGCAGGCAATTTATGACACATGACTGCAAAACTTGTTTTGAATCACGAATCCTGTATGCCAGAGGAAATTGCAGATAAGTAAACATATGGGGTTTTTCCCAGGAGCACTTTTGTGTCTACTTGTTAGAGATGTTCTGATTTCCATTAGTCAATATTTAATAAACTTCCCATCAAGGCAGAGTATTTTCTTTTGTTTAATCCGCACTAATTAAATTTCCTCACTTCTACCAAAAGCACTTAAGAAAACGTCCAGCAAAACCGGGAAAGCCTAGCGATACTGCTCTCGACTCAATCTAAGCTGGGACACACAGACACCTGGAAAGCGAGACTGCTTTTCTTAGGTTAATAATTCCTCATCCTTCCATTGATTTATACATTTCTTTGGCTAAGTAGGTCGTGTCGATTTTTATTTAATTTTTCTCGGTATGGTGTGCCAGGGTGAAAGTCGATTGCAGACTAGACGGGAAAACACAAGATGGAGCGCAAGAGAATTTATAGAAAAATAATAAAATCTTGCAGCAGCTTCAGATGGGAAATTTATGATGTTCCGCAGAATTTAGTGTTTTTCTTGTTTGCTCTTTCCTCGCCCTGCCAGGATGCAGCGGAGAGGAGGTACCAACTCCCATTTCTCGGTACCGGGGAAATGGAAAAACAACGTTTCGTTCCCTGCATCTCCGATTGAATATACACAAAAAAATAAATAGCAAAGTGTATCTGACAGCAATTATTAAGCTTTTATTGAGCCTTAAATTTAATTTGGCGAGCGCGCCAGCGGATTAAGTTTGAAGCTAATTGAGGGTCTAATTGAACACATTACGGGTTGGTGGTGGCACTAAAGTTCACTAATGAGCTAGCTCTACATTGTCAGCTGTCACAAAAGGCTAAGCTGCGTGGAAATTTATGTAATTTATATGTGTCAATGCTACACATACCCCCAGTGCTCGGTCAGACTCAGAGGAGTGCAACGTTGTTTGCAGCTGCATCACAAATTAGAGGAGTTTAATGCGTGACTGCAAGTGATTAAATGTGTTATTGCGGAAATTCGCGAAAATTTTGGCTTCGATCAAAGTTGCTGAGCTTTTTTAGTACAGGTACTTGGTTGTGGATGTATTTTCTCCAACATCTGTTTCTTCCTAAATTACCTGATTGGTCCCAAAATTCTAAGTTTTCAAAACCAAACTTTGATAAATTAAGTTTGATGCCTGATCAGATTCCTTCATTTTATTATAAATACTTAGGTATATTTTCGTTTTTTCGGAAACATTGTTTTGAGACTGAGAGTGTGTCTTTATCATTTTAAAGCAACAAAACGAAGTCTCTGTGGAGTTAACTTTCATTAGTTAAGTTGTAAAAGTTGTGTTATGCCAACTACCTACCTGGTTCTGTAATCAATCTGTATGATTTTGGAGAATTTTTTCGTTGTGAATGTATGATCACATTAAGATCTTTAGGAGTTCTTTCGAGGTTGTTTGTTACCAAATTTGGCAAGTCCGAATAAGAAGGACGATAACATACTTGGGCCTATAAAGTGACAAATCAATCTGGCAGAATTATTATTTTTTTAGGGTTTCTACGTTTTGGTTGTGGATGTAGGCTTTATTACTTCTTAAGGTTAACGGGTCGAAAACGAGTATATATTATCAAAAAGTATTCATTGTATTTCCTGCAAAATTATCTCTAGAATAGGAGACATAATCGAATTAAGTCTAGGCTTAACTTTGAAGAAAGGAAACTTTTTTTCAAAAATGAGCCAATGAGATCAGCAAGTAGAACAATGAGCACCTCGTGCCGGTGCCTCTTTCGAACGGGCGGCTACGGGCAAACACGCAATAGCTCAAAGCTCAGACATTCATTCCGTTCGTTTTGTTTACAAACATTAATTTCATGATTGCGAGCTTTATTGTTTGCTCATGCATTTGCATACTTCCATGCATTCGGTACACATCCGTACTCCATAAGGAACATGGAAATATTCGAATTTAAGCGGCAAGGAGGGGGCCCGGACGAGTATATGTGATACAATTTATTCATTGATAACGAATGGCGTAAGTAGTCAAAGAAGGGCCCCATGCTGCAAGCACTACATAGTGCAACAGTACATTTTCAAATAAATATCTGAAATTTATGTAGCAACATTATAAATTGCTGCATAACATTGTATTACGTGTGTAAGAGCGCGTGGAATAACGTGGGTGCATGCATTGAATTCGCATGGGCTGATTTTAAATTATGACTCAAATTTTCTTGAGCTTACGTGCCAGACACTGTGCTCTCAGCAAGAGGAATTTCATTATTACATTTTCCGTGTCTCAGCTGAAAGACGACTGATTTCTCAGAACGAGGCATGCTGAACCACTGTGATTCGTTCTCTCATAACCTCATGAAATTTGAGACTGGCACTGTCCGCCCATGGCTGCTGCCACTCACATCTGCGGACACATCATCATTCAAAACGGACCAAAGTTTCTCGGCCGCAAAGTGTACGTTTGGATTCTCGGCAGAAACTAGAAATAACGATTATAGCTAGAATCGTTGCAGTTTCTTCAAAGCCTGGCTCTGCACCAGCGCTCATCGGATTTCATTACTGGCTCTAAAATCTAAGGGTATGCTCGATGGAAGATAGTTGTAAAAGGAGAAAATTGTGCTTTATGTGGGGAAAAATTTCCATAGCTGGCTGTCGGAATAAAAATTTCTATTTACTGCTTAGTCCAAATCATCGTACTGTACATACAGAGTTAGCTTTAAAGAGATCTTATTTTTATAAAATTTCAAGTTTGCTTAGTATTAAATAGATATAGACTGAGGTAAAGACCAAGGACTACTGTTCATTGAGTGATAAGATTAACTTTAAATTGTGTTGAGCTTTTAATATTTAAACTCGGAACATTAAATAAGACTCTGACATTTGAAGAACGTTATTGCATATTTTACAAGTTGTTATCTAATTTCGTTCTCCCGGAAAACGATTAACCCAACCTATAGTGAATGTTTTTGTTAACGGGCTTTTTCTAACAGGGGCGTAGCAAAGGGCTCCCAAATTTTGTATTGAGATAAATACTCAAGCAAAAATTTAAATTTAGATCAATGGCACATACATTTTTAAACGTGGGTGCTATGGGCGAAATTCATTCAGATTGATGAACTTTTCAGCAAATTTTTTAATCGAAAATGCACTCGTTCCTGTCTAAGCTTTAAACGTGGTTTCCAAGATCTTACAAGACTTGGCCTGCCTCAAATCGTGAGTCTTGAGTCTGATTAGTTTGGAAGTTTTGGAAAAAATTTGACCTAGAGTACCCAAATTTTCATGTTCTAGGTCAGAAATAGGTCAGGTTTCCCGATAATTTATCCATTTTGATAAAGAGTTACTCGGGGTGCACTCGACAAGCCTACGTAGTTATTCAGACGGAGCAAATTTTACAGCTTTCAAATGTGCCCTTAAATTCTACCTCTAATAAAGTAATAAAGTAACAATCATCAGGTGCACTGCCGCTCCGCCATAAATGTCGACATAATTTCACGGGCTTCCTTAATGTGCAACGGAAGGCAATAATCTGCAAAGAATAGGGAAAGCTCCGCAAAAAGGTACGAGTATCATCAGTCTGGAAATATCCGCGGCCGCAGCACAACGTAAAGGGACTCCAAGAATAATATTGTCATGTTTTGAACTGATTTTCATTTCACCCTCTCTCTTTTGTGCGCCCCGACTGTCAAGGCTTCGGCTCAGCTGTGTTTTTGTCACGAAAGTAGATAAAAGGTATATTAAAGAATGAAATTTTTCATCTTTTTGTTGTTGTATCTACCAGCCTTACGCTCGCCGAACGGAGCCGAGCCGAGCCGCTCGTCGCTACACCAAATAAGCGTCCGCCTTAAAATCTTCATCCTTCCTTCTGCCTCTTTGAAAATTGAATAAAATGGAGCAGCAGTAAAAAAAGTGCCAGCCAGAGTGAGGCGAGGCGAGGCGAGGCGGGAGAGCAGTGGAAAATGTGTGGCTGAAATAAATCTTTTTATATACGTGAGGAAAAGCTTTTGACCTAGCTTTATATTATAAAATAACAGAAAGATTGTGTACATTATTATAAGAGAAGGCACAGGCAGCTGAGAAGGGAGGGAGACCTTCATCTCCTTCTGGTCCGGCAAGCAGTGGGTGTCGGATCGTCGTTCTGTAAGCGCAAAATTAAATCAACAAAGGGTTATGTGTGCCGGAGTGACGACGTTTATGGACTTGCGGGTGGCTGAGCTGAGCCCGAGACTGGCTTAGGAGACCATAGAATGTTACAATTATTTCCAAGATGACGATGATGACACGTCTTGTGACACAACCATTTTATTAAAAGTTTAATGGGCGCCCGGTTGCAGTTAAGGATATTTTGTGGCCAACCGCATTACTGTGGGTCTGACGGCAGGCACCAGTCTACGACTACTGGTACGGCCATTCCAAGAGGGGAGCACAAACTTTCTTTAGCACCAGTTTTGTGCAAATCATGCTGCCGGGAAAGTGTAAACTCACCGATGTTCTATTATAAATTCGTTCATATTGTGCAGAGGCCATGCCAGTTAAGCCGATACTGGGAAAGCGAATGTGGCTCAATTCCTGGAACCGAAGCAAATTGCCCGGTCTATTCATGAACCGTGAAAGTGATGGGCAGCAATGATGATCAAAAATGGTAGGATGGACTGGCCAAAAACTTAAGGATTTAGTTCAAATCAAGCGTACAATTTTTGAGCAAAATAGGATTTCCACTCTCTCATCAATTTTTTCAGTTGAAAATCAAACTGACATGTTTGTGTTTATTAAGTCAGGTCACAAGAGTTCCTCTTCAAACACTATCTTACCCTCATCCAAGAATTTCTTTAAAGTTTTCAACCCAGCCAAATACATTACGAGATTCAAAGGAATTGCAGGTCTTTGCAGTTTCATTGTTTGTGTAGTGGCAGAACACTGTGTGCCGCCAGCTAAAATAATTATTCCAAAAACATTATCTGAATGCGAAATTAGATCAAACGAATTTGTGACGCAATAATGTTTGGCCATTTTATAATGCATTTTGACTGCTTTGATGAATTGTTTTGTTGTGAGTTTTTTTTTCGATTCGGGGCAGTAAGTTTGGCGAAAATTAATCTTCGAGCAGAGAAATTGACCATTTTCTCTATCTCTACGCCCATCAGCTCGGATTGGGCACAATGAGAAAATTTTGGATGGGTTATTAAACTACCCACAAAGTTACAATTTTTTAAAGAAACAAACGCCTCTATTTTGAGCAATTTAAAAACTTTCAACCCAAAGAAACAGTGTCCGAAACCGTTAAGGGTTAACCAGGGGGGTTTTCCAAAGGGTTAACCAAAGAAATAAGGCTAGGATTCAAACAAAAAAAACTACATATCCTTATGGCGAATTTCGCTCATCAAAATAGATTCAAACTCTAAATGTAACATTTATGACCTTATTTAACGAATTTCGCACGTCTTTTACGTTTGTTTTAGCTCTTATTACTGTGTTTCTCGGTCAGGACAGATTGCCGTCAAATTTAACTTAGTGTTGACTTAATCTAAAATAGGCACTGAATCAGCCTATTCGATATTGATTTTATGCTTAACAAACTTACTTTAATTTAACTTTATTTTTATTTATTTAATCACTAACATATACACATTTCCAACACTTTGCATTTGAGAAATACCGTAGTTCCCATCAGGACCAAAATTTAATCCAAAGCTAGTGGGGTCATATTTGATAAAAAATCCAACCACTGACGCGCCGCGATGAGGTGGTTGCTTAATAGTCTTTCTGAATGGGTTCCAAGTTCCTATTAACAATTGCATCCCTTGCTTTCAGTTGTCACTCGCAGCCAAATCAACTTATGATCTATACGATTAAGCCAAAATTTCCAAATGTTGTAATCCATGCAAAGTCTAGCAAATCACAGTGCAAGGTATAACCTCCATCTCTTACAGGGACAGGGAAAGGGTGTAAAATTTGTGTTTCTCTGACTGACCTTAAACTCTGGTAAATGTTGGATGGTGTTAAATTTAGTAAAAACACCAAGAGGTGTGAAGTTAGAGAATCCACGAGTTTATAGGAAAACGGATTTTGAACAAAATATTTCAAAACTCTTAGCATGAATTTTGATTTCTGCCTATTGGTTGAACCGTTTAAACATATTTTAGTTTTGTTGTAGGGCGAAACAACTTCCATCGGTACTCCAAATTTAAGTAATGTTTCGTCCCAAACGTCCCAAACTAAAATACATTTGCCATTCAATTCCGTTCAATGCCATCCATCCGTCCCGTTTTTGCTTTGTTACATCACTGAGCATTAAATTCCCAGCAATGAAACGATTTGCGCTTTTACTCAACAGCTTAATTCGTATTTAAAGCTCTGAATCGAGTGAATCGGCAACAAAAAGCTGCCAATTGAATAATAATGCGAAACCTATGGTAATGGAAAAGGTAATTGATTTTTTTATTGTCCTCATCCTCAACCTCTGTCGTCCTCTCAAAATTACAATTTCATCGCATCCAGTATACCTGCGTTAGAGACACCGATTCGGGAAAAACACTATCTGTAAAGCAATAAAATGGAGCGAAAATGTGCGAGAATTCGACGGCTTCGAAACAAATCCAATATTGCGAGAATATTTTATAGAAGTAACGTAATAAAATCCTATGGGGGAATAAGAAAGATATACAAAGCAAGGAGGTGGTGGTGGAATTTTCGCAGCATAAAATAATCATAATAATTGAATATGTAATGGCGCTCAATAAGTATGTTTGGTGTGTGCTTTTCTCTCCTTTTGCAGCAAAGACAACGCCGTTTCAGAGGCGGATAGAGAAATTATTTTCAGAAACTTATGACTGGAGATGAAACAAACTTGGGCCAATTGAGTAGAAGAGTTTTTGTTTTGTTTGAGGGGTTCAAAGTAGTTTTTTTTAGACCAGAGGTAGCTTTTGGTATAGTGTCAAAGCTTCTTGAGAAGGTTCAGGGAAGCTACTCACGAGACCTCATAATAATAAAGGATTAAGAAGGTCCCGAAATGAATAATAGTCTGATTAGGTGAAAATGTTTTCCGGTTCCGTCTCTGAGAGCAGCAGCAGTGTTCAATTGTTTTTCGCGTGAGATGTCTCGTTGGTATATGTTTATAAAGGAGCAGCAGCAACAACAACAACATGAGATACGCAACAATCAGTAGGGCTCTTACGATATTAGCAAAGCTAGCTTACAAAACAACGTCTAAAAGCGCTACTGAAACAAGGGAAGGGAAATGAGAGGAAGAGAGAGAGAGAGAGAATGGAAAGGAAAGAAGCAATAACATCAAAGAAGCAATTCACATTTCAGCGCGCCTTTACGGCATTGCAGTGCCAGTTGAGGAGGGCTTTAGTGTGAAAAACAGCGCGGGATTACGTTATCTTGCTTCTGCTCTTGCAGCCAATTAGAAACTTGTTGCTGTTTCCTTTGTCGTAAGTTTTAGCTTCCTTTGTTTGGAGGTGACTGTTTGCGAAACAGGTTTAAGGATTTCCTCTAGAGAATTCACTCAAGCTCAAGCTCGAGCTTTTGTTAGTGGAAAAGTCTTTGAGGTTGGCAGAAGTACATTAAGACTTAAGAGGCACTGGGCGTATCGAAATTAAGTATGCTTTTTCAATAACGAAATCCACATAACGAAAGCAGCTTAGCTTTCTATTGAATAAATCAGGATAACATAATGGTAATCCGGGAGTTTTCCCGTTGCATCAAGGTTTGTACGAATATCGAATAATTTTTCGTTTAAAATATTTTTCAATATTCTTATTATTATTATTATATATTATTATTAGAATATTTTAAAATATTAGAATTGGTTTTACGAATATAGAATAATATTCCGCCCAAAACATTTTTTGGTTTTTGTATTTGGATAATATTTGTTCGAATAAAAGTACTCGTGCAGAATTCCTAGTTCCCTATACTTCATCCGATTGAGCAAAATCTAGTAAATCATGGAACCCCAACTGCCCCTTCGCTTTTCAGGTAGAGCTAGATGAGCTAGAGACCCCCGAAGTGCTATAGGCCATTTCATCAGGCGGTTTCGATTGGGCTGAAATTTGATTACATTTGCACATATGTTCTATTTTCTCTGTTCCACACCTTATAACTCAAAAACTAGAACAGATAGAGATCTGCGGGGAGAATGCATGTCTTATACTTGATCTTCATTACTATTTTTCAGCTATTTCAGTCCAAAATAAAACGAAGTCAGGAAAGCTTATCAAATATTTATTTGAAACCGTAGAAATTTGTTTTTATTATTTGCGATAAAAATGCCAATATATTTGTTTATCTTGTATATCTACAAAAACTTCCTCAAACAACACTTTTATGCTCTTCTTTGACTTTTTAAAAATTTTTAAAAAATTCTCAGAATTTTATTATAATTACTATAATTCATTTGAGTTTGGTTCGTGTTTAAAATCGTAGCCCTTTCCATCGAAAGAGGAAGGTAATATATTTTTTGGAATTTCGAAACGACTGCCTAATTGAAGTAATGGTCTAAATTTTGTGTTCACACCAACCCCAGGGAGCAAAAATTCGTGAATCACAATATTAGCACTCCCAATTTTTGTTACAGAGCACAGAGATAGCCATTAGCCCATTAGGTAGAGGCGCAAAAACAGTCACTTTGCTGTCGGATTCCATTTGCCATTGGCGTGCGGAGAAGAGCAGCTTGGGCGCACACATAGATAAAAGCATTTTATGATATTTATGAACTCAAATTGTTTTCCGCATGCAAACACTTGGGTGGACTGCTCATACGTACGGACAGATGATGCCTCCACTGCACGGGAAAACATACACAAAAGAGCATTGCCATCGACTCCCAAATGCATGCATCCCGCGCTCCATCAAACCGAATACGACTATAACGTGTGCTTAAGCTCCGTCAGACAAGTAGCAAGCAGGTATAGAAGCAAGTCGCGGTACAGTCTGGGCCGTAAACGTAAAAGGGCTATATTTCATCATTCTTTTATGCCTTTTATTGCACTTTTTTGCAATCGTCGTTACCGTTAGTGGCGCATTTGGAAAACGACAAAACATGCAATGAACGAATTTTCCTTTTACCGCTTTAGTTTGGCTGAGTTTTTACTTTCCAGTGGTCACTTTTACGCGAAACTTTTAAAGACTGCTTGAAATGCTCTCGTGTCTGTTGAAAAAGCAACTTTTAAGTTTGAAAATTTTTTTGACCGTTTTTAGAGTTTAAACAGTGCCTCCAAAAATGGAAACAGAAACCCTTTTCCATTTTAAAACCAGGCTTTCTCTCTTGGGCTTTTCTCTTCCGTTCTTCGCCGCTTATCTTTGCTCTCCGTCTCAGCGTCCTGTACCTGATGTATGCATTTACTATGCACTTGGCTTCCATACGGAGAGACGAAAGGAAACTCAAGTGGCGGCTGAGTCAGAGCGTGACTATTTTAACATTGAAAACCACTTTATCATCGGCACAGAAAAAGCACAGCCCGCGCACGAATATCTGGGATACATGAGGCAGTTCAAGTTATTTTTTGTGCCGCTTTCTGGCACCCATTCAACACAGAGTGTCGCCATAATGTGCACGTCTTGACAAATTAATGATTCACGTGGGCTCAAAATTGAGGCGAATGCGAATCCACAGAAGGGTGCGCGGCACCTCCAAAAATTTATTGCGACATGCCGTGACATGCGATGAAAGCCGTGTCCTGAGACAGCCCCCGCGTACACGTTAAGTGAATAGGAATAACTTGTGACACCTCAAAAGAAAAGGGATTCGGTTCATAAAGCGTGAAAAGTGTGAGCTACGGGTGAGTGTTGTGTTGGAGTGCGGAGGGAAAGGCCGAGTTCCCACGAAAAACAATGCATTTGACCCAGCGCATGCGGCATACTCTCTGTCGTGGAAGAGCACCGCTCCAGCTTTGTCCATTGAGGTTTTATTTAACCTACATTCGCTCGCCCATCGCGCCAATGCAATTTGCGCTCTCTGTGGCAGCCTGCCGGAGAAGATTAAAATGTCAGATTCGGCCATTGTGCTACGCTTTTTTAAATCCCTCAAAAGCAACAAGTTTGTACATGTGTTTGAGTTTCCACGCATTCCGGATGAGGTTCAATTATTTTAAAATTAGTTTCTAGTAATAGCGAATAGAGTTTTTACCTTACCATACATCAACCTAAAAAGTGATAGACTGCACACCTCAGGAAGTTTGAAAGTCGAGAAGCACAACCATGGAGATCTAAAAATCAGAATTTGCAGTTTTTATGAATATCTTTTTCGAATTTCAAAATATGCAATTGAATTTCAAACTTCCCAAGGTTCTGAGTCCAGACATTGACATAGGTATGGTAGAAGGGGGAAAAACGGTCACCCCTCTGGGTTTATTTTGAATTAAAATTTAAGTGGTTACATTACTCTTAAGTGAGTTTATAATTTATTTTCATCCCTTAGACCTTTAAACAAATTTTAGAAGAGCATTTTTCCAAAAATACATTTTTAACTTTCAAAAACAGTTTACTACTTCCTTAGAATCACCAAAGGCTGCATACAAATGTAATGTACTAAACACAAGTTTCAAGCAGGATTTTTAACTTATTTATCTAACTTTTTCGTTTTTACGTTATTTTATAAAAGATTTTCAAACCTATAATTCTTTGTAAAATAAGTCAACTTTTTGCCATTGATTTGGTCCTTTTACAGTAGTTTTTTATGAAGACATATTGAAGACGTTGAAGCGTACGATCGCTGATTCAAACTTAACTCGAATTCCACTTGTACAAATGCTCTGGAAAAAAGAGATTATTCCAAACGAACTCCATTTATCAAAAAACCTGGTTTCAAACCTATTCATTTTAAAATTACAGGGGAACCATAATTTGCAGGCGCGAGCTAATTATCTTGCAAAAATTTCATGGAGCGCGCACTATTAATCGGGATTTTATGCTTGCAAATTAAAATCTTTATTGGATATTATTGCGTGAATATGAAACTCACTTAGCAAAAGGATTTTCGATTTGCTTTTATGCATATTCATTATAAATTACATTTTGGGGTCGTTTTAATACCAAATGACTCTGACTGATAATATCGTTTGTAATTACGGTCAAAATCAATTATGCTCATTAAAACCTTCGGTCGAAATGTTAATCTGATTAAGCTTTAAACGGACATATCCACCCTCAATCCTACACTCTCGTGCGACTCTGCACCTCTCGCTTGTAAACATAAACGTCAAAGTTGATGTCTGATAGAGAATTTATGACCACCGGAGTCTGCGTCCGTCAATAAAAACTTTCTTCAAAGAAAGCAATAAAAAGTCGTAAATCAAAGACATTTTTACCTTCGACTCGCAGGGAGAAATTTTATTGATTAGCGACACAAAGGCCGGGAGAAATTGAAAAGTAATTCACCTTGATCAAAGTGTGGTCGAGAGCGATGAATAGAAGGGGAGGGGAAGCGATAATCGGGGCAAGGGGGAGCTCAAAGATTGATTGAAATTTCTTCATCACCCACACTGACATCTGTTTTTATAGCGTTCGATTTTCTATAAAGAGGTTCTTTAAGAAGAAGTTAGTTCATCCTCGAATCAAACATCTTTGATTCTGGAATAAGTTAATTTTTTAGCTTATAGTGAGCGCATAGAAGTTAAGTTCCTTGATATCCTGTATTCTGTACCCTTAGCACCCCTATGTGCATTAAACATTCAATATCAAGTGTGCAAGGTTAGGCTTTGAAAGTTTTAGCACGAACAAATATAAACATAAAAAATTTTGAAAATCTTTGAAAGTTTTAATTTTTTTTCTACTAAATGAAACACACCCACATTCTCACATTCCATCTCTTGAGGTGAAATGGGGGTTGTTTTAAGTTTGTATGAAAACTCCTTATTTGACATCCGATTGAGCTGAAATTTTAGTACGTTGTAGTCTGTGCAAAATCCAGCCAATCATAGTACTGCATATGACCCCTACCATGTACAGGGACGAAGCTTGGAGCCCTCAAAGTTTGGTCTTTTCGAAATCTTTGAAAATGCACCCTTTAGCTTATTCAAATTTTTCTTCTGGGGTCACCAAACGCTTGAGCGCGCTACCGAGAGGTCACTGGTGACCCATAAACTTTTAAAAATTTATTCCGGTCAAACTAAAGGTTAAGGACAAGTTTTGAATGCATGTTCAATTAATTTTATTAGCCCTGACCGAATTAGCCACAGTTTAAAAATTTTGAACTTTAATTAGAATGTTTATTTTTTCATTTCATGTCAACTTTTGATACAAAACTTAATAAAAAGTTCAAGACAAGCATTTTTTGTCACTTGTTTACAGTCCCATGTGTTTTTCTAAATTTTTTTTTTTTTGAAGCGATGTAATTTTTTTGAAATTTGAATAGTAATGGTAAATAACCATTGGTAAATAAAGTCTAAATGGCAAGCACTTATTCGACCAAAAAAGAAACAAGGGCTGCGATCTCCTTCACTGCCCATTCATTAACTTAGGTAGGCGGAAACTGCTACCTTTAATGTCAGCCCAGTTGATTGGGTATTGTTTATGTGCCACTCTCGCAGCCAGGTCTGGAACGCGTCGATAAAAGGACAAAAGATAATAATTATTATGAAAATCTCAAAGTCGCAGAATTGGTCACGTAATCGATTTGGGGATAAGCCAAAATTCTATCATCGCATTGCCAATGCTCAGCCCATATATTCTCAGTAAACAAAACAAATTTGCTCGCTGCATTCCAAGATATGAACCCAAGTTATGGCCCGCATGTAGTAACTCCGGGCACATAATCCGCATCCTGTTAATGCGTGTATTTATTCGAATCACGTGTGCCATTCTTTCACCTGCCGTCTGCCATTTATTACATCGCGTGTTTGCTCCACCGATTACTCCCGGGGAATATGGCGAATCGTCGGCGTATCGTCTAAATAATTGAATCGAATTACATTATGTTGTGCGAGGCGATGTACGAATGGGCGAGGAGGGAGAGCAGATCCGAGCCACTCGAGTGGATGGGGTTCATGTCGTGAATGGTAATTGGAATGCAAAAACTAATTGATACATTTTCATCCGATGTTGAGTTGGTACAACACTCGATATGAATCAGAATGACGATGATTATCGCATGATGATGGGCCGCTCGAGTGCCGCAAAAGTTGCCAATTAAGTGAATAAGCGGGAATGTGCCATGGGTAAGCGTTGCTTCACTCAGAGTGATAATTTAAAATGAGTAACATGCTCAGTGCTTCGATTCCCCGAGGGAAGAATGGTCAGCATACATTTTGATGTTGGACTAGCGAAAATTATGGTGCGATTTGTTTTGAAAATTTTACAAGCGATGGGCGCGATATGAATTTACAATACCTCTTTATGTGGCCACTTCAGAGTCACGAAATAGTCAGAGTCGGTAGCAGCAGCTCCCAAGGTTTTAGTGATGTTTTGAAAAAAAAAAACAAATATTGTTATTTGAAACCAAAACGTTACCTTTAATACGGAGATTTTATTTTTATCAGGACATGTCTTATTTTATTCTTACAACATTAAATCACACTTTAGGTTTGGGCTAGAAGTTTCAAACGTAGTCAACAAAAACAGTTTTTAAAATTTTCAATTGGATTTTATTTCATGACTAGTTTCAACTTTCACCAATTGTCTACAACCACTGATACAAGCATGTATAAGCATGAGTTTTCCCTCTGCTCCAAGCAAGAATTTTGCACCGAAAATATTTATCGATAAACGTATCAAATTAAATTATAATGGGTAATGGCGATATCTGCAACCACTCTCAGGTATACGGCAATAATAGTTTGGTCAGCTCTGAGTGCCTCACTCCTCCAATATTGACACTATTATGATGCGATCCTGAAATTGGCAACAACAAACGAATTTTGGTTAGTGCTATGTCACAATAGAGTGTCCGGGCAATGGGTGTCTTCCAGTTTGAATTGTATGTGTAGAGTATCCTAAAGCATTGCTTTGGAATCAAAACACTCCTAGAGTATTGCCTATATTTTGGGACCCTGGACATTTTCAGTGAAGGGTAATGATGTTTCTTAATTTAAAATAGGGTTTTATGTCCAGAGAATTTGCGTCCTTAAAAGTACTAAACATAAACACTAACTATTTGCCATTTGCGGTCCATTCAAGAACTATCTAGATAAGCTCTATATACCGGGACTCAGTCACGTAAATGTAAATAAAATGATAATTTTGATTTTTATGACACCTGAAACTTTTTGGTCTTATGACAAATCTTTCCCTTCCTACCGTATGACTCTGTCGTCAAGAAATGCAACAAGCACTTCCGTCAACATAAGAAATAAGGATATTTGCGAAAATCTGGTAAATATTCAGGAATTTATTGCATTTGAGGGAAGATTTCTTACGTCTTGCTGAAAGTTTCAACATGCATAAAACCTCAAACAATGGAATCTTAAGGCAAAATTTGAGGAAAAATTTCATTTTGCATAAAATTACTTACATGAGTAGGCAAAGGATATTGTGGAATGTTTCGATGATCGCATTATTTTTTCCATCTATCCCTTAAGCCTTTGTTTGAGGAAAAACTTGGAAGCCAGCAAGGTACTTGTGTGTTCTTGCAAGCTCGTGAGAAGGATGAAATATTGTTTCTTTCAAATGGGATTCAAATTTGCATAATTTTTGCGATTCTCTCATGCTGGAGCAGAGTTCACGGAGAGAAGCAGGGATGGTTGGTGGTGCGGTGACCGTTTGAGAGGTCTGCTTCAAATATTTTTTTAATAAAACTGTAACGAGATGAAAGCTGCTTGATACTGCGAGATGCGGCTATGAAGTAAAATCCTGTACTACTTAGTACTAAAAACCAAGTACATATTCTCATTAAAACTGCTTTCTATTTGAATTCAAGATGCCGGAAGCAATTGGAAGGAATGAGGTCAAGGAGGCATCTTAGACGTGTATAAATGCGGGCAAAATGATTTTGTCGTTAATTAACACCAGACATCTCATCTCGCAGTGGAAGCTCGGTCTCGGATGTAATAAAAAAGAAACCACCTCGAGTGCCAACACACACACTAAAGTTCCCAGATCCCCAGATTTATGGAACAACATCATTTTCAGCTCATTTGCCATAAAATTTAACGCGAGGCAAAAAACCGTAGGAGTCTGAGGATGCCCGGGAAGTTGTTGAAACACATGTGCTTTGTTCGCAGCTCGCTCTCTAGGCATAAACACACTCAGATAATTACCCAGCCACATCAAAAGTTATTCCATTATATCATAAACTCATCGTCAAACTTTTTATGGCACGTTTATCTCTCGTTCTATGCGTCTCGTCTATGCCTTGCCACACACACTCTATGAGATCCGGCACAGTGATAAAAGCAAGTATTATCATCATCATCATCTGCAATCTCTTTCTCCCCCCATGTTGACGAGCCAGTATTTAGTTGGCTGCCTGGCTGGTGATGACGATGAGGTTCACAGACGGAATGAGTTAACGAGCTGCAAGTAAGATATGTTAGTTAGTTAGCTAGTAAGTTGTAGAGAAGGAGGTCAAAGTCTCAACTCAATTACAATTAGAGCCGTCTGTCTGGCAATCAAACTGAATATTATGAAGTAGGAAGTCATTTATCTGTGTCTCTGGGGTAGATGAGCTTAAACGTACGTATCACAAGAGAGGACAACGAAGGAACTGAAGCCTGCATGGTGGTGGACTTTCAGAGTCGGAGTCCATCTCTGGCACCTGGCAGAAGAAGCCAAACTTTCGCCATAGAAAGTATCGCGACATGCAAGTTGAAAAGTTAATTTAAAATAACGAGATGTTTGCCGGAAAATCTCAGCCTGCGTAGATTCGCTTTTCCCACTTTTCTCGTGTCCCCGTCACGGCCAGTGAAACTTAATGTGTCACGGGGTCATGAAACATCATTGGCATGAGCATCTGCTGTCCCCATATTCTCTCATTATATTGATAAATTGGAGCTCCGGAAAGTAAATACAACAACCACCGTGCACGAAGCGAAAATATAGCTAATAACAAAGCACATTGAGTGGCTTTATTGCATGCCTCCTCTCCAGTCCTCTGGCTGGCTCTATATTCGTCTGGCTATATCTAAATGCTGCGTTGTATCACGGCTCACGAAGCATAAAATTATCTTTGTGTGTGAATCAAATGTTTATTACCCTCCCTTCTCGGCATAAGCTGGCATCTCATGCAAGCAAACAAATTGAAAAAGGCAAAATAGCAGCGGCATATGAGCAGAAAACGAACAAAAATTGGTACCAGAACGGGCTTAGAAAGCCCAACATCAGGCGATTCTGGGATATTTCTGCCACATCTACTAGTTCAGAATATTTTGCTTTATTTGAAACAAGCAACGGAGACATGGATCTGAAAATGAGTAACTAAATAGATTATTTGAAAATAATTTAACTCTTTAAAAAAGCTTTTAATGGGAAAAAGTTTTGCTTAATGTATGTAGGTAAATCCTTTCAGGAAAAAACTATCCGAACTACTGGAACTGTGGAACAGAACAGAATTTCAGAATGGAGACGGATTGCTTTGAGAAAAATCCACTTTTTTGTAAAGGTTAAATTTTAGTGCTAAAACTCCAAAGAACTGGACAAACGGACGCATCTCCTAAACCTGAAGCGCTAGAAAGACAGGCTAATCCTGCAAATCGTTCCGGGAAAAGTACAAAAAGAATAGAGATGCTGCAATGCAATTGATTTTTTGTTTGCTCTTTTGTGGCTTTTCTGTTTCGTCTCCCACGTTTCAGGAGTCGAGCACAGCGAGCTAAGAGATATCAAATGTCTGTGAGTGGAGGTGATGTGGGGCATTAGCACATCTGGCAATCAAGGCTTCTGGAAGGCACGTGTGTGGATAAAAACGTGGAAAAAGTGCAGTCCGCAGTGGCAGTCTAAGAGCAGTCCTTTGACAACAAAAATAAAATAATTTGCAGTTAAAACGCCAGAAACATCTGCTCTTGCATTTAATGAGCCTCAATTTGTTTAACTTATGACGGCAGTAGCTCCAGCATGGCACTTCGCGTCGTGCAGTCACATGCCATGTGCCTAAGGTGCCAAAAATAAATTGTTGCCAATTTGTTTTATTTTATTATTTATATTAAATTTTATTTCATTGTAGCGATGCACATAAAAATATACAAAATATGAAAATTTTATTACAATCAGTTCTGGTTTTTAGGTACCAACATTACGAGCTCCAACTATGTACTACATTATTAACATGGTTGAGGACGTTGCTTACACACAGAAGTAACATATGCAGGCTCGTGTATGTGGTTGTATCACGATCGTTTGATGACATACGTATCGCAAATGTATACATTAAATTTAGGACGACAGGAAGAGAAATGACTGACAATCAAAATGTAATCCTTTTTAATCATAAAACCAACAGATTGAATGAATGATGAAGTTTTATGGGACAGAATCGGCGAAGGTCCTGCTTTAATGTAATTGGATTTCGAACCCTCGCTCGTTCGTATGCGGCTTAATGGTCGATTGAGGGCTATTTATTGCTTTATTAGAGCTTTCAACAAAACATTTCGAGTAAATCAGGGTTCCGGCACTAAAAAATTATTTTTCTGGGAAGAGGCATTATCGTATTTTGTCTTGTCAGTTAAAAAGTTGAGGCACAAAAAAGTTCCTTAACCCGTTGAGGCACGTAACTGCACGAAATGTCCTTCATAAAATTTGAAAATCTTATGTGTCCGATATGTCCGTCCGTCGTCCGTCCGTCTGAGTCTATAGGCTCCGAAACTATAAGAGCTAGAGACCTGCGATTTTTTGCATAATATCATGTATAGTCTGGAGATGGGTGAAATACTCTGGTTTTTCCGGAAAACTGCCTGGGGGGTAATCAAGGGGGTTTTCCTGTTGTATGAAAGTTCCATATACTTCGTTCGTTTGAGTTGAACTTTGGATATGTTATATATCGCGTCGAATCTAGCAAGTCATACAACACATGTTTGCCCCTATCACTTAAGGGGGTCGGGTGAGTGACCCCTAAAGGGGGAAAAATTTAGTTGCTCCGATTGAGCTGAAATTCAGAATGGTCATGTACAATGACAAAATAAGCAACTTTTGTTTCGGATCATGGTCTCAAAATGTAAAACAACGAACTCTGGGGGTCAATAAGTGGCCACCTGGCGAACAGAAAGGCAAAATTTTGAATTCAACCGATTGAGCTAAAACTTTGGCAAATGTTAGATGGTATTAAATCCAGCAAAACAAGTTCCACAGTAGGTCTCTATGACCCAAGGGTGTGAAGCTGAGGGCTCCCAAAGTTAGTGTGAGGCGAAAATTTTCTAACTCCAATTGAGCTTAAACTTGAGTAAATGTTAGATGACATTAAATTTAGCAAAATGTCCTTCTATATTAAGGCCCTTTGACCTGTGGGATCAAAGTCAGGGGTCAAATAAGTTTCTGCGGTGAGGTAATTTGGGACAAAATATTTTCACTTCAACACAACTTTTGCAACAAAGCGAATTGAAAATGCATTCAATGTTGAAAATGCAATGTTCGTCCCCGACTAAGCTTTAAACATGTTTTATCAAGGAAATGTTTTGGAACAACAATATTTAAATTCTAAATTTTATGCGTTGATGCCTAAAGTGTTGGAAATTTTAATCACAGTTTTAATTTTAATAATAAAGAGAAAGAGGGCTTTTCACACACGCAACATAAATGTTATAGCCTGTCTATTAATAAGGAAAACGACTGGTATTCAGTAAACGATTGAAGAAATTCCATAAGAACTATGTATTTTTTATAAAAAACTAAATAATGAGGTTTATGGTATAAGCTTTGCATACTATCCATGAGGTTTAGAGATACAGCTGAAAAGCCTAAACTATACATATACGCATGTATTATGTAGATGATACAGAGTTTCATGGAGGAACCGGCGAAAGGAATCAGGAAAGGAAAACTTTTGCACTCAGAGTAAAATTTATTGAGATAATAATTTTACCCAGCCGACACGCATACAGACAGACCCACATGCATGTGCCGAGACATAACGCATTTTACTCCACATCGTATCTCTTAATAGGAACAACCAGGCCATGGTTCGAATGCACACCTGCCAACTGTGGTGCAGGCAGGAGAAAAAGTTAGCTTGCGCAGGCAACCTGAATTTCGAGCATCCACATCGCATAATTAGTTTGAAATTGAGTAGAACCTAAAGCCAGAGCTGGCGGAGTCTGACTTTCAGTTGTGTTTTGAGTAAATTCACTTAATAGTTTTGAAATCCACTGTTTGCGTATGAAATGAGCTGAGCTCGCTCACAGCCTCGATTCGGGGTTGCGAGGAAAAGTGTGCCAGAGAGCGCAACACTCGCTCGCAATCAGACTAGAAATCAACTTCAGTGTCGAGCAATTAATTTGTGTTGACATGACAATCAATAACAGTAATGTAAAGTGTCAACATGGCGCAAACTGAATTTATCACTGGGACATATCGAACGGCATGTAATACGCATCAGTGGTGCCACCTACTAAATCTAAGCGGGTCGGTCTTGCATGTACTCTCTCGAGCCAACCTCGCAGTTGCCATGTTTTTACGTGCGAGAGGAAGTGGTCGACGTCCTTTAGTCTATCACCAACTACTCCTGCGGGAGATATCAAATCCTCGCGTGAGATTGAGCGATAATAGATTTACTTCGCAGTGTGGGATTTCTAGAATCCAGTGGGTTAGAAGCTTCGTCGGGGGATACCCCTTATAGGGCGTTACATGATAAAGAAACAAACTACTCTACTATCTTAACTCAGTCAAGATTTCAGGAAAATAAGGGAAGCAAAATTCTGAAAATAATTAATTTTTAACTAAGTCCTTTGAATAGCAGCATTTTTAGTAAAGAGGATTAGAAACAATTTTAATTATGTAAAATAGAATATTTCAACTACAGGATGGCAAAGTACATAACTAGCTAAAGATCTAAAAAGAAATCAATGTAACAATAAATAAATAGAAACATGAATGTGACAATTTTAGAAGGGTGTTATGTTATCTCTGCCTGTTTCTATTTTTATGGAGAGAGGAAATGTAATTTTCATGTATATCAGTTGGAGTGCTAAACTTTTTGAAAATACGCTATACGTGATTTATTTGACTGAAGACTGAATAAAATTATCAAGTCTTCAATTCCGAAAATTGAGCAACTCTATCCCAGTTATATAATTGCTTCAATTTTGACCAGTCCCATTAACTTTATCAGAGAAATAACGGAGAGTCCACAGAGATCATCAGTCGGTGCAACGAACTTCAAGCGTGCACCTCGCACCCTTTTAATCGCGTAGAGTCATAAATATATAGTTGTAATAAAATGTGATGTCCGGCTCAAAAAGCCACAACCCAGTGTTTTTCTCCTGCCCCAAAAACTAATGGCGTTTTTAGTAAATAAAATTAAATAACGTAATTCTGGTTTCGCAAAGGTATTATAAAATTAAATTTTAATTGAAATAAAATAATTTTACGAAAATTCTATCTTAAAACCAGGGCTATAACGGTTATAACTTGTTTACGAAATTGTTTTAGAAAATAAAATCAGATTGAAAGAATTCTATTTCGGACAGAAAAGACGTAAATATTAAGCTGTTAAAGCGAAACATTGCTTGAAAAGTAAACCACATCTACTGGGTCGACCTGCTAGTTTTGATATTTTTTCTACGATTGCGCTTCCAGGTAGATGCTTTCGATGATAGCGCGCACCACTGAGCCGTGAGTCGAACGCGACCATCAGCATTTGTCACCTTGATCGGTGTATTGACATGGAAAAAATGATGTGCAATTCATCGCCCCGTGAAAAATCAATTAGAGTGCCTCATCATACTCGTTTCCAGCTCTTTTTTCGCCCGCCCCAGTTGGCTCACCAATCGAAAAATCTTGTTTGGAATGCAGGTGTTACAGCTGCTTATCATATAAATCAAAAAAGTTCGGCAAAATATTTTGACTGGAGAAGTGCAAAAACATCTTTTAATTCAAGAAGTTGAAGCGAATTTTCATATTTTTCTGTTTTTGCACCAGTGCATGCGTCACATATGTCGTGCATTTTCCGATTTCACCGTCGATTCGTATTTGGGAGATGCTTTCCAACTTTCGATAGCTGCATACGATACTCGCAATCGAATTTGCTTTTTCCGTTTACAGAGTAACTTTTATTTTGTCAGAAAATAGCAGAGATAGTCAACTTTTTAAATACGTATTCATACATAAAATATGGATTTGAGAACAAATTTGGTAATATCTGTGATATTTGGGTAATTAGCATTCAAAGTTGGTCTTCTTGTCAAAAGTTTTTTTATAGATTTAGCCACAAAATCAAACACAAAAAGCGCACAAATTGGTTTCTTTCCATTATTCGTGACGAAAATAAATTTAAATTAATCAATATATTGTGACGATAAAAACACGTCCTTGTTTTCAAAGGTTTATTACTTCAACGACCTACGTGGAGAAAGCCGAGAATCGCTCAACGAGCGAGGCGCGCTCTCGCTGAGGTTTCAAATTTTCTCGGTTTGTCCACACATTGTACAATCCCTAATGTACTTACACTACAATATTACTTATTATATAGTTTTGTTCTATTTGTAATGAGTTTAATAACACAAAATATACCTACATAAAAAATGTTAGAAAACCAAACAATTTTCATTTTGATTAAGCCTCTTCAATTAAAATAAAAGATATGTATTTGATTGGGTCACAATAGAAGTTTGAGATTTCGTGACCTTTGATTCTCGGTACAATTGAAAAATGTACATATTTTGAAAGCCGTAAGATAGTAAGGTTAACACCCATCGAGCGAAAACTTAAGCTCCACTGTTTCATAAAATCACGGTATTTTCATAAACCCGTGGATATAAAATAAAAGAGAAACTCGAGTTTTCATAGAACACATAGACAATGTTCTGCTCCGCGCTCTGGTGCACTATGCTCAGTAAATAAATTATATTTATTTTTTTCTCGTCAATCTCTGGATCTAGTTGCGGTCAGCGGTGGAGCTAGGAGAGGGAACTTAGTCATCGCTTGCTGATGTAAGCTAAAGTTATTTCCTTTATGATTCCATATGTGGGATAAAGTGCCCGAGAGGATCCATCACGGTTGCTTCCTAGTATCCTGACAGGCGTGATTTAAAATAAAACACAAAAACAGGTAAATTTGTTTGTCGAACATACCAAATTCCGCCTCTCGGCTCTCAAAATACATATATTTGTTTACGAGTATGACTTTTGAAATTGTGCGAATCGTGATGCCAAAGCTACTGACACACTGACACACATTCGGGTGAATCTCAATTAATCTCTATTGTTTAGAAGTTTGGGCGCATCAGAAGGCAAATGGATTTTTGCGAAAAGCTCGTCTTCTATCACTTATCACAACTGTTCCGGGCGTAGGTGACCATCATGTCTCTCCAGGATGCCGTGGCGGGAGCCAGTGCAGAATAAATTTGCCGAGTCAGGTGTCATGTGCGCTATTTATGCATCGAAGTGCACGGCAGGATGTCTGACATGTGTATCTGAGTGCGAAAATGTTCAATGCAAGCGTCTAATTGTTCACGTAGCAGCATCCTTTGAAGCTGGAGCAGCGGCAAGTAGAGCTTAGCAGACCGGAAAAGTGACATTTGTGATCGCTTTCATACACGACGACAACCAATCCGGCGAGCTGGTGCCCAATTTAGTGGACAAATTAATCATCATTTGAATTAGCCGACGTGCCGCGCGAATCCGTAATGATTATCTCACGTAGGATAATTAAGACGGTGCTTCACTGCATTTTATGGCCTTACGTGATTTCATTTGGTCGCTGCGATTGGGTTACGTGGCTTGCAGGTCTCGCATGTATTTGTATATTAGCCGACGTAAAATGATGTCTCGGGTGCCCTCAAGACGACAAGGGATGACCTTTCTCCAGAAATGTCACACTGGCAACAGGTTTCGCTAGCAGAGCAGAAGTAGAGCGTCCCTTTGGCCAAAGTTCCTCATCATGGAGCAAAACAAAGACAATGGAGCCCAAACAAGAGAAGGGCAATGATGTCAGTTCTTTGTACCACGTTGATTCAACTCGTAATTTGAATCCAAGCTGGAAGGTATTTAGGCAAAAGTTATGTTTTTCAAGATATGCCAGGGTTAAAGGCAGGAGGCATAATTGCTTGAAACGAGGTAGAAACTTCATGAGTACCATTTCAGAGGATTTGGCATTTCTAATCCGATCAGTCCTAATGGAGTTTATTTTGCTGTATCTTGGCTCTGCTTTTTGAAGGGTTTTTCACGTATTTGAACAAAAACGGCTCTAGATCTCAAACTTTTTAGCACATTTTGTGTGTTCGATTTGTCCATCTGCCGTCTGATTCGCAAAGGCTCCGAAACTACAAGACCTGTAGCCTTGCGAGTATTTGCATAATGTCAGGACCCCCGGAGGACCCTCGGAGTACCCTCGGAGGAACCCCGGAGTACCCTCGGAGGATCCCCAGAGTACCCTCGGAGAATCCTCGGAGTACCCTCGGAAGACTCCCGGAAGACTCCCGGAAGACCCTCGGAGGACCTCCGGAGTACCCTCGGAGGACTCCCGGAAGACCCCCGGAGGACCCTCGGAGGACCCTCGGAGTACTCCCAGAGTACCTTTTGAAGACCCCCAGAGGACTCTCGGAGGACCCCCGGAGTACCCTCGGAGGACCCCCGAAGTACCCTCGGAGGACCCCCGGAGTACACTCGGAGGAGCCTTGGAGGACCCCCGGAAGACCCATGTTGAGTAGTTACTCCTTTCTACCAACGGCTTGATGTGCGACGGGAAACGAAAACTTGATTTCATCCCTGCACCAATTCCTGAGGCTGGAACTGCTGATCCTCCTCCAGTTCCACTATCTCCATTCGGGGAACTCATCTTCTCGAACCAGGAAAATTAATTCGGTTCCTCCACTCTTCACTACTCTTCTCTCGAACCGGGAAACTTAATTCGGTTCCTCTCTCGACTTGAAACAAACAATTATGGAGGCTTAAATACCTGGGCCCATAACCTGTTGGAAAGTTTATTTCAGAGTAACCTAAATTCTCAAGTGTGGCTCCTTATATAGCCATCTAAGAATCTCAAGGCTAACTAAGTTTTCATATTATAAACCTGTCAGCCTAACTACTAATTTTAACAGAAATAAAACACGTTATGTCAGAACTATTTTATACTATCAAACAATAAGTTCCTTTTCTTTTAATTTTTAATCACCTCAAGGGCTGGACCTAAGAGTCCACTCTCTTTACTCTAAGTAAGACTCGTGCCACAAAATCAACCAAAATAACCACGAGCGGCATGAAGGTTGAAAAAGCCAAAAAATTTTGAAAACGAGTTAGAGTCGATCCAAGTCCCTCGGTTTCACCGATACTAGATAAGTAAGTATCGATTGTAGAGTGGCTGAAGTTTGATCTAAAAACGAAAAGCTTACAGCAGTAACAATTCAATACCAAGATATTTATTTTTTAAATTTTCCCCTTCTTTTCGTCACAATGTTCAATACCCCAAACACCTTTCGTGAGATCTCAATTCCCTCACCCAGCGTATTAATTTGTTTGCCCGTCTGATTGGTGCTAAGTGTTGTTGATGGCTGTTGTGTGTACCAAAGTTTGTCCCGTCTTTTCTTTCAACCCCCTCACATTACCTCCCTCCCTCCCAAACAATATGAGTGACAAGCGACTAGCGCAGTTGCGAAGTGGAGCGGGTAAGAGTTTTGATTGATGTAGAAACTTTTGATGAATAAAATTACTTTGTTTGTTTTTCCATTTGCTCCACCTCCATCCCCAGCAAGACATCGGGCTGAGAGAGCCTTGCTATTCAACTCATCCGCATGCAAGAATGTGTTAATTGCTACCATCAAGAGATGTTAATGTGCAATGTTTACGTTTCCAGTTACTTCAATCGCCATGGGAGAACACACGCAATTAAATTCTGCATTTGCAACAGCAAATATGCCCTCTTCTGTTTTCACAGTACCTGCCATGTGTTTCCGGACGGACGGTGAAAATCCAGTGGAAAGCCAGTGCTGAGTCCTCTGTTTGCATGCACGGAGCAGCGAGAGAGATATGGTCAGCGGATGATGCTATAAAATATGTGTCTGCTCAGTGTCGTTTGCATTGCTGAAGACCAACAGAGTTCGCCTGTTGTTGTTGCTGTTGAGTGTTGTGTGCCGAGTCCAAATGGTCAACCATTAAATATGTAGGAGAATATGTAATATATTATCGGGAAAACAGACGCACAATGGTCGTACTTGTGTACGTCAAGAATTTATATTTGTCCTTCTACCGTCAGTTGGATCTGGCTTTTTGCACAGAAGTTGTATTGGGCAAAGAAGACAGGCGAGTGCGGACGAGCGAAAGAGGAGTAGGCATGCTTACTCTTTGTCAACACCTCATTTACCTCTTGAAAGTTTAGTTTGTATCTGGCAAAGTTAAATTATACTCTGGAAGTCGACATGAAAGTAATTAAAAGGCAAACATGAAGGCGATGTTTGATCAACATGCGCTACATCGAGGTCTACCTCAACTAACGGCTCCCGGGAATTAGACTAATTAGCGCAGTTTTAAAAGCGTTTTCTTTCAACAACTCCTCAAATAGGATTAACGCGCAAGAAGCAATACTCGGCCCTTTAAAATTTCGAGTGCCTCATTTCCGACTCTCAGACGTGATTTCCCCGAACGACGCCACTTAAAAATGAAAGTTTGACTCACTAAACGGCCGAGCAGCTCCTTAACAGAAAAACGTGCTTAGCTACTTCGATGTATATCGCAGACTCGAGAAGAAATAATCCCATGACAAATGTGGATATGGCTCATTTCGCCTTTTATCTCCTTGCATATATCGCCATTTTTTACGTCCCCACACCCGACAGTCGGCACTTTTCCATACAAAGATGGGAATAATTCCAGAATATTACACTTGTGTCACGTACGCAACGTTAACCTTCGCAGCCGCCCAGGCCAGGTCCCAGCCAATGTGCAGACAAATGGACACCTAAATGTTTTTGAAAAAAATTTATGATGAGCCATAAAATATGACGAAAACGACGACGTCACATCTCCGCGGCAGCAATGCGATATCCATGTGGAGACAATTTGCAACAAATGGATGTTTTTTGTTTCGGTGCTTCCTCCTCCCCCCTCTTCCTCAAACCTCTCTTTTAACAGCTCGGTATATTTTTTTGTTTTTGCGCTTTTACGTCCTTTGGCATCTTGTGCGTTTACGATTTGAGTAATTTGGTGCGGAGTGACATGAAATTGGGATTACTGGGATTTTTGTGGGCTGTTAAAAATTACGGACCGCACCTGGGATGACGCGCAAGATTGATAAATTTCCAGGGTGACAAATTGGAAAGGATTTGCCACAAGCCAAAGTGCTGCGAGTGCGCTTTCAATTGAATTTCGGTTTTCAGGGACGTATCTGGGAGTGTACCACCGCTTCTGGGATCTCGGCGGAAGGGAGAGTCGACGGAGAAAAGAAGAAGTGACTCATTAGAGTCCCAAGACGCAACATAATAATCTTCGTTGCTGGTGTAAAGCAGTTGCACAAACATCATTTGTCAACATTACTGCTGATGCTCTGCATTTTGCATCAGATGGGAATAATCAGTCACCTTTTTTGCCACTCCTCCGTCTTGCAACAATTCTTGCAACCGTTCGCTCTTCGCAGAGGACGCTGCAGCGGGAATAGAATAGCTAACGAGTGCGTTTTTCTCCTCTGCAACCCCGACTTCTGGCGAGCAACTGAAGTAAGTGACCATTGAACTGAGAAAGAGCATGGTCGCAATTTTAATGAGGTGCTCCCAAACGCCCTTTAATTGCTCGTGAGACCTGTTCAGCTGACAACCTTCAGTGCAGGAGAAACCTGAGGATTAATGTGTGTACCTCTAAAGGTAATCGAAACTGTGTGTTCTGCTCCCATTTCGTGTACAATGCAAGAGGACGTGATCAATTTTCCATGTCACAGCAATCATGTGTGTCATGTGGATGCCATGCCGCCCATAAAATTTATAGCTTCCTGTTTTCAATTACGTGTTACAAGCTTATATTTTCCTGAGAGCTTTTGATACCTCATCTTCCATAATATAGGTTGTCTCACGGATCAGCATGCTGAAGGGCTTTAAGAAAATTGTTTACAGCAACAAGATTCGTCATTGTATGGTTTGTGGGAGTTTTAACATCTATTGCCAATTTGCGATATAATTTGGATCGAAATCGATGTTTATTTTTTAGGGTTTTACGATGTTAAGTGCATTTTTGAACCATTTGAAAAAAAAAACAATGTTTAGAGCTTATTCAGGGACATACGCATTTGAGTGCAGTTTCAAATAAGCATAGCTACAAAGTTTGATCTAAGTCAAAATCTTTTGTTCAAAAACCCGTTTTTGTAGAATATTAAGTAGTATAGCTCCGTTCCTGGTGGTGGTATGGGTATACTGTGGAACAATTATTTACTAGGTTATACAAGTTCATTAATATACTAAATTTTGAGCTCAATCGAAGTAATTAAAATTTTCCCTCCTTTGGTGGCTTCTCACCCCACCCCCTTAAGTGATAGGGGCAAACATGTGTTTTATGATTTGCTAAATTTGATGTGATGAACAACAAATCCAAAATTCAGCTCTATCGGATGAAGTTTATGGAACTTTCTTACAACGGGAAAACCCCCTTGGAAAAACCAAAGTGTTGTCACCACCCTCAAGACCATTAATGACAATATGCCACACCGCAGGTCTCTAAGTCTTGGACTTGGACAGACGGACTGACTGACCGATGGACAGACGGACAGACGAACGAACGGACAGTCAGACAAATTGGACACATAAGTGCATTTTTTTCAAAATTGATGAAAATGCACTAAAAATCTAGAGCTAGAGAGTAGTATGGCCCGGTGGAAGGTTCAAAACTGAGAAGTCTATGTTAGCTCTTAGGAAGGGAGTTAGAGGGTTTTTAATCGGATGAAGAACTCTGGTCTTGAAAGAGCGAAGGTTAATGCTTTTCACCGTTTCTATGTGAGGAAGTACTATTGACTCGTTTGAGTTGAGACTTTTTATGGAAACGCTATACTCAGGAACAATAAATACACGACTGTCCAGCCAAAAATTGCTCCGGGACTACATATATGTGATTATCAGCGACAATAATTACCTTCATTTAGTAAAACGCATAAATTTGTATTAGCAATCAGTCCTAGCACACATTTACACGCACACCAAATCATAAAAGACCACTTCTAAATGCTTTACACACCGTTTGACAAACAAATAATAAATAGATTTCAATTTATGCATGCAGTACAACGGTAATAATCTAAATTCCCGAGTGATTTACGATGCGATTGCAATAAATTTAATATTTTGCGATGCCGATGCACCAAACATTGCGTCGTTTCCGAATCGGTAGGTCTCTGATGCAAATAGCCGAAATCCACCTAGCCTGCTCGAATATTTGTAATGTGGGTGCGACAGCGGGTTTTGCATAATCGCTATTGTAATTGCAAAACGCTATATGGATGGGACGCAAAATGGTCCTTTGGATACACCAATTCAAATGTGTACGTACATATTCAATTCAAATTGCAATAATTAATCATGTTTGTAGTAGTTGAAGCGAGCGCAATTGTTGACCGAGTGTTTGATTCATACACTGGTAGTTTATATGAGCTCGAGTCCTGTAGCTCCTTTTCGCTGCGGTGTCGGCTGGAATGCACGATGTAATGCATAATTTCCGAGGCTCGGGCGCGTGTAGCAATAACTGGAATTTGTCAAAATTGTCGGATATGACTTCAAAGAAATATGAGGAACATTTATCATGGCAGATTTCTCCCAAGACAAGTGAAATATAGGTGATTTATGAACATTGATGTTCTCGTTATCCGTCATGGTGAGGCAAAAAAGCTTAAGAACCTTTCGAAAGCTGTTGCAAATTTTTTAGCTTGCAGCACCTATGTTTTCCCAAAAGATTGAAATTTTTATGGCACCCACCAAAGCTTTAACATATTTTATGATATTAATTTTGCTAAACTGCAGATGACGAGCATGTTAAATAAAAATTATTTCCCCTTAAATGGAGAAAAGGAACACTAACAAGAAAATTTTTTGGTTGTCCAGATCTCAAATAGTTGATGATTATTTTTGTTTTAAAAGTATGATAAGCTCGAAGATATCAAACAATTTTGATAAGTATCATATCAAGTTTAAGAAAAAAATTTTAAACAAATCTTGAGTATTCTGGAAAAATTTACATATTTCTAAGCAGCTTTTTATTTAATTTTGGGTCAAATGTTCTTCAAGCCTTTTTCGATAAGTACAACGAGAGTTCCTGAATTTCACGTACGATGTTTCTGAAAACCTAAAGGAACACCTCTAAGAGACTCACAATGGCATTACTTTTGTTTAGTTGGTACAAGATTTCTATTAAATTTGTATAATCCAGTGGTTTCTGGTTTGTTGGCAATATAATAGACTCAAGTAATTTAATTAAGAAGTTATAATTGCTGTAGTTTACGTCAATAGTACAGACAAAGGATCTGGGAAGTAACTAAAGAAACTTCGAGGTTTTTCCTCTTGATGTTGGCCGAGAAGCCTTGAAAAGCACCTGTTTAACTCAATGATATAAATAAAAGTCGTATCAACGTCTGAGGCTGGCGTGAGTTATTTAATATCATTCGAGTTTTCAAACTTCATAATGAAGTCGGTAAGTACACCTCATCTAAATATGCAGTGCTCATTTTCTTATTATCTATTTTCCCTTTAATTAGTTGTTTGCAGTTGTTGCGCTTCTCGGAATAGTGACAACGTTTCATTGCTACGAGCTTGTAGACTTAAAAAACTTTGAAGTACCAAAGCTTGTCATGGAAAGCAACAGTGACCTTATCAGTGAAATTCATTTTCTTAGCTTGGTGACTGGTGACAGTGATCCCATACAGAAAGTGCTTGATTTCTGGAGCAAGAACGTCTTTGGAATTAAGAGTGCTCCGATTCCAGTGCTTAAAGTGCCAGTTCTCAAGTTATGAATTATTATGAATTGAAAGCAGTTATTTGAAGAGTTTTGGAAGTAGAAGCAGAGTTTAAGGAAATTTATAATGAGATGAACTGCCTCCAGCCATGAGGGAAGGATGCCAGCCTGCCGGAGCCGGAGCCAGAGCGTTGCTCCCATCATGTCCGTCCGTAGTCTGTCCCTCTGTGTTTTTTGAAAAGATCCCTTGAACAACTGGGTTTTTCCGTTTCCTCCCTCGCCACCTTGAGCGACGGAAGAGACTTTTCCCAGGCTAGAACTATATATCAAACTGCTGTCTTTAATTGACATGAATGAATATATAAAATGAACCATTAAACGTAATAAAATAAAACAAAGTCGAAAAACTTTTCTTAAACATGCTTTGTACAGATGATGAGACAAATACGAGAACAGAAAGCTCAGTTTTTCTCAATGTAAAACGGCAATTTCATAAAATTGATAAGTTTCCTCCTCAAACCTTTAAAAAATGTCGTTCAACTCAATAGAACTGAAAGCATCCCCAAATATTTGCAATCCTTCCGCACGATTTTCTTGTTTGTCAGACGCGAAGCGCCGGCACGATGAAGTAATCTCTTCGAATCCTCCCTCTTCTTCCCAACTTGCAACTCAAATATCAACGTTGTCGTTAGTTAATTGACACATTCAAAGCCCTTTGCAAATTGAACAGTTTCTATTTAATTAAGACGTCGCAGCACAGAAATACAGCGTAATTTAATTACACAAATTGCTCCCATTTATGAGGCTAGAAATAAAAGGAAAACGAGTCGAATCGATTTAAATTTGCATTGGTAATACTGATAATGAATCGAACGGGTCTGGAAATCCATTTCAAGTTTAAGTGCTTGTACTTCACTCGTGCTGGCGCTCGGCCTTTCGACGCTTTAGTTCTTATCACACATGGTCCAACTCCCCAACGGCATGGAACAATCATGAATATGAAATAGTGGCTGAGGAAATTTTTGCATATGGAGATAAATTTTTGTGGATTTTGAGCATTTCAGCAATTTATTGTGGCATAAATCTTAATTAATCGGATACTAAATGCAAATTTATTGTGAACGTAGGTGTTCGTGGCCATGTGCCAGTTAGTCGCCGGGAGTCGTGACCTAAGCGGCTCTTCGGAGCGCGGAAAATGTCGGCCTCGACTTGAGGTTCAGGGAACTTGACATACAGATGAAGGACGCCGGCAGAGCGTCCCCAACCAGCAAACTCGGCCAACCGAAAATTATGGAAATTGAAGTAATCTGCGAATGTGAACTTTCCGATTTCCCACAGGCTTTTGGTTCCCTCCAACTTTTGATTCAACCTGAATAAAACAAAACAAATGCAATTTTAATGGACCTAAACAACTTTCGGTCTAACCCGACTCATACGCTTCAAAGTTTGAACGTACTACAACAACAACAACAACAACAATAATAACAAAAGTTATTATGTCCCGCAACTTGAGTTAATGTTTCTCCACTTTTTGCTGTGCTTGGAGTGCTTTTCTTTTATTACGCACCGTTTTTCTTTGCCTTAGCTGCCTCTGAGTCATTTGTGTTTGTACATGTGTCGTCTAATGGGCACCTAACACGTTGCACTGCCAGCAAAGCCATTCAAGGCACCGCAAAGAGCCTCTTAGGTTTATGAATAATAGCAGCCAGTACATAATATCTAGGTTCAAGGAGGAAAGAGCGCGTGGTGTAAGTGGGAGAAGACGGCAATGTCGATGGGGAGATTAGATAAGCACGGTGGCTGGAGTTGACGAGAGGTTAATGGTATCTTGATCTGTGGGATCTGCGCTTTTCGTACGTTTCTTGATGGAAAAAATAAAGAATCTTGGAGAGCAAAAGGTCAGTGTTGAATGAAAATAAATATCAAGTGACGTATCTGTTGCCTTGCCAGTTACGTGGCCGTGAGGTTTACTTTTCATTCAATTTGCGCGCTCCGTTTCTGACTTAGGCTATGTGCGTTCCAAGATTAAAGAAGACTTCCAGTACCACCAAGGGATGAGATTCCAAGGTGCAAATGTAAGCAGTTTACAAAAGTTTACAATTTAATTACAGCCGATTTGATTGAGTTGAGAATTTTGTAATAATGGTGCGCCAGCAAGCCTTCAAATTTCTCTGACACATGTGGCTGGAACTTGTCCAAAACATTAACTTGAAATTTAATTATGATCAATTGAAATGACAAAATACGGATAAGGTCATTCATACTCTTGTACTTAAAAACTGTTAACTTAGAACCTCTGAAACATGTAAAAGAGCTTAAAACTGCATTTTTACTAGTAGGTAAATGCTTATTATTTGAAACCTACAAAGAACACCCTCATTAATCTCTTTGAAAACATATGGGTTTGGAACATAAGAGCATGTATAGTTTGGGATTACCAAAAATAAATGTTGCGTCCCACCCGTCAAGTTAAATTCGATGGCAGATCTCTATTGAATATATGTTCATTTTTCTGATTTATAGAGTGACCTCCATAATGAATTTTTCACATGTTTTGAACTCTACAGAAACTTGTGCCAAAACTTTTCACCCTCTGGTCACCCTATTTCTAAAAATTTCGCCTGCCATCAATTGAACACATAATTGAACATCAAAATGAATTCCCTGCAGAGAGCTAAGCCTCGATTCACTATCGAACATTCCAGCGCAACTCAAAGGTCAAAAGGAGAGTTTGAAAATTTTTAGCCAAATATGCAGGCAGCAAATATTTTCCAGATAACGCGCAGCTCTATTTTTCTCATTTAGCGATAAATTCAATTATTTCTGATCTTGCTTCGCCCTTATATCAACAACTACCCTCGTTTACGCCACAATTATAGGTCATCGCATGTCTGCTCGAGTGGAAAGAAGACAGCGGCAAAAAACAAAAAGTTAATGGCGAAAACGTGAAAAACATTTCCAATACGATGGAAAATCCTTAAAAGCAAGTCAGTTCATAAAAATTGCATCAGTCGGGTATTAATTTTTAATTACAGTTGAGGCAACTCCAACATCACGAGCGCGGCGTGGGATGCGCGAGGGCACCATGAAAATTATTCGTGTCAAGAACTCAATTTTCAATTTCACGTTCATCATCTCCGAAACATGCCAAATATTTTACGGTCAGAATTAATGAACAAATATTTGAGGAGCTCACCTGAGCTCTTCTGTTTTTTGCGCGAATTAATGCGATATCCGCGCCGCCAACTATTTTGCACGCGTTCTCAAAATCCAATTGACACTTTGAACCGTCAATCCAGTCGTGCTTTTTGCCCAATTCGTGTTTGCCCGTTTTCGTTGCGATGTCTGTTGGTCTGTTTTATCACAGATTGTATTGTATGGTGCATGAAAATTTACGTTCTCTGATTAGTGGAGAGAGAAAATCTAAAAAACTTGTTGATAAAATGCAAGAGCCCAAAAAGAATCAACCTTTCACGGTCTTACACCAAGAGCTGTGAAAGATTTTAGTTCAGTAATTTCAGGTCACAATTTCCTCCAGTTGCCGCCTACTAGTGTTTGCGACTAGAGGCCGGGAGAGCTGTACAGGCTGAGGTTATCTAAGCACTTGTGTGTGTGGTTGGTTTTTGGGGTCATACGTCTCCTCCATGGACAGATTGCGATAGAACCGATTTAAAATAGAATTGAATTAATGTAGTGAAGGTTCTTTTGACATTGAACTCTTTTCCATACAAGTTGATAGAAAAGAGAACAAGACCTGGCTGGCCTGAAATAAGGCTCTTAAACATTAACATGGAACAGAGACCAACAATTACTACTACTAAAGAAACCATTGCTATGGCGTGTATAGACAGTAAGTTCGGATCTTTCTTCTTCTGGCTGTATTATTGAAACGTAAAGTTTTTAGGACCTATTGCTTATTCCCAATTAACATATTTGCGACAGTCGATCCTCTCCTTGTCACTTGGACACCATTAGGCTTTTTTGAATGAATCGAAAGCGCACACAAAAACTCAGACCCAACTGGTGCATGGGAAAATATATGGTGGTAATAATAACATTAAGAGATAGCAAAGCTCGTCGGTGTTTTTAATAAACAGACATACACAGACAGACGTGCACACAAGATCGCAGATGTGGGTAAAATTGCACAGCTCTTGCACTTGACTACGTGTGCCCCGAATGGAACGAAGGCCATTGCCGGAAAAAACGAGAATATTTCAGCAGGTGTTTTTTATATAATAAACAAAATATCCCGAACGAAGCTGGCACAAAAAACGCCATCGCCGTGCAATATCGTCTACCGCACCGAGCACTTTGATATGGCAACTGTGTGAGTCCGCCGGCTGGCAAGGCATCGAGCGCTGTGGCATCAGGCACTGGTACGTGTTAATAATGATGGTGGCGGAATGGTGTTTATTTTATTTCACTTTGCCAATGATGATGATGATCGTAGTGCCCCATCTTTGCAGCGCCTGCCGGCAATGTTTACTGTGTAAAAGAAGTTTTCTGCCGTTGAAAAATGAACAGTTGTTTGGGAAAAGATGCGCGTAGAGGGAAACATAATTTTGTAGCCGTTGGAATTCAATATGAGTTATATTGCCAGCAATCAACTGCAATGTTTACAATCGCCGTAATATCGACGCCTGCCTGTTTGTTCTGACACTCGACAATTGGCACATTAAGTGTTCGGTTACTGGTCTTAATTGATTAATGGTTCGTTTGCGTTTACATTTGACAAGTTCATGTGGGCAGTTGGGTTTTCAACTTTTCAAATGTCATAACTTCCGATGAACTTCTACTTCACTCGAGTAAGATTGTAATCATTATTTTTAAAAGTCAAAAACCAGTCCAATTTAAATCAGAATTTTAAGGGATTAGTGGCAAAACGGGTCGCAGGTTTTTTACGAACATTCTCAACGTGACGAACGCAACAAATGTATCTTTTAAAGTATTCTAATTCTAACAGGAGCTTAACCTACAGAAGCCAATTTGGGCTTTAACTGTCAGCTGGACTGAATGGTACTAGAATAATGTCGGGTTAGGTGTTTGATAACTCAAGTGAAAATCAAAGAAAAGTATGCGTGACGCTACGCATTTTTTTGACACACCTTCTCGACTTAGGCGCACTTAAAATTAAATTCTATTTCACCCAAATGACACAGAAATAAAAAAATTATCACCGTGAAAAGCTGAATATATTTCCCTTTTAAAAATACCGTAACCTTTAGTTTTGGGTTATTGGTTGCAAAAAAATTAAATAAAAGATGAGCGTGACGCTACGAAAATGTTGGTAAATATTTATCAGTTTTTCAAAAATTTTTCTCTGCTTTGTTATTGAAGATGTATGACCAAACTTTAGAAACTTCGGCTTATGGTAACACTTCTAAAAGCTTCAGACTTTGCCTGTTGGGAAAAAGAAAACTTTTGGCCTCCTCAGAGCAGTTCAAAATTTCGAATTTGTGAGTTCTCGCGAAAATGAACGTATTTAAATTTTTCGTTTTCACTGCGGTATTTTCGAATTTATGACACCTCATCAATTTGGTTTAGAAAAGTTGTTCCACGGTCTGTGAAATGAAAGCAAAATAATCGAACCTCCTACCTCTCTCTAGCTAGACTTGCTTGTGTGATTAAAAATTCAGTGCATTTATGTAAAATGTCTCCAACTCCACGCAAATGTTTTTTTCCTGTAATGAAATTTCATTTTGAAAAAGAGGAACAAGATTTTCTCCTGACTATTAAATGTTGAAATGCTGTCAAAAATTGTAGTTCGATTTTGACCTGCGAGGATCTGCAAGCCCAGCTTCTGGGTCAGATACGGACCCCACTGGTGCCCCGTACTATTTAAAACAAAGTTTTTCTCTAACGCACGTGTCGCGGCAGTTTTAACTATGTGAGGTTTTCCATCACTTCTCATTTGAACTACTCATTTGGAATTTCGTTCGCCTTCCACGAGAAGTTCCACTTAAAGCCGCTCTATCAGCACCCGAACTCGCAACCCCAAAAAGGTCGTGCTTCTCTCAGCAATCATCCTTTGAGGTTAATTTTTCATCCCCGTAACGCGTCCGTAAACCCTTCAAAGCCGCAAAAACGTGTGTGCTGAATGTCTCTACATAATCATTTATGTAAAGACTTAAAGCCTACACCATCATCAGCTAAATGCTTCAATTTGTAGGCGGGGTGTGCGGAAAGCAGGCAAAAAGTGGCCATTTAGGTAAACGGAGCATCAGCGGCTTTGTCTCAAAGGAAAAAGTTTAAAAGATAAAATAAATCCAAAGTGCCATCGCTGAGCCACCAGCATAAATTTATTTTATTACACCTAGCGCGCGAGTCGTCGAGGGTATCAGGTGGGTAGTTTCACCCGCTATCATCATTGCTTTGGACATACGCTTCCAGAGGTGCCCCTTAATGCCATATAAAAATTAAATATTTATGTGCAAAACGAAGACGACTATTAGCTCGCTCCTGAGTCTCGTCGATGAATCGAGAGAAAGTTAGGCGAAAGGATGTAAATTCATCTCGCTGCGTTTGGCGACTGCGAGTCTCGCGGGAAATTACGGGAGTGGAGTGTAGTGCCACGACACACGTTTCGCTCGTAAATACCGGTCAAAGCTGCACGTACACTAGGCTCATGCAGGCTTTCCCCGAGTTGTTGAGAATTAATGGAAGTGAGATAGGATGTTTGCTTCTGTATGTTTCATATTTCAACTAATTTAAAAAAATAAAACTTTTAAAAAGTCTCGCTACAAAATCAAATAAGAAAAGAGATTGGCCTTTTTACTTAAAGATAGCAAAAACCACTTTTTCTCATTTTCGGTTAGTTTTCGCCTTCGATTAATACATTTCTGTAACTCGTAGACTTTTAGAGAGTTTGCTGACGGTGGTGTGGACGCACCCTAACTCCATAATAAGTAATAGTGCTATTTTTTGCTTGCCTGAAACTTTAACAAAAATATAAGCTCAAAAGAGTTCGATTAAACCTTGAAAAATGAACCTAATTGTACATAGAATAAAATTTGGTTTTAATAAACATCATTTAGAGTCACAGCCTATACATTTAATCAATAACTTGATAAGGATGTGTGTTTTCCTCCTAAAACAATAATCGTTATTTTTGAAAGTACTCAAGGTCAAACCTTACTGAAACAAAACCAATCGAAATAAGCTAAAAACAAGGACCATCAAGCCTCAACGTGCAAGAAATGCACTGAAACAACGAACGACAAGCAAGTAGACAAAGTTTATTGCTGTGTGTAATTTTCCTCCCTTCCCAATAGACGAAGTACGAGCACAGACGGCGCTCACGGAAGAATGTAGCATTTATTCATTTTCCACGTGTTTTAAAAGCATCAACTACCTGCGGATTCAGTCACGTCCGCACATTACTGTTAAGATCCTCCAGAAAGTAGACGTCGTTGCTGAAGTAGAAGTAGAAGAAATGAGGCACGTGCTGCTATTAAGATTTCCTCTTCTGCTCCATCTCGGGCCGAAGACGGAACTTTCAATTACAGCTCGTATGTGGGGAGATGACCTGCGAGGAGCTGCCATGGTTTGCGTCCTGTTGCTACTTTGTTTTTCCTTTCACCGCACAAATTCGGAGCTTTCCATGGAACTGATTTATGGGATGCTGCCTCCACAGCTGGATTTTCTTTCAATTTATTATTCAACATTATTCTCTGAGCTCATGCGTTGACTTCACTCCCTGGATCCAAACAAAACGCCTTTCAATGAGTCCCATTGAAGCGTGCGCCGATGCTGAGCCTTGAAAAATGAAAAATAATCAGTTCCACCAGGAGAGTTAATGCGCGACCGCCTAGCAATTTATTTCCTCTTTTTTCCTTTTATTTCCTTTTATATATAGCAACTCGTAAGTGGCACCTGATTGATCGCCCCATATTAAGATAGATGATGTGGTTACAGTATGTGGAGCAGGAGGCTGGCCTGTCGGCTGATGTTTGTATCAAGGATTATCGTAAATTATCACATCATTTAGAGAAAACTGCTTTTCATGGACTAACAGAGAGATTCGGAGGGAGTAAGTAAGTGTGGAGACCTTGTTCTTTTGACAACGGTAATTGAAATATAAAAGATTATAGGAGTTAAAAATCCGAGCTTAACAGAGGCTAACGCACAGCCTTAAAATTTATTTTGTGCTAATTAAAGTGACCTTGAACGTTTTATTTTGTATTTCAGCTTTACGATGGATCTTACCGACTGTACAAAACGACAGCGATGATGACTCCTGCATGCTCTCAGTATCTAAAATTGAACCACACAAGTCTAACCTAACGTTATTCCAAAATTCAAACTAGGAAGTTACCAATCTTCAGACTATGCATTTTTGTACCCCCTCCGGCTTACTCCCAATTGTCGAGGATAATCGAGTAAGTTTTTCTTTTTTAAAATATTAACAATGACTCAAAAGTCGGCCATATATATTATGTTACATATGAAAAGCCTTCTAAAAGGGTTGGTAGTTGCTACCAACACCAGCCTTGAATGACAGCTAGGAAGTTCTGCTTATTCTGGACCACTGCCTCAAAGTATAAGTTGTGTGGAACCAAGACTAAGCTCTATTTCCAGGAAAAAAAACTCTGTTCTCTCTGCATAAAACATGTGCTATATCCAACCTTTGCTTGCTGCAGAACAAAGGTACTATTATCGTCGTCACATAAATGACCCGAGTTTAAGAAGGGGTTTTAATTTTTCACGCTACAAGCCAGGAGAGTAAAAATATTAACTCCCCGGGGCCTGGGCTGTTACATAAAACTGCAGCAATTGTGATTCCTCACATACATAGGCAGTAGTTGAGCTGCGTCATTGGATGGGAGCGAGACATGAAATATTGCAAGGGGGAAACTTCATCAAGGCTTATTCATAAAGTGATACTACAGAATAATGGGAAAGGTACGAAACAGACCCGAGAAGAGAATGTAGAAAGAGCAAGTATTGCAGCAATTTCTATAAAATAATAGCGCCAATTTAAAGAGCCATATTTTAAGCCTCTTGACGTGGAAGTTTTAGAGACTTGCTGTTGATTGAAAAATAATGAATACGAAGAATAATTCTTGGGTTGTTCTGTTGAAGTCCTGAGAGGTTCGAGTAATTTACAAAAGGCTGACAATTGAACAAAAGAGCGGAGGCAGAAACTTGCAGTCATATATCATACAATTCCTTATTTATCTTCCTTCCTCCATTACTTATTCGTAGCTTCTAAGTAATTCTAGCTTTGGGTCATTTTGAGATGCTAATTTTAGTTGGTCAAATACCAACATTCAGGGTTCATGTTGAGTTTTGAAAATTCTGGTCCTTAAATAAATTATCGCATAATGAGTCTAGATCTGAAGTTGGGTCCATATTTCAAGCCAACTATTATAATCTAGACAAGAAATGAATTGAAACTACAATGCCTCAAATCTTCCACAAAATGAATCAACCACCATAATTGGAATTTGAATAGGATTATTACTGAAATTAAAGTAATTTCCACCCACACATTACATACAGTTTTGAGTTGCTTCTTCAGTTCGACGAGAGGAGGAAATGGAGCTCAGCCAGACGAAGCAACTAGACAATGAGCGGAGATTGAATGAAATATTCAACAGCTGGGAGAAATGTAGCTCAAAAATGTGCCTCTTGCTCAGGAGCAAGAGTTGCTCGAGTTGCATTAGAACTTTCCCATTATTGTGTCTCATCACTCCTTATTTATTCCATAATTTGTATCCGGGGCTCCAAGACGATTGATGACAAAAGTTGGTCCTTCTTCCACTTTCGGGCTGGTGACGGACGAAAGCTCAGTGGAAAATTTAATTACCGTCTGGAAATTACAATGTTCAAAATTGAATCAGCTCCCTCTCCGTCTCCGTCTCGGCTATCTCTGAGCAAATATTTATTTTGCTAGCGCAATATCTTTTAATCTTCGAAGACTGTAGCAAATTGTAATGTGATTAGGAAATCTGAGACAAAGCAACAGAGGTTGACTGCTGTTGTTATTGTTCCGTCGGTTTATACCTACGAGACACTTTGACATTATCTGAAGAGTACTAGGGACGTGCTTAACACATATTCACTCCAACTCCGTACCCTGGAGGACATTAAACAGAGACACATCAGTTTCGTATTATGTACAAGTGACGTTATCTCGGGCCCAACACAGACTAGGCGAATGCTAATGGATGTGATTTGGCTTTGGACGGAATGTAAAGTGTGGAAATAGGTGGAACTGGGAAGACACATATTGCTTTCACTTGAGATGAACCTAATGAAGAAGAAGTTGGATTGTCACAACATATACAGTGACTTTTGTAATTGCTTACACGCTTCAGCTGCTGTATCTTGAACTTGCATAGAGGGGCTCCGCCGCTCCGGATGAAGTTGTGCAATCAAGGATGACTGTTTGGCATCCTTCCAACGGAAGTGGGTTGACACTCGTTTGGTGGAGACGAAGAGCTCTCAGTGTTTTGATTGGGGTGACAAATTCAATTTGATTAATTGCCTCATTGGAGCTTCACATAATACACAAGTGGGGAGGTCAAGATGTCTACGAAAGTTCTCTAAAGTTTTGTTGAAATATTACGTTACGTTAAAAATCGAGATTTTACCCCTCGTTCCTCTGTCACACTATCAGTTGTCACGGAGCAGCCAATCCCCCCCTCCGGCCATGATGTAATATTTAACCAGGCTCTAATTAGAGACTATATATTAAAATAAGGTTTTGTCCTGATAATTTGAATTTTGTAGTTAATTTAATTGATTAGAAGATTGAAAAGGGTACCTAAAATTAACCTTAAAACACAACTAACGAAAGATTCTTTTCTCAGATTCCGTTGGTACTTCAGTTTTGCAAAGGATCAAAACGTTAGTCTTACCTGCCTACCCGCCAAATTTTTTTAGAACTTTTAAGTTCGAATCACCTCCTTTTGCTAATCTGTGTAAAATGTAAAAGGCAGCCACAAAGAAGCCCAGGAAATGAAATAGCTTTATTCAATTTCATCAAGCTGTAATCCGCAATGATAAAAATTTTATTTAAAATTTCATAATAATGCAATAGTATCACCGGGAAGGAGAGCGGATATTGCACAGCAGTTGTCACTTGCAACGAGGGCATATAGGCGAAATCGTAGCACCGTTATTTAAAATTTTCAATTTTACCGTGCTGAAACCGGAAATAAAGTATGCAAAGTTGACAAAATAAAGGATCTGATACATTTAAATCGATGAATTCCCTTCTAGGACAATACGACTTCAAATCGTTCTGAAAGCATTCGAAGAAACTTTTAGTTGACAACTTTCGTTCAACGCTAGATACTGGATGCCGCAGGCTACGAAGTAGTCATATACCCGCTGATCATTAATTTACAGATTGCCGACTGATTATACGCTTTTTGAATCGATGAAAAGACCTGTTTTATAATTTTTCCACCCTCCAGACTATACATGACATCATGCAAAAACCGCAGGTCTCTAGCTCATGTAGTTTTGGAGCCTTTGCGTTTCAAATGGACGGACAGAAGGACATATCGGACACAAAAGTGCATTTTGTGCATTTTTAGCATTTTGCAAACAATGCACTATTATGGCCGCTTTGCTGTCTGTCTGTCCGAAATTTTATAACTCAAGAACCAGAAGAACTAGAGAGCGACAATTTTTTGTCTCGTGCAGGACCTGATCTGTAGGGGTGCAAGCTATCAATTTTAGACCACTACCTCCTCTTGGGGCAGAATGGGGGGTGTTTTACGTTTGTATGAAAACTCCTTATATTACATTCGTTTGAGCTAAAATTTTAGTATGTTGTCATGGACCCACATGTATCCTCTATTATGTACAGGGACGAAGCTAGGGGCCCTCAAAGTTTGGTCTCTCGAAATATTTGAAAATGCACCCTTAAGCTTAATCTCTGATTTTGCTTTTTATATATTTTTTCCAAAATTGATGACAATGCACTAAACATTAATTTGAAGGAGAAAGGTTTTTCCGCATTTCTAAATCGTTTAATCGTATGAAATTAACTTACAATAAATATGTGGAGAAACATAAGAAATCTTTTTTGATTAGGTTTGAAATTTTCACAGTTTTCATCATTTTTGGAGTTGAAGTGAGCTCTTATCATGAATTATGTCAAATTTTAAAACAAATTTGATGTTTTCGAGTTGTGAATTTAAGTATAACAAAAAAGTACCTTGTATTTGACCAGATATTGTTTTTTTTAAATAAAATTTTTACCACTAGAGCGTTTTCTTTCATCTCACCTGATAGGTATCTAATAGATCGTACACGTCTTATTGTAAGATTCTGATGCCTTCTGATTAATAAGGGTGAGCTCTCGATAAGTTCTTCTGTACTTTATGTCACCACTTACTCTAATAACTGCATGAAGTAAGTACAAGGAAAATGGTTATTCAGTAAATACTATAGGTTGGAGTCGGATATCTGTCGAACAAGTCTTTGAAATGCGTCAGCGCAGGAAATTTTTGACAATACAGTTTAAACTCCAAGGCTTTTGTCAATATGCGAAATCTTTTCAAGTCGGGGCTTTAGCAATATCTGAGCATTTCCACACTCGAGTTGAACTAACTGGAAATGTCTTCTATACGAGTCTCTCAGGCTGAACTATGAGCACCTACATAGTCTAACTGCTATTTGTTTCTGAGTTATACGAAGTCGCATTTGCATGCACTCGACTTTGCAGATTTTAATCTTTCAAATGGCTTTTGTTAATATGAATACTTTTGTTGGCCTGCACGCCCTCTGCTACATGCCAAATGGATGAACACCTTTGGCACTCCACATGCATTTAACATTTCCAAATAAGGTCGCATTCCCCTACCGAATGCATGCCCGAGCGTGTAAATTGTTGCAAACATGTTTACAAAGTAAATACAACTTTGAGTTTTATTTTGTATGAAATTTTAATGTTTGCTTAATAAAACTTTTATATTATTGCGCTCTCAGTGGCCATTTTTGGCATCGTAATTCAAACTTTTACACAAATAACGAGGGAAGTGAGATCACATAGTTGGTGTTGTTGTTATTGTTGCAGTTGAAAATCAGCCAGGAGCAAAGGTGAGAAGAGGTGGCCGAAGTAGAGAATGCCAGAAATATGGAATGTGTACTTTGGTACAAAACAATTTTAAGTGTTTTTATGATAAGTGCAGCATCTTCCTCTTCTTCGCCACACCGTAAAATATTTTTATTGGTCTTGTACACGACAGAAGACAATCATTTACCTTGAGTTGAACACAACTTCGTAGCGTTTTACAAGATGCAGCCTGCATTTTTGCACAATGCAATGGCATCACTGTAGCAATTTCGCTGCAATAAATTGTGAAAATACATCTTTCATTCCCCCTTTTCCCGGTTTGATTCTTTGGAGCCTTGAAGGCTCAAACCTCTAGAAGAATGTTGTTAAAGACGGTTGCTGAAAGAGTCATCATTTTATTGAAATTGCAAGTTTGTAAGACATTTGAATTGTAAACTTTCAAAAACAAAACAACGCCAAGAATGTGGACCCGCAAAAAGTCGTCGTTCAAAGCAAGAATACAGAAATTTCCTGTCTCGAGTAAAATTTTTATTTGGGACAATGATATTTTTCGAGAAGAGGTGGGCTCGGGCTCAAATTGTAAAGCACGAGCCTGCCCGAAAAAATCGTCAATTGTTTTTTTTTCGGGCAGCCCGGGTTCGGGCCGCCTCTATTTTCTGCTTGTTAATTGTTTTACACAACAAAAGACTTCAACGAAATTTTTTGAATACTTTCAAAGCTTCAACCTAAATATTGAAAAAAAAAAAAATTTATTAAATCAAGCAAATCGATGCTAATGGGTGGTGCATTTTGAAATTCATGAGAAGGTGTTAAGGTGTTTGAAATTCATGAGAAGGGTACTTACGACATCAGCCCTTCTCAACATTTTAAAAATTCACCCATACGCTTTATCATCGATTTCTATTGATTTAATTTGATTTGATTAATTTTTCATAGTTGAGGATGTCCAAGATTTTTGATAGGAGCACCTTTAATTTTCATTTTACAAGTTATTTTCGAATTTCAGTCCAATTGGAATGCAAAATTTGTCTTCCATACAAAGTTTGGGGGCTCCTAGCTTCGTCCCTGTTCATGGTAGGGATCATATATGGTATCATGATTCACTAGATTTTGCACAGACTACAACATTCTAAAATTTCAGCTCAAACGGATGTAATATAAGGAGTTTTCATACAAACATAAAACACCCCCCGTTCCCCCCCTCTCCCTTGAGGAGATGGGAGTCTAAAATGTTAAGCCTGCACCCAAACGGACAATTCCTTACACGGTGTAGAAAACAGTAGCTCTCTAGCTCTTCTGGTTTTGAGTTATAAAGACAGACAGACAAACGGAAAAACGGCCACAATAGTGCATCTTTTGCAAAATGCTAAAAACGCGCTAAAAATTCTTACCACCAAATAATAAGGGTACCAAAATTTAGGGAAATTTTTTAAAATGCTAGCAAGGACTTTCTAAAATCTGTGAGAGTGAAGATGGGCCAAATTTTATCAACCTGAACCCGTAGGCTACCTAGGCCCTTTGAAATTCAAACATCCTGGAAAGGTGCCACTAGCTTTTAGTGTGCCACCCGCACTGCACTGTTGTATCAACTGAACAGTCATGTTTCAAGCACACGCCAGATGCACTAACCACTAAGCTATGTATTTCAGCTACCTTGACAAGGACGTCACAAAAAGATTTCACGAAGGTTATCTTAAAACCAAGATTTTTTCCCACTTTAGAGTGAAAAGAAATACAATTTGAAACGATTTAAAAGTTAATGCTGGTATTGAGCTCTAAATCAGTATTGTGCCCTCGAGGATCAGCTTTCTTCTGCTCTCCCTTTCCATGCCGCTGTTTGAATATTTTAGTGCTACAAGTCTGACTTTTCTTAGTCTGAAACATTATTTCAAAGGTAATCAATCGATTGGAAAACTTTATGTGCGGAAAAAATCTATATCAGTTCAAAGCTGCGCTTCAAGATAGAAATCCATTGTCCCCGAGAAGACAATTTCATGCCTATTTGAAAGTAATAAACGTAATTGATTAGACTCAGCCGACCATCGTTTGCACAACAAATGCACTTGAAGCAGACACGACTGCTTTTCAATGCCCAACAATGCGAGCCAGTAGGAAAATATGTTAATCGGACAATCTAGGAACGAAAAGATTTTCCCGTATTTTCTATTTTCCTCCTTCTTACCTTCACCACACGGTCGGAAAAAGTTCAATTTATTTTAAATTGTTGTGATTTGTGAAGGTGCATGAGGAGAAAAAACAGAAAATCCAATAAAAATGATAATAATTCTGTGCTGTGATCCGGTAATGAAAAGGAAATATCCTTCGAAGGATTGACAAGGACGATATTGATGAGTTGGGAAGAAAGGATCGCTGCCAAAAGGAACTATCGTGCGACGGAAAATTGACTTAAATAAATTATTTTCGCACTCGAGTGAGCACGAGGGTCTGTCACTCGTTGCCCAATCCGCTCATCCCTTCGTGACACGGTAAGTAGGTCGTTTGCCTTTCCCTCTTCCGATAAATTCCCTCGTGATCGTAATTTTGAATATTCATGTGTGCGCGCCGAACCGTCTCAGGACTCCCAAGTTAATTTCATTCGATCGGATCCACTAGCTCGTGACATCCGCAAGGAGAGAAACGAGTGTGTAAGAAGCGAGCGGAAAGTTCAGAGTTTAAAGGGGAGCAAAGTTTGCGCGACCCCCACCCACATCACGCACCGCTCCCGAAACTATTAACTCTTACAACCAGCAAATTGGATGAACACGAGCATGCCGCATTCGGTTCCCGGCACGGGGCACGGGCAAAAAGGTAATAAATTGCACAATGCAGAAGTAATTACCCCGGCGCATTGAACACACATGTTGGAGCAAGATTTGGCAAAAAGTTTCTCCGGTTCCGGAATTTTATACTCGTGCGCGAAGACGTTCCACGTGTGTGTCATGTGGATGTAAGATATTGTAAGAGCGCAGGTTATACGCCTAATGAAACTAATTACAAGTCAGCGAGTGCCTTCCTTTTCCGCTCCTGCAGCTATGCAACTGTGAAATCGTGATTTCAGATTCTTTCGTTGTTCAAATCCCAAGTCTCTGTACTTAACTACAGTATATAGTTGTATTCTTTTAAACGATGAAGGATTTGCAGATGAATTTTTATTTTGGAAACCGTCGATCATTTATTCGATATCTGAGAGAAATTTTAAAATTCAATTGAAATTCCATTCTCTTGTTTGCTACCATGGTTAAGTACGCAATGCGTTAGACAGCCCCTTGCTGTACTCTGCACGGCTTGGTTAATCCATAGAATGAGCCAGCCCATCACTGGAGCCGTAAGACTCGCAGTAGTTCCAATGATATGCGATGGTAATTTGAGTTGCATAGAGATTCATTATCCTGCTGCGCTTCACACAGCAACGACCACCTAGCAACCCAATATGCCAGCGCTTGCACATTCCTGTGCCAACCAACTGAATAATTATATTATTTGAATACCTAAAATGTGTTAATGAAGCAATTTGCAAAACACAGTGTAAAATTACAATTCAACCTCAGTCATGTTTTTCTCACCACACCACGATTTGTAGCAGACTGGTGCGCCTCCTCTGCATCGCAGTTTTGCCTGACGAAAGCCATCTCTGGGTACTGTTCTGCCAGACGCCAACCTATAGTGTGGCAGTGCCAGAAATACCCAGTAACGACTTGTGACTGACTACATTATTCGGTTTCGGATTTCCTTTCTTTGCACAGTCACTCTTGCCGGTGCGCCCGCATGCATACAGATTGTGCCTTGAATATTCATTCACCATGCATATCGGGTGGCAGGAAGTGGCTTTTCGAAACAACATGAAAAAGAACGTCGTTACAGCAAACGGATGAAAAATCAGCCCGACGCAAATTCGTGTCTACGGAGGATCTTGGAATGTTTGAGCAATCTCACAAGAAGACACATTCTCCCGGGACCACACACATAACTCGATTGATAGTAATTCAATAAAGAAACCGGGCTCATGTGGCATCGAAGTGTTTGTCGGTAAACCTAATAGGGAGATGACGGGCTTCAAGTGTAACCCATTTCCAGCCAGAAAGTAGTTTTTTTACGTAAAGCTTCTCTGTAGAGCTTCCCGCCTCTTGGCTCTTCTTATTCTCAACGGGTAAGAAATTTGCAGATTGTGCGTTTCAGGTATCCCCGCCTGTCCCAATAGCTCGTTTTTGAGCTCTTTGAGAAATGATTATGTCAGTCTCAAAGGGATTGGTCATGCAATTTTGTTTCAAATCCCCCTAATGCACAAACCGCAGTTACTGCTCTGGAAAATCCGTTCGAGAGCGAAGAATCCCCTCATAACTGTCATTACAGACGAGATACAAGCGCCGTTGTGTACTGCTGTATCTTTTGGGACGCGACAGGATTAGATCTGAGAACGGCAGAAAAATGATTTAATTGAAAATTCAGACGTGCTCAAGTCACGTCTACACACTAAGGCATCTTTCATCGCTGTCGCTTAAAAGTTGATTCATGTTGAAAAATCTTAATACACATAAAGTTTGATCACGAAACGTGTCTGAAATATTTATGTTTCCCGTTCAACTTACTCGCAAGTCGAAACCTCTCGTGCACATTTGTACTGCAAAAGTGGTGTCTGCGAGTCTGCCGGGAAAAGTTTTATGCATGGTATTTTGTAGTGTCTCGGTTTGTGGCAAACAAAATGACAGTAGGTGACTTAAAAACCGCACATCAAAACACATTTTACAGCGTATTATGTCGCTTGTCCTAGTCCAGAGCTGCCTTCATTCAATTAAGAAGGCTCATATTTGTATTAAAATGTTTCCTCCATTCTTGTTCGAATCCACAAACCTTGAGAGCACTTGAGTTAATCAGGTACACACACACGCTCGGTAAAAATATATTTGGGACTTTTTATTTCTTCCTCGTGCGAAGAAGTGAAGAAGCCTAACTGAACCCGTTTCAAAGCAGATCCAATGTTTCGCGCCATAATCTCTTTGCTTGAGTTTAAGACGATTTAACGGGATTAAATAAATTGAAATTTATTCTTCGTGTGTTCTGTATTGCTCTTGAAGAAAAAGCTCAGCGAGACGAGTGGATCCTGTGAGAAGAAAAGGAATGTCGAGACGACATGCAATAAAAGTAATTGAATAAGGAGGCGAAAGAGCCAAGAAACAATAGGAACGTCGGAGGAAAAAACTTTGATAAACAGAGTTTTTCCTCTTCGCCGCATTTAAGACGCTCCACAACCAATTCATTGTTAGCGGGGATCAAATGAAACGATTTTCATTGTTTATGTTCAGGATTCTGCGGTTTTAACTTGATGAAGCACATTGTTTTGTTGTCCACAGTGCGGCCGACTGGTGCTCTGAGCTTTTAATTTTACCTTTTTGTGCCTAGAGGTTTTTGTTTCCCTCTCTTCTTCTTCTTGTTTTGTATAGAAAATAATTGGTGTCTCCTTTCCGCCCTTCTGCCAGTCCCAAGGTCAAAGGGGCTGTGAAACTGGAAAATGAGTATACCAGAGAGATTTTGACGTTTGTGATTCTTCTAATCACGGTAGAGGTAATCGTCGGACATAAAAGACTACACAAGACAAAATATGTGTTCACAGACAAACGACGGACCCTCTCATTCATAAGTAGAGTTTACTTTCATTCATAAGTCGCTTTCATATTAAAATATTAAGAGAAAAAAAAGATGATGAAAAGTGTTAAGAAGGCCCTTTCATCCAATTTATTGTTATATGGTTAAACTGAAGGGGCAGAGGTAGCGTTTGACTAACGGACTTGCGATCGAGAGTACTGAATCATGCCAGAAATAAATTCAAGCAAATTATTTGTTTCAAATATATGTACATGGCATAAAAGAAAACATATCGTGTTTTGAAAGTAAAGTTCTAGGAAAATCATTCTGAAAAACCTTTATAGTTTCCGAGTTTTCCTAAATTGCCCCATAAATGTTATCGAATGGAAAACCTACACGTCTAACCGTGAGTCAGTTTTCAGGATGAAGACAGGCAAATTCATACTTTGAAAAATATTAAGCCATTCAGAGCTGCGATTTTTCACATCAATTTCAATTTCGCTAAAAGGGTTTATTGCTTTTTTTCGTTACCTCCGTCAGAATAGCTACTGTGGAATGAAATTCTCGACGTGATTTACAGTGAAAAAGATTTTACATAGCGCCACTTGAAAATGCAAATGGACTCTTAAAATCCATCAGCTGGGAAGATAACGCAACAATAAAAATGTTGACTTTTTTACTGCTCACGTTTCCACCACATTACGTCCTGCCCCATGATACAGCATGTCATATCATATAATATGCATAGATGTGAGCGCGCAGGAGTGGATAATTTTCCACATCATTAAATTTTATCTCTGCCCCATCTTCCAAGACGCTCCCGCTTCTTTCTGCCGCCTGTCAATCCCCTGACTTGCACATCACTGACTTCAGGTAACTACATGGCGGAACGCATGGGAAATCGCAAAGTTATTAGGCTTCCCTTAATCCGCCCCGACCACCACCACCGTTCCGAGAAGCTTGGAATTGCCTGGAGTCAGAAACGTGAAGTGTATCAGAAATTATGTTTTGGACAAGTGCATACTCCTTCCCAAATTGCCCAAACCGTAATGCACGTATGTCAATTGGTTTCTGATTGCATCTAATTGAGGCGTTGTTTACCGTTTATCGCTTTCTCGGGGCATTGTTTGCTCCCGCTTCCTGCTTAGCCCTTCAATCAAGTGCCTGCACCATTATCTTAATGGTGTTTGGTAATTTGGGGCAAATCAAATACAGTTTAGCTGTGAAAGTCGTGAGCAGAAGCGAGCGAGAGAGAGAACTCGGAGCTGAACAAACTGCACGAAGAAAGCAGCTTGCAGAGTTTAAAACTAATGTGGTTTCAAAGTTGTCGGAGCAATTTATAAAAGGATCACTATTGCTATTGAATGTTTCATTTGTCTGTCTCATTAAAAATTTCCAAAAATATCTTAGAATTTACTAACTTTTATTCTGCTCTTAGCCCAAATAATTCAAAAAATTTTACAGGAATGTTTATAAGAATCTTTTTTCAGTAACCCAATTTTCTACAATGCAAAACAACCAAAAATCAGCTTTCAATCACCTCCATGAGCTCTAGATTGTGTTGGTCCCATAGAAAATTTTTTAAAAATTAAATTTTTCAAAAAAAAATTGAATCAAAAGTAAAAATAAATCAAAGAGCAATTGTTCAGGGTTTAGAAAGCCACCTAAAAAAGGTAAAGGAGAAAAGAAAAAACCATTTTGATTCATTTAAATATTTAAAATTCTTATTTTGAATAAACCTTAGTCGGCAGTTGAGGGCATTTTTAAATTGGTTTCGTTGTAAAAATTAGATCGAAATGAAAATCTTACTTCGAAAAATCTTACTTCAAAAACTTACTGGCTCCTAGCTACAAATCCATGGTTATAGAAACTTGAGGGGTCTCCAGCTCCGAATTCTTAGTTCATAGAAGCTTATTGTAAAATTATTTTTCACCAATTTTAAAACTACAATACATTTGCCAGAGTTTAAGCTCAATTTGAGTACACAAATGTTTCCCAGATACGAACGAAGAAACATATGGCTTACATGTGGTTCCATAATATGCAATATTTGTACGGACTACAACATACACAAATTTCAGCTGAATCCGATTAAGTATGAAAAAGTTTTTTACCACGGGAAAACTCTCTGGTTACGTGCCTTACGGTTTTTTGCGACTCGAACGTACGGATAGACCCAGTGGTGGTCTTACAGGTTTAAGTCTAAGAATATCACATAACGCACCACTAAAGTTTCTTTTTGCTTGTGTTGATGTTATTTCCATTTAGTAGAGAAAACCAAAATCAAACATAGATGGGTATTTTCAAACCTCGACAATCTGCATGTATGAATTTCAAAGTAGGACTGTTTGGGAATGGACCACACTTGACTCGACAAAAGGCCAAAGGGTCAGTAGAGTTGCCGTTCTGCCCTCGCCTAAGTTGATTTTGTGGGGAAGGGTGGTCAGGGGGCAGACTGGTGCTTGACGTCAACGTGAACTCGCATGAATCTTAAGCAAGCTCTAGGGGATTCAGTGTTTTTGTCGTCAATGTTTGCACATATTGTCGGTCGGAGACGCCGCTGAACGCACGAGAACATTGAGCCATCAAATGGTCTAAAAGTTGAAGTTAGTGCGGAGCAAAACCACGGCATGCTACTCAGCATGCACTTTTGCATGGACTGGCAAGTTTCGGTGGCGGCCTGGCCTCAGCCTGCTCCTAAAATAAATATATCAGAAGTTTTCGAAACAATAAAACTTCCCCGCTCTTCCCATCTCGTCGCTTCCTTGTCTGGAAAGCACTTATTGCAGATTGAGTCGAAAGGAGTCGACCATGTATTGTTAGTAAGCAAAAGTTTTCGTGAAAAGTGTGGCGTGTGAGAAGGGAATGGCGTGAAAACTCCATCTTTCTCTGTTCCAATACCCCAACATGCGAGTCGGCTGGCATAATTTATGTAAGAATGCAGTGAAAGAGTAATTCTGAGTTCACCAAATACGCGCGAACTCTTGTCGATAATAAATCTCTCCTCTGGTTAGCGGCCGTAACGAGAAATCTAATCCCGCTGCGATTTATTTGACTTCATCTTAGACAGTGACGGCAAACATGGAAGACAGCGACCCTAATTGAAACGCCATTTCTATTTATAAGTCCCCAAAACTCACAAGTGCCCAGAGTCCAGTGACCAGTCCGTCAGACGCAAATGAAGACAAATCCAATCAAACCATTTCCTCGTTTTGCACCACTTTTTCGCTCCATTTCCTTCCAGCTTGATACACTTGCTTTCACACATGCATTCATAAGAGCACTCGGTCCATCTGCAACTTTGCTCGCAAACGGACGGACACACGACGCTGATGCCGTAAACGGGGCGAGTGCAGAAACACAAATTTGCAAATTGCAGCAGCGGTGGTCTTCATCGTTCCCGTCACTGAGCACAGATTCAATAATATGGACTTTGGAAAAAACACACACTCCCATGCAAACGATAACGGCATTCGGCATCAATATGCAGCTTAGGTGAGTCAGGGAGGGCGAGTGTGCATGTGAAAAAGGAAAAACCACAATCAATTTAGATGCACAGAATGGTGATTTGAAGCACCATTCACCAATGACCGCATACTGGTGGTCAATGAATATTTCAAATATTTCTGCCTGGTAGCCGACTGAATCCAATCAAGGAGCAACGTGTCCGTTAGTTGCCTCCCAGCACTTTCTTTTCGGCGGTCAACTTTTGGCTTTATTTTGACTCGGTTAAAAATTTCTGTGTGTCCAGTCGTAAAAGGAAGTATTTTTAAAAGGACTTTGGCCAACTAATTAAATAATGTACAAACAGATACGTCCAGTTTTGCGCTCGTAAGCTCGTTGCTTTTGTTTTAAAGAACTGTAGAAAACAGAATAAAGATAAAATAGAGATCATTCAAAATTTGATAAATATTATATCGACATTTTTCACTAGTTTTTATATGGTGTGTAAAACGAAATAATTTTAATAGGTACACTAAGTAGAAGCAGTGTCTTTGTTTCACCCCCTTCTGTTCTAGCTACTCGTTTTTACAAATACCTTCCTCGGTCGATGTAAAAACATACAATGCTCAATTCAATCAAATATTTGAAACATTTGGGAGAAAACAAAATGTCGAAATCAATTTAAACTATATATTTGTAACTTTCTTCAAATAATTTTGATTTGATAAAAAATTAAATCAATTTCACAAAATCGGTTGAGATTTCGCTGTACGGATTACGAATCTTTTGAACCAGATATCCAAATTAGTTCATTTGATTGCGTAATTTTTTTTAACCTTATGTGGGTTAAAAACATGTTTAAAGCTTAGTCGGGGACGAACGCATTTGAGTGCATTTTCAATTCGCTTTGTTGCAAAAGTTGGGTCGAAGTGAAAATATTTTATCCCCGATTCCATCAGTGCAGAAACTTGTTGGGCCCCTGACTTTAATCCCACAGGTCATAGAGCCTTAATGTAGAATGATATTTTGCTAAATTTAATGTCTTCTAACATTTGCCCAAGTTTAAGCTCAATTGGAGTTAGAAAATTTTTGCCTCATACTAACTTTGGGAGGCCTTAGCTCCTCACCCTTAGGTCATAGAGGCTTACTGTAGAACTGTTTTTTGCTAGATTTACTACCATCTATCAGTTGCCAAAGTTTCAGCTCAATCGGTTGACTTTGAAATTTCGCCCTTCTGTTCGCTAGGGGAAGTCTTGGATGGCCACTTATTGACCCCCAGAGTCCATTATTTTACATTTTTGAGAGCATGATCCGAAACAAAAGTTGCTTAAATTGTAATTTTACATGACCATTCTGAATTTCAGCTCAATCGGAGCAACTAAATTTTTCCCCCCTTCGAAGGCCTCTCACCCCACCCCCTTAAGTGATAGGGGCAAACATGTGTTCTATGATTTGCTAGATTTGACATGATCCATAGCATATCCAAAATTCAGCTCAATCGGACGAAGTATATGGAACTTTCATACAACGGGAAAACCCCCTTAATTACCCCCCAGGCAGTTTTCCGGAAAAACCAAAGTGGTTCCACCACCCTCCAGACCATACATGACAACATGCAAAAAACTGCAGGTCTCTAGCTCTTGTAGTTTCGGAGCCTTTGCGACTCAGACGGACGGACGGACGGACGGACGGACGGACGGACGGACGGACGGACGGACGGACGGACATATCGGACACATAAGTGCATTTTTTTTCAAAATTGATGAAAATGCACTAAAAATGTGGGTTTCATAACAGTTACATAAACTAAACAAAAATCAAGACCAATGGAGCCCCAAACAGGCCACCAATGAACAAACGAGAACTGCTCGGCGTAAGTCTTCATTCATTCATGTGCGCCAAGAGAGGAAAGTCTCGCAGCCAAATTAAATTTGAGTCCTTTGTTTTTCAACTTCCTGGGACTTGTCATTGTACGCAGCTTGCAGCCTTCCCCTGCACATTCATCTAGCTTCCGTCAGTAATACTTGAAAACGTGTAGGAAGGAGTTTGAATTAAGTTCATTATTGAAATGAAATCGCTACGGATTCAGATTTGAATGGAACATGCAAAAATTGACGCTGTTTACCTTGACTTCCTTCCTTCCTTCTGGCGTTGCACTTCCTCGTAAGCCCATGTGACGGGTGACCCAACAATGCGCATAGTTTTGCGAGACAATAGGGGCAACCGCAAAGAAAAAGTGCATAAAATTGCGAACAAAAGATGTCAAATTGAATAATTGTACATTTTACATCTGCTTTTCAACTTTGGTATACCTTTTGCTAGGCTTTTGTGCATTTCCATCTCGAACAATGGAGTTGCATTGACCTGTGAGGAAGCAAACTGGGGAGAAAGAGTCCCATAAGATTAGAGTCAAGTACCATTTGACTTTCCTGCTGTAATAATGGGCACGAATCCCAAGAAGTGGTTGCACAGAAATGATAAATTTAAATTTTGATTGCTTCGCTTTGTCTCGGCAGATTACATTTTATGATTCAATTTTATCTTCATTCAATTTCCATAAAAACTTTTTCATATGTACATCATCAACAGCCTTGCTTACTGCTTGCCTGGCTCTCATCCGGCTCCTCAGATCTGGCTCGGCTCACAAAATACTTTACACTTGTTTATGTTGAAACTTTTACTGTAAAAGTGGTTGAAGCGGCAGCACGTTGACGAGGGAGAGGAAAGAGGAGTTTGTGTCAATGGATTATTTAGAATGGGCGGCTTACAGCCATTTTCACTTTAAAATTTTACTTGAATATTGATGTTTCCTTATTCTCCATTTTGCCAAAGCTTCGATGGACGACGACGTCGTAAAAAGTTGTTATTTTTCAAATCCTAAACATATTCGTCTGATAGAAAATCTTGGTTTCTTGACGGGTTCAGAGTATACATATGTAGGTACATATCATGCACCACTCAATGTTTTATTATGTATCACACATATTTCGAAACTGATCTCGACCCCTTTTGAGCTAAGCTGTATCTTCCTTCAGAGCGGTACCCTTTGTTTTGTTTTCGCTCATAATCTCTCTTGCGAGGTGGATAGGAGATAAATTTATCTTTCAATTATTCTCACAGACTACTAAAGTACCTAGACACCCAGATCGCAAAAGTATGTAAATTTTGTTCGTAAAATGGATTTAGTCGGGTACCGTCGGACTCTCCTTTGAAAATGTGAAAACCTTAATATGGTAACTTTTTCCCTCAGACCTACCGTTCTCGAGATATTGGTCTTCAAAGTTGGACTTTTTGGCATCCTCTGTGGGAGAGATGTGGGAGGGGTCAACTTCGAACGACCATAACTAGCTTATAATTCAAGCTTTCGGACTAATTTTTTTATGTAGTCTGTGTGGACTATGACTTATTAAAAAAGTATAGCTTTGGGGTAAAAATCTAAAATTCCATTGAAAAAAAAAATTTTGAATTTTTACCAAAAATTCACCTTTCTCATAAAATAGCGTAGAGCCGCTGCGTTACAATGAGCTGAGCTCTAGTATTTTATGTAGAGGTTAAGTCAAGGTATCTGAGGTACAAAGGGTTTTTCTCGATCTAGTGCACTTCTCGAGAAAATTGGTATTAAGTGTGTGATTTATGAAATTTCAATGAAAGTGAAATTTCTTTCCATTAGTTATCGACCTAAAATTGATTCAATGAACTTAATTTAACTATATCAGATGCATTTCACAGTTATCCAGACAAAAAATGCAAAAATAGCTCGAAAAATTTTATTTTGTGCCCAAAAAGAGCATATGATACGGGAGTCTCGTCATTTTTGTGAGGTTTTGAGTTGGGGTTTTACCCCCGTAGCTCCCAAACGAGGGCTCTGATCTCACAATGGTCTTCGCGAGGTCCCCTCAACTTTTTAAGACGCTTCCGATGGTGCTCAAATGTTGACCCCGGAAGCTCCTGGTGAAGAGCTAGAGGCATTTTTTGGCCGATTTTGGGGGGTCCAAGCATAGGAAAAATTTTTCAAAAATTTTTTTTGTTGAAAATTCCAAATTTGAGGCCAAATACATCCAAAAAAGGGCTCTGGCCAAGAAAATCAGGTTTTACAAAAAAAAAATTTTTTCACCGAATTTTTCCTATGCCTGGACCCCCCAAAATCGGCCTTAAAAGCCCTCTAGCTCCTTACCAGGATCTTCCAGGTCAAAAAAAAGTTTAGCATCAGATACATCTGAAAGGGTTCTAGCTACGGCTACAACATTTTTTTGCCCTCAAGCCTTCGGCTACATGGATCCGGCGGAATTTCGTTGCATTGTAGCTGATGTCATACAATAGGACCTACAATGCAACGAAATTTCGCGGAAATCCCTGTAGCTCCTCCGGAGTTGCTTAGAGGGCAAAGTAATGTTCTAGCCGTAGCTAGAACTCTTTAAGGTGTATCTGATGCTAAATTTTTTTTTGACCTGGAAGATCCTGGCAAGGAGCTAGAGGGCTTTTAAGGCCGATTTTGGGGAGTCCAGGCATAGGAAAAATTCAGTGAAAAAAATTTTTTTTTGTAAAACCTGATTTTCTTGGCCAGAGCCCTTTTTTGGATGTATTTGGCCTCAAATTTGGAATTTTCAACAAAAAAAAACTTTTTGAAAAATTTTTCCTATGCTTGGACCCCCCCAAAATCGCCCAAAAAAGGCCTCTAGCTCTTCACCAGGAGCTTCCGGGGTCATCATTTGAGCACCATCGGAAGCGTCTTAAAAAGTTGAGGGGACCTCCCGAAGACCATTGTGAGATCAGAGCTCTCGTTTGGGAGCTACGGGAGTAAAACCCCAACTCAAAACCTCACAAAAATGACGAGATTCCCGTATCATATGCTCTTTTTGGGCACAAAATAAAATTTTTCGAGCTATTTTTGCATTTTTTGTCTGGATAACTGTGAAATGCATCTGATATAGTTAAATTAAGTTCATTGAATCAATTTTAGGTCGATAACTAATGGAAAGAAATTTCACTTTCATTGAAATTTCATAAATCACACACTTAATACCAATTTTCTCGAGAAGTGCACTAGATCGAGAAAAACCCTTTGTACCTCAGATACCTTGACTTAACCTCTACATAAAATACTAGAGCCCAGCTCATTGTAACGCAGCGGCTCTACGCTATTTTATGAGAAAGGTGAATTTTTGGTAATAATTCAAAATTTTTTTTTTCAATGGAATTTTAGATTTTTACCCCAAAGCTATACTTTTTTAATAAGTCATAGTCCACACAAACTACATAAAAAAAAATAGTCCGAAAGCTTGAATTATAAGCTAGTTATGGTCGTTCGAAGTTGACCCCTCCCACATCTCTCCCACAGAGGATGCCAAAAAGTCCAACTTTGAAGGCCAATATCTCGAGAACGGTAGGTCTGAGGGAAAAAGTTACCATATTAAGGTTTTCACATTTTCAAAGGAGAGTCCGACGGTACCCGACTTAATCCATTTTACGAACAAAATTTACATACTTTTGCGATCTGGGTGTCTAGGTACTTTAGTAGTCTGTGCTCGAGGACTAGTATTTTCTTCGATAAATTCCGTAATTTGGAGAATTTTTAGTTTTCATGAGAACAGTTTATATGCAATTCGTTATTGTTCTACTTAGAGCCTGAAGTAGCTTGCTTTGACTGGGTAAATATTGTCCTAATTGACAAACCTTCTTTTATGTATGTCTCTCAACTGATAAGAGATAACTTTTAATCTCTTTCATTGTTTACTTTCTGCATTTCATCCTGGTGCCTGTCTTTTCCATATAAACGCTTTCATGCTCCATAGTGACTACTTAGGTAGCAATATAGACAATTTTATTCAGACCAATCGAACTTGCTCATCACCGTCATTTATCATCAACAAAGCGAACGTAACACGTACGGAGAGTTCAACAAAATTAAAAGTTTTAATCTTGGAATTACTGAGAAAAAAAAATCCACATTTGAGAAAAAACTAGAAAATATGCCAGTCTTCATTTTACTCATTCGAAGATTTAATAAGGGTGAACCAGTTTTTTAGTTTCATGGTACTCTTCATTAGGTCAAGTCAGACACCATTTACTGTTTCTGAATTTTTAAAAGAATATGGACCGTCATTCAATAAATTGGCACATTTTCAATAGAGAACTTTTAATTAAGTTTAATTTGGGACTTCTCTTCTTATTCTGATTTTAAATTGAGGAAAAGGTGATATTTATCATTTATTTTCTTATGTACCTGCAATGGTAATGGACTGGTTAGCCAATGAGCACACTTCTCTTCGAAACGATCTTTCTACTGTTTGTTCATTATTCGAAAATTCAACATGGAATCTTTATTATCGTGTATCTACTCCTTAGTTTAAAACGATTAAACTGCTTCGTTCAGACAATTAGATTTCGCCTTCTGAGTTAGACCCACCAGATCTAATTAATGAAAATATATAAAAAGCAAAATCGGAGATTAAGCTAAAGGGTGCATTTTAAAGATTTCGAGAAGCCCAAACTTTGAGGGCCCCTAGTTCCGTCGCTGTACTCGGTAGGGGTCATATGTAGAACCATGATTTGCTAGATTTTTTACAGACTACAACATACTAAAATGTCAGCTCAATCGGATGTAATATAAGGAGTTTTCATACAAACGTAAAACACCCCCCATCCCCCCCCTCCCCCCGAAGAGGAGGTGGGGATCTAAAATTGTTAGCCTTCACCCTCACAAACCATGTCCTACACGATGCAAAAAACCGCAGCTCTCCAGCTATTCTGGTTCTCGATTTATGAAATTTCGGACAGGCAGACAGACGGCAAAGCGGCCACAATAGTGCATTTTTTTGCAAAATGCTAAAAATGCACTAAAAAAGGAACTTTTTAAATTACCGCCTAAGGAACTGGCATGTACTTTAAAAAATTAAATTGAAGTGAGTAAAATCAAATTAAATAAAAGAAAATCGGTGATAAGCTTTTGGAACTATTACTAAAATTTTGAGAAGAGCTGAAATAAAAATTTATTATTAATTAGCAGGACCACTTTAACTTGTCATGGCAGGCGCTAGCCGGTAAAGTCCTCAAATAGCGCATGGAAGATCCTGGGTTCAAACATAGGATAGGGCAAAATTACTTTTTCACAATTCGCCCGATTCAGGGCCTGCAGAATCGCAAAATATGATACATGCACCGCAAAATTGACTCGGATGTGTTAAAAAGAGGTCTATAGCCCTCTGTTCCACATTTTTCGAGATGATTTGGTGGTGCTGTAAAAAACTATTTACTGCTTGAACTGCTTTGAGGCTGACTCAGCCTCAGTGAAATGGAATAGGTCAAAGAGCGTGCTCTCTCTAATCTCACCGTACAGTCCTGTGAAAAGTTACCCAGCTACCCATATTCCAACTTGAAATGGGTGTAAGGTTTTACTTTAACTTTACTATAACTTGTCATTTTAGATTTTATTAATATTTGAATATTTGAAAACATACGAGGTTCCTTTAAGGCTTCTATCAGCCTCTTCCAAAGAATCTCTGGCTCATTGAAGCTCTTCTCTTTTACGGAAAAACATTTTTTACGTCATTAGCTCATTATGCATCTCGCCCGTTTTTTGGAAGAATTATTTTATAACCAGGCTGATACGCGCTTAAACACTTTAAAACTTCAACGACATTTCGCGCAATACTCGGAAAACATGATGAAAAAATTCATTAGTTTACCTTAAGAAGTGCCAAAAAATGTGTGAATTAATGCAAATACTCCATTGGTACAGATCTCATAGCCTAACTCCTAAGTGTCCCCAGCAGTCGCAATAAAATACGGCCTTTCAACCTGTTTTCTGCCAGCCCACATCCATAACTTTAATTAAAGAAATAAATTGCAAAAGTTTTGCGAGGCGCTAAACTAGTCGAGATATTAAAAATGAATAAATTTGAATGAGGGGAAGAAACTTGTAAGTGGTAAACGGAAATATACAAATTCCAGTAAACTGGGAAAGTTTGCTTGTAAATTTTACTAATTAGAGGTGTAAATTTTTTCTTTGTCGACGTTGAGGTAGGAGCAGCAGGTGACGACGTGCTTTGTGAAATCCAAATTTGGCTGTCGAGTACGTACATATTTCACAAATCATGAAAATTAATCCAAGAGTGCTTGGACTTTTTTCTCAAAGCAAGGTCATGTGGGTTTCAAACAGAAGTGGAGAATAGATTAATTTATTTATAGCTGATTTTTAAAAAGTTTAAAAACATGTCCGTCAATGGAGATGATACGCAAGAGGGTTTGGTTGCTCCTTCCAAAAACATTGCTCCTTCATCGCAAACTGTGCTTGAATGTATGAATGATGACTTAACAGACCATGAGCTAGAGCAAGAAGAAATCCCTTTGGAGACTGAAGAGGATGTGGTAATTTTAGAACAGATCACTGAAATTGAAGACAAAACTGATTGCCGGATTAATATCGACGATCACAAAACTAATAGCTTTCTGCATCTGGTCGAAACTCAAAATAAACCGCCAGAGCCGCTTCCAGAGAAAACACCAGCAAAAAGAATAGTGAAATCGCAATATTTTAAGCACTACCACGAGTGGCTAAGAGAAAACTCTTTGCAAGCCAAGGCTGAACGAGAAAAGAGAATGGCAGAGATCCATCCGGAACCGAAACCTCAACCTTCAAGGCGAGCAAAAGACTGTGAGATTATTCATTAGCTCAATATTTAGCACAACTTCTGTATTTCAGTTGTCGGAAAATGGCCAAAGCGACTTGTACAGCTATCTTCTCCACCTGCATGGGTGAATGAACTGGCAGCCAAGGAGAGCAAGCCAAGATAGAGGAGATGAAAGCATGGAGGAAGATTTCAGACAGAAAGGCAATCAAGCGAAACCCACGTATTAGAACCCTTCGACTTGCTTGGTTGAGCGAAAGCAAACAACTACTCCTGAAAGATCTGATTTGGTTGAGAGAGAAGGAGCAAAAGGACAGAGAGAACTGCTTCAAGGCGAAACCCGTGAAAAAGCGTAAGTCCGGCTATCGCCGTTCTTGAAGAGAATGGTCTTTTAATCAAACTGTTCCCGTTTCAGTGCCCAAGAAGAGCCGAATATTTCAGTTAGCTAAACCATTGGAGAGACGTCAGCGGGATAAAATCAAGTGTCACAGTAGTGGGGTTCGGTTTGTAAATTACTGGTAGTTTTCGAATGAACTGCTTGACCTGGAAAATCATTATATTTGAGATAATTATTCTATAAACTAGAGCTTGTAATGGTTGTTGGTGCTTCTGAGTTCTTCTTCATACAATCATAGGACAAGGAACATTAAATTTACCCTTTATGGTTACCCTTTACCCTTTATGTACCCTTTATGTTACCCTTTATGTAACTTAGATAGTAATCTCAAGTCCTACACCAAAGATTTTTAGTGCATTTTCAGCATTTTGCAAAAAATGCTCTATTATGGCCGCTTTGCCGTCTGTCTGTGTGTCTGAAATTTTATAACTCAAGAACTAGAAGAGCTTGAGAGTTGCGGTTTTTGCATCGTGTAGGACATAGTTTGTAGGGCTGCAGGCTAACAATTTTAGACCCCTACCTCCTCTTGGGGCGGAATGGGGGGGGGGGGGTGTTTTACGTTTGTATGAAAACTCCTTATATTACATCCGATTGAGCTGAAATTTTAGTATGTTGTAGTCTGTGTCAAATCTAGCAAATCATGGTACCACATGTATCTTCTATTATGTACGGGGACGGAGGTAGGGGCCCTCAAAGTTTGGTCTCTCGAAATCTTTGAAAATGCACCCTTAAGCTTAATCTCCGATTTTGCTTTTTATATATTTTTTATTTTCAATGTTGAACGGACACTACAATGGCAGTTTGGCAATCTAAACTAAGGCAGTTGAAACGAGACACCTAGTTTGCGGATTTAAATACAAAAGACTATGTGGTTTGTTTAACGGGTTTTTAGTGCATTTTCATCAATTTTGAAAAAAATTCACTTATGTGTCCGATATGTCCGTCTGTCCGACTGTCTGTCTGTCCGTCTGTCCGTCTGAGTCGCAAAGGCTCCGAAACTACAAGAGCTAGAGACCTGTGGTTTTTTGCATGATATCATGTATGGTCTGGAGGGTGGGCGAAACACTTTGGTTTTTCCGAAAAACTGCCTGGGGGGTAATTAGGGGGGTTTTCCCGTTGTATGAAAGTTCCATATACTTCATCCGATTTAGCTGAATTTTGGATATGTTATACATTGTGTCAAATCTAGCAAATCATAGAACACATGTTTGATCCTATCACTTAAGGGGGTGGGGTGAGAGGCCTCCGAAGGGGGGAAAATTTTAGTTGCTCCGATTGAGCTGAAATTCAGAATGGTAATGTAAAATTACAATTTAAGCAACTTTTGTTTCGGGTCATGGTCTCAAAAATGTAAAATAACGGACTCTGGGGGTCAATAAGTGGCCATCCAAGACTTCCTGTGGCGAACAGTAGGGCGAAATTTCAAAGTCAACCGATTGAGCTGAAACTTTGGCAAATCTTAGATGGTATTAAATCCAGTAAAAAATAGTTCCACAGTAAGTCTCTATGACCTAAGGGTGTAGAGCTGAGGGCTCCCAAAGTTAGTATAAGGCGAAAATTTTCTAACTCCAATTGAGCTTAAACTTGGGCAAATGTTAGATGACATTAAATTTAGCTAAATAGCCTCCTGCATTAAGGCTCTATGACCTGTGGGATCAAATTATGGGGCCCAATAAGTTTTTGCAGTGATGGAATTTGGGACAAAATATTTTTTCTTTGACCCAACTTTTGCAACAAAGCGAATTGAAAATGCACTCAAATGCGTTCGTCCCCGACTAAGCTTTAAACATGTTTTTTTCAAGGTTTCAAAAGCATTGTAAGAAATTATTTCTGAAGCCTAAATATTTTCTTGCCTAATACAAAAGACTGGCGATTTAGAATTTTTATGCTGCTTACCAAAGCTTTCACCAGGTTCCAATGGTCTGAAATGCGAGTAAGATAATATTTTCCAAACTTAAGAGAGTTCAAGTCCAATTCCAATATCATTCAAATCAAGACCTCTTACTTTTACGAACCATATTCAAGTTAAAAATAAATGGTGGCGAAAAAATGATTAAAATATTTCTTAAAATGGGAATTGTTAAGGAGATGAAAGAAAATGAAACAAGTAACTCAAACCAAAAACTAAGACTGTCCTGGGGAGGAATCAAAAGAGTCACAATGTGTCACATAAGCACAAAATACTTATTAGTAGTAACGCTGATACGCTCATAAAACAATAAAAATAACTTTGGGAAAGTAGTTTTTAGTAAATTTCACAATAGGAACTTTAAATATTATCAAAATCAATGAAATTTAAATTGTTCCAAAAACAGACCGCAATAATGTTTTACTCAATGTATTTCTCCTCAATCAGTAATAATTTCAATTCATGTATTCATTACACTATTAAATTAAAATTTACTTAACAATTTAAATCGCTATTCTTCATACATAGACTAATTATTGTGTGTTATGCCGAAAACTATAAGTCTTTAACTTCTATTTACAACATACGAGTTTTGAAAAATTGAACGCTTTTGATTATAAGAAAATTTCGTTTATGCTAGGAGAGACAAGAACAGTTCTACATGTTAAATAATCAAGTATGTCAATAAAAATCTAGCTAGGGCATTTAGTTGGCTATCGTTCCTAACAAAAATACATGCTCTTTTCCTGTCCATTTCACTATACATTCGTAGCTGCGTATGTCAATGAATATTTTCAGTTCTCTGTGCATTCCATCTAATGTACAATGTCGCGATCCGTCGATGCAGCCTGATAATTGGCTGATGAGTAGGGGTGGCAGTCTGACAGTCCCGGTCTCGACCTTTCAACTTGTAAAAATTTTATTTAATTTCAATCGCAGAGCTCTACTCTGGATAGGTACCTTTAGATGAACAGATAGCTTCAAGAGTGAGACATATGGTTAGGATTTGACAAAATGAAGCGATGTGAAAGCTCTGCAATCTCATATCTCCTATTAGAAATTGATTTGCTAAAATATGCTAGCTCTTTTTGGTTCTTCAATTTTCCAACATAAAATTAGAGTTGTTATTTATGGGATTTTAGGGCCGTTAGAACTTAAGTCAGCCCATAATCGAGCCTTTTAAAGTTTTTAGGAATTGGTTTATCAAATTTTTGAGATCCTCTAAGTGTTATCATGTTTTTGTATTTTAGAGTGGGTATTAGGAACTTTTGAATAGCTCATAAGAACTGAAACAGTTCGGGACCGGGATGTGCAACGACTGCTTCCCCCAGCAGGCACACAAACATTATCGTGCAAAGCTTGGTGCAAGGTTGAGTGGCGGTATGTTTGCCTGCTTTTATTTAGTTTAGGTCTCTAATCTCCTCTGCGTGCAAGACTTTTTAATTAAATTTTATTTTAGTTTCTTTTTCATTCAATTGTGCAACCTTCAATATTATGTATACTATTTTATGTATCTCAAATTGGTTGTTTGTTGTTTTGTATATATGTATCCATGTATGAGCAGTATTTATTAGTCGGGACGATAAATGGGTGTTTTTGGTATAAACTCTATCAAAAGAACGTATTCCATCATTGAGTTAGAATCACATTGTTGCTTTGCGAGGCGCCAGTGGAGCCCCAGTTTATGATATAAGTGGTGGTTTTCCCATTCTAATAACTTATCCAGGGTCGTCTGAGTCTGTAACGAAACAAAAAGTCGGAAATTAGGCCGTGGCAGTCAATGCACTTCTTATCTTATCACGTCATTGGCTGGGTAAATAAGGAACATTTCCTTCCTTTTTAACCCCTATTACACTCCGCAGTTCTTACCTTTCTGCTTAAGCATATCACTGGCCATAGTGACACCCCCACGGTACAACAACAACAAACACACCCGCACACAAGAAATCGCAAATTCACAGGTAAGGCTTTCTTAAGGACGCTATTTACACGGCTGATGGTAGCCTTAAACTCTTCCGGAGCAATTCTGGACTGCAGACCTGACGGGAATTCCGTGTTGAAGCGATTGCTCAGCCCGAACCTAAAACGGAAAGTTAGATATGAGATCGGCATCTTAATCACATCGGAGATGGACTTACACCGTGAAGTTTCCGTTGCCGCGTATCACAATCGGCTCGGGGCCTAATCGGATATCTGCGGAGTCATCTGGGACGTCGTCTTGGTGGTAAATTGCATCAAAGTCAGCCATTTTCCAAAGATCCCCTTTCAATTGTTTGTTTCGGGGTTTGACGTCCTCGTCGTTCGTCAGGGACAAAGATTTTGCGTCGGGGAGTGTTCTCGTTTCCCGAGCACAAAGAATTTCGGATCGAGAGCGAAATGAAAGCGAGAAAGGAACACAAACAAATGAAAAACGACAGGTTTTCACTTCCTGTCCGTCTTTCCAGCACTTGATGTTTCTGCAGAACACTGGCGTACGTTTAGCTGGTCAATGTTCCCATGATTTCGACCCTCGAGGGCTTTTACAGAAATCAAATATAGAATATAATGTTTCGATTCTTGAACTAAAGTTTGCTAGACGGGTCTCTGAGTTTGAATCTAGACAGGGGACCCTTCGATTGTATTGTTTAAGATGAAAAATTATAGCAAACACTGAATCGCTTTACTTGTCATTCAAAGTCTTACCTTTTCTTTTCCCAAATGTATTTGAAAATTTTTGAATCAATTATGGAATTATATTTTTGATCGCGTCCATATTTTGCAAGAAAATTGAACTTTTGCAACTGTCATTTTGAATGTTTAAGCGAAGTCTATGTACTTATAGTTTTAGATGGATGTAAACAAAGCGTCAAGGCAGCTGAAAACGTATTTGAAATTCAACGAAAAAAGAGCTGCAATAGATTGCTGAAACACCCACAGAGCTGTCACGGATTGGCAAACGACAGAGAAGGACAATGAGTACCATCGGAGCTCAGAGACTCGCTCAGAAAGCGAAACAGGCCAAGCTGGCGGCGGCGTTTCCGAATGGAGTGCGATGCCAGAAATGTTTGGAGTACGGCCATTGGAGTTACGAATGTAAGGGAAAGAGGAAATATGTGCACAGAACTAGCCGGACGAAGCAGCTGAACAAAAATCTCGAGAAGATGAGCTCTGAAACCGCAACCGAGGTTGCCAAAGTGAAATCCGATGACAAAGGTTCCAGCATTTCCAGTGATTCGACGTCTGAATCAAGCTCGAGCTCCTCCGAATCTTCCTCGTCCTCGTCAGAGAGCTCAAGCAGCAGTAGCTCATCCTCATCAAGCGAAAGCGGCTCCTCATCTTCGTCCTCGAGCGATTCCAGCCCCGAGAAGAAGCGAAAGCGGCACAAAAAGAAGCCGAAGAAGATTTAGTGAATTTTTATTACAAACACAATAAAAAGAATATTACTTTAATGAAGTTCAGACAGCAGCTTCGGGGACCACCTGGATGATAACTTTCCGGTTGGGCTCGTAGCTGAAGCCATTGTTGCGGAACAGGGGGCTTTGGTAGAAGGGCTTCAGGTCCCTGATGTCTATTTGCTTAGCTCGTTCCGCCAAGTCCCGCTCCATCACTTCGATGGTGGTGGCATTCGGACCTTCCTTGCATCGGACGTATGCGAGTTGATCCAGCGTGAGCTGACGCAGGATGAAGAACAGCAGCTCCGAGTTGTCCTTCTGGAAAGCCAGGTACTTCTGGAATGTCGCGCGCATTTTCTTCATCACGCTGAACTTCTGAGCCTCAATAAAGCTCTCCAGCATCATCCGGATTGCCATGTTCACGTCGCTCTCCTGCACGGAGTCGCGGAGGTGCATGCGAGCGTGGGCCTCCGACATACGAATAATGCTCTCGATGTGACGGACGGTGATGGGGAGGCTTCCGGTGGCCATGGATTCTTGTCTCAACTGGGAGTACATTTTGGAGATTTTGTCTTTGTCCATGTTCTGTGAAAAATATATGATAAACATGTTAATAGCTTAGTCGGGGATCAACGCATTTGAGTGCATTTTCAATTTAAGTTCGTTGCAAAAGTTGGATTAAAATGAATAGCTAGCTTCCAAATTTACTGAACTTCTCGCTCCAATCTTTTAGGGCATGGAGACTGAACTACTATTGAACGAATGTTCAATAGTAGTTCAGTTCAGTTCAGTAGTTTTGATTACAGCTCAACTGGATGGATTTGAAAATGCGTCTTTGTGTTCTCCATAATAGGCAAAGTCTTGAGTTTTCACTCATTGAACCCCAGCTCCGTTGTTTTTCATTTTTGAGACCATATTGCTTAACAAAAGTTTCTTAATTTTTCATGACCACTATATTTTAGCTTAATTGGAGCAACTTTAATTTTTCCCTCATTTTCCATCGATAGCTTCGTCTCTGTAATGGATAGGGGTCAAATATATGAAGTTCCAGGATTTGGAAAATACTAAAATTTCATCTCAAATGAAATAAGAAAGTTTCATACAACGAGAAAACACTTATTTTTTCGGAAAAATTTTGACGGACGGACGGACAATGTTGAATATTCTTTGTTATAGAATTTAAGGAACAAGGGCAGAGAAAAAACTCACGGTTATTTTTGGTCTGACATTCGCCTTGGAGTAAACAATGTATTTTCTCAGCAGATCCTGCGGAATTTGCATGGTATTCTCCTCCACTTCATCGGACTCCTCCACATTGTTGTTGGGATGGTGCTTGATGTGCGACTCGATGACAAACTTCGCCAAGTGCTGATCCTGCATAGGATCGAACTCGTCCTTGACAACGCAAAGTATGTCAAAACGGGACAGAATCGGCTCCGAGAGATTCACGTTCTCAGAGAAAGTCAAGCTGGGATCGTATCGGCCCCCGATGGGATTGGCAGCGGCAATAACGGCACATCGAGCCTGAAGAGAAGTTACGATTCCGGCCTTCGAGATGGAAATCTGCTGCTGTTCCATGGCTTCGTGGATTGAAGTTCTGTCTTGGTCGTTCATTTTGTCGAACTCGTCAATGAGACACACGCCTAGATCGGCAAGTACGAGGGCTCCAGCTTCAAGGGTCCATTCTTTGGTGAGAGGGCTGCGATGCACGTAGGCTGTGAGACCCACCGCACTGGCTCCTTGACCGGTGGTGAAAACAGCGCGAGGGGCCACTTTTTCCGAGTATTTGAGGAACTGAGACTTGGCCGTACCGGGATCTCCACAGACAAGAACGTTGATGTCACCACGGACCTGTGAAGTTTTTTTTAGATTAATTGGAGTCTTAAATTTTCAGTCCCGGTAGTGTCAACACAATTCCTTAAAGTCACGATCTCTTCCTGAAAATTTTCACAGTTTGCTTTGTCTAAGAGGGGTTTGGGGGGAAATTAATAAATATCTTACCTTGTGCTTGTCGTTTGCATTTTTCGACTCTCCGCCAAACAGCGACAGAGCCAGCCCTCGCTTGATAAAGTCGTGCCCGTAAATGGACGGTGCCATGCTGGCCACGATTCGTTCCGAGATGCGGGGGTCCTTGCTGAGCTTCTGGATCGTCTGGACGTCGTCGTCTGTGAGTGACTCCACGACGTGCTTCGAGTCCTTGACGACGAGGTGGTTTGCGATGATTACTGTGGCAAACACCGGGAACCCGTTGTCGGTGTTCAGAGATCCGTCGTAGCTGTTGGTGTAGATGCCAGTTACCTCCACCTCATCCCCAGGCTTGCACTGGTCGCACAGATCGGCCAGAAGAATGACGTCCTTGCTGCGGGGAATTCTGCCGGCTGGGATTCTTCCGGGGGACTCCTGCAGAGTCACCTTCTGGTAGTTGCGGTACAAAGTCTGCTCCATGTTGATAGCAAATGGGCCAGTGCTCTGGCATTCGGGACACGATCCAGGTCTGACCTCCGAGTTCTGGCCCTGCACGAAGGGTCCCATGATGTACCCGCACTTTACGCAGTCGTACTTGACTACCGAAAGCTGCGGTAGGACCCCAGTAGTGGAAGTGATGACCCCAAACGTTCGCACGAGCTGGTTCAGGTGGAGTTTTCTGAAAGTCCGAAGCTCCTCGATGAGTGGCAGCTCGGCGATTCGCACGTGGATCTCGTTCGTGACTCGCGAGTAAGTCGGAAAGATGCTCAGGACGATTTCCTTGGCCACGGAGTCGAAGATCTCGAACATCTGGAAGGGAGCTTCCGGTAGGAAGTACGCCAGGACGTTTTGGGAGTTGGCGAGGTCTCTGAAGTCCACCACGAAGCTCGACTGGTTCTGCTCGCACATCCTCTTGATCTTCTCGCGATACACGTAGTGGCCCTTCTCGTCCGTCAGGGACTTGAGGAACGCCTTGAACCGATTGGCGATCTCAGTTCTGGGACCCAGCATCACCACCCATTCCTTCACCGAGTGTCCTTTCGTGTCGTCGAGGTTCTCAATCGACTCGATCATCTCCGTGTCGTCTTCCTCGACCGTCTTCTCGAGAGCCTGGCGCTTCCGTCGGGGCGCGTCTTCGTCGTCACCCTCGTCGTACATCAGGTCACGATCATCTCGGTGGATGCCAGCTGCTCGGTCTCGGCGAGCCATCTCGGCTTCAGCAGCCCGACGGTTGCTCTGGGAAATTTCACTGAAGTTGTCCTCGTCGTCCAACATTTCGGGATCGTAGCGATCGAGGGCAGGATTCGGCAGATAGTCACGCTCCATATTGTCGCCGAAAAGCTCCTCTCCGTCTTCCTCGTCTTCGTGCACCACCGAGTTCTCGCCCAGGATTTCGGCCTCGTCCTCAAACGGCTCGTAGTCGCCCACCGGAGAGGTCATCGCTGCTCGCCCAGTCTCTGGCCTGTCGACTTCGCTAGATCCAGGGATTATATCAGAGTCTTGGGATGCTCGTGCGCTCTGTTGGACGAGAGTTCTTTAGAAATATTTTAAATACCCACAAATACCTACCATTGTTGCTTCCTCTTGAACGTTTATTAGTTAATCAGTAAAATTTTGCCACTTTTACTAAACTTTTGCCACACAAAAGCCACAAAAACGATTAAACAAGGAAACTTTTTGTTCCGTGAAAACCAACACAACTTTGGCGGGAAATAAGTTGCGCAGTGTGCGCATTTCTGCTTTTGCGGCGAATTCATTTTGCCCTTCACAGTCAGCTGATTTGTTTCGCCTCCAAACATCAACATTGCATAACGAGAAATCTGCCGGAACGTTTAATAATTTTTTTTAGAAATGGCTCGTCGACAAGAGCTTATTGGGCTGCTGAAAGGCATGCAAATAGTAGCTGAAGCTATTGCAAAAACACAGAGCTCTCACACGAAGCATCTGTGGGCGAATTCAAGCGCGAAAGAGCTGCTCGAGAAGAACTTTTTGGTGCTGCAAAACAAGGCGGAGACGATTTTGAAGGACCCGGGAAAGGAACTGGGGAACGTGGAAAAGCTAGTGAAGGAAACCATCGAGAGGTCGAGCATGGTTACAGCAGGACTGAAAACCTTCGTGTCAACTCCGGGGGCTCCAAAGGTCTCGGATTCAGTCTCGGAGTCTGCGAGTGCTCCTGGTGAGAAGATTAACCTCGCAGATCTCGACGTGTCGTCTGTCACGCTGAAAGAACTCGAAGGCATTTTATCTGAGATCAAGCAGAAGAAAGTGCGTTTGCGGTATGACGACCGGAAACGGAAGGATGCAGAGTCAAAGGTAGAAGTCGTGGCTCCCACAAAGCCGGAAGTCGTGACTCCAACGAAAATCATACCTCAAAGTCAGGGAAACTTGAGCAAGGAAGAGAAGCAAGTGAAAGGAATCATCGATGCCGTAGCGAACTTTAAAACGGGAGACGAAACTAGGGCCTCCGAAGTCCGTCCTCAATCTCAAGGCTCCATAAAGCTGCCCGAGTTGAGCGAGGTGGCCAAGCAGCGGAAGGTTCCGTCGTCACGCGTCGGTAGGGTCTTGTCGTTCGGAAACCTCTTTGCGGGCCTCGGCCTCGGAACAGTGACCCAGCTCACAAAAGGGGCTCTCGGGATGAGCGGGGGAGCCACGACCGTCAAGGAGGCGGTGCTTAGTCCGGAGAACACTGAGAGAATCGTGGACACGCTATGTAAAGTGCGGGGAGCTGCTTTGAAACTGGGGCAGATTTTAAGTAAGTTTGAGACCTCCATTTGCAGACCAGTTTTTAATCCTATGGTTTTTATCTGCAGGCATCCAAGATTCGAACGTGGTGTCCCCACAGCTTATCAAGGCCTTTGACCGAGTCCGACAAGCCGCCGACTACATGCCTGATTGGCAGGTCCAGGAGGTTCTGTGTGCCGAACTGGGCTCGGATTGGCGAGACAAGCTTGAGAAGTTCGAGGACAAGCCGTTCGCAGCTGCCAGCATAGGGCAGGTGCACCGGGCGTCTCTGAAAGACGGGACCGAGATCGCCCTGAAGATCCAGTACCCCGGAGTAGCGAAGAGTATCGAGAGCGACATCGACAACCTTGTGTCGATGCTGAAAGTCTGGGACATCTTTCCGCCCGGCATGTTCATAGACAACATCGTGAAGGTGGCGAAGCGGGAGCTGGCCTGGGAGGTGGACTACCTCAGGGAGGCAGACTACACCGAGAAGTTCGGGGAGTTGATCGCCGTCCATCCCGAGTTTCGCGTTCCGAAAGTCATCAAGCACCTCTCGACATCCAGCGTGCTGGCGACCGAGCTTGCCCCAGGAGTGCCGATTGATCAGTGCTTCAGTCTTGATGCAAGTCACCGACGACACATTGCAGAGGCAGTCATGAAGCTGTGCCAGCTAGAGTTGTTTGTGTTCCGGTGCATGCAAACTGACCCCAACTGGTCGAACTTTTTGTACGATGCAAAAACTCGGAAAATCACCCTCATCGACTTTGGAGCCACGCGCTTCTACCCCAAGAAGTTTATGGATGATTATCTCAGGGTGAGTTTCTGCAAAACTGTCTAAAAAATAGATTTCCAAAATTGCAAAGAGACCCCAGATTAGCTTCAAGAAGTGTCAAGCCCCTTCAGTTCGGTTTTTCTTGTGAAATAGCTTGATGATTGCTTTGAAAAGGTTTGTACCCCAGCTCGAGTTTGTTTGATTTTGCAACTCCTGAATATCTCCGGTACAGAACTCTGACTCGGGCACAGTAATTACTTGGAGCAATGTGATAAATAAAGCCTCTATCAAAGTCACTGATATTTGACCTGGCTATCGAGCATCGTGATTTTAACTTCAAACAATGAATACGATCCTACTTTGTGAATGAATTTTTTTAAGGTAATTGCTTGTGGCTCAAAACCAATTGAAGTGAACTTTTTCGAGCCAAATCAGCAAAGCAAGTCTAGCAAAGCAAATTTCTATGTTTTTTATTTTTCCCCAAAAATAACGAAAGTTTAATCCGAAAATTTAGGATACACGGACGGATTTGTTTGGAAGAATTTGCGATATAAAGTGGTCGGAAACACGTTCGCACTTTCGTAACATGAGAACCAGTTTAATTTGTAGCCTCATTAGTGAATATAAACTGTCTACAAGGATTTTGAAATTCAATGCTTTGGGGAGGAGACATAGAGCTGAAACTCTTTTTCATTTTGGAATTTTTCTAGGCTCAAGTGAGGTACTTGAATTTGAAACTTTTCAACATCGAAGTTCTATCTCTCAAGAACTCAATGGGTCTTCTTTTAAGCACAAAAACTCACCTCAAAAGTGTTTTCACAATTCAGCTAATTCAGCGGCCGCGGAATTGTGAAAAATACTGTACATGCACGGCTGAATTCACTCGGACTTGCGGAAAGTAGGTCTATATTGCCTCCCCTCGCTCGCAAGCTCGCTCAGGGGCAATTATAGCCCTTCTTTCCTCACTTTCCGAGTGAATTCAGCAGTGCTGTAAAATACTATTATCTTAAGCCTTCTAGAATTCAAATTAACTGGTTATGTCATAAAATTGATTAAAGTGTCGTCTACTTGATCCTTTCCAGATAATAATTGCCGCCTCAAAACACGACCGAGAGACGATCCACAGGTATTCAGTAAAAATGGGTTTCCTCACCGGACACGAGACGCCCGCTATGGCCAACGCCCACATAGATGCAGTTATGATCCTTGGAGAGGTGTTCAGCATGCCCGGAGAGTTCGACTTTGGTGCCCAAGACACTACTAAGCGGATAGCCGAACTGGTACCGGTGATGGTTTCTCAGAGACTCTGTCCACCTCCGGACGAGATTTACTCGCTTCACCGAAAGTTGTCCGGAGTTTTTCTGCTCTGTTCCAGATTGGGGGCGAAAATGGACTGCAAGCCGCAGTTTGACGAAATCGTGAAGGAGTACAAATTCGACGCCCAGAGTTGAGAGTGAATGGATATGAATGGGATGACTAATAAAGATAAGGAAAATAAAGTTTTTGGTCGAGATGTCTCTTCTATTTTTAAGTTTTTAATTACTTGACTGCCTACCAGCATGTTAATCCGACGCGTGTTCAATGCAAGTCCGATCGAAATCTTCTCGAATGATACCGTGAAACCGCGTTCACGGAACATCAGCACGCGTCCAATATTCTTGCATTTTCCCACATTCAATCAACGATTGTTCTCAACCATCTCCAGAGCAATAAAAAGGGCCACTCTATTCATTTCTCTTCAGTTTCAACTCAGTCTTTTAGCCGACTAGTAGAACCCAAGAAACCTAATAAACATGAAAGCCTTCATCGTAGCTTTGCAACTAGCTCTCTTGGCAGCCTTGGTGAGTAAACTTAAAAAGCGATTTGGACAGCTCTTGAAGGACCAAATTGCAGGTGACTGCTACTCCAGTGGCGCAGTCCATCCCCGGGGCTCCCGACTTGTCAGCCCTTCCGAAGCCCGACATGCCCTCGCTTCCCTCGGGGCTCCCTTCGGTGCCAGCTCTTCCCGACGCCTCGAGTCTCCCGTCCATGCCCGGTGGCCTTCCTGCTGCTCCCTCCCTTCCAAAGCTCAGCAAGTAGGAGCCACGAGCGATTTATTCATTGCAACATTTTGTAGTTCATGGTTTATGTTTGGAAATTTATTTATTTTTAAATAAATGCACGACACGAACGCCTGAGCCTCGTGACTTTCCTTGCTAATGGCACAAATGTTTCTCCTCCTGAAACCTTACTCAGTTTTCGGGTGACTTTCCATGAGCTTCCGCTCGTAGTAAGCTCTTCTAGTAGCCTCCTGGTCCGCAGCAATCAGAGCTCGAATCTGCCCGATTCTCACGTGTTCAGCGGCGATTCTCGCAAACAGCCTCAGATGCCTTCTCGTAGCCTTGTCCAGTTCCGGGTCCTGTGGCACTGTCGTCGGGCTCTGAAATTCAGGAGTTTGCCTGTAGGTTTCTTCTAGCGATTCGGCAAACGGACAGAAAAAGCGGAAAAGCATCAGCTTGAAACCTTTTTATTGAAAACGTGAGTATTAACAGTGAATATAGAGTTGAACCCCTCACTTCAGATACTGCTCTTCTTGCTCGGGATGGATGGAAGTGGCCTCGAAAGCAAGTCTCTCGGCTTCTCGCTGGGCACCGATACGAGCGTGATCTGCTGCGATTTTCTCAAAAAGACTGAAATGCTTTTGCTTTGCCTTTTCGACGGCGACAGAGTCTCGAGGAGCAGCAGCCTATGATCCAGAATGTTAATCATTGCAGGAGAAAATGAAAAGTTAGTAAAAGTCAAAGGTTTGCTTTTCGAGAAAAATTGTGTTCCAACTCACGTAAACGGAAGGGTTCTGGTGTTCGGCGGCGATCTTGTTGTACAGGGCATAGTGTCGAGAGGTGGCCAACTTCACTGCCTCGGTTTCTTCAGGGGCAACCTGCTCATGGCTCAGAGTGGGGTAGAAACCGTACTCGTCGGCTACATACTCGACTGATCGAACTCTACCAGCAGGATCGACGTACGAAAAGGCACCTTTGACAGTCCCACTTCCGTCACTCACTTCCGCGTGCGTGCGATCAATCTAGGAATTGAGATTAATTAATTTCTTTGAGAGTAGCTTTGAAGTTTAACTTTGAACTCTTTTAACCCTCTTTTTAGTTAGATATTTCTTTCTTCAGCATTTTAAGATTTTCTTATCCAACACTTTCTAATAAGAGGCTGACTTACTCTGCCATGACGAAATTTTCATTGGCATGTCAGAATTTGCAATTACGGATTTTCATTCTCAATTTGTTGGATGCAAGTTTTTTTTCGGGTTTATCTCAGAGTCTATATGATTCGTAAGTTGAAAAATCAGTGCATATATTTAAGGTGAAATCCATTCTAAAGCGTTTTAAAGGTCACGATACCACATGATTGAATGTTTTAGTAGCACTTTACATTTTTAAAAATTAGTTTTGAAGTTCAAGGAGTAGTCAAGAAGAATTTTTTTTTCAATGCAAGGTCATTTCATCCATAAGAGCCCAAAACGACGAAAAACGTTAGAAGCAATGTTTGGAGTCCCTTGCATGCTTACGTGTCCCGGAAATCGCCCCGCTGCATACTCAAATTGGTATGGATGCGGTGGAGGTTGCGGCGTAGTCGTCTTGTACTCATCCAAGATGTGCGATACATCTGCTGCTGCCAAGGTCGAGCAAATCGCAATCTGCAAACACGCAAGCAGATTCAAATGTAAGCCAGTGGCTTCGGGAACTTTTGAGAAACTTTGATTTGCATTGAATGACTTACGATGAAAAATTGCCTCATTTTAAATGACTTATAGCAAAATACTGGTCTACTTTTTCGCTGCTACGAGTGTATCTGGCTCCGATGGGGGTTGGTATGTTACTGAGACTGAAGTAAATTTTAAGCGCCGTTTATGTCTCCTTCGTTGAAGCATTATGGAAATTAGCAGCAAAAACCGGATGATCCGACTAACACGCCAAAGTGACTAATCCCCTCATGCATTTTCGATTGCTCAAAAATCGGCGGTACCTCGTTTAATTTGCGAAAATACGCATTACGAGCTCCCATGCTACGCCCCTCCATTGGTAGTGGGATACCGATGAAGGAGAAAGTGGGTTCAATAAACACCAACCACTCAGAGTAAAGTTGCTGATGTGTTACATCATTCCGACTGCAAGTGGCATATTGTGGTCTCGTACATGGTAGGTGCTCATATGGCGGTACACACTATGACGGAGAGCGACGTCATATAGCCTGGCCCGAGGCCTACGTAGTGAGTGAGAAAAATGGGCAAATTGTTTTGCGTAGATTTGAACTCAGAGTATTCGGTATCAAGGTCGAGATGAGATGAGCGGAATGATTGATGACTCAGCTGAAGCAATAAACTCCAACCTGCGTGTCTGGAGCGAGTTTTGGATGTCGCACGCTGGTTCTGTGGCGATAAGGGGTCGTTCACGAATATTTTACGCATGGTATTTTTGCAGTCTTTTGGAAACACGAGAGCGACACATATTACAAAAACGCTTCTCAGTCGCGATATCTCGTTCTTGTAGAATCTTTCTTTGAATCTGATTTAAAATTTAAAAACTGAAATGAAAAATGTGCTTATTTTTAATAGTTTTTGGTTCATTTTAGCTTTGAGAAGTTGAACTTAGACATTCGTTATTTTAAGAAAATTCACAAGGGAAATACCTAGAGCAGTGTCAACGGCATGAACTAAATAAAAGTATATACTTGGGCTTCTAACAATTGTTAATTCTAAGGAGCTTTGTTGTTTAGAAAAAAGGTGAATTTCAAGCTCTTCTGGTCAGATTGAAGTTTTTGAAGATTTAACAAATCTTAACTTATTTCTATCGAATATTGAACATTGATAAATCATAGTAGCACTACAGAAGTAATATTCCATCAGTCGGTCCAGAAGCATCAACAGTGAAGTTATTAATCCGTGTCAATGCGGACGAAGGATGAAACGTCAGGCGATTCCTTAGCTTCCTTATCTGCCTTTAACTTTGCATGCTGGTTCGCAATCTTCTGGTACTCAGTCAGGTGCTTTTTGTTGTTTATGGCCACCACTGAGGGTCCTTTTAGTCCACTTCTCTACAAACACATCGTTTAATTAGTTTCAGTGCTAAGCTTTTGGGTAAATATTTACTCCAGGTGGAGGGAGTCTCGGCCTCTTCGCTTGAGTTGGAACTGGAGCTGGTGGTCTTGGTCGAGCAGGAGAATTGCTCTGTTTGTACTGAGCCAGAATGTGAGAAACGTCGGCATAAACTAAGGCTACTGCCAAGACAAGTAACAAAAACACTACTTTCATAATTGACTTCTTTGGGCTAACTCTTGGTTTCAACTGAGGAGAGGAAACATGTCGAACCTTTTTATAAGCATGCTTCCTCAAAAGATAACATGCTAATTCGCAGCGCAAATCTGGTTTCAGCTTTCAGGTCCTTCAAAGGTACCAATTTTAGATATATCAATAGACTTCACTTATGTAAGCGACGAACCTGAATTTTATTAATCTGTATCAACTCTTACAAATTGTGAAACGTCTTGAAAGCTTCCAGCCTGGTTTTGGGCTTTCAGCTGCTCGTGAAGAGCCAGAATTTTCTCATACTCCTCGATATGCTTTTGCTTGCTCACTTCAACCGCAGATGGCCCAGTCAAAAGTAGATGCTTTAATAAAGCGAAATAATGGAGTTGATGTGGTTAAGAAAGATTGAATTTTACTTGTGGCACCGGTGGACGTGCTGAAACCTTTGGCATGATGGATAAAGCCAAAAATACTAGGCAAAAAGTTGCAATCACAGAAAGTCCTCTCATTTTTTCTGAATATCAGAATTTCTACTGACGTGTGAGAATTTGGCGAGGAACTTAAATACGGGAAAACAAGATTTGATATTTGATCTGTGAAATTGATTTAAAAACGAGTTCAGCGTTCACATTCTCACACTTTTAAAAGACCTCACTTTTTAAGCGACGAACCTGATGATGACAAAAGTGTAAAATAAATTTTATATAAGTTTATACATTATATTAAATTTTATACATTTTATATCATTTGTATAAGTTAAATTTTATACATTTTATTCTTTGAACCTTAAAAACAATGAGACATCTCCGTATGAACGAGCTTCGTTGGCTGCTTTAAGCTTAGCATGGAGGGCAGCAATGCGGTTGTAGTCTCTAAGATGCTTTTGCCTATTCAACTCCACCAGTGAAGGTCCTTTCAGCCCACGACTCTGGAAAATCCAAATCAAAACAGTTGGGGCATTTCTGAAATTTTACGTCACTCACAATAGGGGAAACTCTTGCAGCACAGATAAAAGTGACTGAACACAAAATTAAAAGCACAACAAGTATCTTCATTTCGCCTTGGACTTTTGGAGACAACTGAGGTGCTAAAATCCTCGTGCGTTTGTCATTTTGACCATCATGACGTGAAATCTGGTTTTCAAACACTCAAAATCTCATGCAGTCATTATGTGTGCGGAAGCACTCAGCTCTATAGAGAATCTTATGGGGTTATTGACTATGTGAAGTATTCTTTTTATTTAAGGATGGAGAGAAAATAATTTGAAACTATGTAAGTACCTACTTAGGGAAAGGGGCCGAGTCCAAAAAAACGAAATATATTTTTTAAGGCTTAATTAAAGGTGTGAGTTTGTTCTCTTCAATTAAACCCCTTTTTAAGTAGCAAAGGTTGAACCTCATTTTCTGGGAGACTATTTTCTGTTTTGAAACTCTATGGTTCACATAATTTCATACCTGAGAGTATACAAACAGTTCACTCCTATTTATGCAATAGGCCGAGCTGTTTGGCGTACCTTGAACTTGGCATGCACGTCGCTCAATTAATCTGCGTGAGATACTTTGATCAGATAATTTTCACCAGATGCGGCACGAGGGTAGGTAATTACGACGCATTGTATTTCACTACCTGCTTCCCTCTTTGACTTCCTATTCTGGAGTCAATTTTCTTAATTTTATAACACCCGTTGTCGTTACACGCATTGATATGTTAGCTGCAGTTGCAGTAGCTATATTAGAATATTTTATAGGCTGCAGAAGTTGTCAAACACCAGGGGTGGGAAAGACATTCTGACGGGGTGAAAATTTATGTTTGGAAAATGTTGTCAACTTATTTGTTTTATGAGAAATATTTTGTCCTTGAAAACTCAAATTCGAATTTCCACAACATTGAATTCCTTACTGCAGCAGTTATTCACGCGCGCACACGTGCAAAAAGTGCAACAATCAGTTGGATAACGTCTCAAGTATATGAACATCAAAAGCATCAGCAGGTCTCAATTAGCAGTCGTAATCCAAGTCCACTTTGTTGTTACCGTACGTTCCATTCGTAATAATTTTTTCGTCAGACATCCGAGAGTGACTTGTCTGTTGATCTATAAATTATTCAGTAAGTTTTCGCTCGTTACGGCGATCAAACGGCTCTGAGTTCGGAGAAATAATAAATACGGCTTAAAACAATCGCCACTTTAGGAAGATGATTCTTTCAAGTGTAGAAAGGGAGTACGAAAAAAACTCTAACTTGAGAAAAGAGGACGTTCTCGAGGTGCAGGAATGGATAAAAATGCAAAAACACCTGCCTGAGCTGTCGGAACGGGAAGTGATTTTCTTCCTTCACTCAAACTATCATGAAATCGAGGGGACCAAGAACACGATCGAAAACTACTGTAGCAGTCGCTCTTCCTACAAGGAGCTTTTCAGCAACTATGATTTGCAGTCGGAGGCTCTGCAAAACGCCCACAAGACAATGTGAGACTCCTAAATTGTGATTTTGTGTTACGAAGTGTGGTTTCAGAACGTTTTTCAACTTCAAAAAACACACACCCGACGACAGGAAAGTAATCTTAGGGAAACTGGCATCCAAGGACACCTCGTTTTTCAGTTTTGCAGAATGTCTGAAGCTGTAAGTGATTAAAATGCGAAATTAAAAATTTTATTGTACTAAGCAATATTTAGTAATTGGAATTTTCTGGGACCTTAAGTGTCTTAGTATAAGAAAGGATTTTCGTTAAACAAAAGAGAAATTAATCGAATTTAATTTTTCTCTTCTGTTTTTATTCAGTTTCGTCATGGTTCTGGAAGCCAATCTTCTCGAAGAAGGCACCTCCGATGGTCTCATTATATGCTTCGACATGACAGGCGTCCACATAGGCCATTTTATCAAAATGGGCCTATTCACAATCAAGCACTTTATGTTCTACCTCCAAGAAGCGATGCCCCAACGCATCAAGGGCCTTCACTTCTTCAACACTACACCAATCGTGGACAAAATCCTCGCTCTTGTGAGACCTTTTATGAAACAAAGTCTCTTTGATATGCTTGTTTTGCATCCAACCGTCGAAACTGTTTTTGACTTTGTCCCGGCAGAGCTTTTCCCCAATGACTACCCAGGAGGAAAGGAGAAGAGCTTGGCTGAGATACATGGTAACTTTTTCATATTATTTGGGAATCACAAATCACAACTGGAGTAAAATTGTTTCAGATGAGTACTTTGAGCACATTCTGAGTTGGCAGGAGTACTTTTACAGCGAGGAAGCGGACAAGCGAGTTAACGAGAGCCTCAGATTGGTGAAGAAGAGGACTCTCTGGAACATGTTCGGAGCCATCTAAAGGTTCGGAGGGAGTTTCACGTTAATTTATGAAAAACAAAGTTGATTATCTTTAACCTCTTTTTAATAAATAAATTGCTCTTGAGTCACTGGTAAAGTTGTAGTTTGAGATATTTTAGTCAACAGGCACCTTTCACATTGTCCGCCATCAGTCTAGGAAGAAAACCACCCGAAAATTGACCTCTTTTCACCCTTGACGATTCTACGACTCTCTTCCTCCTCCGTGAAGTGTTCTTGAAGTGCCAAGAGATCTTTGTAGTACGACTCTGAAAGCAAGAAATGCGGAAAAAAACCCAAATCACTTGTCAAAGTTCGACTCACCGTGATACTCATCAATCCTGGCCGCCGTTCCGTGCAAATAATCACACGGCAGAACATCCGGCGGAATGAAATCGTAGACTGTATCAATTTTGTCGTGCAGTACGAGCATATCCCACAAGCTCTGCTTCATGAACGGCCGAACGAGTGCCAAAATCTTGTCCACGAACGGGACCAGGTTGAAGAAGTGGATTTTCTTCATCCGAACCGGCATGGCATCCTGCAGGTAGTGCAAGTAGTGTTTGACTGTGAAGATTCCGAGACGAAAGAGGTGGCCAAGGACACAGCCATCCATGTCAAAGCAGAGCACGAGACCTTCCTGGGTGCCCTCGTTGATGTGGATGGCGTCTACGAGCATGGTGAACATCTTAAGGCATTCTGCCAAGTTGAACTGTGAGGGATCCGAGGACCAGAGCTTGCCGTAGACAATCTTGTATCCTTCGGGAGAAAGTTTAGGGAGCACTGCCAGGGTACTGAAAGAGAATATTTACTATTATCTCATAAAGAGGTAATTTGGACACTCAGGAATCAGTTTGAGTTGAGAAAACCCTCTTATAGCGTTTCGTTATTCTGACTATACTTTCCAAGTTAACACCTTAAGCAGTAAAAGTCCTAGTGGAAGTTAAAATATAATGCCGCAGACTTTCTTTAATTTCTCACTAAATTGTACTACTCGATGAAATGAGGACAAATCCATTGTTTTAATATTCCTCTATCTTCAAATGTTTCTATTAGCTAAAGGAATAATCGTTTTTAAAAGATCATCATGTATTCGAGGAACTTTTCTAATCTAAAACCATTAATTTTTATCTACTGAGTATCTGAGGTCGGAAAAACGTATAAAATTTCATATTTAAAATCAATTTTAATTCAAAACATTCCCAATCAGTTTAGTTTCTGAGCAAAACTTTCAATCGATGCCATCATGAAAATCACTACAGTGTCGGTCTTTCATGTCGAAAATCACAACAATCACTCACATCGTGTTACTAACTTGCACGAGAGCATCACTTCTCAAGTTCAGGTTAGAGAAGAACTCCTTGTAGTTCGTGCGACACTCGAAATATTTCACTATCGTCTCCTTGGTGGCCTCGATATTGTAGTAATTCGAGTGCAGGAACAAAACCACCTCCGTATCTAAAGAGACGTAATTAATCTCAGAAAACCACACGTTTTCCTCGATCAACTCACTCGTAATCTTGGGCAAGTGTGGCAGGGACTCCATCCACTCCACGATCTCCTCCACATCCTCCTTCTGTAGCTCGGGGTTGCGCTCCATCTCCTGCTCCAGGGAAACCTTCCTTAGGTGACTCATGCTGCTGTGCTGTTTCTCGGTTGCGGACGCCAAGTTATTTGTTTTCACATCTACTGGCAATGATCACCAGTCAAGTTGCGTTTCGCGACTGAAAAACATAAAATTTCCAAGCAACCGACTCGACTTCCCGATACCTCTCGAGCGTAATTATTTCTGAATGCAGGTATTTTGATTATTACTGCTGCTTTTGCGATCTCTGTATCAGCACGACTAGTTTTCACAAGAGAGACATGTGTACAGCGACCCAGTTGCTCTGTCACTTGCCAGAGAATTGAGTGTTTTTCAATGTTGAAGTTCTCTGTCACGGACGTGGATTCTGCGTTTTGGGATACACTGAGCCTCGAGTCGGGGTTACTTAGGCGCACGAAACCTTACGTGATGCTATGGAGCTTACGCGTAGCAATTCTAAACTTAGACGGACCGAAACTCAATGAGATGAGACAGAGGCGACTCACAGAGGAACAGGTTTTTTCTATCGAGAGACAATGAAGGCAGATTTCCCCGTCGATGACGTAGCAGCTGCAAGCTGCACAGAAACACAAGCAAGAGGAGGTGCATAGTCGCAGAAGCTGAAGCACATGTGCATTTATTTTAATCAGAGCTTGGATCGACTTTATTCACGGAAGCCCCGCGCTGAAGGTGAGCGATGCAAGTCATGGAAGTATTTCCATTAATTGGACGCTTGATTGGAGAGAAAAATTGTTTACCTCCTCGCATCTCAATCTCACCTGTGAGATAATGGCGGTCAAAGGTTTTGGCAACATTGTCGCAAAAAAACGAATCACGGGCAAAATGAGTTCGAACAGATTAAGTAGATCGCTCAAATGCGTATTTCAGAAAACAAAGGTTAAGTAAAAACGCTAAAGATAATGATGCCAAGCATTACTTTGAGTTTTGAATAAAAGAGAGCCTTTTCAAGTAAAAACAATTAGTTCAAAAAACTAATGTTGAAATCCAACTTACTCTTATCCCAGAAAAACACGTCAGCATCACTATTAAAAGTCATGCTGAAATGGAGAGTTTTCAGGTGTTCTGCTTGTTCTAAACATCTTTTGAAATCCTGAAATGGAAATGGTAGTTGAGAGTTTCCACAGCGATTCAATTTTTTAAAGAATTTTTTGATGTAGTGCGAAATTGTGAAGAATTTTGAAACTCTCTGTCTAAACCCTTTTTAGGATGTAAGAAATGAATTTAGACAACCCCAAAATAAACTTAGTTTGCTATAATGTAAAGTGACTCAGAAAATTAGGTACAAGTAGGTACAATGTTTTGATGAGTTTTTTTAGAGTATTTCAAACATTCTATTAAAGCTGATATTTTTAGTGCATTTTCATCAATTTTGAAAAAAATGCACTTATGTGTCCGATATGTCTGTCTGTCCGTCCGTCCGTCCGTCCGTCCGAGTCGCAAAGGCTCCGAAACTACAAGAGCTAGAGACCTGCGGTTTTTTGCATGTTATCAGGTATGGTCTGGAGGGTGGGCGAAACGATTTGGTTTTTCCGAAAAACTGCCTGGGGGGTAATTAAGGGGGTTTTCCCGTTGTATGAAAGTTCCATATACTTCGTCCGATTGAACTGAATTTTGGATATGTTATACATCACGTCAAATATAGCAAACCATAGAACACATGTTGGCCCCTATCACCTAAGGGGGTAGGGTGAGAGGCCTTCGAAGGGGGGAAAAATTTAGTTGCTCCGATTGAGCTGAAATTCAGAATTGTCATGTAAAATGACAAAATAAGCAACTTTTGTTTCGGTTCATGGTCTCAAAAATGTAAAACAACGGACTCTCGGGGTCAATAAGTGCCCACCCAAGACTTCCCCTTGGCGAACTGAAGGGCAAAATTTCAATTTCAACCGATTGAGCTGAAACTTTGGCAACTGTTAAATAGCATTAAATCCAGCAAAAAACAGTTCTACAGTAAGTCTCTATGAGCTAAGGGGGAGGAGCTGTGAGCTCCCAAAGTTTGTATGAGGCGAAAATTTTCTAACTCCAATTGAGCTTGAACTTGGGCAAATGTTAGATGACATTAAATTTAGCAAAATATCCTTCTACATTAAGGCTCTATGACCTGTGGGATCAAAGTCAGGGGTCCAATAAGTTTCTGCAGTGACGGAATTGGGAATAAACTATTTTCACTTCGACCCAACTTTTGCAACAAAGCGAATTGAAAATGCACTCAAATGCGTTCGTCCTCGACTAAGCTTTAAACATGTTTATTTAAATAACCTGATTTTATTTTGAAACCGACATTTTTCCATAATATGGTTTGCTGACTTCAGTTGAGTCAAGGAGTAGTTGATGACTCCTTACTAAAATAGGCTCATTTGGTGTTTTGATCGTATGACAATTTTATTTCAACCGAAATAATGTTTTATATGTTGAAAACCACAGTAAGGCAAAAAACAAGAGACATAGAAATTATTAAAATTAAAGTTTATTGATGTTGCTTCCTCAAACAGGTTTTTAGATCTTGGGAGTTTCAGAGGTTTGAAACTTCCTTCTTATGTTGTTATTTCAAAATCTTATAATTGCTCCCATTTAAAGAGGTGGTAATTTAGCTATACAAAAGCACATTTTGAAAATAGAAAGTATTGTATTCATTTTTGTACTGTAAGTAAGTTAGTAATTAAAGCCATTAAAATTAAATTGAAATAAATGAATTCCACTGTTTTCGTTGAATAAAGTAAGGGTTCTTTGAGACAAAACTCATTTGATATTTGAAGGGGAAAGATAAACAATTAGTTCGCTATAGAGATTCGTTTATTGATTCTACTGAAAGGCCGTTATTATTCTCATGACCAAACTAAACACTAAACTGCGGGATCCCAACAATCAAGCCCCCAAACCTTCTACAGTTCTGTCAGCCGTTTACATAATAATTTGATTACGCTCCAAGTTTTTGTTTAATTACTCAATTGCTGCTAGCTCAATCAGTCGCGGCAGTCAGCATTGCAAAGTTCAAGAGGCTATCTTAATTACAATAGTTTCGTCTGGCCCACAGTCAGCCCTCTCTAGAACTGCTCCCTTTGTCGCAAAAAAGAGCTCATTGAGACGAAATTGCGAACAGTATGATCTTGTGATCAGCCAAGTCAATGCTACCACATGCAAGGTCAATTATAGGCTACTTTCATCGGCTTATGGAGTAATTGACGAATCATTGCTTGTGCCGACGATTAGAATCTAATGATACGCATTACTATAAACGACATATAGCCGCAGTTTTTTACGTCACTGCGCCTGCTTAATCAGATGCTAAGCCAAGTGATTGTGTAGCGCGATAGAAGGCAGTGGTGTACGGGTTTACGAGCAAAAAGTTCTCTTCTCCGTGCGCTTATTAAAACCAGTATATCAGTGTAACGCTCACTAGAGGCTTGTGTAGTGGCAGCTATTCCGAGTCGATTAGACTTCTTTCACGCCAGTGTCGAGAGTCGCACAATCTCGTCCGACATCGACGCGACCGCTCAATTACTCTCGTGCCGAGTTCTGGGAAATGTCGTCCTGAAACCGAGACGAAGAAATTCTCTGCCAAAAAAAATGAAGCCGTCGGAGAGAGTAGCTGTGGAGTACGAGAAGAACAAGGAGGTGCTGCGGAAAGAGGATGTCGTAAAAATCTCGGAATGGGCAAAGGAGCAGCCCCATCTGCCGGAGATAGACGAGTTCGAGGTGATTCTGTACCTCCACTCCAACTACTACGACCTTGAGGCGACAAAGACGACGATCGAGAACTACTACACCATGAGAACCAGCTTCTCGGACTACTTCTCGAATCGCGACGTCACCACGGAAAAGCTTCTCGAAGCCCTGGAGGTCATGTGAGTATCGCGGGCGTCACTGAAGCGAAACAGGCTCTTATGAAGGTTTTCAGGAACTGCGGCGTTCTTCCGAAACGAACCAAAGAGGGGTACACGATCATGCACCTCAGGCTCATGAACTGCGACTCTCAGCTCTCGACTTTCGCGGACAACATCAAGGTGTACCTGATGCTGGTGGATATCCTGCTGCAGGAGGAGGGCACGCACGAGGGCATAGTGTTCGTATTCGACATGGCCGGCGTCAGTTGGGGCCACTTTCTGAAAGTCGGGATCATGCAGACCCGCAGGTATCTTCAGTATTTGCAAGAAGCGATGCCAGTCCGGATTAAGGCACTCATGCACTTCAACCTGCCCTCGTTCTTCGACAAGCTCCTGCAGTTCAGCAAGCCGTTCATGAAGGAGAGCGTGTTCCAGCTGGTGAAGTTCTCCTCCACCATTGAGGGCACCTACGATGTGATACCGGCAGAATGCTATCCGTCCGACTACCCTGGGGGAACCGGTCCCTCTCTGGCAGAAATGCATGGTAAGGTGAAAATACATTAGTTGGAGAAAAAAAAACATTCCGGGTAATTTTAGAGACTTTCAAGAAGAAACTTCTAGAGTACCGAGATTGGTTCGTCCTGGATGAGGAGCAGCGGCGCGTGGATGAGTCCAAAAGGCTTAAGAAGAAGGGCTTCTGGAGGGTCTTTTGAGGCTCTCGGGTCGGCGAAAATGGGGTGGGGTAGCGTAGAAGAAGACTAGAAAGTTTCCAGAATCCATACGATATTATAACGTTGTAGCCATGTTTAATAGTCCAAAAACTTTTATAAGAAAGATAACAGAAACCCTATTATAAATATAACAAATTATTTGATCTGGAGGGACTCAATCGAATTCGAGTTTCCGGAAGTTGCCTTCCATCCCGAATATCTCTCCGACGTTCTTTGGCTTTCCGGGTCGAGCTTTCTCGTTCACCCTGCGAGTTCGCTCCTCCTCCAAGAAGTAGTCCTTGATCTCCACCAAGTGCTTGTAGGATGCATCTGGAATACATAAGCACTTGAAGTATTAACTTTTCTAAGGTAAAAAAATGTTTTTGTTGTAAATTTCTCAAACTTTTTCAATGCTTAGTCTAGAGCATGCGTCTAATGTCTGAGCAGCAGTATTTCGCTCGTTCAGGTGGTAACGATTCCTCATTAATTTTTTTTTCGAAATTAGTAATTTTCAAACCCGTTTTGTGATAGCGTGGAATTTAATTGAGTCCATCCCGTAGCATTCGCGAAGAGACTGGCTTACCGTGAAGCTGCTTGAGATTCCTGGCAGTTCCCCCAGGAAAGTCCTCCGGGAAGATCTCGGGGTCAATGAACTTGTACACCGTTTCCATGGTCGAGTGCAGATGGAAGACGTCCCAAAGCTCTTTCTTCATGAAAGGCTTCATCAAAAATACTATCTTATCCACGAACGGAACGATGTTGATAAAATGCAGGCCTTTCAATCGGAACGGAAGCGCTTCTTGGAGATAATACAGATAGTGCTTAATTGCCATGATTCCGAGCCTCGCGACGTGACCAAGCTGAACGCCGGTCAAGTCGAGAACTATGATGTGGCCCTCCGCTGTGCCCTCCTCCATGAGCCAGGCGTCAGAGACGAACGTAAACCTGTTCTCGAGAAAAACACAAAAAAGGTTATTGAATGTTGAACCAAAACAGACGCTGGCATTGGATTTACATTTTTAGCAGATCGTTCAATGAGAACTTCGTAGGGTCGGTATCCATGAGCCTGGCGTAAATAACCTTGTGTCCCTCCTTCGACGGCTTCGGGAGGGTCGTCACGATCACCACCTCGTTCGCCAGCTGCATGTCGTCCCCCAAGACGTCCCGCTTGTCGAAGAAGTTGGGGATGTGCGTCCGAGCCGTGTAGTAGTTGTCGATCGTGGTCTTGCTTGGCTCCATCCGACAGTAGTTGGAGTGGAGAAAAATGATGGCTTCGAGCTCTGAAGGGGGCAATTAAGTACTTTGGTTCGATTGAAGTCTCACGTACCTGTGATCTTGGGCAAATGGGGTTGCTTGTGAGTCCAGTCCAGGAGCTTGTCCACATCCTCCTTCCTGATTTCCGGAAACTTCCGGTACTGTTCTGCGACGTCGGCGAATTTCATGATGCCTAAAAATCCCCTCTGTCTGCCGTCTGTAGACACTTGAGTTCGACTGATCAGGATGATAATGAACGAGTGAAGTCGGCTCCGTATAACTGGGCAGTGGAACAGGTGAGTAAGCTACTATCGCACACACAGCCGCGTTGCGTGTGCGATCTGACATTTGATATGTTAACAATGCCAACCACTTATAGGCGGGCTACTTGGCTATCATGTTAATGAGTCGCAGATTGTAGTAATAATGAGTGTGTGAATTCATTTCGAGGCACGTGTGACGTAGCTTCATTGACAAGCGCGAGTAAATTTGGCGCCAACTTTGGGTTTGTAGGTCAAAGCGAAAGTTTCGCTGCTTCGAGGGCTCTGAGGCAGCTCTTGACCTTGGAATGAGGTGAATCCATTGTGATTAGATGACGCCTAAGTTCTCGCATGACTCTTGGTTTATTTAATCGGTTTTGCTGAAAAGAACAGATCTGGCTTAAGCTTGGGCAAGTCAAAGGTTAGCAGACAAGATCATGGTGCTTCAACAAAAATCGTTTTTTAACATACTACGTATGAGTGTTTCATTTTTTGATACATATTTCTTACACCAATGTTCATCAGGTAAGTCTTAGCGAAAAGGATTGGTTACAAATATGACATGGAACCATGGCCTAAATCATGTTCGTTTTCTTCTCTCTTTCAAGGTTCTTTCTTAGGAAGGTTAGAGAGTAACATTATTAATCCCGTCACACTAAATAGTTTTTAATTAATTTTTAATGCATTTATACTTTCAAAAGCTGTTTTTCCCTGCAGCATGCGTAGCCTCTACCGGAAACTAACGTACTCCAGTAATCCAGAAAAACCCCGAATCTCGTTCAAACCCAACAAAAACAAACAAGTCCGTCCTACATGACCTGCTGCGGTGAAACTTTTTATTGCAAATCACTTTTTAATATAATTATGATCAACGCACTGTGAGCAGTCTCGGTTTCAGAAAAAACGGTAACTAAGGAAGCCTGAGTCTCTTCTCATCACTTGCGATTAGCGATTCGTTAGGTATTAAGTAACTCTTGTACGTACCAGTGTACACTGTATCCATTTTAATGACTACCTTTTGAATAAAACCATAGAGGAAAATATACCAAAACCTATGTGAGTAGACTTCTAATGGCTCGAAAGGGTGATTCCTCCGACCAAAGGTGATTTGTTCATTTTAAATTTGTTTAAGTTTTTGCTCAAGTTCCACAAGCAGAATCAAATAATCGTGGCTTTGGAATTTCCATTTACCGTAGAATGACCCTAATTGTTCACTTAAGGAACATTTCCACTTGTGACTTCCATGACCACGTCAATAAAAATCTAAAAATCTTTTTGGCTTTTTATTGACGTGTAGCGTTTCCACTTAAGTCAGTAAAGTCGCACCTGGTTGGCTTTTCTACACCGATAATAAAATTTAGAAGTCAACGTTGACTTGAGCGTTTCCACTTGTGCAAGGTTTTGGTCAAAAATTGACGTGAGCGTTTCCACTTGAGCCCATGACAGTGGAATCAAATTGATGCACATCGAAATATCAAGTCAACGTTGACATGAGCGTTTCCACTTGCACTCAGATTTGGTCAAAAATTGACGCCTGCGTTTCCACTTGAGGACATGACAGTGGTATCAAATTGCCACATTATCAATTCGTTGACGTGATCATTTCCACTAGTGATAAACGTTCCCGTCAGTAAAAAAATTGCTTTAGCGCAAATATTGAGCTAAAACAATTTTTGATCTAAAATTTGGGCTGAATTTTTAGTACTCGCACGGATCAATACTTAAGAAATTTTCAAAACAATTTCCTGAGCCTGACTCGAGTCTGAAAAGTGTTTTTTAACCTGAGTCGAGCTCAGCTTTATTTAAAATGAGCCCGATCTCCGAGATATTCCATCGGAGACCGGAGCTACAGGTCGCTTTTTCAGTGAGCTTTCGCAATTCTCAACGAAATTGAGATATTTAATATGGCCGAGCTGGAGTGCTAGCGAACCAAAACTGAGGAGCACCAGAGAATTCTGGTCAAAGAAAAAGACTCCACAAGCTGGAAGCAGAGACCGATAGGTTGGCTGACGAGGCGGCTCGTCTGGAGGGAGAACGTGTGCAGCAATCGATCGAGGAGGCCCAGAAGCGCAAGAAAGAGGAGCGTCTGAAACGCGAGGAGGAGCAAGTCTTATTGAACATCCTTGGAAGCAAGAGAGGAAGGCACGCGAGGAGGCAATCATCATTGAGAATTGCGAAAGGTCGCTGAGAAAGCGACCTGTAGCTCCGGTCTCCGATGGAATATCTCGGAGATCAGGCTCATTTTGAATAGCTCATGTTTTTAAAAAAATATCTAAAAACTTAGCATTTAGTTTTACTGAATATTTGAATTTATTGAAAATAATTTAATATTTTATTAGCTCAGTATTTCATTAATATTGAGCATCTCTAAATCAATTCAATTTACATATTTTCCTCATTTTACATAAAGCATATGAAAGTCGGGGACGTTCATATGCTTTTTCAAGGAAAACAAGCTATTTGAACACTGCAGCAGAGCTCAATTTGAGAAAAATTATATGTGAACAACCCGAGTCAATTTGATTCCACGCGCTGCAAGTGGTAACGAAATCTGTACTAAAACTTGCTTTTTGGCTTAAAATTGACTAGTCAATGTTGACTTGTGCGTTTCCACTTGCAAGTCAATTTCATTCCAAAGAATTAAAAATGTGGAATTAAATAACCATTGACGCGAGCGTTTCCACTTGTGTCAACAAGCCAAGTCAATAAACTGACTAGTCAGTAAATCTTGGTTTTTTGATGACCTCGTTTTGTTGGTTAAAAATTGACGTCCTACTTGCATTTCCACTTGCAAGCAAAGTCAAGTCAATTTTAAACCAAGCGATTGAGATTTTCGTACCGACGTCAACAAATATTCGTGTGGAATGAAATTGACTGGGCGAGAAACCAATTTGCGTTTCCACTACCAAGTCAATTTCATACCACGACATTAAAACTGTGGAATGAAAAATCCACTGTCATGAGCGTTTCCATCTAATTTGTGGTTTTTTGATGACAAAATTGCTTTTTGTGGTCATGGAAGTCACAAGTGGAAATGTTCCTTTATGCACTCGATGACTACTTCAGTGATTGAAAACTAACTCAGTCGCATTTTGGCTCTGGCCCACTTGATACCAACATTTTACATAGCTCTCCAAAAGTTTTCTAGCCCAACATGAAGTATATCGAAGTCAAGGAGCTCTGTAAGAAGCACCCCCAGCTGCAGGAGGATGACGTAGCTAAGATTCAGGAGTGGCTCAAGAAACAGCCGCATCTCCCAGAGACCAGTGATCTCTGGGTCTCCCTGTTCCTTCATGCATCCCACTTCAGCGTCGAGGCGGCCAAGACGAGGATCGACAACTTTTACTCCTGCCGCACAAAGATGAAGACCTACCTGAGACAGAGAGATATTTCTGGAGAGGACATGCGAGACTCTGTCGATGACGTGTGAGACATCTGGCCTCACTCAAGACCAAAGTTCAAGTTGTTAAATCGTTTCAGTGCTCATATTCCGCTTCCTAAATTGACGCATGAGGGGAACCGGGTGATTTTCATCAAAATCCTGGAGTCTGACAGGTTCAGCTTGAAGAGGTACATCAAGAGGAGCAACTTCTGTGTGGAGTTAGAAATGCTCGCCAACGGTCCCGATGAGGGGTACATCTTCGTCGTCGACATGGACGGCTCAAAGGTGGCTCACTTGACTCAGGTGAACTTGATGGAGATCAAGCAGGAGTTTTTCTACATCCAAGAAGGATTTCCCATGAGAATTCTTCAGGTGCACTTCATCAACCCTGTTCCGTTCATGGCTCAAGTTGTGGCTATTCTGAAGCCCTTCCTGAACACCGAGTTGAGGAACCAAATGTACGTCCATGAGAAACTTGAGGATTTCTTCAAGCTTGTGCCAGCAGAGTGTTTGACGAACGAGTATCCTGGGGGAAAGCAAGGGGTTTTGAAGGAGTTGAATGGCAAGTCCACGAAATTCGCAGCAAACGAGAGGGTCATTATTCGAATAAATATTTTCAGCCAACTACTACAAGGGCCTTGTGGAGCACAGAGACTACTTCTTGGAGACAGAGCAGAGTATGAGAGTGGATGAGTCCAAGAGACCCACCAAGTCGGCTGCAATAGACGAAATTTTCGGACTGGATGGGAATTTCAAGAAGCTCGACATTGATTAGAAGTGGTGAAGGTTGAGTTCGCAATGAGAGATTACAATTAAATGCTAATGCTTCAGATACGCTCCGTGAGGTTAATAAGCCTATTGCACGCATCCCACTGCGAGCAGCTTCTCCCAATTTTTCAACGCACTGCGCGATTCTAGGTTTTAGTCTTGAAAGGGTTGAAATAGAACAAGAAATTATACTTCAATTGTATTTGCATTCAGATAAATACGATTTCTTTAAACAGTCTTCAACATTTGTTTAACTCAGTTGGTTTTCCCGCAACGTGACTCCAGGCTTGTCAAATGAATTTTCTCCCGGTGGAAAAGCTCTACGAGAGATACCCGAAACTGCACAAAAGTGATGTGGAAAAGGTCTCCGAGTGGCTCAAGTGCCAGCCTCATCTGCCTAAACTGACGGAGCTCGAGGTCGCGATTTTCATGAAAACTGCGAATTTCAGTGTGGAGGCTGCGAAGACGAGACTCGACAACTACTACAGCATCAGAACTGTGCTCTCCAGCTGCTTCAGCTCCCGCGATATTCTGGGAGATGATGTCAAGGCTATGAAAGACGTTGTGTAAGTTGAGGTTTCCCAAGGACAAAATGCAGAACTGAGGGCATTTCAGAGCTCATCTCGTACTGCCCAAGAGGACTCCCGAGGGGTACAAGGTCATCCTTCACCGATTCCTCGACGATGACCCGTCCAAGTTTGACTTCCAGAAGTTCACGAAAATGTAAGCTTCTCGAATTCCGGCTTCCACTAAAAGCTCTTTCGCAGGACCTCCTTCACGAACGAGCTGGAGATCTTGAAAAATGGACCGGAAGAGGGGATAATTTTCATCGTCGATCTCCAAGGAGCCAGAATGGGGCACATTCCGAAGCTCAATCTGCGACTCAGCAAGCAGCTCGTGTACTATCTCACGGAGGCGTTCCCGGGAGAGTTCGTTCAGTTCCACTACATCAACTCGGTCTCGTTCATGGACAGAGTGATGCTGCTCACGAGGCAGTTCTTCAAAAGCGAGCTCATGGACCGCGTCCACTGGCACAAGAACTCGAAGAGGCTTCGCGACTTTATGCCTCTAAGTATCCTGCCACGTGACTATGAAGGAGGGGAAGAAGAGCCGGTGAAGGTTCTCTGGGGTGAGTTTTTATTTTGCTCCACCCGAATCAAAAGCTACAGTGACTCTTTTGCAGAGAAGTACTACGAATTCTTGTGTGAGCACCGAGAGTACTTTCTGGAGGAGGAAAAAACGCGCCGAGTGAACGAGTCGCTGCGGACTTCTCCACCAAGGGGAATGTCTGAGGTATTTGGCCTCGAAGGGAGCTTCAAAAAGCTCGACATAGATTAGAACATTTAGGGCTCGTTAATTGTGAGAACACATTTCTTTTTGAATACAGGTTTTTGTCTGAAGTTTTTGCGAAACCTAATAACTTGCCGCCGACATTCACGTGAGCTTGGGCTCTTCACGCGCTGATGCACAACTCAATATGACTGGCGAGTTTCAATTTCGGGCTGGAATCGTGCCGGTCCAAAGTTCTGATTCCGATTCACTCGATTTCCTGCTACGGATGATGCATTCTTTGGCGTCTTGTGTTGGAGGAAAAACCACTGGTTTTCCTTTGAATCGCATCACGATCAGATTCCCCATAGTTCTGGCTGATTAGAGCCACCTTGCACACAAACATATCTCCCATCATAGTGCGATTCAGAACTGGTTTTTTCCTCGTCACAATCAAACGTACGAACAAACATTGAAGCTGCGCGCGTAAATTGTACTGCGAATGCGAGAAAATTGCAAATCACAGGCTTCAGAGCCCGGTAGTCAACCGCAAATCGCAACAGACAGTCGCTGCTCAGTCCAACCAATGTCAACAGGTAGCCTACGGCTCGGGTGCAAATTCTCTGGTATTCTAGGAAAACAAATCCACTAGAAAATTTATCTCTGAGAGCGCCAGACGTTCAGAGCCTGTTGAACTAGACGGACGGAAAATGAAGAACTTGGAAGTAGCGGAGCTTTTTTCGAGGCACCCAGAGCTGAAGGAGGAGGATGTGGCCACCGTCCGAGACTGGATGAAGAAGCAGCCGCACTTGCCCCAAATTACAGGTGAGTTTTCATTTTCTACCACGCTGGAAATATCAATTTTCGCTATCCAGATCTGGAAATCGCCAACTTTATCCATGCCAACTACTTCAAAATCGAGCCAACGAAAGCTATGATCGACAACTACTACACGTACCGCACACACCTCACCAATTTATTCACCAATCGTGACATTACCGGAGACGACATGGACATCACTCATGATGTAGTGTAAGTTCCGAGACTAATAATTGTAGTAAAGTGAAGATTAATCTCGTCAATTAAGGTCGCTCTTCATGCTTCCTGAACGGACTCCAGAGAATTACCAGGTAATGTACTATCGTTTGAAGGACACGGATCCTGCCAAGTTCAATTACACATGGTTCACAAAAATGTAAGTAAAATACTCATTACGTTGCATTTTGACAAAAAAAGCAAACTAGTTTGATTGTTGAATGTAGGAGTAAGATAAAAGACCTTATTTTCTAGATTGAAAACCCCCTGAAGAGGCTTTTTTCGATATCTTTAACTTCCCAGACTGGTGCTTTTCCTATAAAAATAGACTCCATAAAAAGCAGTTCCATTATAAGACCCTCAAACGCCCACTTATCCACTTACTAATGAGAGCTCGATGAAATTCCAGCATTAGCTTCGCCTTCGAAACCGAGCTCCTGGAATTCGGCCCCGCTGAAGGCTACATGCTGCTCATGGACATGGAGGGTATAAAGTTCGGACACCTGCTCAAAGTCCCCCCGGCGGAGATCAAGCCCAGTCTGCTCTACATGCAAGACGGACTCCCGATCCGCAACCTCGGCTTCCACTTTATCAACCCAGTCCCGTTCATGGACCGTGTCCTGAACCTCATCAAGCCCTTCATCCACAAGCAGTTTGCCGACCGCCTGTACGTCCATGACTCGCTGGAGAACCTTCACAAGCACGTGCCAGCCCGCCTCCTCCCACGGGAATACGAGGGAGGCGAGGCCGAGTCTTCCGCTGTTTTGCACGGTGAGTAGCCGTCTAATCAACTTTCGAGAGCAGAACGAGGCTGACGCAAATTGTTTGTGTCCGTTCTAGAGAACTACTATAAACGGCTTGTGGAGAGACGGGATTACTTTTTGACGGAGGAGAAAACGAGGCGTGTGAACGAGAAGCTGCGTCAAGGCAAGTCGGCGGTTGCGAACGAGTTCTTCGGAGTGGAGGGCTCCTTCAAGAAGCTCCAGATCGACTAGTGTCAAGACAGTCTAGGTTTTTCTGGGTTGGAGGCGAGAGTACAATGGAATTGTTCCGAGCGATTCAATTTATTTAACTTGCCAACGGTTCTGTAAATTCCTATTCCTAAACAAATTGCATTCTCATATATTCCAGCTACAAACTTGGTAACATGATAAGGTTTCACACGACAGTATTTGCTTAATTTATGTACAAAGTAAATAATGGGAGGCATTATCAAATTTGTGAGTTTTTTTCTGGAATCGTTACTTAATACTATGTAGCTTAGAGATGATTGCATGAATGTGTCACGGAACATGGCGCATAATGAGATTAATCAACAGGCTTCAAGTACGATAATTGACCTTTGCGCCTCTCTAATACATTTGAATATTTACTAGTGAAAAATGATAAGAACACGACGACGTACATGACTAAGCTTACGATACACACTGCGTCCAAAGCTCCACCCGTTCCCTTTGCTAAATTGATATGGACCTCAGTGTGTCTTCCGAACTGTGACGAGGAATGTAGAGCTCTACTTTTTGCCGAGGAGCTTGTTCATCTCTTTGTTTTGCCTGCCAACCTTCATGTCAACGTTCTCTACTTTCTCGTGAATGTCGTCGATCAAGTCGTTGGAAGTGACAATTTCCTCGTGCAAGTCGATGGCCAAGTGCTTCAAGCGGCCGAGGCTGTCCGACATCTCGCTGAGGTTGTTCTCCAAGCGCCTCTCGTAGGTTCCGTTTTGCGAGCTGACCTGCTTCGGCTGTGGGTCGCCTCTGAGTCTAGTTGTGGGGTGCTGGGCGAACATTTCGTCCGGTGAACGCAGTGGTGGGCTGACGGGTGAGTCGTTCTCCATCTTCGCAGTGCTGTTGGACTGGCTGATGCGGGCTCCGTAGTCTTTTTGACCTGAAAGGTAGTTTTTGAGGCTGCCAAAGACACTTTTGAGACCGTTCAAGTGCTTCTGGCTGAAGCGTAGCGTGTTGTTGATATCGTCTAGTTGCTTGCTGGTCTTTTCCAGTTGCTCCCTTTGTCGGGCCAGCTCTTCCGCAGTCGCGTTTCCTACTTCCTCAGTCTCTCGCAGAAGCCCAAGACTTCTTTCCGAGGACATCAACGTTCTGTCCTCGATTTCTCGTTTCTTCTGCTCGAACACTTGGCGCTGGTCGTACCCATTGTCAAAGGGATTGCTATTGTTAGTGGGATGATTTCTCGAATTCTGCAGGAAAGTTTCATCATCGATCTCGTCGTCGTCCAGGAACAGCCTATTGGGGTTCACTCGAGGTCCTGACGCCATTTTCTAGCTTATATAAGGTGCTTTGTCCCTTCCAATTCACAATGAGTGGAAAACTACGACTGAATAGTGCGAATAATGGTACAAAAATGACGAGAAAAAATTACGACGTGAAATTTTTTACGCTTTCAAGACTGTCAAATAAACGTCAAACGAATCAGCTGATACAAAGTTTCTCGCAACAATTTTTGATATCGCAGAAGTCAATCAGCCGCAATATATGCGAGTTCCCTTTATTCCAGTCCTAGTTCAATCTTATAAACTGACAATAGTTCAAATTAGTAAATTGGAGCAAATTCCAGACATTATCAAACAAAGTGAGTCATCAATTATCGCGGTGTGTTCCTGGAAGTTCTCGATGACTCATCGTTGCTCCGCAGTTTTGCAAGTGAAGTAGACAAAGGAGCATCACAAATTCGCTAACGTTTACATTTAAACAAGAATGGCCTCCGAGACAGAAGACAAGGCACCAGACTGGCTCTTGAAGCTGGAAAACAGGAGGGAAACCAAGCTGAAGAGGCGATTGGGACATGAAGTAGGGGCTGGAGCCCCATGCAACAACTGCGACGAGTGTCCCGGTCTGGACCTCCACTTCTGGCGCAAGCTGTGCCGGAACTGCAAGTGCCGGAAAGAAAGCCACGCCGTGGAGGAGGATGACCTCGCCGGCTGGGCGCAGTTTGAGATCCTCGGAGCTATCCGGTCGAAGCCTGCATGTGAGTATTTTTTGGTTCTTTTTCTCCTTATTCCATGACATCGTATTATTTTCCAGACATCAAAATATCGAAGTTTGCCGAAAATCCGGTGAAAGTCGACTGGGTACCTCCAAATGCCCCCGCTGACGTCGCCTCGGACTACATGCGGCAGCTCGGAGAAATGGCCCCTGTGGCTGGAAGCGACGCCGCCACCAGACGCAAGCAGCAGCTGGAGTACCAGATCCCAGCCCACGACTTGGACCCGTCCCTGTGCCACAATCTGTCCCCTAATGAGACCGAGCAGCTCCAGAAGTACGTCAGTAAGCTCAAGGAGGACTGTGCCGGACAGGCCGACGTGGTGAGGATCGGGAATGTCCACCAGCCGCGCGCCATCACTCCGAAGCTTGTGAGGGACCGCATCGTGCAGCAGCTCTCAGGGTCCGAGGGGCTCCAGAACGTCCTCAAGATGCCGGCTGCAGTGGTGGGAGGAAAAAAGGTGCGAGTTTTCGAGACCCCTCTGCAGCCAGACTTTCACGCAGCTCCCGTTCTGTCGGACAAGATCAAGTCCAAGCTGGGTGCTATGAAAATGAACAGCGAGGCCGTCAAGAGCGTGGTCGACAACATGCCCTACTACGACAGTCTGCTGGGTAGTTTGAAGGACCGCAGAATCGACGTCCAGGACGACAAGGTGCTGGGACCTATCGACAAGTTCTACCACGAGTTTCACGGGAACGAGCGGTTCCAGAAGGAGGTGAAGGCCTTTGTGCAAGCGCTTCCTGTGCCATTTATGCAGGAGGGCCACATTGAGCACGTCAAGTCCATGTCGCCCGACTTCAACTCGCCCCTTCCAGTCAAGGGCCCACGACACCCGGTGGCCCAGTTCCAGGAAACTCCCGCTCGCAGGCTCAACTTCATCAAGCGACCCATTTCGTCCCTCGACGAGGTTCTCGACCCTCGTACCGGCCAGATCCTGCTGCCTTCGGTGCACCGAGACAAGGTTCTTTCCGACATCCTGAACTCGGAGATCATCAAGAACGCGCTCCACAACCCGGCCCACACCTCATCAACGCCCCTCATAGTCTCGCCGAGGGCCATGGTACCAGACTTCCAGAAGACGCAGCTCTCCCAGCCCTCCAAGGACATCCTGGAGAACCTGAAGGTGAACTCGAAAGGCGTCCAGAGCGGCATCGAGCACGGAGACGTGTACGACAATCTGTTCCAGAACCTCCAGAGAAGGCGCATCAATTTCAGCTACGACCCCGTGCTGCAGCCCATAAAGGAGCTGCGAGAGGAGCTGGGTGAGAACGCGCCCTTCCGTGAGGAGATCGTGAGCTACGTGGAGACGCTACCACACTTTGCCAGCTCCGAGGACGTGGGCCACCTCATGCCGTCCTTCGCTGGAAAGCTGAGCCCCGAACACAAAATGGTGCCGTCCAGGAGCAACGATTCGGGATTTGAGTCGGTCCCGCCCACTCCCAACTACGCCACCTATCCGGGAGGGGGAATCGTGGAGGCCGTTCCCGGAGCTTTTGAGGAGATCCCCAGCATCGCCGACATGAACATGTACCCTCACGTGAGACCGGGAGTCCCCCTGAGCTCGGCTCTGGTGCAGCAAATGGGTGACTTGAGGGTCAGTCCGGGTCTCGGAGGGGGAGGAGTGGTGAACGTCGGGGTCAAGTGCAAAGAGTGTGTGCAGGACATCTACACCGGGGAGGTGGCCGTGAAGGCGGCTCGGGCAGAAAAGGAGGACGTGTGGCATCCGCAGTGCTTCAAGTGCCACAAGTGCAAGGAGCTCCTAGCCGATCTCGTGTACTTTTTCCACGCCGGGAACGTTTACTGCGCTCGAGACTTGGCTGACATCCTCAAGATGCCAAGGTGCAGTGCCTGCGACGAGCTTATCTTCACCAAGGAATACACAGCAGCTGAGGGTGAGACTTAACGACTTCTAGAGTTTTATTTCCTCGACAGTACTCGACTTTTAAAGCTTAACTAGAATATTTGATTCAAGAAGGGTCTATAAAACAATGACTAGAGGGGTCGTTTTGAAAGAGACCAAGAATGGGGCGGTTTTGAAGGCACTTTATATCCATCTAAAATTTTTAATTTTTTGCAGGAAAAACTTTCCACATCAAACACTTCTGCTGCTACAACTGCGACGCGCCTCTGGCAGGCCAGCAGTACATTCCGGACGACAAGTCCAACATGCCATTGTGCCTTCCGTGTTTCGACCAGTTCTTCGCTGCCAAATGCCGCAAGTGCCAGAGGACTATAGATGCTCAGGAGCAGGGAGTTTCATGGGGCCAAATTCACTGGCACAGCACGTGTTTCCTCTGCGCTGGACTCAGCTGCGGAAAAACTCTTATCGGAGGTCGCTTTTGCGTCAAGAACGAGATGCCCTTTTGTTCTCCAGCTTGCGTGCAAAGCGTCCTATAATTGAATTCCTGAAGTGTCTTCCCCGAAACGATACGAACAATGACAACGTGATCAAGATTCCTTACAATTTTTGAAGTATTCGAAAAGACTTACAGAGTATTTTTAAACAAAATTTTACATGAAACTTATTGCGAATAAATAAATGTCTTCATATTTGCCTGGATTTGAGTTTTATTTAGTAGAAGTAAGTTGAATTTTATTAATTTAAAATGCTCAAAAGTTCGAAATCAATGTTGGAAGTCCACCCTGACTGGTCACAAAAACCATCAGTTTGCACTATTATTTGAGGACATGTGATGCTTCGTGGTGATGATCTGAAAGCCACGTTAGCACCACGAGTCGTGTAAATAGAAAGATAACAGCATTGGCGCGTGACAACTTTTTAACCGTCGAATCTCAAACGGGTTTTTGTGTGAGGAGTTTCCATAGAGTGTTCTGTACGACGAGCGTGCACACGGCCGAAGCAGCCATCAATTTTTAGTCCAAAGCAGTTTTTCCTTCCTCGCGGTTCGTGAAAAGCATTCTCCTTGCTCGAGTGTGGTGAAAACGATAAAAACCAAGCGAAAACTACAAAATTCCGTGTAATTACTGGGATTAACGCAAATTTAAGCAGAAGGACGCTGAAAATAGTATGGCAATGGGAACCGAAATGCTAAATATCGACAGCGTAATCGCTCGGTTACTCGAAGGTAAGCGAAAAAATGGATGACGAACTCAAATCGAAGCATTTCACCACGAAAAGTGATGCAAAACGGAGCTAAATGTGTTTAAATGGAGTCCTCAGCAACGATTTTAGGACTTAACACTAGTTTGGAGGCGAAATTCGTCGTAAATGCAGGAAAACGATGAAGGGTCAAAATGTGAGGTGTTCGGCAATGCCAACGCCCGTTGAAAATAGGCCGCTTCAGGCACCTTTGGTACCTCTAGCATTCCAAAAGTTCCTGGTAGATGGCCATTTCCGCGTTTGAGTGAGCTAAAATTGTCGCCGTGGCCTACTTTGGCGGAATTCAGCTTCATCCAAGTTACGACATGACACGCACACTGATGTACCAAAGTAGGGGCTGCACAATCCGAGTTGCCTTATCAAAAGTGTGTGAAAATAATCAAAAAGGCTTCCGTGCAGTGAATGGCTCAGCCTTTGTGACTTGACTCGCGGAGCTTATCAGTAGCGCCATGAGGATGTGCGCATTTCCGGATTACGCGGATGCTCCTGTGCCGGTTTGATGATGTTGTTCCTGGTTTCAAAAAATCACTGCTAAAAAGCTGGGCAATAAAAAGTTTGGCTAAGTTTTTCAGCACAATGTTTGTCGCATAAGTAAATACAGTGGGAACCGGGAATCTGAAAATCCTGAGGCTCTTGTTACCTCTGATTGAAGTTGGCAGAAAAATCGTATTTGTGAGAGTTGACTGTAAAAAGATTTAAATTTATAAATATTTGCTCTAAAGAGGTCACTTGAAATATTGCACATAAAATTTTAAAACTCAGTTTTTTTCGGCAAACCAAAAATAGCATTTATCTTAAAAAGTTAGCGAAAGAGATCCCATGAAAGTTGCTGAAGATTGCCCGAAATAAGTGACTCCAAACCAAACGTACGTGTAACTAATCAATTTTATATTTACAGTGAGAGGAGCCCGCCCCGGCAAGAACGTTCAACTAACAGAAACGGAAATACGTGGATTATGCCTAAAGTCGCGTGAAATATTTCTATCACAGCCCATTCTCTTGGAACTGGAAGCTCCACTTAAAATTTGTGGTAAGTAAAGTTCGATGAAAACTCGGTAGATTTGAAGTGAGGAAAAATGATAAATCAAATGACGTGTGCTAAAAATAGGCGCAAATTGCAAAGTGAACATGTTCTGCCACCGAGCAGAAGCGATGAATTGGAACGACAACGCGAAAGGTCAATAAATCGCTGAAGAAAAACTGCCTCGTTGATAACGCAGATACGCGATATCTGTTGAACTGCTGGCTTAAGTAAAGCCTTAGGAAGCCTACTTGGCAGTTCCATACAATTTGCATTACTAAAAATAGCGCGATTTGAAGTGAAGCAGGCTTAAAATAGCTCTGTTTGCTCATATCAAATAACTGAGTTGCAGTATCAAATGCCGCGATGGTAACTGAGAATGATGAGAAACTGGAAAACGAGTGAAGTGATTGCTAGTGTAACATCCGGGAGTCCGAAGTCGTACGTTAATTAAACACTATTATTAGGAGAAGTCGATTGGAGCTCCTCGAAACGGAGACATTTTACGAGAAAAACGTGCTCGTCGGAAAGTGCGTACGAAGATGGGAAGAAAATAAAGCTGTAAAAGAAGCTTGGTTCACACTGCGCTACATCATGCATGCAGGCGCCATAAAACGTGATGTGCACGCTTTTTAAAATGCCTCTCTGGAATGCAACAAGAATGTTCAGTCGGTTGGCTTTCCTCTAATAATTCCTAATTAATACGAAGATTAAGGGAATTTATCACGTGAGTGGGTATTTAAATGATCGTTTGTCGAGTAATAAACGATTTGAATTGAGATTGAAAGTCTTAATGAATTATTTAGTTTAGGTTAAAAAAAGTTTATGAAAATAATGTGAAATAAAAAAAAATACATGTGTTTGTTACCCTAGAATTATTTTTCATTCAAAAAAGCTCACCAAGTGTAATGGGAACTATTATAAGGTGAGCGGGTTCAACTCATAAACCCTTTCAGTGAAATGTATAAGCTTTGAAAGGTAGAATCTCTTGATAATTCCCGGATAATGTTCTTAGTAGTGTTTGTTGGCCGTCTTAGAAGATTCATTGAACCCTACTCGGCACTGGCAAGCTCATTGACGCCTCTCCCTTTCAATAGAACTCAAGTTCAGTATCACGAAATCTCAGTTGTAATTGTTTACAAGAACTTGTTTACTCCAACCGCATTCTTGTTTCGTGTTACTGCACGATTACACAATCTTCGGCAAACTGTAAGCGCCCAACGCGAGATAAATAAAATATCTTACCTCTGACGCAGATTAAATTGTATTTATTGTACTCCATCGTGAATAAAACATAAATATTACCGAGCTCTCGACACCCACAACCTGCTCTCTCGAAATGAGCTTAAATGTTTAATCTCTCGCATTGCTTCAATCTCAACATGTGTGAGCACAAAAAGAAAACCTTGTTGAGGTGCAGGGAAGTTTTTCAAAGGCTTCGGTGGCCGCAGAAATAGAAAAGAGACGCAGTATGGCGAAAACAACTTTGTTTTAATTAAATATGTAATGCTAGCAATCGTTCCCGAGGCGAGCGGCAAATGCACTCGTGAATTAATTAATTTAACCCATTTCGTCCCGCGTTGTTAGTAGGTTCAAGAGGTCGATGGAGACGCGGTGTTTCTTGCGAAACCGTTGAGAATTCGGTACGGAAACAGTGATTATGTAAACGCGAGTAGACCAAGTTCAAGCTTGAAACGCGACAGAATAGCAGCGGCTGATGTGGGACGCAAGCTGCCGGCGACATGACGGTTGCTGCGGCATGTTCAAGTGGCGCTATGCGAATTCAAGGTTTCTCGCTCTGCGCATAGCGGAAATGTACTAGAAATTCTGGTCGAGATTCCATTTCCTGAGGAATGAATTTTTCCGTTAATTTTTCTTCGCAGAGAATTCCTGATGCATGTCGGAGCGTCTGTCTTGTCCAGATGACGCGTTTCTTCCTTCCCCCTTTCCTTCTTGCCAACTTAAACACTTTACACCAATTAGGAGAGAAGAAACTGGGCTGACAAAGTTTAAAGGTCGTCTAGGAAACTTTCTTACGATCGAGTTTCCTCGTTAAAATTATAATGCATTTCCTAGCTGCGCCAGCTACCAGCCCATAAGGCACAAGCCACTAATTAAAGCGCCTATTCTCGATCAAAGTTATTAATATGATAAATGGGGAGAATGTCGTCAGTCTTTCTGCGTAATTAATCACAACAAAACACATGCTTGCTTTTGCTCAGCTGTGTAGTCGTTTAATTGGGGCATTTTGAGTTTCGAACTACGGCTTTGTATTGAGAAGCTGCAAAAATGTCTAAGTACCCGATGCAAGCTCACCGCAAGGCTTAAATCTGCATAATTTAATTGTTTGCCTCCGTGCGCTCTCAACACCTAGCTAGATATCACAGTCATACGGCGAGCGAGCACGTTTAGCTATTCATTAAATCCCAGGCACCTAGCAAATAAAAGCGAGTCGTTTTTACATATTTATAGAATCGTATCTAACGTGTGACGCGGATTTTACATATGAACTGCGGCCACTGTTTTGCACATAATATTTCACCAGCTGTTGTGTGTCGCTCTCTTACTGGCATCAGCAAGTAACGCGTACGCAGCCGATAATGTGTCGTGCTGAACATACAATGTGGCCGTAGGTATGTCTGTACGTGCGATAAATTTTCCCAATCAAGGTCACACGTAATTTTGCTGGCGGTGGCGCAGAGGCAATGACAATGAATTAGGGGACACTTTTTATTGACTTGTAGCCCTGTGCTACGTGTTTTACAGCAACCGTACCTACAACCGGCCCTCGTGTCGCTACTCAGGTTGCATGTGGCTAGCTAGGCCAGAGGTTAAATGGACTGGAAGTAATTTCGGATATCGGCTATAAATTGAACCGTTTTAGCGAAGTGTCACCTGCTGGATTTTTTTTCGATGGGCAAGAGATTTTGTATATTTTTACCTATCGTAAAGTTTGTTTGTGTAAAATTGACAGGTATCAAATCAAAACATTCCCAGACGTCCCGTCCCGTCCCGGAACTAGTTCAGTTTTTCTTGCTATCCGTAGCGCAAATTGCAGACCTTGAGGTTGCAGTGCGACACCGTTCTTGCCCTTGCCAAGCTGTCAAAAACGTTGAGCGAGGAGAATTATAATTTTTCATACCAGCTCTCGAGTGCTCTCGCCAGACACTCCAGTGGGATGAAATTGCAGTTTGTCTCCGATCGCGCATTATTACTTGGCTGGCAATGAATTATGCGATGTGTCGAGTGTGTGTCGCCAGTCGAAAGCCCGGCTTTATCGTGTGCCGTATGTGCTCACTTGAATGTGGTCAATGTTGTCTGATGTGCAATTGCGAGCAAAATAATAAATTAAATTAATTAAAATGACGATGATGATGATGACAAAATCAGACCAGAGCAAAGTGTGGTGCAAAAACACGAACTGCTGGCCGGACTGAGCGCGAGTAATTCGGTGCAGAGCAGAGCTGGGGACGAGAAGTAAGAAGAGAAGGTTGATTAAAGGTTGAGTAGCGAGATTAATAGTCAGATGACCTCCATTGTTGTTGTAACCTTTTTGCGGCACGGCGTTCGTATTGGCACATTTGTAATCAAAGCGGCGTATTGAATTTCGGGGAACGGGCAAAAAAGATAGCAAATCGCAGTAGCGTGAGTGGAATATTTGTTTCGTCTCCGTCATGTTTTGCTTGATTGCAGACTGATTGGGGTCTTTCATCATTTGTTCGGGGCATATTATCTTGTTTGTTTCTTCTTTGACAGACCTTTAAGGTAAAGCTTTCAAAACCAGAAGTCCAAAAATTCCTCTCAGTTCTCAGTCGACACTCTCAGGTTAGAGGACGCATAAATCTTCTTCTTTGAGCTCATTATACGGTTTCAGTTCTCTGTCTTCTGTACGAACGAGAGATAAGACTAAGAGCCAGCTAATGAAAAATTATATCACCGAGTGAGCATTGACCCAAATTCAGCCGACAATGACACGCTGCGGTATTTATTTACTAACACCCATTACAGCTAGCTTGGTGCCTGCTAATGACGGCTTAGCCCAAGAAGACGCTGCGCTGCGTTTTGCAATTAGTTTGTTGACTTTTTGCTGCTTACGAGTTTAAACCCCTCGTCTCTCTTTCCGATTCGTGCTCCTCCCGGTCCGCTGCCTCCCCAATGAGTGCAATTTCTTGTTAGTTTGTACCGCAAGCTGATTTGTCTAGGTGTATGGAATTTCAAAAATAGGCCTGAGACAAAATTTTCTCGATATTCTGGTTCTATGTATATTTGAATCACGAGCAGATAGGAGCAGCATTAAAGGAAACTTCTTTGATTTTGCCATATTTGGCTAAAATGGGGCCCCAAAAGCCAGTTTGTATTGTGCAGCTGTAACGATTGTTTTTCCTTCACCAAAATTTGCTGGTCAAGAGGGTGTTTTGCATTCGTGCTTCTTTTGTTGAGATAAGTGCCGTATTGAGGTCTGTTCCAAAGAGGCTAAAGTTGCTCCTAATTACAACCTCTGTGTTTTACGGCCAGCTAAGTGACACTACCGGCGAAAAAAACGTGTAATTATACTTAGACAAATGAGGTGTGATAAGAGGCTTTTCTTGCCGAGTTTCCAATGAGATCTAGCTTTTTATGTAGCTCGTAATGAGTAGTGATTTACAATTATTGCTAACTGTTCGTGTGCGTTGTTTCTTAGACCTGGTACCGAGTTCATTTCTAGCGGACAACTAAGGTAGATAAACTCTTTTGAATAATTTACTCAATCACTAGCCCAAATAAAAATGGAATCAAATATTTCTACCAGGTTCTCAAACCCTCTCAAATCCTTATCTTAATTTGTCCCACATAAACTCGAAGCTTCTCAGAATACGACGCAATAAATAAATTTAAAGTCAAACAAAAGTTATAAAAACGTGATCCGTAGGAGTCAAAGATATATAAAGTGCTATTATTTGTTCTGCCCAAACACGCTGAACATATACGAAAACGTTAACTCGAAAAGAAGACAAGAATGTTGACTTATTCGTCATTGTTTTGTAGTAGGGAAAAATTATATCATCAGGTGAGCGAAGCTCGGAGCACATCGAAAACGTGATTCGAAATCTCGCGCTGTTAACTCATTTGCTTTGATAAGAACGAGACACTGTAGCGGATTCTTGAACTGCGTAGTTTCTGCGTGAGACTGGAGAAAAATAACAAGTTTGAAAGTCGAGACTGTGGGGAACTTTTGCATAAATTAAGTGGCTCAATAGCAAGGAAAAATTCGATCCGTAAAATTTGCATTAAATAAGCAAATACCATAGAGATATGGTGACTAGTGCGGCCAAAATCCCGTAAAAAGAAAAAAAAATCTAAGAACGGCTCTATGAAAGGCACAAATGAGCGAAAATTTGGCCAAAGCGCTGGAACTAACTGAGTCTCTGCCAAAAAGTCGGTCTCGCATCAGTTGCGAGTCGGCACTTTTCCAATCTACGACGTACAACAAACACGACCAGAGCTTGTAATAATAAATGTTGTGCCTATGTTTACTGCAGTAAATCTAATGCATTGCTAACCTGTTGCTAAGCTCCCGGATTAACAGGGCAAAAGTTTGTAATTAAGTAGCTCGACAATGGTTAAGTAATAATATCTGGGTGCTTCAAGGCGATTCCTCGGAAGCGCGAATCCGGTACGAATCCTCTGCACTCGCGGGTTTCGGTTCACTAGGTGGAGCAAGAAGCCATAATTCAATTTTAATTTGGAATTGTGGAGAAGTCATAAAGACGTCAGTGAAATGCACATTCGCTATTGCAGTCGTATCATCATCTTCCACTCATTAACTTCCTCACTTTATCCAATTTAGCTTGTTGAATTCATTTATTCCATTTCACGTTATAAAAGCTATCTGAGCTCGAGCTGCTGACCTGACGGTTTTCGAACCTGCGTTGATCGAGTCTGCATGCTATCAAAACTTTTCGTCAGAGAGTAGGCTCTCGCAGCCAGAATTCCAGTCAAGTTGCTCTCATTATTCGAATAAATTACCGCTATCAGAGTACGGAGGTCCCGAGTCTGATGTGCAACGCAATTAGAGCTTGTCCCTCCCCCTTCCCTCCCCGGTCGATAGCAAGTAGATTCTGCAATGCCATGTTCTTTTTAATTTATTTCCACCACAAAAAGGTGATAAATGAACCCGCCTACGCGGGCAGAAATGCTCATTTCATCCGACACGGCCGGGTGTAGGTAATGAGAGATTACACAATCCTCGGAGGTAGCTCGCTAGCTCGTCGCTCGTAACTAATGATTTCACACTGCAACACTGACGAGAGCTGCTACTTCACTTTTTACGTTTCCAAGCACTCGTCGTCATGCGATGCGCTTGTATCTTTTGTGTGTAACCCCAGAGAGGGGAAAAGAAGCCTGTGTTTCTGTTGGGGAGGCATTTTTTGCGCATTTCGAAGCTCGTCATCCTAAATTACTCTGCTGCCGCTTGTCGTTTCTGTGTGCGTGCACGAGTGTAGGAGCGAAAGTTCAACGACCAAATTGAATTGGCACACATGCATCATGGCCGGGCAAAAATCGCCATAGAGGGAGAGAGAGAGAAAAGAGCTCTGGGCCCCATTATCCAGTCCCCACACAAAAAAACGAGACGATTATGACTTAACAATGAGACACATTTGCGCATTCCGACAAACGATATTGGATGACCAAGTACAATTGAATGACAAGTATCGCAGTCGGAGCTAACCGGCTTATGTGGAGCCATCAGAAATTTTTTGCGACCGGCAGAGCTGTGCGTCGTAAAGGTGTCATTTCGGGGCTATTGACAAGGTTAAAGTCATTTTAATTGACCCAGCTGATGAATGTCGTTTTTGTTGAGGAAGGGCGTTTCGCAAATTAATTTGCTTACATCTCAGTGGACACTTAAATTACATACAATGAATAATGGATATGCAGAAAATTAAAGTGCGGGCCTGATTGTGAAAAATCGGTCAAAATTTCTATAGTTCCGAAGCAACTCATTTGACTATTTGTAGGCAGTTCTTTCCTCAATACCGTTTCAATCCTCGTGACGAACTGTTTAAGCTCAAAATAAGGACTGACTGTCCGGCTGGATCCGGTTAAAGCTCTTACATATCATACAGTATTCTGTACCATTGACTCATGAAGCCACACTATAGAATCTTCAGTTTGAAATTTGAGGATGACGAATCTAGAAACTGTTTTAGAAAAATAAATGCAAAAATCATTTTGAGATGATATGCTTTTAAGGATGGAAAGGTTCTTTTTATCCTTCATTTCCTCCTTTCAACCCATTTCCTATTGGGGGCAGGAACTTTTAAAGTAAACACAGTGTACGATGTACCAACTCTGATGGTTCTCAAGCCTGATACCCGGTGAAAGAGGAACAATGAAAGACGAGGGAGAGAGTAATCACGATGATGAAAATTGCAAAAATCACGTACATCCCATTCATCTGGTTTCTCTCTTCCACTGCACACTTCTTCTCGCTATACAAAGTTAAAACCTCTCATGCCGACACCAAAGTACATTAAATTGAAGTTGATGTCAGCGCCACTTCTCTATTTTCACTCTCAAATTGAATAATCCAGAAAGCCGGCAGACTGGTTGGGAAAGAAGGGACAGATCCAGCATGAAAGATGACGAAAGTAGAAAGAAAGAATGAGTATAGTTTTGCGATGACGTGAGTACGTTAAATAAATGTTTACTGCACAGTAGAAGAGCGAATGAACTTTGCGCAGCCGGCGAAATTGCATGCAGAGGAGTCGAAAGCAAGCTTAGCCGGCAAGAAACGTTTTGTCTTGTTCCAATGTGTCACAAAAAGCTGGGTAAACGACCTTGGTATCGCTCTCCCACTCGCCCATCCAGTAGCATACCTTTGCCTCCGCCACCCTTTGAATTTCATCATCTCGTCGGTGCTTCTTGGTAAGCCCGGGCTCGGCACGTTAGTTTCCAGCCGGAATGCTTTGATCAACAATTTGCTGTCTGACTTTTTTTTTGGGCTGCCTCTCAAACTATAGGTCTGTAGACTATATAAACTAAATTCAACGGAACTTGTTTGGTTGTAAAAATTAACTGATTCGCTTGAGCCCACTAGTGTGTGCAAACTTTTAGACCAAGGGTATTGAAATACTGCGAATACCTTCAGCAACTTTGTAAACGGCGTGGCGTACGTGTAGATGCAGCGGAAAAATGCGAAATTGCAGACCTGAGGAGATGCCGAGTGGTGAGCGAAAAGAGAAGAAAGCAAAATTGCGAGAAAAGTTCAATTTTATTTTCGACATCATCCATCCTGGAATCTTGATAGCAGTGTTTTATGGTCGACTCAACTTTTACTTTCGTTCCGAGCCGCGTGTGCTCGTATGTAAAGTTCATGGATCCGTTGCCTTCTTCGTTTACGGCAATGTTATGACACTGCGATTGTTGCCTAACCAGATGTAAATTGAGCAGCGCGATACCCCAAAGCCGGCGAGCAGTTGGAACTCACACCAAAGCCGGTCGGAGACGGTGCTTTGTGTAAAGGGTAACAGCCCCGAGTTGTCCGACAACAGAGAACGAAACTTGAGTCGCTTTGTGGAAGGCGAAAATTTTGAAAGAAAAGTGCAGCTGACGCCTGAAGTGCGCATCAAAGCTCTTGTGAACGCGGGGGCGACTGAAGTTGGCAAAAAACGTGTCTCGCTATGTTGCGCGGTAAAGCACAACAAGTCCCCTTATCACGTTTCGTCCTCGTAATCCCCCTTTTTCTGCCGACAACACGACACGAATCGCCATAATCTTATGCAAATTAACGTGCGCTGCAACTACCGCGACCGCGTGCATTACACTCATTAGTATACATTAAAAGGCTCCCCTTCCACCTCCGCACCGAGTACACTCTGCTTCTTGAGCACTTCTTTATCAGCAAAATTTTTACGATGTAGCACAGTGCAGCGTCCGCTTGAGATACAAATATTATTGTGTAATTTATTTTTCAATCGATTCATAATCGAGCTCGCCTGCTTGGTTGAAGTGATGGCACGGGGCATGTGCCCAATCGATTGGTCAAACATTTCGGCGGTGTAGTGTGCGGCTTTTGAATGCTAATGAGATGTAAGTGTAGGAGGCTTCGGCAAATATGTAGTCTACACAGAGAGTAGTCCGAAGAGTGTGAAATGAGACATCCAAGAGTTGTAAAAAATGTTTACGAAGTAGTGAGGAAAGGAGGAAGGAAAAGTGATTTCTTCGTCTTTGAGACCTCATAAAATCACGGAAGAGACCTGTGAATGGGTGCACTTTTAATTTAGTTGATTCAAAAAGAAAATAAAGGGGCTGGGGGAACTCTACCCATTTTGAGCAATGCGAGAAACAGTCTGCCAAACCCGAATAAAGTTTACCACATGGGAACAGATGAGCCAAATTGGCGGCTCCCAAGGTCATCAACATACTCAAGTTCGACAAAGACGAGTAAACAGTTTTTATCGGACTCGCACTCGCAAATATTTGGATAAGGTAATGTGTAAACACGCGCACAATGATGAACTTAGTTGCTGACCAGAGCAGAATGAATCACGGTTCAAAAGTTGCGCGAAATGCCAGTTGCGTCCAAAGCTTCTCGGTGAGCAGCTTTGGAGTGCGACGCAGAAGTAACGTGATGCCAGCCGGCAACAAATCTTCTCCTCAGTATGCGGCACAGATGAATACATTGATGTCACGTTGATGTGATTTACAATAAAAGTAAGTTTCAGGGAAAACGTTGCTTTAATGCGCAAATCGCTAGTCGTTGTTCGGTAATGAGCCAGCATTGTTCTAAAAATAGAAAAGGGTAATGCGTGGGAGTACCCGTGTTTGAATGTGGCAAAAATTTCCTTTCTCTAAACGCACGTTTTGAAGTTTGAAGGTCGAATGTAGGGTGATTTAGAATAAGAACTCGAGTCTCGAGTCGCTGGTTGAATCAGAACCTGTCGTTCTTCCAGTGCTTTTAACTGACTCGGAGAAAAATGTGCCTTGACACAAACATAACTCAAATTCCCCCATTGAATTTGCAGTGTCGCCAGCTCGGCATGTTGAGGCTACATCGTCATTCCTTTCACCGATTTTAATTAAAAAAGTTAAATTAATTCACCCAAAGGAGGCAGAAAGTTGCTTCCTGAAGCGTCTCAAGTTCAAACAGAAGTTTAAATGTCGCATTTCTTTTTATCCTTTCCAGGTGATATCCACGGACAGTATTATGACTTGCTAAGATTATTCGAGTATGGAGGATTCCCACCAGAGGCCAATTACATATTCTTGGGCGATTACGTTGACCGTGGCAAACAATCACTTGAAACGATATGCTTATTGCTTGCCTACAAAATCAAATATCCAGAAAACTTTTTCTTACTTAGGGGTAACCACGAGTGCGCGAGCATAAACAGAATTTATGGGTAAGTAAACAGACGTTTTATAATTCGAAATGAACTCATGTCCGAGAGAAACTTTATGGGCCGAAATGGCCGACCGGAAACGGGTTAGTTTCGGTTCCTTCTGCACTCTGCCAGCCACGCACTTCGGCTTCATTTATATGCGCAATATCAAAACTCTGCATTGCCAATGTCCCTGGTCGGGCGGCGCGGCGACAGCAACTGCAAGGCAGTTTTAAATGGAGGTCATGATTTAAGCCCGATACATGGCGTCACGACACTCTTGTTTGCGTCCTTGCGTGACAAGGACTGTCTGTTTGTTCACCGCTTTTTACAGAATCATCGTCATTTTCAGTTTATTTATCTCTCGCCGCTTTCTCTTCCTTCCATTTCATTTCCTCTGATTATCCGGCATGGCGTGGCGCGGCATCGCTCCTTGCTTCCAGTAGCAGCTACCCTCCGTTAAAATCCAATAAAAGTTTTGCGTCTCTGCTCAGGTTGGGTTCCAGTGAAAAATGCGATGACGTTGGAATCAAATTGACATCTTATCCGCAATTTATTTGTCTGCGTAGTGCGACTTTCTCTCTTTCAGTGTCTCTCGGCACTGGGATGAATGAAAATGAGATAGACTGCGGATTTGGAGCATGACTGAATTTCATTAAGAGAACTTCTTGATGGTATTGGAACGCCCACTCGGATTGCCTCCAAGATGATTAAATCTGTGATTCTGGTACTGCTACTCCGCAATCGATGGCACCGACGAGATATTAATGTTTCGGTTTCGGTCGTTCTGTTGGGCCAGTTAAAGTAAATCGAGGCTTTTTTCCCAGTCGACCGACAACCCACTTTTCAATTTTCTTTAATTGATTTTATTGGAATTTCATTGAAAGAGCACTCAGTGGTAGGGGTTAAGGGACCTATTGTTGCCTCAATCGCATGCATTCCTGGCCGTTGAATGACTTTGCGAAGTCCTACAAAGTAGGTGCCAGTTCAAGAGCAGAGATCTCGCTTTACGAGTAAAATTGCATTATCCTGAGAAAGTGTTGAAAGAGTAGGAATCTCGTGCCCCATTACGCTGGCAAGCGAAGTTGCTTATCTCTGCCAATTCAATGTCATCGTGTCTCTCCCGTTTCCTTCGCATCCTCGTCTTCTTTTTCCCCGCTTGCGTCGACATTTCGGTATTTAATGCGCTCTTGAAGAACATCTTTATTACGAGTCACCACACAGCGACACGTGGAGTTTTATCGCTCTCGTATCTGCGCGACTCCTATCGTAAATTGGGTAATTACCCGCACTTGAGGCATTTATAGGTGCTATTCCAAGGGCAGACTCGCTGAGAGCAGACTCGCGAATTGAATTTATTTAATGTAAATATTGAAAGCATCTTTGAAGGTCTGTCTGTCTTTGATAAATTTTCGGTTTAAAAAAAAGAATAAAAGAAGGTTTTATGAAAAGGGTGAAAGTAAACATGAACCCCAATCAGGCTTGAATTGCCTTTCTCACTCCTTTAAACGTTCTGATTGCCTCGGGGCCCGAATTATCGCATCGACAACCAAAAGCCCGAAATCTCGTAAATAAGGCAATAAAGAAGAGTGATTGGCAGTGCGTAACGTTTATTTATATCTCGCACACCGCCACTTTAGCGCTCGTATGGTGTGGCGCTCGTTTTGGCGGCATCGGCATGCTGACCTTGACGCAGAAGAAAGACATCTCCTTGCCCGGGTGGAAATGTGAGCTTTCGGCAGAAAAATTTAATTAGAGTGAATGAGAATGTTCGACGACAGCCTTCACCCATATTTAATTGCTGAGAAAAAACATGCCATATAACAAGACAACAATTTATTGTTATTACATCGAAATTTGATGTCTTTCATAATCCCCCGCGCCAAAACATTTGCGTCATTTTCATCTTCTGCAAGGTTACGACTTGGGCTCGGTGGAGCAAGTAAAGCAAGAAATTGCGTTTCCCCTTGAGAGCTAGCGGCGGACATAATTGGAAATTTGATGATTTATGAACTGTGAAATTTGTGTGTTGTTCGGCGATTGTAAACGAACCCGGCTGTCAACTTGAGAAGCCGAAAAAAGTCCGACTCTGGGAGGTGTGGGAGCACAGCTTGATACGTTAGGAGCAGGAAATGAGGTCACGCAGAAGCTTGAACTCTCCCGCTCGTATCAAAGTCCCCTGTATACAAATGACACGAGAGACGAAGAGCCGAATGTAATTTGCCATATGGAGGCATCGGGCTCTCGAGTTGTGCCGAGCCAGCGCTTCTGCATTTCTTCTAGTCCTCCTAACGCTGCAGCAGTCAGTCACTCGTATTTACATGCCAAACAACATGTGTCTAATAAATTGTTTTCAACTTTTTCCATTGTATGTCGCTTGCACCGACCTGGTTGTCTGCCTACCCCTGCCTTATGTGCACTTGCCATTTTTCAATTTAAACTTTCAGTACGCCGGCGACGACGATGACGACGCTGGCGACGAACCAGAAGTAGATAATAGCTGAGTAAGACGAGGCAGACTAGCGCAAGTCGCAAGTTAATGTATGACAGCAGTAAACACTTTAATGGTCAATAAATGCACTATATGCGATGACACTCTCCGTGCATTCCTTGCATTTATTCCAATTTTGCATCCGCCGTCGTACCCCACCACCGCCTTCATGTCAATCGATGTTTTGCAACGATTTCGCACAGATCTGCAAATTGGCAATTTGAAAGTTTTATCTCGTCTTGAGAAGCGAATGTGCGGGTCTGCGAGGCTCGTGTGACACGTTTGTGTGTGGAGAGAGGGGAGTTCAACTACCTGAAAAGTGTTTTGTGCGGCGTAATTTCATCCGATCTGGTAGAAGCTGATGTAGTCTCACATCTCGGTATGTGTGTTTCAAAATGCATGACTCCAGCAGCGGTAGGGCGTTTGGAGGAGGTGGCGGCACAAAATAAAACAATCATAGTAAAGCACGCTTGAATGATGAAAAGGAGGAAGGTAGCGAAAGGCTTCGATGAAACTTGTTGTGTATTTATGAGGCATCTGAAATTGCAATTTTCCGCCAAGATATTGAGCTCTTAGTGACTTTCGATACAGCATGTCTATTTTAAGATAAATTATCCGGTGGCTAAACGGGAGATCGGTCTGAATATTGGCTCAAATCCTCTTATAAAATATCAAAAATGTGTCATATATGCCAGACTCTTGCAAGTCTTAAAACAATTCTCAGGTCTGTGGCTTCGTTCTAACCCCTCGGTAACCAGTATCGACGTTCCAAAGCTGGTATCGCAAAACACGATGCACTTTGCCGATTGAAGTTCAATTTAATAACCGATGTCATAACCGATTTGTGCTGGCTAATTGGAACCGAGTTATCGTGCAAGCACTCTGAGACAGAGCCGGGTGTATTCAACTCATGAAACAAGGTGACTTCTACCGGCAGACTCTTCTAGTCTCTCCAAATCGATGCATAATTGAGTTAGCTCGTAATTTCCGTTCTCTCTAGGTTCAAGAGCAACATGTAGCAGTTCAGTTTTGCGAAGGCGTTCATCTCCTCCTGCATAAGTTATTTTAGGAGGAAGAGCTGAAGTCGGCGAATCGATTTTCTCCCCCTGAATTGTTCAATCAGTCTGATGAAGTTTTGAGACGTGCAGCGGCGTTTTTGCCCATTAGCATCCATTCAGGGGTACTCCCTACAGGATTGGATTAGCTCGGAGCCCTTGAAAGCCCCAGCGATGCTCACGTTGTAATTCATTGTGGCTCGCCTGTAAACTGCAATATTCAACAGATTTGATTTTGCACATTTCGAATTGATTGAAAATCAATAAACCAACTGTTTGACGATAATTTTAGTTTATGAGCTTCTGGTTTATTTATGCACCATGCAGCCGCTCATTCGAATGGCATCCGAGCTCACGATTGATTCGTGATATGCGAGTGAGCATGTTCGATTGTTGTACATAAATTCCGTGGAATATGGCGTGTAACTTGAGCTATCACTTGACACCACCACACTACTATGACGCGGCGTTGCACATACGTAACATTGTTATTGTTCCATAACCGCAAAAATGTGCAAAATCACCGCGCCCGAGGCTTGTTTGGCTATTTGGGCTGTGTCGGAATCGTCTTCCGATAGGCTGAGTAGCGATTGGGATATCGTGACTTGGGCGGATTTCAATTTCTTGGCTATGGCTTTAGTCCGTCAGTTGACCAGAATAATTTCTCCGAGACCTCGTCGAGGAGTCAAAAGCGCTTCCAAATAAGGCGAAACACGGTGGAAAGGCGATAAAGCAAGCCATCAAGCTAGCAATTACTCACTTCCTCAACCTTAATCGATGCAAAAACGTGCTTATCCTCTATGAAGGCTGAAGCAATGAACTTGTCTCGTGAACTTTCAATACGCTGCAGCGTACGATGTGATATCAATGGTGATTAAGCAGCACCAGCGAGCCATAGGAAATTAAATAATGGCAGTACATGTACGAATATGGCGGCGAGTACATTAATAATAATATGAAACTGCATGACTGGCTCAACTAGTGCCTGCCCGCCTGCCTGACCATTAAGAAAGAGAAAGTGAAAATCGCACGTCGGCGTCGTATGATGGTCAGCTTACGATACTCTGAATATTTAGTGTGGGATTAATTTGTTTACATTTTTCTTCAGCATTTACACGATTATCGCATTCATTGTATTACGGGGATTATAGCCAAGTCATTGCTACTTTGCCTCAATTAAGGTACATATTGTTGTGATAATCTGCTCCGATTATTCGCACGGATACGTAACGCGAATAGACTCCGGGTCTGTCCGTCCGAAGTTACGTAACGAGATTCGGTCGCTCACGGGTGCATGAAAATAATTTGTGAGTAAATGCAGTCGAGTCTAAATTTAGGTGGCGGCTAAAAATTGAGGCCTTGAGCTGGTGCTAGCAAGCAATTGAAACTTCGTCCCGGCATCATTTGATTTTTTTAAAGACTGTTGAGGACTTCTAGAGCTCCAAAATCTAATTTTAAAAATCGTAGTGATAACTTGGATGATCAGTTTTCAAACGTTTGTTTTGAAGAAATTCTTGAATCACACTCACACTCACCCTATCAGGAACGTTGGACAGGACCCAAAAATTGAATCCAACTTCGCAAACTGACGTTCTCATTTCGTCTTCAAAGTCTCCAAATGGAATGTTTTTCCAGATACGAAAAATGCCCATATAAGCGACAACCCAGGCAGAGGTCAATTGTTCGGAGCGACACAGTTTTCTCGGCCAACATCTGGACCGTCTGCAAATAAACCGAGGCATGCATATGTAATTCCCGTCAAAGGCTGTGTTTATTTACTTTCTAAAAGTAAATTGTATCATCGAGCCCGCAATTCGAACGTTCATGCGTCCACTCAGAGCTATCTCTGCACGTACGGTTTCCGGCCAGCCGACATATCGAATTGCAAACATCGATTTTATCGAGGTAGTGCGAATGAGGCGCACGGCTACACGTTAATTAGTTTATCCCATCTCGGCCCGTTCTTGCTCCGATGCCAATGTGTTGGAGAGGCGGCGTGGCGCGTCGAGTGAAGACGAAGAACCGCAATTATTTTGACCATGAGAGACATTTTGACCGACAGATATGTGGTTTCGTTTAATAAATCGGCAGTTTGCGCGAACAATGACCTTGCCACTGACAATGGGTTAATAAACCCGTAGAGGCATCAGGCAGGAGACGAATTTGGCAACGTGAAGAAGCAAATCTCAGAAGAATCGTGGAGATGACAGCCGAGCTTCGGAGTGATGATGACTTACTCCCGCCTCGTGAAAATGCGGCACGTGAAATCCATTTAAGGGGCGAGATATCAAAAGCGTTCCAGTCGGCGATTTTCCTCCGCTCTTTTCATTTTTCCATTTTCATTGTTTCTTGCGCGCGTGTTAGCGAGGAGACACGCCGCGAAACATAATTTTTGCAGCTTCGTTTTACTACGCCTCGCATTCCCTGCTAACAAATGGGCTGAGAAGAGAGCGTGTCCATGTGTCCAGAAGAGTGAAGGGAAAGTGTCCCGATGAGGCTTTTGTCGGCTCCTTGGATTTCGAAGAATGATGAGAATCATATTCTTTGTGAGCACGTTTTTTCATAAAAATGGGATCTTTTATTGTTTGCTCAATCTCTAGGTGGCCGTTGATAAGCCGGGACAGGGCTGGGTAGGAGGGGTCTGAGGGCCTCGGTGAAGTCGGGTTCCAGAAAAGGCGGCGCAGTTTGCACTAATTAATCCGGGAAGTCCCTCGAGGAAGTCAGGACTGTAAGGAACTCGGCATGGCGGCATTGTGTAGCGAAATTGCGCAACATCATAGCCGGCAGCCATCTGGATGTTTGCTCAGCGTGTTGAATATTTCCGCAAGACGGAAGCTAACTGCGAGCAAACAAGATGACCTTTCACCCTTGAAGATCGGCTTTTCCCGTTCCTTTTGTGCCCTCCTTCGCCTTAGGCTTTCCACCTGTGTGCATCTCAAGAGGCGTCTTTTAAAAACTAAAAAGGTAAATCGTCGGCCTGGCCCCAGATTGAATCTACGAAACAGCCTTCCGCTCAATGCCCCGCGAATTAAGGCATGTGTGTTTCGCAGACCTTCAAAGAAGCCTCCCATTTTTCATGCAAATCTTGTGTGTAGTACATTGTGATGTCACTCGCTTTATATTCTCTTAATTGAATCACACATTCTTCTTCATACTGGTACGAGGCAGTTCAAACGAAGTCGGCTCTAAATTGCCCGCTACTCTCTCGCACACACCGTTTATTCAGCTGATTTGAATTGGGTCAGTGCACGTGAATGCCTTCCTCCGCTTCGGCTACAATAATGGAATCCGCAGACGAGTCGTAGCCAAGTTCTGCGCTCAAAACTTTTGTCCTCGACAGCGCGAAAAGCGTTCAGGAACGGCCTTCCTTGGTTCCGGCAAAATGCGGGGGTGGTCGGTAAACTCATCTCTCGGTGAATCGAAACCGCATATAACTTTCTTCGCAAGACGATGAGATTGGTTTTCTGCGAAAATCACACTTTCAATTGCTTATTTCCTTTTTGCCGAGCACAAATATTCCACCGAGTCGAAATCGATTGAAGGTCAGGCCGAACTTCAGTCTCCGACGGGCATAAAATAGATTGGGAAATGTGACGATAAACCATGAAAATCTTCAGGGCTAATTGCCGCCATGAAACGAAAAGTCGTAAAATTCACGGCAAAAAGGTTGGAAAAAATCCATGACGTTCTCGCGATGCGCCTGGCAGCCAAGAAAAAGCCGCACTCATAATGCGCAGAGCCAAAAATAGAAGCTACCCTGGCATCGGTTATTTGGTGAGGCGAGAACTCAGACAGCTTGGTTCATTGATCGCCTAATCGCTGGCTTCAAAATATTTTTCTGTGTCTGTTTATTATTTATTCGCATTCGGAATTTTTCAGCAGCTTTTTGTGTACGATTTCCGCTCTCCGTGGGCGTGCAGGCACATTTTTTGTGGTGCCGACAGCCCAGAACCATATGCAGGGTTTATGAATGAGTGGCTCACAAAAAGGCAGGAAGGAGAGAAATGCACACTCTGGCTCGTGAGTTTCAGTTTCCAGTCTCAGAATACCCTGACTGGTAAACTTTCTGCTCAGACAGAGTTTGGCAGAGATGTGGGAGGAGGAAACCTGCGTCATCACCGTCAGCCCCCATCCTTCATCTTGCATCGGGTCATGCATATGCACGAGACTTTGGGCAATTATTTCTGTAATTGTTAACGCCGTCACCGCAGCCCCATTGTTCTCGTTGCAGAACCCCCACCTGCGGATGTCGATGGAACGCGTCTGAACATGTGAATCCGTGCATTGATATGCAGTAAGTCACCATCGGCAGCGTGCGGAAAAATGTGAGCTCCACTTGTCTCGGAGAATGAGTTTGAAATGTTTTGTCTCAGGAGGCCCTTCAAATGGGCACAATAAATAGTAAAAATAAATAATACCAGCAGTCGTATGTTCCCGTAATTGAATAAAGATAAGTGTAGGAAGTCGGGGAGGCGAGATTGAGAGCTGGGGAAAATAGAAGCAACAAGCGGCAAATAATTGTAATTAGTGTGTAAATATAGAGACAGCACGTGTTTCGAGCTCGCAATAAACAAGCGCGTTGTAAAGTAATTGGCTTGGGTGATCAATTGTTGTGTCGTCGATGTGGGAATCCAATAATAACGAAGTTTCGTCTCAGCTCGCGAGTATTTTTTCGCCATTCTTCTGTCGCTGAGCATGACAGTGATTGATAAACTCCACTTTCTCCTCGAGGTCGAAATTTTCTGGCAAAACAGATCACGAGGTCGGGCTCACGTTCTGTAGATGTGTTGCAGAAGAGAAAAGTTCGTGATCTTGAAACGCCTTGACGCCGGCTTCTGGGCACCAATCGCTCTCGTTTGCACAAACATGAGGCCGCCGTTTCGTTATATGCTTTCGGGCACCAAAAAATAAGGGTAATATCTGTTAGGAACCCATATAAGCTGGGCCCCAGTGCAAATATCCGCGCAATTTGCTCGTCGCAGATGAAGATAAGGCAAGCAAACACGAGTCAGTGCTCGCTTAATTGCTACCTTTTTGAGACACATTGTTTGCAAATCATTAAATATGAAGTTTTGCTGTCAATACACGTCGCATAAGTCAACATGTGAGCGCCACAGTGCCGTAGAAAGAGGCCAAGATGAGATACGATAACACATTAATCCGCACATGCTCATTTATCTGCCCTTGAACTGACAACACATCGCAAACGTTCTCCTCCACATCTTCCTTCCATTGTTAGACGTGGAATCAAAGGACTTTTTTGCTGCTTTTTTCAATTTTCCCCGAGCAGTGGAAGTGAAAGTTATTATTACGGCACGATGGCAGATGAGTTATTTGCCTGTCATGTTTGCCTCAAAAGTAAACGTACGCTGGGCAAAAATGGCTATTGCAAAGCCCCTGCGTTCTGCAAAGCACAAAGAAAGGGGGAGGCAGAGAGAGGACGAACACGAAAGGAAGAAGCAGTGTAAAGAAAAATCGATAAATTGCCCTTTTCCCTTCTCAACCTCCGCGCTGTCTAGCTACAGCTGCTTCTGAACAGACAGTACAAAAATTGGCATTCGTATCTCGGATTTATTTGATTGAAACCAAAAATTGCATTTTTTCGTATAATTTGTCCGCTTTCTCAACACGGAAGCTATCCCAAGGCAGGCTTTCCGACATTCTGTTACGTAATTTGATGAAGCTCTTCGACAATCTGGATTTCATGGAGCTAAATCTCTGTTTGCGCATAAATACGTGTATCATATCGCATTTAATATGTAGACAGACGTTCTCGTATCAAATGAAATTCTAGTTCAAGAGCGTGTTTTAACGACGTGAGGTTGTTTTTGAATTCGAAAAGGGGGACTCACTCGCATGACAAGTCAAGGTCGGAGAATTTATCCGCCACACCGATTCGTGGCATGTGTGGAACTTTCTATCACTTGTTCGGCGATTTAAAATGAAAGGCGGGAACAAGACTCGGGCTGGCAGTGAGGAAGGTTACTGTCAATCGATACTAATGTATTTCACTTTGTACTTGCAGGTTTTATGAGGAATGTAAACGGCGGTACACGATCAAACTTTGGAAAACTTTTACAGATTGTTTTAACTGTCTCCCCGTTGCAGCCATTAGTAAGTATTCCTAAGTTAACCCTTTTCGGTAAGGTGTGACTACTATTTTCGACATAAATATCACAAAACGTTCAAGAAAAATGTTTCATGAAGTTTTACTAAGCATTAAAATTTTTCAACAAAGCTTTCGGGACCAAAATAGCGCAACGGGTTAAGTGGCGCCTATATGGTGTCACCGCAAGAAACTGAGGACGAGGGTGCGACAGCTTGCGTACCCTCACCGTGTCCTTGAAATAAAGTTTAATTAGTCATTTCTTTCCGTCATGTCGTCATTCTGAACGGCTGTTTACGTATTTGTTGCGTAAAAAGGAAATTTTTCCCTGAAGAGTAAACAGCGAGTAATTGGAGTGATTATGCTGCCAGATTACTCGTAATTTAGCCATTGGGGTTTTCCATAATTTTTCGATAAGCGTCTTGCTAACCATCCCCTTTTGTTACTTGCAGTTGACGAAAAGATTTTCTGCTGTCACGGAGGCCTGAGCCCCGACCTGCATTCGATGGAACAAATCAGACGTATAATGAGGCCCACAGATGTTCCAGACCAAGGTTTACTCTGCGATCTGTTGTGGTCCGATCCCGACAAGGATACCAACGGCTGGGGCGAGAATGATCGCGGTGTGAGCTTTACTTTCGGTGTGGAAGTAAGTAAACTCATGAATATTTGATTGCACAACAACTGCACCGGAGCTATGTTACTGAGCAGCATCGAGTTTGTTTATTTTTCGGTGAATCACAATATTATTAATGGCGCGGGCTAATTAATTGATGAAATTCGCTCACATTCGTTGGATTGCGCTCAAAAGCGTGGGTTTATTTTGACCAAACGATGAATATGAAGGATTATTGGCGAACGTGTTATTTTGCCAATCATCGCTGCGTTTGACCTATTACCTCGAATAGGGGTTGACCTCATTTGGAAGTGCTCTTAGTAACTTAACATTTACATCCCCAAAATGTTCAAGCCTAGGAAAATTTCAGACTAATGATCACACATCCGTCTCAGTGAGAGTGCAACAAGAGCAAAAAGTCGAAGTGATCCCTCAATTAAGCTGGAACAATTTTCTCTTTGCGCTTTTATGCCATGCAATGCCGGCCGCGTCACACGTTTTCGCTGACTCACAAAGAACCACCGAGTGATAATGAGAAATGGAAATTGACCGCATTTTATAATCAGGTCAGACGTGGTATCGCAATACCGTACGCCGCGCCGTTGACATTAACTCGGCCGGGCGGCACAACATTGAAGCCATTCGCAAGCTGTTTCATTGTGTCTCATCTTCATAAATTTTAATTCTAGGCTAGGCTTTTACGTTTGGGTGTAATTTTGACGAGCACTTTCTCATGATTAATTAGCAAAGTTTTTATTATTGTTGTGCTGTAATTTATGGGAACGAGAAAGAGTGACAGTTTTGTAGTTACTTTCGTGCACAGGCATACTTTCGCCAGGTGCTAGTATAGTCTTATCTTCGGTTCTTTATCAGACCAATCTACCAGGTCCGTTTATGAGTTTGTGTGAGACAGAAAAGACAGATAACTGTATGACACTTCAAACAGAGGCGATTAAATGCAGAAAATATCGGAAGAGAAGCGAAACCGCAAACGAGAAGAATGGAACCATTCACCGAAAGTTCATAAAAACGACAATAGCGATGGGTTCACTGGGTTATGATTTCTTTCCACTCTCACGCCGCACCGTCCTCTCATAGCTTGACTCGAGCAGTAACGGAGATATAACTATGTGGATCAAATCTACATACTGGGAGCATGACCGTAAGAATCGCTTTTTTTTAAATCCCAAAAAAAGACCCCGGAACAGTTCCTTTTTTACTGCCCCTTTGGAATTCCATGTTTTGTGCCAGAATCAAGCGGCGGAATCAATGCGGAAACGAACTGAAGTATATAAAGAAATTTTTATCGGAAAAAGCCTGTTTATTGGAAAAGTTTCAAAATCCTCGGTCGACTGAATCCACGAAGGAGACTCTTGTTGCCCTTTTTGCTCTTTGTCGGGTTTGGCTTCGTACGAACTAATATTGTTAACGTTATTATCGATTTAACACGAAACAATATGAATTTCTAGACACACGAATGACGTGATGCACACGATATTGTGCATGTACTTGACCTGGAAAAGTCCATTCTGCGAGAGTACATTTTTCAATAAATTATTAGAGATGGAATCACAGGCAGAACGGCCAGGCGGTTGAATGTGCGCAGTATTTACTTATAATTGATGACCGATTGGAATGTGAAAATCACTTATTAAACAAGGAGGTCGATGTGGGCTGTCAAAATTTCATTAAGTTGTTTCTCGAAATTGGATTTCGTGATAGCAGCCCTAGAGCCTGTTGACTAGGTCCAAGCAAATTTTTAGTCATTTCGGAGGTTTATGTAAGGAAACGCATCAATTTAGTTAGGCCTTCAGTTAACTTTTGGCTCCAAACAGCCAATGCACTTGTTCCAGTGAGCCCGTTTAGTCCAACTTGCTTCCTGTCTGTTTTCTATGCAAACAACGCAAAATAACGACTCGACGGTCAAATATTGTCCTTCGGATCAATGCTGCTCAGAACCATGAACTCGGTCTTCTTCCGCCGTATTTTCGTCGCTTTGCAGACGAGGTCAAGAAGCTCCTTGTCATGCGATTCACAGTGCGAGCTCTCTGAATAACAAATTTAAGTTAATTATAATGTTTCGGATATAATTTTTGCCAACAATTTCAGGTGGTCACGAAGTTCTTACAAAAACACGAGTTTGATTTAATTTGCCGAGCTCACCAAGTGGTTGAAGATGGATACGAATTTTTCGCTAAACGACAGTTGGTTACGTTATTCTCGGCACCAAACTACTGCGGTGAATTTGACAACGCCGGTAAGTATTTGTGTTAATTTAATCTTCATAAAGCTTATTTTAGGATAGCCAGTAGAGATTCACAAAATAGAACTTAATTAAAAATTTGTAAAGCATGGTACTCCGTTTCATTGAATTGCAATCAATTTTTTCTGATAAGAGTAGTTTAAAATTTGGAAATAACTTTGCAAAGATTAGTCTAATTTTCGAAATGTAGGGTTTTTCAGGATCTAAATCTTACTTTCAACATGTTAAAAATTGAAATTATCGTGCCCAATGTTTGAAACTTCCAGTGATAGTTGGTCGGGATCTTTTTCAAAAAATAAAATAGGACATCACAATCGATTTTTCGGACGTTTCTGTCTCAATACAATCTCTTGGTCTCTGCATTTAAAATCAAGTTTAAAATTTAAAAACGTAAATTTGTTTTTTTACTGGAGCTTAATCTTAATGTCTTTAGTCAAAAGCTTATATTTGAGACAACATTAATAATCATGTTCGCTTTTCAGGTGCAATGATGTCCGTGGATGACTCACTGATGTGCTCATTTCAAATTTTAAAGCCGGCTGACAAACGTAAGTTTCAATATGGGGGCCTTACAGCGGGGCGGCCAGTGACTCCACCGCGTGGGGCGAACAACAAAAACAAGAAAAAATAAGCATCCCTCTTCAACTTTAACATCAACATACATCGCAGTGAGAAGACAAGAACATCTGTACACCAACCAACAACCACAAAATCGACTTAATTGCAATTAAAAACCGCGCATCATTGGTCTTTGAAGCATGCAAAGTAAAGGCAAAAGATTCATGAAAAAAACATAACTATTCACACAAAACACAACATACACACATAAATAAGATAAGATAACTCTTTTCACTCCTCTTGCTACTTCTTTACACCTCTCCTATATTCTGCTCTGAGAAAAGAATAAATTATATAAACACACACAAACCTAATATTGAAAAATAGTTGAATAAATGTTGTGTGTATGACGGATGAGCGCGCGACTGGAGCATGACTGACCCTATACAGGCAAATTCAACTACTTTAGTTCGAGCTTAAACAGTTGACTTGTTTTATTATATTAATTTTTTAATTAGTAGCTTCTTGGTAGAACTTAACGATGTATTTGAAAAAAGAGGAAAATTTAAAATTATTAAAAGGAGTAATTACGATAATAACTTTAAACTAGCTTCGTAGAACACAGTTTGAAAATTATTTTTCTATAGTTTCAAGATAGGATTTAGAGATGAACGAAAATTTAAGTTTTGACCATCATTACAACGCTGCTTTGTCATTTTGCGTGATTTGTCCGATATCCTTTGGAATGTCTTTGAAACTTTTATCATGAACGATATCCGTACAGAGATTTGTATATAATACTACTTAAAATTGCAATAATAATCCATGATTGTCTCAAAAAGAAAAATACTTTGATTTAGATACAAAAAAGTAACAAATCCAAATTGGCCAATTTTCGTCCAAGTCACACGTGAATGGGCCATAAAGAATGGCGCATTCACGGTGATGCTATTTGTCGTCTGAGATCATGTTATCTTGGAATGTTGATTCTAATGACAGTTTGCGAGCTCCTATACCTGGAAGAGACTTGGCCTTAGAGCCTCTCTGGCTAGAGGAATAGCTGTGGGGCTAGTCATAAAGTTCAGCAGATTTCAGAATCGGCTTCCATCTACGGGAGCTCGTAGTAACTCTTTACAATAAAATACCAGAGTAATGAGCTACATTACCTCAAAATACATAACTTTTGGATAAAGAAATCTACTTAAAGTAATGTCCATGGTGAATGGGTCATTGTAAGACTTGAGAAACATCATGAGTATAAAATGCTGTTAGAATTTATAATAAAAGAAAAAACAAAACAAATAAAAGTGTATTGCACCGTAAAAGCCACACTCAGCAAGCTCAGCTACAAATTGTAAGGTTTTGCGAAAGCGAAAAAGAATTAAACCAGAATAAATGATATAAAAGGTATAAAGAGATATAAAAAGTTCTTAATCATGGATTGTGAGTGTCATCATCAAAATTTGTTAAATAAATAAATAAAAATAATAATACAAATAATACTTTTCTATAGAACTTCAAAACATCAATTCAGAATTGCGAAGGGGGGCAAAGTCCCCGAGGAAAACTACAAAATTAGTAAGAGCCGTAAGGAAAGATCAGACAAAAGCAGTGTAGTATATAATTATTATGACTTATGTTTAAAATTGAATAATATACAAACAATAAACTACAAAAGAAAATCTGATACATGAAAATTACGAGATACTGGTGTAATAAAAATACAAATAAAACATATAAACTTGGATTTGTGATTTCACTAAACCATGTCTTTTGCAGGTGTTGTGGATGTGAGGGCCAGAGAGACTGACCGTGACAGTGAGGTTAGACCGGAAGAGGATTCTTAAAAGGTCCCTGCAGGTCGCAAGACCCAAATTTATATGTACTGGAACCCACCAAAAAACCAAATTTTATTTTCTAAAAAATGGATTTTCTTGATTCAAAAACCAAGTTAAAGCTATTAGGAGATGAAATCATATAATACTTTCAGTCTTTGCCATCTCAACTATTTCTGCAAACCCCCTTGTTTCTCCTTGTTTTTTATCAAGTTTTTATCCTACTTAAAACGATCGGCAAATCGTTTGATTTTTTGTATCAAAATATTTGTTCTTCAAGACAGTTTTTATTTTATTTTGAAACTTTTTTAATATTTCTTTCTCTGATGGGTCAACGCCAGGCTATTCGCAAATGGATAGGTTCCCTTCCCTCCTTGGCTCTTCTGAAACATGTTTGCTGGAGAGTCCTCACTCGGCGTCTCGAGAACCAGCACGGGGGCATCTTGACTTCTAGTACCAACGGAATCAACTCTATGCGGGACAGCAAATCGCTTGAGGCAGTTCAGCGGACCGACATTGTTCTCCATCATGTAGGTCGAGGGGGTGTAGCAAGTGCTGCAGAGACTGTTCCCATCCTCGTCAGTCAGTGCTGGCTCGGGGAAGCGGCGCTCGTTAAGCCGGTACCTGTGGATGCACGTATGTTTGGACTCCTCCTCGTCCTTGTGTCCAACACACTCGTCGCGGTACTTCTCTCGTATGCGCTGGACTTCCTTTATTCTGTTGCTCAGAAGGACCGATCGACCGTTGCATTGGAGGCCGGCGTCCTCATTCGTGGGAAGACGGAATCGCAGCTTCTCTACTTTCTCGAAATTCTCCCGGTTTTTCGTGTACTTTAGATCCTGCAGCATCGAGTCTCGTATTTTACCCTGCAGATCTGTGATTTTGTAGTAGATGTTGTTGGTTTCGTCAGAGTACGTGGCAGAAGCCTCATCGTAGTAAATATTGGGCTTCAAATTGATGGAGTAAGGGTAGCTTGGAATAGCTTTGATGTATTCGTTCTTGGAGACAGCGTCTATGGAGTATACATCGGAGTAGGCATCCGAGGCTGACGAGGAGCTGGAGGAAGGTTTGGGCCTTGAAAGTGGTCTTCTATGCTCTGGTTGCGTTGAATATTTGCAAACGCAGTCCACACAGCTGCAGTGACGGGGCATTTGAGCTCTAACGTGTCTGAAGTTTAATTGGATTTCAAAAACTTTTGTGTTGTGACACTGGTTGCCAGGAGCGCTTCGTTGTAGTCGAGCGAGTTTGTTCCAGGACGTGCATCGTTGACTCAAAGAGGAACTACACATGTATGACGTGACGTAATAAAATCGTTCGTAATTGGAATAAAAACAATCATACTTTAACGAGCTAAAATATATAATTAGAATCAGAAATAATTGCCATATTATGAAACGACTTCTTCAATAGCTTTCTATTCATAAAAGAAATATTACCGCCTGTGGAAAGCTCCCTGGAGAGAAAAGAACTGGAGAGCTCATTCAACTACTTGGCTGAAAGGGTGAAACTTGTAAAAAGGCTCCCTTTCGACGGCGACGAAATCAGAGGGATTTTCTCGTTACATGAGGCTTCTACATAGTTCATTTGATTGAGCTAAAATTTTACTCCGTTGTGGTCCGTACAAAATGTAGCAAATCATGCAGCCACATGTTATCCCTATCTCTTACAGAGCCAGAGCCAGGGGCCCGTAAAGTTCGTATGTCGTTCAGTTGAGCTGAGACTCTGGGAAATACTAGATATCATTAAACCTAGAAAAATTACTATACCTCCATTACCTAAGGGTTTGGAGCTAGACACTAAAAAAATGTCATCTGAAATGGATTTTTAGACAAATGATTCTCATTTCAACCAACTTGTATAACAAAGCTGAGTTGACATTGCACTCAAATGCGTTCGTCCCCAACTACACATTAAGCTTTTGAAATGTTTTTAAACTCACTTAAGTTTCTACAGAAAAAGTTTTTGACACATCTGGACACTTAAATGTCGTACTCCTACGCGTTCTTCCAGTTTGAAATCGCAAGTATATGCCATGCCTCCAGTCCCCCGTGGCTACGTGGTTGCCTCGGAGTCTTCAATATCTTGGTCAAATTACTGGTAAATCTTTGCACTTGTAAAATCTGGTTTATTGGCCCCTTCAAGGTGACTGTCCAATTCAAAGCTCGACTTGTCAACTAGTTTAGAGCAATTAAACTCGATTCGACTTGAACGAATACACCTCCAACTGCAACATTTATCTGTGTTCTAACAAAAATACCATCAGAGATGCAATGCCAAGAACGTTCGTGTTCAATTGCAGGTTTGTCATATTCGAGACTTCGATAAAACCAAGCCACACCATTGAAAGCTAATTAGTTTCTTCGTGACTTCTGAGCTGTCAACTTGAGAACGTTATTCGGGAGCACTTGAAAATGCAAAACCAGATTTTTTCTCTCATACCGCTTATTTTGGTGATTCTTGGAAATTTCGTCAGCGCGAAAGAATTACGTAAGTTTAGTTTGTATATTTAGAGTGTCGGGTTTTGTGAATGGAAAATATGCGTGGAAACCGAAGAAAACTTGAAAGAAGCCGTAAATCGGAAAATGTGTTTATTTTTCAATGAAAATGCAAATATTGAAGGAAAAAGCTGTGAGTGTGATGGATTGTCGATTTGTCGGGAAATTGTCGATCTGTGGAAACCGGAGCCGCACAGTTCACGGTATTCCCACGGCTTCCCTGATGAGTCTGTCGAAGAACACGCAATAGGCGTACGTTTGCGTACAAAATTTGTAAAAGTGCTCAAAGTTGGCCTTGAAAAAGGACCCCACCGTCATCATCTGCTGGCGGTTCATCGCCGAAACCATGAAGGCCAGCATCTTTCGCTCTCTGGGTCTCATTTTGTACCAGTTCAAGTCATAAACCGTCATTCCAAGCGTTTCGTAGCACGAGGCCGTGGACTCGCTTACCCAGTAGAGAGTAAAGTGGACCAGAAACAGGCCTGAGCACGAGATGGCGGTAAAGTACTCTGCATGGGCAATAACGACCGTGATCCAGACGATGACCAGCAGTGAAATCGTCCCCAGTTCGAATGTGAAGATGACCATGGAGGTCAGCTTTATCAGCTTTGCTTGGAACTGGATCCACTGGCAGTGCATTTGGACCACTATTTTCAAGGTCGCCTGAACTCTTCGCGGCTCAACCTCGTCCTGAAGAAGGTCTAAGTTCCTCACCATAACTTCAATCAGCGCCTTGAGATATTCAGTGCTGACGGCAATTACTCCGAAAATGCCGGACCAGGCGAATGGGACGGCCATTCCCGGCCAGGTTTGAAGGACGAGGTTCACGACAAAGCTTTTCATGGACAAAATCGGATAGAACGGGATGTAAACTGGCAGCCCGAGTGTGGGTGTTCCGTTGATAAGGCTGTTGAAGAAGCTCTGACCGACGTAGGTGAATGCAAAAGGAATGATGAGGCTCAAGAGGACCTTTCTAAAGTAGTTGCGGCTCTTTTTGGATCGTTCAACGAAAATTGTATCCGTTTTTGCCAGCTCGTGACTGAAGCGCAGACACTCGGCGTATCCTTTGGCATCTTTCATGAACAAACAGCCACCGAAACACGTGAGGAGCACTCCGAAACCTCGCACTGCCAGGAGAATGCGGATGAGAGGGTCTCTTTCGACGGCAAACGAGAGGTAGAAGAACTCAAACAGAAATAGGAGGCTCAAAAACGTCAAGACGGCGATGTAGATCCTCCGACAAAGCGAAATTGCACCAGAGGGGAAATTTTCCAAGAGCTTCCATCGAGGACCGATACCGTACACCGTCTTGCAAAGGTTGAAGTACCACCAAATTGCCTCAAACTCGGTTTCGGGGTCGGTGGGGTCTCCAAAATCTGGTGTTTCTGCGGCCATTTCCTGAGGAAAACTAACTGCTGTGAGAGAGTTTAGGTGCTTTTATGGGGTTGATTGGTCTGAATCAGAGGTGGTTGATAAATGATAATGATCCCTAAACTGATAATGAGGACGTTTAATAGCAGAACGTATTTCTGAGTAAGGTGACCAGAAGTCATAGACTTTTGCTGGAAAATGTTTCTTTCAATGTCTCATCCTCTTTGCTAGTGGAAAATCAACTGACTGGCTTAGATTTGAAGGACGTCTTTTGAAAAATATATGAGAGAGTAAAAGTTGAATGATGGAGTGACGTCCTTCAATTTTCTTTAACCCACACAAACAAGCAAACGTATTGACAGTAATTAAAACGATTAAAAATTAACATCTATGACTTTTCTACGAGTAGTCGCACATAATAAAACCAGTTGATCCCCCGAAATGGACTAGAGCGGACTTCTTTTTGAATCTGGAGCTACTTTAAAATTTGTGAAGAAGAGTATCTAAATATCCTGTAGCGAAGATTTGGAAAGGCACAACATTTCCCGAATTCTCTTATGCCCCTTTTGAAAAATGTTCATGTGTTGCTGTTTCACGTGCTCGCTGCGTTTTCCATCTCAGACGGCCTGATAGCGGTTTCGATGCAAGAAACCCAATTAAAGAAAATTTTGTTATTCACCAAACTGATATCTGCGACTTTCGGTTGCATTAAGGGAGTTCTTTTCATATGAAATATTAACAAGTTTAGAAGCTGTCTGCAATGGTGTCACGACAACACAGCCTCAGAAGAGTTCTCCAGCTGCACCGAATGGTCTTCCCATGCTTTCAAATGTATTCTCATCTTCATAATGACACTGTTACTTGCAATCTACGTCATTCAAAGTTTTTATCAACAGCTTTTGCAACCTGAAATGGACTCTGGCACTCCCGATTCAACAATTCAACTCAGTTACGGATTTTAAAAGTTACTTGGTGAACCTTTTTGTTCAAGTTACGACGGTCTTGATGGTTTATCTTGGGTTCTCCGGCTTTGTAGGGACTCTTGTGCATTTATTTTGAGGTAACAAAGATTGACGTCATGAATTCATGCTGATGGTCTTACCCATGCTGATGGTCTACGATCTGGTGAGCATAGTAGATGAGCTAAGATCCTAGGCATTTTCAGCGTAGGATTTTGGCTCATCTACTATGCGCTCATATCCTGGCGCGAAATGAAAATTACGACCTGGACTGGGTTAATATGACACCTAAACAGATGCTTGACAAGCCTTGTCATAATTTTCTTGAATAGGCCCATTCAACTGATGGTGGGACCTTTTGATTCTCTCGTGCACAGAAGCTGGGCGTACTGTCTTTTTTTTCAACGATTTAATGAGAATAGCAACAGGTGTGGTTTAAACTTCCTATAGACTACCTACACAGAAGATTACGAGGGATTTTTAATGTTTCCTCCTTCTTATATCGATCGACTCTAATAAATGGGAAGGCTGATTAAAAATTGATGCCCTTCAGCATGAATTTTTAACATATTAAATGCAAATAGAGGCCATGACTTTTCAAATTCAACACCCAAGGATTTTTCAAAATCTATTTTACTTTTTATAACTTATTTTTCCAGAGGCTAGACTTTTGGGTCAGCAAAGTCAAATTCAAGGTGAAGTTTTAAGTTCCGTTTGAGTTCATTTTTTAAATAAATTAAATGATATTATACTTATTTGTATGTTTATATAACTAGTAAAAAGGTTAAAGAAGTTTTTTTTCGGCCTCCGACGGAATGAAGTTCTGTAATATATTGACTTTAAATAAAACCAAACGTTTTGTAAAGTAAAATTAATGAGTTCTTCTTTTTCCATATCACTATCTTCCATTTCCATACCTACCCAATTTAATTGAGTCATTCAGTGAACTGTAAATAACTATCATTAAAGTTCTCAAACTTGTACACTTCATTTGCTGTCGGCTATTCATTCTCAAAACCAGTCGTCCGCCAACCAGTCGTCGGTAAAATGCCGAAAAAGAAGCACCGAAATCTCGAGGTACATGATCCAGAAGAGGACTTTCGGCTTCTCTTGAGGTACTTTAATCTCTGCGAGAGATTTTACGGATTCAGTAGTTGGAGTATCTTGGAAACAATAATCCCTCCTGCAGCCCTGAAGTTTCTCAACAAGTTTTACGTAGTTGTTCTGGCGGGGTCCAGCTGCCTCCTGGTGTTCGAGTTCTACTTCTTCGCATTTTTCACCGAGCAAGATCTCCTCATGCGCAGTTTTCTGATAGTGCAAGGTATCGGAGTGACGCTGGGTTGCTTTGGAGGATTTATATTCATCAATCACGCCACCAGCTACAAGTCTTGCCTACAATGGTGCCGGAAATGGAATGCCTTCAGCCCCGAATTTGTTGTTTGTGCAAGAAAATCCCGAGTATTCTTCAAAAACACCCTCCTTTGTGTTGTTGGAATTTTCATAGTTGCTGACGTCATTCAAGGAGTCGTCAACAGCTTATTCAAAGGAGTGCCGGTTTTGTCGTTCCCAGTCCATGTTCCTGGTTACCCTCCAATCACCTCCCTAAGCTTCACTGTCAATTTCGTTCTCCAGGCCTTCCCGGGGGTATCGATGTCGTTCGCTTGGGCAGCAATTTTTGGTACCATCGTTGTCTCAACGGAGCATCTCAAAACTCTAGTGACGGTGATAAGCAAGGAATCAAATAGAATCAGAACGGAGAAGAGCCCAAGGGCCATTCAGAAAACACTGGCTAGGATCTGCAGGCTCCAATACGAGTGGATTGATTTCCAGAGTTCGCTTATTACCTTGACCTCCAACCTGCTTCTACTTCTCGAGTGCTGCTGCCTGGCCTTGATTCTGTTATTCTGGATCATCGTCGCAAACTCGCAGGCAGATTATTTCACCGCTTTTGCGTGTTTCAGCATTTCTAGTATTTATTTCATCCTGTGCTTTATTAGTGAAACGACCAATGAATCTTACGAGACTCTCTCACACACTATTTACGACTTGAATTGGTATGAAAAGGCGCCCAAAGACCGGAAAGCGTTGGCTTTGATCTTGATGGCGATGCAACGGAAACACCTCATGACGGTGGGCCCCTTCTACGTAGCGAATCTCGAGCACTTTTATGGCTTCTTCAACAGAGCCTACAAGCTGTGTATGTTTTTGGACGAATTGATTTCGAAATGAGTGCTTTGTTTCGGAAAAAATAAACACCAAATTTCGTAAAATTCAATTGTTTGTACAATAATTTTTCTCGCGACAGGAAACGCCACCAAAACGGCGCTCACTCAATCTCAATTATAAACAAAGTAAAGTGTTTGAATAAATTTTATCAGAATCCAATTGAAAAACCAAAATATTTGCGGCTCGTATATTTGCAGATGAATTTGAGCGTAATTTGTGGTCATAGAGTACGGACTAGAAGCAAAACAGAAATGAAATGACACTACACCGAATTTGTAGGTTCCAAATTTGAATAGTTCATGATAATTTGATAAACTAAATAGACATGACTGGAGCTTGTTGTGAGCTGCAACTCTCCAAATCTTCACGTTTGGACCAAGTTTCAGAATTCGACCCATCGTTTCTCCACGGAAACCTAATCGGAATTTTTCAGATAGAATTTTAGTTTTCTTACTTTCAAAATGTTTTTTCGAAAAACAAATTCCGTATGATAACTCACGACACGAAAAAGATGAGAGGTATAGGAAAACTTTAAACTCCAGGGAACTCCCAGAGATATGTAGTCATGACACAACCTTACAACTAGAGCTTGTAATCAAACAATCAAACTATCAAATATTTGCAAACAAACAAATATCAATCAAATAATTTTCGTCAATATTTGTTTAATAATTCTCAAATATTAGTAATTATTTCCAAATATTTACAAATAATTATCAAATATTTTTGGGCCCACATTTTCAACAAAAGTTACCAACGAACTTAATTTTGAATTTTGAATTTGCCTAAGCAAGTTAATTTTGAATTTTTAATCTTTCAAAATAAGATTTTCCAACCACTTTGGAGCAATTTTGTTAATACATATTTTTGTGTTTCAAAGCATTTGCAGTTGTTTCCTTAGATTGTTCCAACAAACTTTTTATTTCCTTTATTTAAAATGTTCTAAAATAATTATAAAATTAAGCCCAAGAAATATGATGAAGTTGTGGGTACAAGAAAGAAGCAACAAAATCCCAGCTTACTCATTATTTGACTTGCAAAAACCAAAATACATAAAGCGTTGTCGAGTATGTGCTTAATGTGCTCATGCAAAAATAAAAAATTTATGAGTTTTTATGATCAAGTAATTTTTATCAAATATTTGGAAATAAAATCAATCAAATATTGTTTCTTAATATTTGTTTGATAACCATTAAATATTTGAAAATATTTGATAAGTGCTTGATTACGAGCTCTTGTTACAACCCTGAATTTTAGTCTTAAGTTTTCTCAAATTTGGACAACCGTTTTTTGGCATGCTTCTAGTCTACACTTCTCTATGGCACAGTACCATTAATTTGCGGGCAACAAGCTACCCACTCCATTTCAGTCGTCAATACATCGGTGGATTTCCTACAATTTGTCGTCATCTGTCGCCTCTCATGATCTACCTCAAGCTGAAAGTCCATGAAAACACGTTCATATTTCAAATATTTTCTCGTTTATTACCTCAACTACGAAACATTTATTTTCTCAATTTAAATATATACATTTGTCTCGCCTTTCCACGGATAAAGGAATTCGCTCGACCACTCAGTCAGATCTCAGATCTCAGCACTTTCACTTAGCCACAAAGCGGTTTTTCACATTGTGCAAAAAATTAGCAATACAAATTACGATAAAAAAGAGAATAAAACAATGGAGACTTTTGTGAGGAATTCCTAAAAATATTCCTCGCTTCACGCCACTCACCAGTTGCCGCATGTCACATCATTCGATATAAAATTTTGTGAAGCTTCTTAACGTTTGCTCATCGCGTATTCTTAGGTACTCTCGCGACACTGTATAATTGTAAAAAAATCATGTTTTCCTCCGACACTTGTCACTTCTGCTCGATAAGAAGGTCTTTGGGCATTGTCTTGTTCCATTTTTTGCCAGTTCTATTTCTTTGGCTCGCGGATCGTGTAGACGTTGAATTTCATCTTGATGGGGACATCTCTCAAGGTGGCGTCCTCGATGTGCAGGGTTTCCAGCTTGGGGTCCATCCAACACCGGATATCGTCGTGAGCCTGAAGTGAAAGAAGGAGTTTAGTTGTGAGAGACGAGAGTGAAGAAAAATCTAATTAGAGAAGTAATCAGAAAATTTGTGGTGAAGTATTCAAAATTCGAATTGAGAAGTTCTAGAACGAAATACAGAGATTTCTATTTGATTCCCTCTCCTGTTTTCAAAAGTTCATTGACATTTGAAAAGAAGTAAAGAAATAAAAAAGAACCCTCCAACTTACATGCTCCTGACCGACTGTAATCGTAGTCAGCTTGTACCGATTGACCTTTCGAAAATCACAAGGCCGTTGCACCTCTGTGTAGTGCTTCAGGTCACACCTCAGCGTATTTTTCTGCTGCGTCCGCAAGTCCACAGTCTTCTTGATCTCATCATAGTCCTTCGGATGCCGACACACCAAGTGCTCCCCAAACGGAACATCTGCCGCGTGATGGTACTTCACTCGCGGCGGAATAATCCCTTGGACGCTGTGCGCGATGCAAAATATGACGCCCACGATCAAAATAAATTTGTAGTAAAACATTTTGGTCAATTAATCACGGTTCTTAATTAAGGTGATAATTCTCTATGCGACACGCGAAAGTATTCAAATTGGCTGCCTGTATTTTTGCGTGTGCTCTGGTCAAGAATCAATTGAGAACTGAGGTGGCGTGTGGATGCGGACGAAGAAATGCCAGCTGTCTGTAGATTCAATTCTCTCTGGCAGGCGTATTTCGTCAAGCTCGTCTTCGTACTGCAAAGCATCGCCTATCTAAGAAATAATGAGTAAGGTGGCAGGAATGCGACGTCTGAGTGCCTAAAAAAGCTTGTGAACATGCTGAGGGACTAGGAAGTCGCAGGAGCCAAATATTCCAAACACGGGGCTTCTGGGTGGGTCTTCTCGATTTTTAATTTGAAAAACACTGACTACTTAAACTACACAACAACGGTTGAACTTCACAAGACGGTGACTCGAGACCCACTGCCGATTATCAGCACTGCTCCAGTTGAACCGCTAACACAATCAGCGGTGGAGCAGTGCTGGGTTTGGGTCGGGAAGAGCCGTCACAAGCTTTTGTTGCTAGAGGGGGAGCTTTGACAGGCCCTGTGGTCTGACTCATGTTCAGAGAAAATGCAACTAAATTGCATTAACACGAAAAGGCTTCCAACACGTGGAACTTTCGCTAAATTGCCGTTTGACAAGGGCCCCGACGGAGGTTCCACGATGTGAACAGCTGCAACTTGCCGACCCATTAGCGCATCCATTGAAAACCTGATGCTTCAGGTGCACGCTAGCAAGACAGTTACTATTTTTAGCCGCCCTGCCGGCTTCAAGTCACTCACACGTCCATCCAGGAAATGCTGTGAGTCGCGAATCACAATGAACTTGTCGCACCACTGCCTCGTTGGCCTATTTCTAGAAACGTGATTCAAAATTTTTGGAACCAGTCGAGTGAGTCCGACAATGTTTTCGTCGATAGGAAAGTCATTTTACACTCAATTAAGGCAAGAGCAAATGTGCGTGGGAAAATGAGAATTGCCGTGAAAATTGGATTTCCCGTGTTCGAGAAAACATAATTCTTCGGGCCGATAAGTGACAGGTTTTGAGGAACGAGCGCGGGCTACAAGACTCCCGCCAGACCGCCGTGTCAGATGAAATGGATGTGCGAACCAATTAAAACCGTAATTGCGCATTTCCAAGGTGCGAATGCCGCATTTTATCGTGAGTTTGTGACCAGCATAATAAACATACTTTTTGGTTTAAAATACATTTTGGCAGTTTCCCGCCGCGTCTCTTTGGCGGCTATAGAAGCAGTGGAAAGCTCACATGGCGAACACACGTGATCAGTCGAAATCCGAGTTTATTCCGGCCTTCTTTGTTTAGACTTTGCTAGAAGCAAGCAATCATTGATTTATTGTCTGATTTGTTTTTGCAGCTGAATCGTTCAAGAAATGCCATCGCAGAGACCCAGGATTTGATGAATGTCTCCGAGTGGCGATAGGAAAGGCAGTACATGAAATGAGAAATGGTACGCTAATGACATAGAAATGCTACCCATGTCTGTCGGTCTGTCTGTTGAAGTCTTTTTCCGAGAGAAAATTTCGAGATCACCTAACTTATAGCTAACCCACTACAAGACCATCTGAGAAGGTCGAAAGCTCAGAGATTTGTCAGCACTCAGCTTTCTCCGAATTTCGAACTATTTCGCAAAAACTCAAAATGATGTGTAATTTTCTGTTGAAACATGTTGCCATCCCTCAAACTGATTGACATATACTCAGGCCTGTCACAGTTCGGTATCTGGTCTCTAGACCCGATGGATATCCCTCGTTTGGTGATCGAGGATGGTGCCAACAGTGCCGTTCAGCTGAAGCAGAGTTTCACGAACCTCAAGCTTCGGTACCTCATCGAAGACGTGCAAGTGACAAAATACAAGTAAGTTTACCGGGAGCTCGTTACATGACGAATCAGAATACACATTCTTGGCACAGAGCCACGTATTGATAACCGAAACATTTGTGACATTTATAGGTCCGATTTAGACAACTTTAAATTATGGGGCGAGGCGTTTACGCCACGCATGGAATTTATCTCGGACTACGAAATGTCGGGGCGGATTTTGGTGTTGCCAATCGTGGGAAAAGGCCGCTCCAACGTCACGATGTACGGGCTGACGACGAAGCACGAGCTGTTCGGCGAGCCGTTCAAGAAGAATGGGACTTTGTACATGCGGATAAAAAAGTATGACGTCAAGTTTATCCCGAAGAGAATGTCGATGGACTTTGAGAACCTCTTCAACGGCGACAAGGTATTGGGGCCAAACATGAACCGATTCCTCAATGAGAACTGGCAGCTCGTGTTTGAGGAGGTGCGAGGAGGATACGAGGACACTTTTGGGTACATTTTTAAGGAAATAGCGAATAAGATCTTCACAAATGTTCCATTAGATAAGATTTTTCTGAAGGACTAATGTTAAGTCAACGATCTCAGATAGTAAATTTTTGTAGAAAAGTTAATTATTTAGTTTTTATTCGTTCTCAATAAAAAGTTAATCATAGATCGTTCTGGATGGAGACTTAGTGGGTGTATTGGATTAGTTTAGAGAACAATTAGGAGACTCCTTTCTTTTCATTCTCTCCCCAAGAAATTTTTAACTTAAACTTAAGACTCAGGAACTTGAGCTTCTGCTCTAGGTCTGGAGCAACCAAAGGATTCTTTGGGGGGCCAGAATTGGTTCTTAGAAACATCCGTGACCCTTTTACCTCCCTCGAATCTATCTATCTTATGACGCAAGAATTAGTTCGGAGCTCGGAGGCTAGAATGGGATTTTGATCACGTACATAGGCTTCAAATCCCACCATAAAATCCTTAGAAAGCTGTCTGTACCATATAGCGTCCATTTCTTTAAGTAACTAAAATTCATTCGAAAGTATCGATTTGCCCATTTCCCTCCATGTAAAGTTTAATTATGGTAATTACAGAACGATTAAATTATAGAAACTCCTGGGTCTTCGTTGAAGAAATCTGAAACAAAAAACAGTCGGTTCCCTAAAATGGACAACAACAGGTTTTCATTCGATTCTATCTGGAACTGTTTTGAGATTTGTGAGGGAGAATTCTCAAATAGGTACTTCAGGAAGCTGTTGACTAAGTACCCCAAATGTGTAAAATATCTTCCTAAATCTATGTCACTTTCGAAGCAAACTTATAAAACCTTAGTTTGTTTGCTCGCTGGTTTTTTCGTATTAGACGGTCTGATAGCAATTTACAATGAAGAGACTCCGATACTTCGCCTTGTATTGCTCTCTCTACTCTTGACTGCGAATTTTGGTTGTCTCATAGGAGTGCTATTTGTTCTGAACGTCCAAGGCCTGAGAAGAATCCTGCAGTGGTGTGAAAAGCAGAGCATCTCGAAGGACTTTGCCAGTTGCTCAAAATCATCCGAAAAATTTTTCAAACGTATTCTCGGCCTCGTAGTGTTGTTATTTGTATCAGCTTATGTCGGGCAGAGTGTGATCAACAGCGCTTGGAACAACAAATGGACTCTGGCCATCCCCATCCCATTATTTTTCTACCCAGTGACGGATTTCAGAAGCTATTTTGTAAACTTTCTGGTACAAATCACGACAGCAATTACGATCGCTCTCGCTGTCGCTGGCTTCATTGGATCCCTAGTGGTGTGCGTGCAGTTTGAGATGACAGAGATAGCTCTCATAACCAAAGAGACAAAGAAAATCGAGCCCGAAACTGCCTCTTCCAAGATTCAAGAGGTCGTGAAACGCCATATTGTTTTAATCGAGTTTCAATCACAAGTTCAACTTTTGACGGCGCCCATGCTGTTAGCTTACGACCTTGCGAGCATTGGCTGCTTCCTCGTGCTCTGGATTACGTTCATCATAGCCAAGCAGGAATATACCGTGGGGATCTCATGCTCAGGGTTTTGGTTCATCTACATCGGAATCATCTATTTGAACGAAATGAAAACTCAAAAACTAATGGACTTGGGAGAGGCGTGCTTCGATTTGGACTGGGTCAATATGACACCTAGAAATAGACGGTGGACCAGCTTCATTATTATTTTTATGAACCGTCCCATTCAACTGAAGGTGGGGCCTTTTTGTGCAGCGACTTTGGAGCATGTCTATTTTCTAGTGAACAGAAGCATAGCGTACTGTTTATTCTTTGATAAACTGCTCAGGAAAATCACAGGAGAAGCTTCCAACTTCGATTAAATATAAATTAAAACTTGTACATATTTTTTAAAATAATAAAATGATTAAGTTTTTAAAAATAATTTAGGTAGATATATACTAGCAAATTAGCAAAAATAAATTAATAATGGAGTTCTAATACCTTGAAGGTTGGAAGGTAGTATAGCTCCACTTGGTAACAAACATATCTAATAATACCTTTAAATAATAATATGAATTCCATAGAAATTCCGGATAATCATATAGGAGACTGCTGTGGCTTTTGGACTCTTCAAAGAGCAACTTTCTCTTTCTGGGGACTAACTAGAGAAATTAAACAAAGTTCTCGACAAAAATCCGGATGTTAATTTCTTCAAGCAGATGCCTGTAGATAAGAAAATATTAGCTGAATTTGCCTCGATGACATCAATCGCTGTCGAGAGATCTTTTTCTATATACAAATACATACTTTCTGATCGACGACATTCATCATCCGACGCATCAATAACGATGCTTAATGTTATTTAATTCAACAATTTCATTGACGATACAGAAATCTATGTAATAAATGAAATAAACCACTTTTCTTCACAAAGTTATTTGTTTTTTTCGATGAAAAAATTAACAACTGTTTATGAGTCCTCCCTTAACTTTGGTTCTATCTACGGGCCAGCTCAGAAATAAGAATCAATGATATCTCTAGCTGGTAAGTTATCGCTTCTTTGATTGAATCTTGAAATTTGAATTTGTACACGCAAACCTAGTATATGATAATTTTAGTCCTAACAAAATCTCTTTGTGGGATAGTGGCCATATTTTAGAATGTTATCGTTTTGAGAATCCCTCGAGAACTTTTAACATATAGCTAGAAGAAGAGAAGAAATTTTGAGAAATCGTATTGAATTCTAAAATACCTCAAATTTCTGCCGGATCGATATCCGTAACTTTTGCCGCATCCGGTCAGAGTTTCGGCAGAATGATAAGTCTCCATAGTCATCCAATTTTCAGTCAAATAAAAATTTTAAAGGAAGTTACTGAAATAGGGGAGACACCCTCGTGGTTACGTTCCTGAGTAAAAGGATAATTAAATTCCATAACTTGTATTTGTCTGGCCGAACTTCAAGTTGGGATTCGGTGCGAAAATTTTATATGAAACAGCAAAATTTGCTTCCAGAGTCGGAGCCTATTTTATAACTGGCTAACATGACCGTCTAGTTTGATTTTCATTCATAAAATTTCTCTTTCATCAACAAGATTTGCTATAAAATATAAACGGCTATGTTGTCAGCTCTCTTTTGAATTTCAAAAAAAATATATTAAACGGCCATTTCAAACTGACTTTTGATCAGCTGCGAGTGTCTCGTACATTGTATGGCAGCTGTGCAGCGCGGCTTTGCATCTGCCTCCTGTACAAGCAATAAAGTCGAGTAAAATTATCCGCGAGTGAGACGCGAAAAAAATCAAAATAATCGAATTTCCACGGGAAAAGTCGCATTTAATTCACCAAAGTAGTGTTAATCAATGAGTGAATACTTCATCTTTACATTTCCAGCCGCATTTATTGGATACAGCATCTTTTGAAGTGAAAAAGTAGTGAAATTAGTCCGCTTGGAGAGAATTCATACAAAACACCCATTTCTTTTTGTTTTCCAAAAAATCACGCCTAAATATCGTAAAGGCAGTTCTAGCAGTGCAGAGTATTGAAATAGAAAACCACAAGGTTCGGGGGATCGCAGTGAAAGAAAACCCGCCCGAACACACCCTCCAGCCATATCGTCTGGAGTCGCGAGTTGTTGGCGAAAAGTGTGCAAATTGTACGAGTGCAATCAGCCACGAAATAGGATACGCAGGCGATGCACGAAAAGCAGTGAGAAGAGTGAAAAGAAGCCAACATGTTCAATTTTATGAAAAAGGCGGGCGGGGCTGAGACGGGGGACGACAAGGAGCGACGAAAGCGCGACAAGAAGCTCCGCAAGGAGGCCAAAGGCAGCAGCGGGAGCATGAGTTCGGAGGAGCTGCTGCGGCTGGACGAGGTGCGGCGCTCCCTGAAGATCCGGGGACGGCGGAAGGAGAAGGAGAAGCTGCCGAGCGGTATAACGGCGGATTACAGCAGCTTTTTCGCCAACATCGACACGTCGAATGACCGTGAGCTGGATCGGGGCACGGAGGAGATTCTAGCCACCGCAAATACCACAACGTACATAGATAGTAATGGCGACCTTGTCGAGAAGATTCATCTTACTACGACGGCTATTCATGCGGGAGCCGGTGGGTCCTCGTTCTCGCACTCAGACACGAGCTCCGAGACTTCGAACAATTCCACTGGCAATAAGGTGAGTTGGTCTCGGTTGGCTCAGGCGGGGAGAAAAGCAGTCTTGTATAACTACGAGATGTAGGCACCCGCGGTGTCGGGCGCAAGTATTGACTCAGTCAATACTTGACTGCATATTTGGAGCTTATTTATCAAATGTTTTTTGCAAATAATTACACATGAAGATTGATTTTTGAAATATCTCCATGGGAGTTTTTTTCTCCCCCTTTCACTTTTTAAGTTTGTTTTCCTAAAAACTGAAAATCAGTATGTTTAAATTTATTTCTTAAGTTCACATTTGAACTTTTGTTTTGATATTTTTAAATTGACATCGGAATACCGAATCTTGGATATGGATGATAATAATAACAAAAAATTAATTTTCATCAATTTTTCGTATGGGATAAAAAAACAAAAACAAAATAACCTAGCAAAAAAATTATGTTTGCAAAAAAATATTTTAAATTCTTGTTAAACATATTAGAAATTTTCGGTGATCTATAGGTTTCAAAAATCATTTTTTCAAGCCAGTGCAGATAAATATTTATAATCGTAATTGTTTATTGGAAATTTTCATTAAGTTATTTATTTATTTATCCTATAAGAAGGAATAATTTTGGCTGCTGAATAACTGGTGTCAAATGTATAGGTTCAGTCCTTGGAATAAGAAGACTGCGTTTGGCTTAATTTAAATATAAAAGTCACGAAAAATACTTTTAGAAAAATTATAGAAGCAGTTACAATATGTTCATTGTTATTGCTTGTTTATTGTCATTCACAATTCTTTATTTTCTTCTTCCTTAAACTACATTTTTCATGTAAACAAAATTAACGAAGGAAGCTTTTTGGAATTCTTGAAAGAGCTAAAAGCAGTTTCAAGTTCATGTCACGAAATTTTGACGACTTGACGAGGGTCTGGGTGTGATATCTGCGAGTGCTTAGAACCTGATTCGGGCCAGCCACAAGGCCAGTCACTGCCATTTGAAAGGTATAGTGGCAGAAAAGCGTTCCATTGACTCAAGTTTCCGTGTCCGTACATGTGTGTCTATGAAGTGGCCATCTATTGGGTGTACGGCGAATGCCAGTGGTGTGTCGAATTACGGTTTCATGCGCGACTGCAGGCTGATCTGCATCGCAGGCGCCAGATTGTAATTGGAGCTAGGCATTTCGTTCCTAATCGATGTTCTTAATTTAGATTAATGGGGAACTCGAAAGCATGTGAGAATGCATAATTTGGACTAATTTCATTGGAAACCCGTCCAGCCGAGGTTTAATGGGTGTTCTGGAAAAGCCCCGAAGCGCCGCAGGAATCGTACATTATTTGATCTGTTTCGTATTAAATAGCCAGCGAGCAAGCCCACCTCTAAACCTAAATAACTGGCATGCGATATGTGTGACATGCCGTCCCCGGCTCGAGACTCGTGTAATTTATGAATGCAAATGCATAACAAAACAATTGACTCCACGAGTACGTGCGTTGATGTTTTTGTTTCGGTTCTCTTTTTGCCGTTTCTCAACTGCCAGCGTCAACCTCACCACTCTTCATTTAATTACGTTTCTTTTTTATTCCTATTATCACGTATATCGCGTTTCAAAACATCATTTTCGACGTGCGTGGTGGGAGCAGACTTTCTTTCTAACGAAGAAGTTAATTACGTATGAGTATAACATTCTTGGTAGTGCGAGAATGAGTTGTGGCGGAGCGGCGACACGGCTTCTCGTCCCACCCAATCTTGATTCTTGACCCAGAAGAGACTCGCGATGTCGAGGCGAAGTGTGAATGAGCGATAGATCGTAATCGTGTGTGTGAGTGATCGAGCATTGGGTCAATGAATTATAAATTGGTTTATTTATTTTTTGTTAGTGGTGCTTCGTACGATCATCTTATTCATTCACTCGACGTTCAGGGGTAAAGCCCGGTGTGTTTTACTATCGCTCTGAATTTGCAATTTTATGGAATCCGATGAAATGTCCATTTAAGCCACCATTAGGGGTGAACGAGATAAGGCTTTATCAAGACTTAATGACTTAATTTTTTATTTGCAGTCGTTAAAATGAATCATTTTGAATCTCCCAGAAAATTTAAAAAATAAAAAAGAATATTTTTTTAGCCCGACAAACAGATATCATTTCATACTGCGCTCGAGAGCGCGGCAAAAGTAATGTTTATTTTTAAGTCTTGCGAGCCAAAAGCAGATCTCGTCGAGGTTGAGTAACTTTAGACAGCCCGTACACCTCCATATGACGTATGTGTATCCAAACGAGTCTGTTGGACGGCACACGGCAGCAGGCGAGTTACGGTAATTTTATGTAAGATAAAAATATGCACATGCTTGAGGTTGGAGTTGTAAAACTAGTAAATACTCGTACTAGTCTCATAGAAAAGTAAATGTTTTGGAACATTGGTGCCAAGTCGTCAATTTCGTGGATGGTAATAATAAAAGAAGTTGATGTTAATGAACTCTGATTGCTGGATCGGTACTGTTGATGTTGCTATGACTTTGGAGAACTCGAAGAACATTCTTGGGATGTTACGGTGTCATACTAACTGTTAGTAGAGTAAAAGATATGTGATGTGAAGAATTTTAGTATCAACTTAAAGATAATTAAGACCGTCTAAAAGACGCTTGATTTTTGTTCTTAAAAACTAAATAACCTTACAGCTAAGCCAGCAAGCATTATTAATTTGCAAATTGAAAATAGAGCTGGGTCACTTTTTTGGGAAAGTTTTTACTTGTGGTTCTCTCTTCTGCTTCAAAAATTTTCAAATTGCACATTTTCAAACATTTTGAAAGCAGTCTTCTTTAACTTAAAGGATCACTAAAAGATGACTAAAACTTGAAGGTTGAGCGCAAGCTCTGCCATCCATGAGATGACTCTGTTATGGTTTTGATCTAGAGTTGTTTTCGGGAATTCCCGAGTCGGGAAATTTCCCGGGAAATGAGTCATTTTTTATATTCCCGATTCCCGGGAAAGAGATGTAATTCTCGGACGGGAATGACATTTAAGTTTCCATCTCCTTTGTCGATTTTTAAGTTGCCCTTTTGGAGCTTAATTTATTACCTGAGCGGAAGGAAGAATCATCATCCAGAAATTACAATTTTAGCTGCAGAAGAAGCGTTGTATTTGTTGTTTCAAGAATTAAAAAAGCAAGACTCTGTTATAAGCCGTCAAATACTTACTAACATCAAAATGGAAATGGAAATGGAAAAGCGAAGAGAAAAACTTTTGGTCTGTTTGCTCAAATATCTTCACAACACGAGATTCACTAGTAGCTTTAATAAGACAGAAGACTCGTTTTTTCATCTGGTTTCAAAGAATGAAATGGCTAAAACAGCTAAGGAACTAATTTTGAGACTCGTTGAAGAAGAAACCAATGTGCTAAACACAGCAATCCCAGTAAACGAAGCTTCTAGTTCTGTAGCTGCTGAAGAACCGATATCTCTGGAAGAAAAATTACGTTTGGCTGACATGCAGCAAACAACTACTTTAGTTAGAAACACTGATGAATAACGAGCAAATGCCATTTCAGTAACTGAGGAAAGGACTTCACTTCTAGATAAACTTTATAAAGCTGTATTGACTATAAAGCCCTCGACAGTTGAGAACGAAAGAAACTTTTCGGTTGAGAACGCGAATGCGGGATTCCATTCTAAATGCTTTGTGCTTTTTAAAAACATTCTTTGTCTACCATGATCAATTAAATATAAATGAATATAAAAATGCTTTTAGTGAGGATTGGGGTTAGATTTTAGGTGTTTACAAATTTTCCCGATTCCCGGGAATTCCCGGGAAAATGAGATTTTAGTTCCCGATTCTCGGGAAGCTGAAAACCCCGGGAACCGAACAAGTCTATTTTGATCGCCTCTACACTTAAATAAAATCTGACAGGAAACTACCATAAGAAAGAGCCAGAGTCTAAAAGAGGTGAGACCTTGAACGAAATATCCGACTCGATGCAAATGCGAAGTCAAGGCCCCGATCATTGATCGCATGCCAAAAGTGAGTCACTCAGGGGTGTAACTAGATGAGGTTTGAAAGCTTTTGCGTTAACGCGTCCTCTTTCAAGGCTCCATCGCTGTTCCACATCACAAATCAAGTTCAAACTAGAGTATTAATTGCAAATTGACCGCAGTGAATGCCTTTTATGCCAGCTTAGTGGGTTCTTAGCGTTGTCCATTCACGATTACGGTCGTGTTGGAGAGCAACAATGTAACAAATCAATCAAGATTTAATAATAAACCATAACCAGACCCATTAACAATGGGTTTGTTCTTGCGCTTTTTTTCTCAAAGCGTCAGACTCCCTCGCGATCCGGCACACGCGAGAATAAAAGCGAATTAACATTTTGCATGCGTACAAAAGAGCGTGTCGCGCGACCAGATTACAGAAAAAGTGCAAAGCAAGGTGATGTCATAATTGATATTCATTGTTTTTAGTTGGTGCATTTTCCTCATAGAACAATTAAGAGCACCTGGCATGGTCTGTTTGTCTGTAAAAGCCATATTAGAAACATATCAAAGCCATAAGGTCTCGTTTGATCTCTTTGACTGTGGAAATAAAACTTAATAAAAATTTCAAAAAGTTAGAACGGTTTTGATTAATTTTATTATTGCTGCTTTAATCTTTGATGCCATGTTTTCAATTGACCCGGTATGTGACGTCGGTTTTGTAGGTCAGTCTGTTCTGAATAATTTGGATCTTGTAAAAGAGTCACTTGACTATACAAGTCCCCCCAAAGCCATGATCCCCACACACAGCTGAAGTCTCGAGGCGATTTGTCGCTCTACTCCTCTTCATCTCCTCTTTTGCTCATCTCGTCATCTGTCTGGGGCTGTCAGTGAATATAAAAGTAATGCACGAGCAAAATTTATGTCTGTAATCTTTATTGTTATTATAGTTTATATCATCATCGTCATAATACCGGCATTGTGTTAATACCTACTTTTCCCATTCATTCACAAACGATGGCTATGTGGTGTTGCGTTATGTTCATCAACAAGTGATTTATGGCTGTAAGAAAAATTTCAAATTGCAAAAAAGCTTAAAATGTGTGCGGCACCTTCTTCCCTGGTATTTATTGAGGACCTTAAAGGAGGATCGTGCAGACTCATGCTACGTAGCTTATTAGACTATTTGTAAAGTTAAGCTAAAAAACTAACGACTTTCACCTAAATCTTTCAAATTATAGATACTCGAATCCTAAAAAGTCTAGTTCAAAAAATCTCCCTTACAGATAAACGATACTTCAAAAATGTTGTTCGCTAACAGACAGAATACGCATATTTAATAAAGAGCTTACTCTTACGAAGTACTGTGCTAATTTTCTGAAGTCAGAGCTGCGCAGAACAGAATAACGCAATTGTGATGATAAATGTGTAAACATTAAAAATGTAACGGGAATGATAACCAAGCGAGTGAATGATCAAATTTCAAAGCAGGAAAATACCTTCATGTAAGCATAAATATCAGGTACATGATGATAAAATCATTGGAGCTGGATCGGCGAGCATTTGCGGTTGAGTGATGGATGAGAATTTTATGCATGCGGTGAAGTAAGAAAGCGTGTTTGGCAGCTTGAAGTGTTACCGAATGGTAGCGGATTCCAACGGAAATTGAGAACTGAGTATGAGAAAAGCCAGGCACAACCTCAAAATGTCTTCATGTACAGTACCTAAGTTAAAAAATTATACTGTGAGACTCTCATCTAGTACCTTAGGGCCTGTTCAAATATTATGTTACGGTCTGAGGGAGAGGGTGGTTACTCCGTGGTAGCAGGTACAAAGTCAAGTAGTTGTTTATGGGACAAATCGTGACAGAAAGGGAGGTCTAAAATCTGGAGTTTTTACCGTGACGCAATATTTAGACGACTCCTTTGATAAAACATACCAGAACTTTGCTACTTTTGTGGTCTAAACTTTAACTCAACCTTGAAGCTCTTAGATCCCAGATACTAAGTTTTGAATTGAATCAAACTATTCTTTGGATAGGTTGCCCTAGTCCAAGATACTCTGAAGCTAGAATAGGTTTTATTTTAGTATCAATCATTATTCTCGGTTTAACAAATAAAACATCATTGAGCTACTCGACTTCAGAGAGAATCAAATGTATCGAAACCGTCGTCATAAACGTTCATCGCAATTAGAATTCTCGTCAGACCAACTGATTTATTACACCTCGGAGACTGTTTATTTTTTCTTGCTTTCCCCCATTCCGCTGCGTTCCCGTGACTTCAAGCGCACTCTAATAACACCAAAAACAACATGCACTCGTAATACGCTTTGATCTCGCAACTCCACCAGAAGCGTGAAAGCGACCCGGAATTGCATAATACTCTCGATAATGCACTCGGCAAAATTCCAAGAATGCCACCTCGTTTTCCGCTCTCTTTCTGCGTTCCATTCTCTCAAAAAAGGTCGGATTCTGGGGAGATGCAGCTGATTAAAGTCGCTGAGATTGCTCTTGAAATTTGTTCCAAGCGCTCCGCTCAGTGCAGAGTCCGCAGATCAACGACTTGTTTGTATATTTAACGGTGATGCCGGTATTCGGTTGTTTGCATATTAGCTCGCTTAATGTAAAACTTACTGTACTGAGCTGCTGGCACCGCTGGCTCTGGGTCTGCAGAAAGTGCATAGAGAGGTCTTATCTGATGATGTTGTTTACAGTAAATAAAACACACGAAAGAGGAATAAATCGCATTGACCCGCGATTGGCCCCTGCTTGGGTGGCATCGACGTCAGATGGGGACTTTCTTTTGAGAGTCTGGAAACAATGCGCTGGCTAGAGCTTGTTTAGCAGGTGAAGTCGTAAATTGACGGCGGGAAATCAGATAAAGCCCAGTGTGGAGGCATCGAGATGAGTATCAGAAACTGGGTGTAATTGAAGAAGACAAGCTCTGACGCTTTCTTGCTCCATCCGAACATGCCCTGTTCCAGAGTATGCCTTCATCATAATTTGTAAATAAATGTCAACTTTTGAAAATTGAAGATTTAAGACTTTTGGGGGATTCAGACGGAAAACCGGCATATGCAGCATTTATCTGCCTCTTTTTGCACTACTATGTGAGTATCAGAACTGCGAGACAATGATTACAGGCAATAATTACTGTCTCCGATGACGCAGCAAATAGTGTGAAAACAATGTGTAAAATGCATGAAAACAGTTAGATACTGCAAAGTGGGGTCTTTGCAGGTTTATCGCAATGCATGACGGTTGCGGGAACAGGCTTTTAACCTAATTGCTGTTTACTTTGGAATGGCATTTAGCAAAGAAGTACGGGTGATCAGAGTCAGCTTTTGCTCTGCTATGCACGCAATTGACAGGTTCCGAAGGTCACAAAGTTCTATGGTGTGTTGCAGGAAATGAACAACGTCGAAAAGGGAAATGAATGATTTTGCAGGTTTCAGATGACGACGTTACATATGCAGATTTGAATCCAATAAATGGAGTCTTCTTGGATTCAGAATCAAATCAATGAAAAAGATCGGATTCTGGAGAAACAGAATTTTTATTTTATTTGTTTCTTGAGCTCATGGGTCACTATAGGATCTTTGGGACCTGCGTGACCCTCTTCCCCACCCCCAATCTATCTTTATTTCTTGATATTTTAGCACATTTTTTTTTCAAAATTGTGCTTTTGTCCACGGTTTGCAATTTAAGCAATGATGTCCCGCTTTGGAGGCTTATAGCTCCGAAACTAAGGGTCAAAAGAGCCAAGTTATCAATCCAGTCGACTGGAAAGTGTGTCAAGTTTCAAAATCGAAAAAAAAATTGCTCGGAGGACCCCCGGAGGAGCAATACATTGCCCCAAAAACCCTCAACTTTGGAAGCTGATTGCGAGGCTCTCAGGCTATGTTTCTGGTAAGTTAGAGCATTCCAGAATCCTTGGAGCCTAAAGAATCTGCTGATACCACATTCGACCTCCTTCATGGGCGGGGAGGACCGGAAATAGCGAGGATGTCGAGGACAAATCAATTAAAATCACGAACTTGGTGGTTATTCCTGGCAAGCCGTAGCATTTTGGAATCCTTGGAGCCTAACAAATCTGCTGATACCACTTTTAATCCCCTTAATGCATCATTTTTGAAAAAAATGTGCTTAACTTCGCATTTATGCAAGTTTCTTTTTCCGGTTTTGATGACTAAAAAAATTGATGCCCTTGAAAATTTTCTGAAATTTGAACCTAATAAATATCCTTTACTTTACATCAAAACTTTCTTCTTTACCGTACTTATAAAAAAGGAAATAAAGAGTAACTGGAGGAGTTAGATAAATAGAGCTTACATGTTTTTAGCCAACTTTCTTCGAAATAACCCACTTGACTGAACTGTCGGTTCTCAAAATTTTCTATTCTCGCGTGAACTCAACCTGCTTAAGCCAATTAAGTCCACTTATTTGGGCAAAGTGACCTGAAGTTCGCCATACCTCGATTTCTTGCACGTCACTCAAGAATTCACATGCTGAACAAACAAATCTTGTCCAGCAGTACAGAAACCCGTATTTTCATTAGCTAAATGACGTTAAGTAAGAATAACAATTGAAAGAATGTGAACATTCACGATAATGATAATAATCAACAAATAATTGAGGACTGAAGTGTAATAACAAGTGAAAGAAGCGTCTTTTTGCACCCGTCTTGCGGACCAGCACCGTTGTGGAATGAGCTCCCGGGCGTGAATACGACGAGCCTACGTGGTTTGTTTAAACTAAACTCTTTCTTACAACCGCTCTTCGGATGTGAGAAATTTTACGACTGCGGGACGAACACGAAAGATGAATTAATCTTCTCTGTTCCCATTGACCTTATTTCAGGTACTTTCGCGCGCGTTTTCATGCGTTTCTAAAATTAAATTCGCACCAAACCCACATGCAACTAATTTCGATTCATTAAGTCGGAGGTGTGCTGTGATGCTATTTGGAATCGTGTTAACATTTATTTTGCACACTTTCATTGTTGTCAACGGCTTCGACACCTGATACTATTCATGGGCTACGTGAAACCGTAATGAGGTTGCTAACAAAACGATAAGACGCACGTCGATTGCCGCAAAAAATGTCCATAAGATTTATAAAGCGTAAAAAGTTGATGAAGAGAATACAAATTTCAGGTAATGAAGAAACGTGATGATTGAGTGTTGGAAGAGGAACCGTTGTTCGAGTATTTTAAATTTCACCGCAAGTGTGAGTGTGGTCAAGTTCAAGGAAACAAAGTACATACATACGACAGACCTTGTTTAATGTTTAAGTGCCCTAAATAAGCAGATGATTTTGTTGATTCGAAATAAGATTAATATGACTGATCAAAGAATCTGCAATTTGAGCAGAATTGTCTTTAGAGCCTTATCAGGTTAAATTTAGTTAGTATCCTGAATAGCAAGAGTTCGAGGTCCTCTAACCTGTGAAATGTTTATAGTTTTGGTGTGGTCATATAGAGCCTTTCTTGTCTTTATTTTCCATGACCATAATCAAAAGTTGCTGTCAAATACTTTTTTTTTGCATTTATAGGTGTCAGGTTCTATAGAAATTTTGTATGGTTGCTCTGTATGGTGCAGACTTACACTCTTAGCATTTGAGACACACTGTTGCCATGAAATAATGTCACCTTAAGAAGCTCACTGAAATTGTATTTTTGGTACTTCTCTTGAAGTTTTCAATTAGACGTTACAGTTCCCAGTCTGAAGCTACCAAGCTCATGCTGATACCTGATTGGAGTATGCACATGTTCTAAATCAGTGATTTCGCCTCTTTCTCTGACCAGCTCTGTCTTTATAATGATGTCATCGAGCGAGAAGTGTGCATGTGGATCTTATCAGATGTGACATCGAAGTCGCATTCCATGTATGCAAGGGAAATCAATTATGTCGGGCTTTTACTAACTAAGCATATCGTATCGCGATGCTTCCGTCGCGATCCAAAAGGGGCTCATCCACAGCAGATACATTAATGGTCAAGAGCGAATGAATTGACGGAACTCAAAATAAGCTCTTTAAAATGGAAAAATAAGCCAGATGGTACGAGACTCTGAATTTAACAAAGACCAAAAATATTCTTTATAAGTGATTTTTATTTTTGCTTAATTTTTTACTTTTAGTTTTTGAAATGTGAACCTCCTCCCTCTCAGTTTCGAAAATGATATAAAAAAGAAATGTCCGAATCTAAACTAGTCAAGGACATTTCATCACCAATATTTTCGATATCATCGTTTACTCATTCTGATAGCAAATAAAATGCGTCACAACACCTGATAACGCTATAGGGATTGGACGATGGGCGATTTCCACAGAACATGATTTCTTGATTTGATAGCCAGACAGCAAACACAGGATTTATTTGTTTGGACATTTTAGGGTCATGTACTCGTCTCAACAAACATTTCTTCTTACTTCATTTAATAAAATATACATCCAAGCGAAACTCGAACAATCGAATCATTCATTTGTTATGTATGGTAGTAAAATAAATCAGGCAAAATGGTAAAATTTTGGTTACAAAACTTCCAAAGTTATTTTCAAACGTAATATTAACTGTGATTTGACTGTTTTTTTTTATGTTGAGTTTTAATTTGTTTTTAGATTGAACTTTTAAAACAATGTTTACTTCCTTATCATATGTATGTAGTAGTTAAGTTAAGTCAATCATAAAAAATCGCAGGAATTTAAATGTAAAATGAAACTTTTCAGGATTTTTTTAAAATTAATGAAAAGAGTTCCTTAATTTCATTATCATATAAAAAATTTTACTCTAAGATGATGATTTGATTACAAAAATCTTAGTGGAGGGCAATTTTCTCACAGAATAATGCTTAAAAAATACGGACAATTTATTTTTGGTTTTTATCTTAAAACCTTTCAAACTAAGAAGCATTTTAGATGCTATAGTAAGAAGCAAAACTGATTCAATGTTTTTGAAAATTACAGTTTATAGTGAATATTTTTCTTTGTGTGCATTTTTTTGGGGTTTTTCTTCTTTTCGGTACTAAATAGAGTTTTTTGATTGAAAAAATAGAGAGTTATAGTTGTTTTGGCAGAACGTTTAGTGTAGCTACCTCATTGAATCAGTTTTGCAACACTCTTAAAGTTAATTCAAAAACACATTATTTTTAATATTTATTTGAAAGACCTGTATATATTTTTACTTGTTGGACCCGATAGGATCAACTTTCATAAAGTTTACGTAAATTTTCAGCTGAAATAGTGTTCCATGTGTCCTAAACTCGTGCCCAAAGGTCATGAGTGCTTGTGGGGGGTCCCAGGTACTAAGAAAGCTTAAAAAATTTGTAAAAAACCCAAATACAGACAATTTATTTTTGGTTCAAACTAAGAAGCATTCTTGATGCTAGCTCAAAGATTAAAAATGTTTATGTCAGAGAATGCGATGATGGAATGACGATAAAAACTGCAGACACAGAAATGCCGGTTTAATGAACTGCGCTCGTTAGCACCTCGTCTGGATTTTGTCACTCTTCCTCAAATTTCAGTTTATGGACGTCAGAAGGCGTTCAAGAGTAATCCCTCCTTATTAGGACCGTCTAAGTCGTTTCTCAAATGGTATCTTTTTTGCTTTCAGAGAGTGCTGCCTCCGGTTCCGCCACGTCCTCCCAAGAGAGGCATCCTCAAGGGTCCCCGGGTGAACATATCCAACATCTCAGAAGAGGTCTCAACCGACCCCCGCACGCTCCTCATGCGCAACACCCTCCAGAATGAGCTCATCGCGTACCAAAATCTGCCATCTCTAAACTCAAACGACAACCTCAAGGTGGACGAGTCTTACTCACCCCAGATGGGCCACTTGCACGTGATGACCTCACCGTCACCGTCAGCCGAGAGCCTAACGGACACCACAAACTCCTCGTTTGCCACGCCGCCGTTCTCTCTAAGTCCCGTTGGCGAGTCGCAGGGCAACTACCCATGGGCTCGCGTCCAGACCTTCGATGACGTCAGTCTGCCCCTCCCACCAGTGAAGCTTGTGGACCTCCCAGCCCCACGAGAGCTCGTCATCTCGCGCCAGAAGACCCCTCGAAACGATTTTGGGTTCAGTTTGCGCAAAGCCATCGCGGTGGACAGGTCCGAGTCACTCATGATGCCGGTGCTGAAGCCCGTAATCTTTGCCGAACCCGGAGCAGGGGGCGGGGCTACGGGACTGCTGCCGGGAGACAGACTTCTGAAGGTCAACGGGACTCCAGTTGAGGAGTTGCCCCGTGAGACGATCATCGAGGCTATTCGGAACAGCGGAGAGACCGTCACGGTAGTCGTTCAGCCGGTAGCGGAGCTCGTGGAGTTGTCCAGACGATGCATGGTCCCATCCACGAGCGACGAGACGGACCGCAGTGCCTCAGTCTCGGACTGCAACACGCTGAGACGGAGCGCGAGCAAGAGGTTCAAAGCCGAGGTAAGTAACTTGAACATTTTTCAGCAGAGACATAAACCAACTTGAATAAGTACATACACGAACCAAAAGCTAACTTGTACAAGTTGCTTGTTTGAAAATAGCTGGAGGACGTGTTTATTCAAAATCAGCCTGAAATCCGCTTGAAAGTAGAACCGAACTTAAGATTTTCAAGATAAAAGGTACTCCAATGTCTTCAAAAGTTATAATTAAATAATCACTGGGGTTCATTCGATTAGATTCGATCCAATTACTCTGGCTCATGTAATAATTTGCATATCTCCATGTAGTGGCCGCCAATCATGCTAAGACAAGCGTGCAATTCAATATTGATTTCTTATTCGCTCCGGCCAAATCACCATTATATTATCTGCACCATTAATCAACTTGTAGAACAGCCATTTTCAATAAATACACACAAATAATGACGTTATTAGGCAGTATTTGATTGCCAGGTTGCGATTTTGTGGGTTGACATGCTGCTACTTTTTTATCGCTCGCCGATACAGAATTCGAATACTGTCTTCTCTCCTTCAGGGATAATGTCAGAAGCGCGGGCGTTTCCATTGCCGGACCATGAGTGACACCACATGGTCAAAATCTCAAAATTTAATTAGCGAGAGAATGCGGAGCGAACGTAGCAGCAGCAGACTTGTTGTTCTAATTTCCAGCCGCGCTCTGGCTAATCGCGTCTGAGTACCACTACAAAAGAACACAAAACATGTTCCTTTGTTTCACTTGCAAGATTTATTTATGTTTTTTTGATTTGGACAACCTATGCAAACATTGGGTATTTCGCAAAAAGCTTACTTGGAGGAAATATACTCGGATTCGGCATGTTTGAATTATGGCTCTTGAAATTTCTAGAAATAAGGTGTATTAAGTGGTTTCTTTGAAGAAGTAACTCACTTCTCCGGTTCTTGAACCGATTTGGAGAGTTTCGGTGCGTACCATGGATGCAAATCAATCCAGCAACTTCTGGAACTTTAAACCCTCCAGCGTGCCATTGAATAGTGCGAGTCCAGTTTTGGGAGCTCGGCTGATTTTCTTTTTGAGAAAATAATATAAATCGTAAGTCTAAATTGCAACTTTCTATTTATGGTGATTTTCGTCAATTATTATTATTATCATATGGTATTTGTCAATTAAATTTTAAGTGAATGATGATTCAAATAGAAGGATAAAAATGTTTCTTCTGACAAAATATACATTTGAACCCAGACTCTGAAATCAGACACACAGATTGCGTTTTGTTAACCAAATTTGGGTGATTTGAATCCTGCATTGACTTTGAGACAAATTTGTCATAATGATATATGAAGTGTGTCTGAGGTCTGCAATGCAGGCAAGAAAGACAAGAGCTCGAATGCAATTAGTGCTCCATGTTTTGCTGATTTCGCGACAGCCCGCTTGAATTTAATTTATATGCACAATGTTGAGGCAGAAATGTGTATCGATAGTGCTACACCTTTGTTGACCCTCTGGGTGTCAAAAAGGGCTCAAATGCCTGCCAGCCGACCGGATTATGTGGTGACTTTTGCGTCCGAGACTTACATTGTAGTCACAAACTCTGGGGTATCTCTTTTGCAATCTCAATTTGCGCCGTGTGGAAACATTGTAGACGGTGTGAGTGCTCATTAATATAATCCCACCTGACCAATCTGATCCTGTTTCTAGTATTCGCTTCATGTTGTCGCTCATGCTAATGAGGGCCATTTTAGGAAGCATTGATTAATTCAAGATATAACCGAACTCATAGTGTGTCGATTTGAGGTTGAGGTGATTAAAAATACATAAGAGTCACGGTTATGCCATTTCTTTGGAATGAGTGTTACGGGTTGGAATAGGGTGGGTCAAGGCTAAGCAAGAACCCAAAAGTCGACCTTGAAAATTGAACTGAAATTGCTCTTTTGATCGACACAAATCTTAGCTAAATTTATCCCCCATCCATACAATATCCATACTAGAATACAACTACTAGCGGTTTTTTATTTCTGAAAATGAAAAAGACTACGCTTGTAAATTTGGACCAAGCACCTCTTGAGAAAAACAACAAAAATTGATGTACGTTTGAGTGACTTTATTCAACAACATCCACAATGTAATTTTCGAAGGTCAAAATTCGTTTTCTGGACGAAAAGATGTCAAAAACTTACAAAACAGAAGACAAAAATGATGTGTTAAATCATCAAGAATAATAACATTGAAAACAGTTAAGCTTTGAGTAAGAAGCAATTCAAAAACTTAAATTTGCGACGACCACGTGACCAGGTTGTCATATTTGCCTCTCATGTTTGCCATTAATTGTGTTGTGCTTCTTGGTGCAGATCGCTTCTTTTACTTCTAACATAGAACTTTTCGTCGTGGCTCGGAGCAGAGTATTTCCATTTCCATCCATCCGTGTTGAAAAAATCCATCTCTAACATCTACCAAGCTTTATAGGTTAAAATTTAATCATATCGCCTATCATAAGTGCTGTGTTGTAAGCTCTTTTGAAAATATTAGAGTACCAATCCAGGGTCATGTCGTTGACACCTCCAGCTTTGAAAACAATCGTATTTTGCGACATAGACAGAAATATAATGAAGGCTTTCTGATCCTTAGCAGGTAAATTGTACCAATCAACAGCATAGAACGAATCACTTAACTCATCAAACTAGAAGTGGATTAAGAATTGTATCAGGCAATAATGATTTCAAAAACTCTTCTACCTTTTCAATAAAAGCCTCGTTGAATAGGACAACAAATCCAAGACCCAGCATGATTGACAGTCCTGGAAATATGCGTGCAATACCACTGGGATCGAGATGGACTATAAGCCAACAAGTAAACAGGGTCACATTTGACTGTATTTCTATGAACAGGAAAAATCCACTTGAAACATCTGTGAATTCCTGAAGAACTCTGAAATCAAGGAAACAATATCTTGAGACAAAGCCATTTTAAATTTAAATTCTTCACAAGTTTAATAAATTTTTAGATGTCTTTTGTTAATGTCGAAGGCCAATAGTGAATTCATTAAACAGATGCTCTAATGAAAATATAGCAACTAGAACCATACCAACCTTCTTGAAACTATTGAAAGTTCCAGCACTGCTTCACAAAAATTTTCAAATGAGTAATCTTTTATGATCTTGTGGATTTGTGTGTTCAACTCAATAACACCATCGAAACGTCCCAGCAAATATATCATGGACATAGATAAAGCACAAACTGGACCGAGATATGAGAAAATTACATGAACAGTTCCAATGGTTTGGCTCAACAAGTTCACAAGATATGTAAGGGGTCCGATGGGTTCAAGCCCGAAAATATATATAGGGAGGGGTAACGGGTATTCAGAGCTCTCCAAAAACGTGGATATCAAAAGTCCCAAAAAAATGGCGGAAATAAACGCGAAGAAGCCGATCCCTGTCAAAATCTTTAAGAAGAGTAACGATTCCTTCGCAGACTTCTCGATGATGTCTTTGCAGTATAGTTGAACTATTTGGTTTGTTGTTTGATGATAGTCAAGGGTTTGAAGAACCGCTGAGCACCAAAACGATCGACTATTGATGACCATATGAGCAGCGTAAAATGAACCCAATGTCATGAAGTTGTACATATCTGGAATAAAGTTGACTTGTCAATAAAAGTGACGCAATCAGAAAACGATTTTTCACAACTTACTTCTCGAAAGTGCCAAAAGCCAGTTTTCATGATCAACAAAAACCATTATGCAAAAGAAAATGACATAATATACGGTGTTCGAAAAGTAAATTGTATATAGGGCTTTTTTCCATATCGGAAACCTCGAAAGAAAAGATGTTTCCTCAAAGTCACAATATTCAATTCCAAAATTAACAGAAATAACCCTTTTCAAAATAACTGAAGCTTTATTGTAAGTAATAAGCCTTGACATCTTGAGGTTAGATTGCAGCTAGAGTATATGTAAGACTGAACCTTGTTTCCGTTAAACCTTATCCTTATAATGGACATTTAAAAATTTTTAATCGAGTAGAAATGAATTGAAATAATTACTTCGAATGGAAATATACGCCTGTAAATTTTTAAAATTGATAATTTGAATACGAAACAACTGCGTTTCATTCAAAGATAATTAATGGAACCTTATTAAAATGGGATTGCAATCCTATTTCAATTATTATTATTACGAAACTAATTACTGAGAAAGTTCAAGAAGGTTTTTAATCGTTGTGATTATTTTTCCTTTCTCCTTGGAAATCATATGTATGATATGTTTTATGTGGTCACAGATCACACAACAGTGGCTGAAGTAGCCTAATCGTAGTAGAGCCATGCACTTGCTGTCAGGACCACCATGGCTTGTACGGTAATCTATTTTGATTCATTGTTATGACGAATAAGATTACTACCCAGACCTTTACTGGCTGCAAATAGTGCCAAGTTCTTCAAGAAATATTCTCGGCTACCTTTTCTTTCATTAAACCGTCTAGGAACTTTAGTTTTTGCTGGTCTAAGTGGACTCATGCAGTCTCAGACTATCACTGAGCTTCACGTTACGTTACGGACGTCGATCAGGGGGAGGGGGGGGGGGCAAAAGAGATTGAAAAGATTATCCTTATCTTCTCAGGCTGTCGCCGTGACTAACATAACAGACAGTTTGGTTAAAAAATAAACTGGCTGCCGTTAGGACAGTCGCAATTAGGTCAGAATAAGGGAGTTCATGCCATCCAGAGGACTCTTTCAAGCTATATGGATGGTAAACTGGTCACATATGTTACAGCTGCTTAGGTAGTTACCAGGATGCATTTATTACTTAACTGCTGTTGCTGCTGTAAATTTTTTCTAAATAGCCAACATTTGTCGGGTCAATTTTTTCAAATTGAACTTAGTGGTTTACAGTAGCACGAGCAATCAAAATCCCGCGAAAAAGTAGAAATTTAACATGGGCCTAGGGAGCACTGAAATCACCATTAATAAGAATCACCAAAATAATAGGAATTTATATGTCAACACATATATGTAATTTTATTGAGATCATCATATTATTAAATATTTACATCAAGCAATTTTTAACATTGAAAGCTATATTTGTTGTACTAGTGGGTAAGCATTGCGGTATTATTTATGGTATATGATGCAAATTGTTTGAATTTGAAAAAGCGTCAATTCTTTTGATGATTTTTAGTTTCCACCATCAATGTACATTTGTTAATAGTTGGACACATTTTGAACCGAAAGCTAATATTATCAATGCAAATTATCAGGAAAAGTCAGTTCTTACAACATTGTGAATAACAAAAAATCACTTATTCAATTATTCAAGCGGGTAACAGATTTTTGCTGTATTTTAAAGATAAATAATGGACTAAAGTGTCAGGTAATTTTCCCTGTTTATAAATACCAAAAAGATCTTTTGCTTCCAACCCTTAATAAGACGATTGGGATCTTAACTTTTCTGCTCATATCCTACTTTGCATCCCTGTCAGCGACTTTTTCAAAGATCGAAAAATTTGAAAACTCATAAGCTTCATTTGCCCCGCATCAATGAATAACTGGTGAAACCCAATTAAAGTTGAAGTGGATGGTTTTGGCTTGGTAACCCCTCCACGAAGCTTGTAGATAAAGTTGTTGAGGGGGACAAATTTGCGAAACCTAGATCTTACGAGCTCTCGAGTACGTTATCCCTCAGCAGTTTGCAATAAGGTAGCCTAAATTGATCTATATTTTAAAGACTCATTTAATTGTCTTATTTTAGACCTATGAGAACTCACAATTTTTCAGTGCAAATGGCTGTCAGAATTCTTTCAATAGCCGGACATCACTTATGTTTGGCAATATTTAACTTAATTTTAAGCTATCTTGTTTAACTTCAACTGCTGCAACATCTCTTTTTGATTCTACTCTCTGGTTGGCATTTTTTAAGTTGTATAACTATAATATTCTGGTGCATGTTTGAACCCAAGACCGTCAGTATGGTAATCATTTGCGGAAACCATAACACCACCGGCCGGGGCATCTTTCTCATAGGCTTCATTGCTTTCAAACTTTTAAATCATATCACCCAACATAAGAGCTATATTATAAGCTCTTTTAAAAATATTAGAGTACCAGTCTAGATTCATTACGTTCACACCTCCAGATTTGATAAAAATCTTATTTTGCGACATTGACAGAAATAGGATGAAGGCTTTTTGATCCTTAGCAGGTAAATTGTACCAATCAACAGCATAGAACGAATCACTTAAGTCGACAAACTAGAAGAAATTGGTGATGATTATATTTTGGCTGTGCAATGATTTCTTAATTGGATTAATTACCTTTTGAATGAAAGCCTCGTTAAAAAGAACAACAAAACCAAGGCACAGAATTATTGCCAGTCCTGGAAATATACGTGCAATACCACTAGGATCCAGGTGGACTATAAGCCAACAAGAAAACAGTGTAACGTTTGACTGTATTTCTATGAACAAGAAAAAGCCACTTGTGACATCAGTAAGATTCTTAAGAATTCTAAGAAAAAAAAAATAGAAACAGTTTTTTAGTAAAATATTAGGGTCATGAGTAAAACTTAAGACGAGTGAATGTGGAACACGTTAAAGAAAATCGTCATTTTTATACGGGTGGCGGAGTTTTTCGGAAATTACAATCACAGTGTTTTGACTGGTTTTTCTTTATTTTGCCATTTCGGATTATTCAAAAACCAACAAAATGAAAGCTACACTGTGTGAATAAACATTGCAACCACTATACATTTTCTTGTAAAATGGCTATTTTAATTTAAACTTTGATTGTTTACAATTAATTTTTAAGAATTTTTCTCTCAACTTTACATAGGGTTTACAGTGTTTTAGTGCATTTTCATCAATTTTGAAAAAAATGCACTTATGTTTAGTGCATTTTCATCAATTTTGAAAAAAATGCACTTATGTGTCCGATATGTCTGTTTGTCCGTCCGTCCGTCCGTCCGAGTCGCAAAGGCTCCGAAACTACAAGAGCTAGAGACCTGCGGTTATTGCATGTTGTCATGTATGGTCTGGAGGGTAGGCGAAAGGTTTTGGTTTTTCCGAAAAACTGCCTGGGGGGTAATTAAGGGGGTTTTCCCGTTGTATGAAAGTTCCATATACTTCGTCCGATTGAGCTAAATTTTGGATATGTTATGCATCATGTCAAATCTAGCAAATCATAGAACACATGTTTGCCCCTATCACTTAAGGGGGTGGGGTGAGAGGCCTCCGAAGGGGGGAAAATTTTAGTTGCTCCGATTGAGCTGAAATTTAGAATGGTTGTGTTAAATGACAATTTAGGCAAATTTTTTTTTCGAATCATGGTCTCAAAAATGTAAAATAATGGACTCTGGAGGTTTATAAGAGGCCACCCAAGACTTCCCCTCGCGAACAGTAGGGCAAAATTTCAAATTCAACCGATTGAGCTGAAACTTTGGCAAATGTTAGATAGTATTAAATCCAGCAAAAAGCAGTTCTACAGTAAGTCTCTATGACCCAAGGGTGTGGAGCTGAGGGCTCCCAAAGTTAGCATGAGGCGAAAATTTTGTAACTCCAATCGAACTGAAACTTGGGCAAATGTTAAATGACACTAAATTTAGTAAAATATCCTTCCACATTAAGGCTCTATGGCCTGTGGGATAAAAGTGAGGGGTCCAATAAGTTTCTGCAGTGACGAAATTTAGAACAAAATATTTTCACTTTGACCCAACTTTTGAAACAAGGCCGAATTGAAAATGCACTCAAATACGGTCGTCCTCGACTAAGCTTTAAGCATGATTTTATTCTTTTTGGCTTAAAATAGTATGTTTAATGTCTGTCTAAAATCTAGCAAATCATTGAGCTTCATATGACCTACATAAGTTTCGTCTTCCCGATATCTTTGACAATGCACACTTAATTTTAATCTCTGAATTTGCTTTTACTATAAATTTGAGGACTGTTCACCATTTTATGAGGATGAGAGCTTGAATTTTTTCAACTTTTTTGGGGATCTCTTTCCGAGCTCTATTCATAACATGGTCCGAAAATGAAAAATAACGGACTGGGGGCCTACTGGGGGTCAATCAGTGAAAACTCAAGACTCAGGAAAGGACAAATTTTCACAACCATCCAATTGAGCTGAAACCTTGGCCAGTGTAAGTGGGCATTAAATCTTGTAAAATTTTTTGATCTAATAGTCCGAAGCTGGAGACCCCATAAGTTTCTACAGAAATGGATTTCTGAACAAAAAACTTTCATTTAGATCCAAGTTTTGTAACATAGCCGACTTTATAATGCTCTCAAATGTGTTCCTCACCGACTAAGCTTATCAAATGTTTTTATTAAGTAATGCATTATAAGCCTTAGAGCCAATCCAGAGCAAAATATTCGATTGTAGCTATAAAATTTCATACAAACCTTCGTGAGACCAATGAAAGTTCCAGCACTGCTTCACAAAAATTTTCAAATGAGTGATGTTCTACGATCTTGTGGATATTTTTGTTCAACTCAATTACGCCATCGAAACGTCCTAACAAATATATCATACCCATAAGACCGGTACAAACTGCAGCCAGGTACGAGAAAATAACATTGATAGTTCCAATGATTTGGCTCAACAAGTTCACAAGATATGTAAGGGGTCCGATGGGTTCAAGCCCGAAAATATATATAGGGAGGGGTAACGGGTATTCAGAGCTCTCCAAAAACGTGGATATCAAAAGTCCCAAAACAACGGCGGAAATAAACGCGAAGAAGCCGATCCCTGTCAAAATCTTTAAGAGGATTAACGATTGCTTCGCAGACTTCTCGATGATGTCTTTGCAGTATAGTTGAACTATTTGGTTTGTTGTTTGATGATAGTCAAGGGTTTGAAGAACCGCTGAACACCAGTGTGATCGACTATTGATGATCATATGAGCGGAGTAAAATGAGCCAATTGTCATAAAACCGTACATATCTGCAATAAAGAACTTCAGGGCTTTTTTCTTCAAGAAAAACATACATTAACATAAAAATTAATTAAAGGAAATCATCATGATGTTGTATATTGTAGTATTTGCTTACTTTCTTCGAAAAAATAATGTCATTAAAAATTCTTATCTTTATGGTATGGCCGAGATTTTGAATTCCTCTTCGAATATGGATATATGAAGCATACTTACTTCTAGAAAGCATCAAAAGCAAGTTGCTATGGTCAACAAAAATCATTACAGCGAAGAAAATCCCGTGATATATGGCATTCAAAAAATAAACTGCGAATAGAGCTTTTTTCCATATCGAAAACCTTAAAAGATAAGATGCTTCCTCAAAGTCACAATATTCAATTCCAAAGTTAACAGAAATAACTCTTTTCAAAATGGTGGTAACTTGGTTGTAAGTAATAAGTCTGGACATTTTGAGGTTTGATTCAATACTGAATTTTTTCCGATAAATCTCAGTAGATAATGGAATTAAGAAAAATGCATGTGTTCAATAATGACCCTTCTTTTCCCTAGTAGATATTCATTAAATTTTTAAGCTGGATAATTTCAATATAAGGCATTTAAGGATACTAATGAGTTTAAATTGCGGTAATAGTGAATGAGGGTTTCAATCATTGTAGTGGTAATTATATTTCTCTTACCGATCAGATGATGTTAAAGTTAGTAAAGGCAAGATATTACCTCCAGCCCTCATCGAATTTGCTATATGAAAAGATAAAATTCAAAAATAAATACGTTGAAATCCTGGTCGGGATCAAATCGTAATCAGTAACGGCCTTCCGATCGAGAGGTTGTACGTTCGAAACTCGACCGAGACACTTCTCCTCAACTGTGTTCTTGGTGCAAGCCAAGAATGCGATAGCTATAGCGCGTACGGCAGTATACATTGGGGGCGCTACTGAGGAACTCTTGACTTTGTTAAGGTGGGTCACAATAGGATCTTCGGGACCTATGTGACCTTTGACTCCCAGTAATTTATCTATCTGACTTGATTTAATTTTTTTTTTGATTGCCAATATTTTATTCGTCATTTGTATCAGAAATGGGGCAAAATGCCTCTTCATGCCTTTTCGAGTTTGCTGAAAAGCCCTGGCTTCGAAATTCCTGTTCCCTTCCCACATACTTATGTGCAAATCAATGCTAATGCGGATCACTAAAAGCATGCTAATCCGCCAACCTCGACGTGTTTAGGCAATTCCTTTATCTCCTTTGAATGAACTGTGAAATTAATAAAGTTGTTGCATTGTTAAGTTTCGGAGTCCGCGCATTGCAAGCAGGTGCCTATAAACGTATGCGTTCGAAGAACAAGACCGATAGTAGAACAGAAAAAGTACTTATGAGGAACAAGAGGGCAATCAACGATAGTTTTTCAACTCTTTCTATTCATAATAGCTGACTCTTTGACATTCTTTTGAAAACAAAATTGCTACATTTACAATGAAGTCTCAAATGTACTAGACAACATGGGTAGTACATTTCTTTTAATTGACACGCACGCTTTCTGTACCATTAAGAAGCTGTTGCAGCATTCAGCAGCGCTGTTTGTAGACTAAAAAGATAATGTTCATTGTGTGCATTCATCCATTGAAGACTTTACATGTTATGAGCCTCTATGAGGAGCGCTAATGTGTTTTATCGTAATCCATGTTGTGTAGGCACTTTACTCAAAAATGTATGTGCAGTTTTGTCCATACGTTTCAAAGGGGCCAGTCCAAACATTAGTCTTAGTATAGCTTTCTTAGTACTTTTCAATTAGTGTGAAATTGGGTAAATATGTGACTCAACAATGGGACATACGTGGTGAGGAATGGAAGAGAGCTAATAAACATGCGACCTACCGTCCTACGGTTTTCATTTTTATTTCTTTCTCTCTTTTGAAACGAAGCCCTTTCAATAGATACCATAAACGGAGACAAACTTTCGATTTCGATATGGACTCCAGTAGTTTGTCAGATAGAGAATACGCGGAAGAGAGTGTCTGAGTGGTTGGACGAAAAGTCGTAAATTAAACTGCCTAAATATAAAAAAAGAGTTTATATGCACTTAACGTGCGCTTGGACGTGCTTTATTTCATCTCCAAATTCAACTTTTGAAAGGGTTAAATATGAACCTATGATTTAGTGACAGTTATAAAAGAAATCAGAAATATTGAGGTAAGCTGTAACGTAGCCAGGATCCTCCCAATGTGTGTTGTGACTTGTGACCTGGCATGGAAAAATTCAGTTCCTGCTGTTTGTGAACAGGAAAATTACCAACTTGGCTCATTGGGCTTGTTTTTGATTTATTTTGGGCGAAAAAATGTCAATATCATTTGATAAAAGTAAACATTTTGGAGTGAACTAATTTTGTGTCCCAGTTATCAATTTTGGACCCGCATCCTTGCTAATATGTCGGGATATATTTGATTGAGTCTGGACTTAGAACGAATGTATTCCTGAGAAAGATGGCATTTAGTTAAATGTGAGATTTTGAATTATTCAATTGTGCTTTAAGGCTTCTTCTTTCTGCTCTAACATAGATGGTATTGTGATGCAAGGAGTGTTTTAGAACGTTACACTATACGAGAATGATTAATTATCGCCATTATATCATTTCGCTTATGATTAAGGCGGTATTTAATGCCCTTTTAAATATATTTGAATACCAATCCAAGTTCATGATGTTCACACCTCCTGACCTAAAGATTATCTCATTTTGAGACATTGAGAGAAATAAGATGAAAGCCTTTTGATCCTTCGAAGGTAGGTGGTACCAATCAACATCGTAAAATGAAAAGCTCAAGTCAGTAAACTAAAAGATAAGTCAGAGTTGAATGAATTTCACAAGTTAGGGAAAAATTACCTTCTGAATAAAAGCTTCATTAAAAACAACGACGAATCCTAGACACAGTATAATTGCCAATCCAGGGAAAATACGCGAAATACCACTAGGATCGAGGTTGACTATGAGCCAGCAAGTAAACAGTGTAACATTGGATTGAATTTCCATGAATAGAAAAAACCCACTTGTTACATCTGTGAATTTCATCAATACCCTGAAATTAAAAAAATAATATTATGATTCAAGTAGTCGATTTGTTGTATGTTCGTATCAATTAAAATACCACGATGCGTTGATTACAACCATACAAGGATAGATAGATTGGCGTGAGGCAGAGGGTCAAGCAGGTTCTGAAAATCCTATTGTGACCCATCCGTTGGAGACGTATTGCCCCAGACTCAGGATCTCAAAGCCCCAAGTCCTAACAATACATACCTTCTTGAAACTATTGAAAGTTCTAGGACTGCTTCACAATAATGTTCAAATGAAAAATCTTTTCTGATATTGTGGATTTGTTTGTTCAACTCAATTACACCGTCAAAACGTCCTAACAAATATATCAAGACCATAAGTCCGGTACAAACTGCAGCCAGGTACGAGAAAATAACATTGATAGTTCCAATGATTTGGCTCAACAAGTTCACAAAATATGTAACGGGTCCGATGGGCTCAAATCCAACAAAATATAAAGGAAGGGGTAATGGGTATTCAGATTTTTCCAAAAACTTTGAAATCATAAGTCCTAAAATTATGGTTGAAGAAAATGCAAAGATTGCGATGCCAGATAAAATCTTCAAGAGGAGTAACGATTGCTTCGCAGACTTCTCGATGATGTCATTGCAGTATAGTTGAACTATTTGGTTCGTTGATTGATGATAATCAAGAGTTTGAAGAACCGCTGAACACCAAAACGATCGACTATTGATGATCATATGAGCGGAGTAAAATGAGCCAATTGTCATGAAGTTGTACATATCTGCAATAAAGTTGTATTGTCAGTAAAACTGACGCAATCAAAAAACAATTTTACAAAACTTACTTCTCGAAAGTGCCAAAAGCCAGTTTTCATGATCCATAAAACCCATTATGCTCAAGAAAATGACGTAATATACGGTGTTCGAAAAGTAAACTGTAGATATGACTTTTTTCCATCTCGGAAACCTCGAAAGATAAGATGTTTCCTCAAAGTCACAATATTCGATTCCAAAATTAACAGAAATAACTCTTTTCAAAATGGTGGTAACTTGGTTGTAGGTTTTAAGTCTCGACATTTTGAGGTTAGATTGCTGCTAGAGTACATTCAACACTGATTTTTCTTCCGAGGTATTTCGTTTTATAAGGGAATTAAGAAAAGTGCAGGTGTTCAATAATGACTCTCTTTTAATTAAGTAGCAATTAATCGCATCAATTGGATATGTAAAATTACCCTAGTTTTTTATGATAATCATGAATAGGAATTCCTACATAGATAAGGGATGGTTTAAAACGTTGCAATTATTTTTTACTGAAAAATATTATTTTTCCCTGCCTTAATGCAACAAAGACGGGAAAGTTATATCCTCAAATATGTGGAAAGAACTAGCATCAAACCGTTTTCTAAGGATTCAAATGATTTTTGTTCGATGCAGCTGGGTGAAATAAGAATTGTTTCTGCGCAATAATACGCTATCAATTCGTATAGGGAGATCTCTCAAGCCTCTTGTGCAGAAATCAATGGCATTTCAATGATAATGTGGTGAAAAAATCAGGCTAAACTTTGGGGCGATTAGTCCACCCAACTGTAAATGGGAACGCAATAAGAAGACATTAAGAATTCCCAGATGAGGAATATTCTGCATAATACCTCCTAATCACCCCTTACGTATCTATAAAAATGTACATTCAAGGTTCATTCAGATTCGTTATCAGCGATCCCAAATTACCCAAAGAGTTAAATTTAGCAGCTAACGTTCTTACTTCTAACTCTTGAATTTGAAGACTATCAGTTAGCGAAATCTCAATCGATTTCTTTAGTTTATTTTTATTAATTTGATTGATTGTTTTATTTTAGAGATTACAGACTCTGGGAATATGGCCTTGAATTGCAATATGAAGTAGTTTTTTTTGTTTTTACCCCGTTTTTCGTGTCTGAGTCTTCTGGTGTCATGCATTTTCTGAAACTACATTTAAAAGTTCTAAAATAAAAGAAAAATCACGAGAATCGGTTGTCGTTTCACACAGTTGTAACCCTTCAATTTGGTGGGGGGGGGGGGGGGAGGGGGAGAACGGCTCCTACCTACCCCCCGGCGAGATGAATCTCAAAAACTGCAACAGACTCAGATTCGTGATAAGCGATCCCCGATGAGCCAAAAAAATTTGGTTTCATAAACTAGTCAGGAATATGTTATCATAGCTTTATTATTATACTTGAACTCAATTTAGTTTTTCCACAATTATTTCCCAAGGCCAGGAATTTAATAGAGAGTTTAAAGGACCCCAGAAATACATATTATTGCGAAAATTTGAAGAACAAGCATTTTTCTCCTCTATAGGTTATAGCTTTGACATCAACCAAAAATATGGTAGCTGAGATATTATTTTCGTGTGAAGCAGCATCAGGAATTGATTACAAACTGCAATCAAATGTTGCCCATTATGAATTTTTTCTTTGATGGAAACCTGTGATGTTTCTGTTCTCCCGAATTATGTCGTTGAGGTTGTAGCAGCAAATTTGTGTGACATTTAACTCGAACTAGATACCGCAAATAAATGGCTAACCAATAATTCAATTAACGATGATTTGTCATCATTGAAAAGTATTGCAAACATTGAACTACTTGGCTTACTTAAGCTCGCCCCGCTCTCATACATCCACGCTCTATTATTACGAAACCATTGTCTGTGACTGTGCACAAGTGCATCTTTAATTACTCTGTAGAGTTGGCTCAGTCGTGGCTCACGGATCATCATAATTGAAACTGATTGAGGGATTTCAATGGCCGCCGCCAGTCCACAAACTAGGCAACAAGAACTATTTTGTTCATGATCTTGGCTTGAGAGCTTCGACGCAGCACTGAACGAAAACCCAATTCGACGTCTCATGATCACTGCTGTTGGTTGAGCTTTCATTGTTCATTGGTTTTTGATTGCGATGCACTCGTGACACATGGATTATTGTTGTTTTGAAGAGAAGGAGGCAGCTCCGCCCGTTTGTGGTTTCGTGGCATCTATCTGTGGGACAGACAGATCTCAAAAGCGGTTGGAGTTGCCCAAGCCCTTTTGTCACATTTGTATGCGCTCTTTTTCAATTTCTCCATAATTTAGAGCATTCAATTTAAATTTTTCTCTACAACTGTAACGGTTGAGCTCCGAGACACAACGCATTTACATAGTAAATAGATAAATATTTGTGGTGAGAAGTGTCGGTTCGGGAGATGTAGCGTGTTTCTACATGCAAGACGAACGGCTGTGAGATGCTGTGTAGTTGGTGATTGAAGAAAGTGTCAAACAAGTGTAATTTTTATGATGGCTTTTACCGATCATTTGTTTAACATGCAACAGTGAGACATTCTACTCCACTGCTTTTAGTTTTTTCCGACGGTTTCTAGAATTCTCGGGACTTAACGATTCTGGCAAGATTGCTCGTAGGAGCCATTTTAATCTTCAAAATCTTGTTTTTCCAGGACTTAAATTTGTTTGGATACTTAGGATTTTTTTTCTAAAATCTCTGGCAAGCAAAAGCCTATACTTAGATACTTTCCATTTCACAATCACAAACTATCTTGACCCCAAAATTATCTTTTTAAAAAATGAGAAAATGTGTATTTGAGTGATGATATGACTTAAGCTGTAAGAAGCAATCTAAAATGGCTAAGAACACCCCCTTGATAAGAGAGGGTACAAAAACTACTTCAAATGTTCTTGTGGTAGGTACTTTTAAAAAGATAGTAGAGCTGCAAAATCTCAACTTCGAATACCAAGTGGTTAGGGTACTTTTACATTGAAACCAAACTTATCCAAAAAATTCAACCTTTAGTTATTCCAGAACACTCCTGTTCTGCTAAAAAAAACAAAATTTAAGTAATGGACATTTAACAAAAAATAAACACATTTTTCTCAAAGCTGTTCCGATAAAAATCACAAATGTGATCATGCCTTTTCTCCTTTAAAATAAGCATTCAGACAGAGCAACGAGAATACCTAAGATTCACTGCCCCACAAAGCTCAGTTCTCATTAATTACAGACGCAAATGTATGCACGCCTCGCAAACTCGCATTGTTAGCTTCAACGTGCTGAAAATTTTATGCTAAACAATGCTGCAACGCCCTCGTGTAGCTCAGCTAGATGATTAGTAACCAGATCGAGTGCGAAAAAAAATCATCAGTTAGACGACTACGTAATCAATCACAACTCAATGACAAATAATGAGAAGATGTATTTATTATGTGGAAGTTGCCCAAGGTCGACGCCCCATTACGCGGCTTTTTTGCGCTCTGCACAGGTGGAAGTCGCGACGAAGGGAGATTTTATCTCGAGCGCGGCTCTCATTTTCCTCAATCGCAAGTGACCGGCAGTTACTCGCCGGTGACAGATGACAGACGGTTGCGAGTGAAAGTTTGCCATTTTGTGTACATAATTGCTCTTCAAGGCGCTGAAATGCTCGGGCCTCAAATTGAATCAATCAATTAAAGCAAGACAAATTTAAACATCTCTCGATAACGACAAGCAAATATTTGAGTCGTGCTTGGCGGCCGTTTCGGAGGTGGACTCGAGTGTCTTTCCTACTGCACTGCTTGCACCTGATGCAATAACAATTAGTCTTGAAACGTGGAAATTTGAAATTTTAATGACAAACACCCATGTCGAGCAGCAGTGCTAACAGGCCGCTGCCTTCTTTGGGCTTTTGTGTTAGCTGAGCGTATTACGGCGATTAAAAGTTATTCAAATGAAGACTGTTATTGATTTTCTGTTATGGAAAGTGGTCTCAGAATGGGAAGTACCAGGAAGTACGATAGTTTGGGTTCATGATAACTGTTGCACAGTCCTTAGAATAAACTATGCACAAAAGCATGGCATTGGGTTACAAGGAGCTTTTACCTTCATAATCTTGTATCAAAATGACTGTTGGTACCAAATTTGATAGTTGATAGTTATTGAGGGAGTTTTTAAGATGCAATTAATATTTTAGCCCAAAAATCACATTTTCAAGTTAAAAGCTGAAGACACAAAGCAAATATTGTGAAAATCTTTTTGGATCGATGTTTTAGGAGCCAGTGGCCTAGCAATTTAATGTATTAACTAGGGGGAGACCCCCTTAGCTTATGTGGCCGAAAACAGGTTAATTTCGGTTTTACCCCCATAACTCACCTCCCATATCGCAAAATTGCTTCTTAGTGGAACTCGCGACATCAAAATAATTATGTAAGTCGATTGTAAGTATAATCACCTTTTAGATTTCGAGTTCCGTTGTCGCATGGCTAAAAAATTGCATTTTTGCAAAATTTTTTTTCCCCCTTATAACTTTTATTTTCACAATTCAGCTAATTCAGCGGCCGCGGAATTGTGAAAAATACTATTCTATAAATGCTATCTAAGCGTCCTTCAAGGAGCTTAAAATTCTATATCAGACTTAATACTCGTGCCAAGTATCATAAAGCTATCACAAAGAGTTTAGGCCCTTTTTGTATGGGAAAATGGACCTTTTGATTGAAAACTTCTCCGCAAGGGACGCTAAAAATCAATCCTTAGAAAAAACTCACTCACTTTGAGTCAAAAATTATGTGTACTTAAAGTCAGACCTCTATGTCAAGTGGTTTGGAAACGGGACGTGATGAATGAGTTAGTTGGAAATATGCTTTGTGTTTTAATGCTATGATTAAATTAAAGGTAACAACCCTTAATTGTTGTAACTTTTTGGTAAATTTAGTCATAATTTACAGTACCCAGATGTTACTGGCCACTGCAGATAAATCTGACTCAGCCCAAACATAATAAATTGACCTCTGCTCGCATAAATCTCTAATGTTCGACTGTTTTCTTGTCTTTCAGGTGAGTCATGCAATTCAAAAGCGCCAATTGGTAAGCCAAGTTTTCCACTCCGAGCTGCGAGTACAATCGCAAGTTGAATGAAAATACAATCTCTAATCATCGCCGTCGTCATCTGTTGGTATCTCACGCGCGAGATGCAGCCGCAAAAATAAACACGACGCTACACTCGAGTTGCAGTTCGCTGAGATAACTCAAGCCTCAGCCAGCTCTACAAGTTGAGTTGTCTATTTATAAAACGAACCAACTCGCGCTTTGTAATTTATGAGGCACAGCTGTACGTCCGTACACACGTGAGTGAGCCGGCAACTGCATGCATACATGTGACTCCATGGAGTTGTTATTGTAATATTTTTACGGCTCGGGCTCACAATCGCGATCCGAGGCGCGGTATCTCAGTGTTAAGTAGACATCGGCGCGATCAAGTTGTCTCCGAGTTGCTGCGCGTTTTCGACGTTTGTGCATTATTGTTTGTTGTTTTTGAGCCATTAACGAAATTCGCGTCGATATCGATTATCGAGATGGCTCATAAATTGCTGGAGTAAAAGCGCAAGTGGAGTTCGGATAAAATGCAACCATAAATATTCGATGTGGAAAAGATCGTGATGAATATTAATTTTGAAAATTGATGAAATTCGTGGAAGTTGAAAAAAGCTAAGATTCAGAGTCCCACAAAAGTGCAAACGGCAGTTGAGAGTTGATGAAAGTCGACTACCAGATGTTTAGGTAGTGCGCAAGTCGAAGGTAAAATCGCGAGTGGCAGAAAGGAAATAAGATTGAGAAGCAAAACTATTCGCAAGGTTGAATGTGGAAAAGCTATATCGTACATCTGTCATTGATACAACGAATGCTTTTCGAAGCAGCATCCGAGCTAATTAGTCGGATTAATTAGTGAGCATAGGAGATTCTGGCCTTCTCGAAAACTTCTCATCTCTCATGGGAAATCGATCTCAAAGCTCAGCCTCAATTGAGGCCGGGTCTCGAAAAGGTGGAAAGAAGTGCACCCGATCATTGTGGTTTGGCGAGCATGGGAAGAAGAAAGTGATTTGATTGGATGCATATTGTTTTTCACCACGCTGCCAGCTGATTCACAAGAAAATGTTCACTGCCTTCCCATCGCATTATCATAATCAATGGGAACCAGCTTTTTGTTTATTTGTTATGATCTGGGAGAACAGAGTGAATTTGAAAATGAGTGATGAAGGCTAAGGTTCATTGTGTTGCACTTCTGTCATGATTGAAAGTGAAATGTTAGGAAATTCGCACCAGACAAGTGTGCGAATTTTTCGAATGGGGCCATTGAGGCTTTTGTGTCTTAATGATAACGCTTTTGCGGAGCTGAAAAGCTTTTTGTATGTGGCGATAAGAAAAGTGTTGACTGAGATTTTCAAAAGTAATTTTATACTTCTTAAAATGGGAGTCAAGGCAACTTCGAAAAGGGCAATCTCTCATAACCTTTCATCCTCGTAATAACGTTGACCTACCTCGTTCCAAGAAACCAGCTCCACCGCCAGTAGTTTGGTAACACTTTAACCTGCCAATAAATAATAATTCACCCATTTATTAGGCTTACGCTTAAAGCTCGTCTCGTTCCATAAACCCCCCAGAAACCGTTTTGTGCATGTGAGGCAGATCGTTTTTATCTAAAAAAAAGTCTGTATGATGACCAACTAACACCGAATTGGCCATTTGTTATCTCACTCCAATCCAGTCGCAATCATCCCAATGAACGAGCATGCAAATGAAGAAGAACGAGTTTCTGCAGTTTGCAAATTGGCCATTTAATTTACCGCGAACTCTGAAAACGATCATCCTCGTGTTTCATCTCGCGAGACTGAGAGAGAACTCGCGCTACTTGGACAGATGAGATCAAGACGAGGCAGGGGAAGCTCTAGAAGTTGTTGCGTTTCGTGAGGAAAAACAAGAAAGCATGAAATGAAATATGACTTTTCCTGTTATCTCGACAACTGTTTTTCTCTGCCTAATGGCGGTCTGCGGCACGATTTGCACATGTGGAAGGGGCGAATGTAGGTCTGGACGGTGCAAACGCAGAAGCCTATTATTCATGTCACTTGTGCCGCTGCGGTTTCGTCTTCGGCCAGCTAATTAAATTATCACACGTTTCATATTAATGGAGGGAGAATGTAGGGTAACGCGTTACTCGATCCGGCGCAGTGTGGTGGCCGGGATTTTGTGTCACCGATCAGCTCAGAACTTGAAAGTGAACCCGCCGACAAGAAAAATAATGTTTATACGTTTTACGATATTCTCGCTCTGGACTTGATAACCGTAATTACATGATTAATAATTTATTAAAATGTAAAAGCAAATTGACGAGTGGGGATACCGCTGCAGTTTAATGGTTCATGTGTGAGGAGTCGTAAAAGTTAATTTATTGGCACCTCTGCCAGAGGTGGTCGATCCGAGCCTCCGAGGCTGCTTGAGCTAGCCCGCTAATGATCACGTATTAACAGCCTTTTTATGGACTGGTGAGTGGAGCGAGAAAAGGACATGAAAAGCCGTAAATGTACCAGATGTAGACCCCACGAGCGACTCCTACTATGAGAAAAGCCGGCCAAGCCCGCGAAAAATGGCGTTCTGTAAGCCTGCAATTATCGGCTCAGAACTGATTAACATTAAATTACGCTCACCATTTATCATTTATGCAAGTGCCGGTATATTTTCACAGTACCAGAGCATTAAGAAATAATGTATTGGGCGACGAATTGTTTCGCGCTCCACTGTGCGGAGGTGCGATATGATCAATTTATGCAAAAAGTGACACATATTATATAATCTACGATCATTGCCCACCAGCGGTGGAAATGGGATCGGAGTCACTAGAAAAGTTCAAGAAAATAGGAGTTATATGACTTACAGGAGTTGCAGAAGGCTCTGCAGAAAGAAACTGGGCTAAGTGGGTAAACTAAATTTTTCTGGACATTTTATGAAATTTGAGGTTTTAAGTTTCAATGAAGAGGTTTTAATTTAAGTTCATAGTTTAGATTTTAGAGGCTTCTGAAGGTCTAAGGGACAGATTTTCCCAAAGATCGCTTCAACAGAACTGCCCTGGACCAACTATTAGCCTTCCCTCACATCCTAATTCGACTATTCAAGACAGTACACGGGTCCCGCCACTGCCCGCCATACATTGTACCTTCCGATCCGAGTCTATGCTAATTTCCGAACGGTGCCATTTCGACTGGGCGACGCAATTGAATCGTTAGCAGGCCTTTGAATCGTATTCTTGTGAGTTACTGACGAGTAATCGGGTGTTTCTCAATCAAAAGGTGCTTTGTTAATTGAAGAAGGCGTAGCTGACGAAGCCTAATCGTGTGTGAAAAGTTGGACTGTTCTGTGACTAGAGACCTTGTCTCGTCAAGCGATTTTTCGAAACATTTTCGCACGCAAACGCACCGTTTCTCGGGCCTGTCGCAGTCATTAGCATGATCAAGCCTAAATTCTTACTTCCCCACAAACATGAATGCAGCTAGCAGCCGGTATGTTTCTAATTGATTAGGAGTGTTTATTTGAGAAACATTCAAATAGCAATTTATGCTAATTGTCAGCAATTCAGAGTGACTGGCAGGTAGTTTATTGTGTGCGTGACTGCGCGAGTCTCAGGTGCGTAGATACAAAAAACATAGTCTTATAAATGGGAACCCCGCAGGAGCTACAGAAGTAAATTAATTTTGTGCATTTTTTGTGAGTCACTTGTACGAGCTTGTGATTTAATAATAGGACAATTATCCATACTCAATTGATTGGCTGTCACTGAGTTATTTACGATGTATACTTCTTCGATATTCCTGGAATGTCCGGAGAGCTTGGAATCCCACTAAGCTAGGAAGTTTCCAAAGCTAAGACTGTCAAAATGTATCTCATTATCACTTATGACATTAAAGTTCTTGGAAATCTTATATGTTCTCATCGATAAATGTCCTAAGACGTCTTCTTAGAGCCACTAACAGTTTACCCAATTTTATGATTGAGCTCCGTCGAACTAAATTGCGTCTCTGGACTCTCCTCTCAGACAAGATTTCATACCGGTTGAGGACTTAAAATTGCGAATTAGGTATTTTATCAATTATAGCCATAAAAAATGAAATATCTTCCTATAAAATTCAGTCATTTGAAAAATCGTTTACGATCAGAACATTTGATAAATAATCCATTTAGCAGTGCAATAAAATTTTAATGTATCATTTTGAAAAATCGCAAAGACTGCATGCGAGGCACGGACCATTAATTACACGATCGTCTGGTTTTAAAAACGCAAAAGATTAAACACCAAAAAAAACAACCAAGAATAATTGTCAAAGTCGCGGTTTCAAGGTCCATCGATCATTTCGATGTTGAATGCACAAAATCAACTGCTGGTTTATTTCGCGCACTCAAAATTTATAAATCACCTAAAAACAAGACACTTGAACTTCGGGGGCGGACGACTTTAACAGATTGCGTAGAAGAATCTCATGTGGGCGTCTCAATTATATCTGGTCGCAGCAAAGTGTATCCTTGAAACGCATTTGTCCGACTTGCAAAAGCCATATGCGACTTTTATCCAGAGATGGACCTGAAAGCTAAATGATGGTTCTCTTTTCAACAATCTTGGAAAAATATCAAGGCTTTACTGATACTTTTATGAAGCTTCTAAAACTTACCCCGTGAAACTTAGCAAAAGCTTTTGTATACTTTGGCTCTTGTATACTTTGGAAAATTTATTTGATTTATTGTCTCTCTATTAACATGATCTTTTTGTCTGTTTTTCCCATTTTCAACTGACTGAGAGATCTGTGCAATATTTGAATGCTGCGTGCTGAACTGAGATTCAAGGACTAGATAGAATGTATTTTTAAGGCTCAGTTTGAATCTCATTTAAGGCCTATTCTTGTAAGATTGTTCCACAACTGGGTCCTCTGAGGATTTTTAGAATTTTACGGAGCTCATGTGTGATAGTTACCATCAGAAGCAAGAACAAAACTTGAAACTTGAACATATTAGTTACGTGACTGCCCTGTAGAGACAGCCGAGTCACCTGTTCCGCTCATTATTTGACGATCTCCACTGGGACTGGCCATAAATCCTTCCTTTCCATTTGTGTGCATTGCGCGATAATGTGCGGATTTAAACACACAAATTCAATTATGTGCGGCTCATTTGTTGAACATTTTACTGAAGAAACTGTGCGCGAGTCGCGAGACTACAAATAAAGGCCCAAATATAGAGGCTAATCTCATCTCCAAATACGTGTGCAAAAAAGTTTTCTCACAATTCGCGGCGTTCGCGAAACGCGAATTTGATCATGTGATAATCGGCTGTGCGGTACGGTGGCGGATTCATTATGACTTTACAATCTCTTTGGGCCATAACATACAAAGTTGATTGCGACGCTTTATTATCTTCCAATTACGGTTGGCTCTACACATTTTGCGGCCGATCAAATGGGTTTTGGTCAGAGTTGCACGGATTCCGCGGTTTGGTCGGGAGTAATAGAGTTGGATTGCCACCGAGTTGGACGACCGATTGATCGAGTTTGGTGTGGTTTCAGAAGGAGGGGGAGTCGAGAACTAGAGAGCACAAAGGCCTCTCGGCGCTGTCAGATAACGCGGCCTTGAATCGGCTTGTCACACTTTACCCAAAAATTAGTGTCAATATTTGATGCGTCTTGCATGTAATTTAAAGTTTCGGCCCCAAACACAAAGAAACCTTGACTATTGCCTGTACGGGCATGATTGCAGCCCAAAATGTGAATATGACTCGGAGCAGCGTTGTATTATATAAATCACAATCAATGCATACAAAATTTTGATTACTTAATGACTCCCAGACCGCAACCGTTTGACCTGAAAGTAGCAGCGTTCTCAATCAAAATAGGTGATCTGGGTTGCTTTGAATCGATTCAATTTTTCTCTTTCAAAAGTCCAACACGGCATATGGACAGGCATAGCAAACAATTACGATATTATTCTTTATGCCGATTATTGCGCAAGAGGTCAACGAAATACGTATTATTATGATTTTTCCACTACATGAAGCCTACATTCAACGTCTTTTTATTGCCAAGGGCTCGTCTGTCTGCTTTGTCCGTCTTGCTATTTTTGAGAAGCCACACTTTTGAAATTATATGGCTCTTAGTCTACTGCACATCTGCATCTTTTTATGGTTTTGATAATAGTCTAATATTCATGGGTGTAAATTTAGACCCGCTTTAGTTCTAGAGAAGCTAATTTATATCAACTGACCAATTGAATTTTTTTTATGAGAAAAAATGATCCCCACACTTGAGCTGTTCAAGTAACTGGGTTCTTGCCGATGTTAAGTCTAAGTTCTTCCAATGGCTTACATACTCATGGAAAAGCGAACACAAAAACAATCACTTTAAAAAGTTTTTATTGATTTTTTTTCGTCATCGCTCCGAGCGCTTTGATCCTCGCACATGCATATTCATACATTTATTTTTCTTTCGCGATCGCAACCGCGGCACAAGTTGCTTCGAGTGGCAACCGGCATGAGTCCCCACTTAGCAGTCGACATCATTATCATTTTCCGTAATCACCAATTTCAATAATAATTAATTCACGAATTTTTGCAAAATCACTTGCATTGAGATTTGAAAGTGAAACGTGGAAGGGTGAACGAACGAGCTCTTGGCATTCTTCTAGCTCATATTCGATGCGCATGCTTTTGCATATTATCGGTATTGGTATTAGCTCTAGCCAGAAAAATGCGAATTGTTGTGGTTGATTTAATTGAAATTCCGCGTCTCGGTTTCGCAATGGGTGAATGGGAAAGGAAGAGAGGTGCACTTGCGAATATGCTATAAATCAATGACAAACGTGCGATATGGAAAGTGAATACAAAACAGTATTTCAGATGTGATCCGACAAAAGGGAGCGAAAAGGAAAAGTGTAGAAACAAATAAACAAATTAATCACTCAATGGCAACGCCGAAAAGTGTTAAAGTTGCGTGAAGTTAATTATTTCCAACTCGAGCCGGGTGAAGACCAGACACAAAAAGTGAGTGCGAACAAAAAGCGTGGCCATGTACCACCTCCAGAAGGCGTTTGAGAAATCGCTGCGATCATCACCGTACGAGCGACCGCCGACCGGAAACACGTCCACGCTGAAGCCGGAGATCCACAGGGGCTGCAGCGGCAAAGCGCATGCATGTGGCACGTTGAAGAACAAGAAGCCCGAGCCCCCAAAGCACCAGCGCAAGAACAGCGTGAGCTCCGAGACAATCAGCGACAGCGGGTCAGAGGGCTCGTCGTTGAACTCTGATTCCACAAAGAGAGCAGCCAGTGAACGTAGATCCCAGACACCCTCCAGGAGACACACCACTGAAGTGAGTGGGAGTGACGAGACCGACAAGGCCTCGTCGTCGAGTCGCGGAAGGCTGCACAGCGATGGGGACGGCGACAAGCTGATTATCCCGAATGGCAAGCGAGAGAACCTCGGGACGTTTCAGAGGAGCGCGAGCTTCCGGTCCCCGAGAGCCACTCAGTCTCCCGTACGACCCCCATGGAACTCCAACCTGGGAAGTAGGTCCCGCGAGACGACTCCGAAGGTGGAGGTCCCGAAGATCCGGGGACCTCTCCTTGCTCGCACCAGGGGCTCTTTCCGCCGGCGAAACGATGGCATCAGCTGGCTGAACCTCTGGGAGCAGAGCTTCGGCATCAAGCTGGATGGAGGGGTATACAAGGCGCTGGATACGCTCATGGAAGTCAAGGTTGGTATGGAGCGCTTGATAAATGTGGCGCAATATTTTTAATTCAAATGCAAATAAACTAACAACAATTATGAAGATAACGTGCTGTGATAAAAGTGACGCGGTGCTCAGAAAATCTGCATATTAGAACCGCAATGTTGGGTGAGTGACAAGCGGATTCGCTGGCATGGTAATCGCATAAATCTTGCAAAAATTAATTGGAAATGTTAGGCACGAATGCGTTTTGCAATAAAAACTGTTATGATTGGATTAGAAGCCGGTATTCTGTGTCGCTGTGACTCGGAATCGAGGGCATTGTTTAAAAAATACATACCAAAGAGATTTTTATCGCGAAGAGGAATTCGAACGAAAAATTGCATCAACAGTCTCGTTTGTTAGCCCGTTTCTGATCGATTTCAAAGCACATAGGTGCTTCAAACTCCAAATTTAAGTAACTGCAGTTCTTCCTGATGCTTAAAAATTATCATTGACGCTCGAGTTCGAGGCACAAAATGTGTTTGATAGCCATTGTGTTTGCTTAGACGTTTGGAAACAAATTTAAAAATTAAGAAATTATTTAAAAATTTGCTGATGACTTTAAAATAAGCCACTTTAAATCTAGTTTGACCCACTTAGAAGAAAAGGTACCGGTTGAAATGGGTTAGCCAGAAAATCTGAATTTGATGACTTAAAAACTTTCGCTATCTAAAAGCATTCCAAAATTAGCTTAGCTTTACCACCCACGAGGCGAATTTCAGAAACTCGGAACGTTAAAATTTTTATGCTAAAATTACTCCATTAATCACTCCACAGAGTTGCTTCAGAAATGTGGCGGCGAGGCAAATCCAAATGGAACCAGCTTGCGACTCGCAATAACGCATAAAAACACACTCACGAGAGTTATGCTGAAGATCATAAATTACGAAAGCAGTGAAATAAATTTCCCATTGATCGATCGCCATGTCGAAACGCGATGAAATGTGCCGACAAATTGATTCGGATTCATTCATGATCTTCACTTGACTCCTTTTTGCGGCTACCTCTCTTGAAAAGATGCACCAGAAGCGTCGTGCCATGTGCAGCTCGCTCACTTGAGGTCAATGTCGAGTACAGCGCCGTGGAGGCGGGAGCGCGTGTTGAAACATCGATGTTTTAGACAATTCAGAGACTGTTGCACAATTTTTGGCCCATCAAAGACGCTGCATACATAAATCTAAAACGAATTTATGATTATCGTCTTATAATATTCCTACGCGCGCATAAAATCGGACGCACCTCATTAACATTCGGAAAGATCACGCCGGGTGAGAGAAAAAAGCGGAAACAAATGTATTTCGATACGCTTTTGGAACGACAGCGATAAATCCCGGTGATGTAAACACCCTGGGAAGTTTGGGAGTGGCTTCCAGCCCTGAGTGCTTTATTGGTTTTTCCAACAGAAAAACATCTTTCCGTTAGTTCTTAACATTTTCATGATATCAGACTTTCTGATCAAAAGGAGAAATGCAGACTTCAAGGATTTATTCAAACCAAAAATCTAACTAAGAACGGTTTTTTGAGCAGTCTCTAGAGCACCAAAGCAAATAATTTTCCCTCATTTTAAACCCCAAGTACTTTTTAGACTCGAAAGTAGTCAAAATGAATATGTTCCAAAAGACCTCTTTTCATTCCAACTTTCCTTTCCTCAGCGTGACAAACGCACCAACTGTGTCTTTTAAGGTTTTCTAATTCTTAGAGGGCTTAACCTGCAGCAGCCAATTTAGCCTTAAACTGTCAGCTGGATTGAGAATATCGGGTTGGGTTTTTGATAACTCGTCTTCTTAGTGAAAATTGAAGAGAGGTATGCGTGACGCTACGCACATTTTTTGTCACACTTCTCGACTCAGGTGCACTGAAAGATATCACAGTGAAAAGCTGGTTGAATTTCTCTGTAAATTTTCCTGGTTTTTGGTTGTTGGTTGCAGAAAAAATTAATAAAAGATGAGCGAGACGCTACGCACATTATGGTTTTTATCAGTTTTTAAAAATATTTTCTTCGCTTAGGCACTGAAGATATATGAATATAAGAAAGAAACCTTGGCTTATCGTCCTAATTCTAAAAGCTTCGGACTGCCTGTCGTGAAAAAATAACTTTTGGCCTACTAAGAGCAGTTTGAAAACTTCAAATTTGCGAGGTTCCCACTAGAATGGACGTGTAAAGAAAATCACTATTGCGTGTTTTCTCGATGTTTCTACAACATAAATGGAAAAATCATAATACCACTGTTATAGCCGTTTCTTGTTCGTCTAAGCCTCAACATGTAATTAAGGAGCCTCTTCTTCTGCAAGTCGTCTTCTCACTTCGCAGCATTTGCCTCATTCAGCGCTTTTGATGTTCAAACAAGCAGGCAGACATGGTTTTAGCCTCTTGAGGTGCTTTGATTGTTTCTTGCAGAGACTCATTTGCATAAATATAAATTTTTCAAGAATTAAAGTGAAGGGGTGTTGATGTTAATGTTGTTTACTGTGCTGCAACTAATGCATTGATATATAAATTAGTGAGTTACATTCTTGTTGCCGAGAAGTAGGTAAAACAATAAGCAGTGCACTTGCTGCGCCCACTTGGAAATAGTTTATTGGGATTTAATATTAGGTTGTTTGTGTCGAGCGCAATAAATATTGCATATATTACATTTTGGTTCTAGGGCATGGGCATGGAAATTAGTGGATAGCTTTATGGGCAAAAACAATTAAATGTTTGTAACTCGGGGCTTGCAGAAAGGTCAAGAAGCCAAACCATAATACGACTTGTATGTTGAAGCGAATTTTAGAGTGGCGTATTGGCGTATGTTGGAATCGATTTGGACGGGAAATTGTTCATAGGAATTTCGAGGGGATACATATAGTGAATTTCATTAATGATTCAACCTTGTTTTTGAACCTTGCTTTAGCCTCAGAATCTGTCAGAGTCCGGAAACTGCCTGATTTTCCTTGATTTTGTGAAAACAGTGCTCAATTCATCTAAAAAAACCAATTTATATAGAAGCTCTAATAACATATATAAGTTTGAGTAAAGTAGAGACAAATCAAAACGAAAAGGTACCTTTAATTTTTTAAGTGAAGAGACTATAAGGTGTCGTTCGTTTTTCGTTTTAATTTGTTTAGTATATATGTTAGAAGCACTCCCAATTTTGTCTCATCACATTCTAAAACCGCAACATCAGAACAATGACCTGCAATTATCTCCGCCATACTCTTGTTTCTCGTCTGCAGCGCGTCCCATGGCATTTTCTAAAACGTCATTTGCTGTCCCAGCTTCAAATAAACATATCGAAATATTTATTTCATCTCGCTTGTCACTTTGGCTCACTCCGGATGGCGTGCGATGCCAACGATACGCGTGTGACTCGGGTGCACGATAATTTTAGAACGCATTTGTAGGCGCTTGCAAGACATTTCCTAGCTTCTGAACCAAAACTCTGGCTCGCGTCGCTCCCTCAGAGGCTACATACATGCGAGAGATGCATTTTGTACAAGAAAAACATATTAACATCAATCCGTGACATGTTTTCAAGAATCAAGATTTAATTATTGCGGCACCCGCATGAGCTCTCGGCTCTCAATCTGACCCAGTTCAGAACATCGCGGTGCCGTTAATTACTGTTGAAATTTCAATAATTGAACGAGTCATGTCTAATTAGCAGCAGTAGCAGCTTTGGGGCAGTCAGGGGAAGGCTGGGTGCGCGTTTCCTGGTGGAGCCCACAGTTGAGCTCACGTTAATTATGCTAATTACCGTGACCTCCAAGTGCGACTTCAAAATCTGCTCCTTCTGGTTCACCCACATTTCAGAACGGATCGCGTCGCCAGCCAGCCTCGACGAAAAAAATCTCTGTCATGTGTGGATTCCTGAAAGGTGGCAATTGATAATTTAATGAACCGTCAATAGAGGAGTGAAGCACGTCTTGAGTTGCTTAGAAGCCGAGTTTCGTCGGCTCGAATCGTGCATAAATTAAAATACAAAATCTCTCGCTTCCGCCCATTCATGACAACTTCATTATTGCGTTCATTATTTATGCCTGCGTGCCGGCCGTGCCGCGACGACGCATATTTGCGACTCTGGACATAACTTGTAGTGTCAGAGTGCGACTGAAATTTGGGCAAGGCTGCAGTCGCTGCCACCTATTGTGACTCATGCAGTTTTATAAATTACCGAATTATTCGGGGCAATTCGAAAATTAATTCAGAGGTCCCCCAAACCGAGTGTCTGTCTGTCTAGGTTCCTTCAAAACTGACCAACATGAGGCTCCAACTTTTTACTGGGCGGCCATTTGTTTCGAAAATGGCCATTAAACGAGCACCATGGCATAATTTTTAACCCCAAATGCGTTCGTGATAAAAGCGAATAAAATAAATCCGGGCTGCAGTCATAAAATTCACATTCAAGACACTAATTTGTCATTTGCAGCCGCCCTTCTAACGCATATCGGGGGACAAATTGCCGACTTTTGCTGTAAATCAAAGCCCACGGGCTCTGAGGATATCATTAGCTTCTTATCTTGTCCATTTAAGTAAACACATTTAATGGTAATTAACGGTTCAATGTGTGCTCGCTCGGGTACATGCCTGCTCTGCTCGAGCGCATATGCAGGCTCTGAGATAATTGTATGTAGATCACGACATGCTGGCGAGCCAGAGAACAAGTGCAAGAGACCCCACGCATCGCTCTGCAATGCAGATACGTAATCGCCAATTACCTCGTCTATCAGCGTACAAGCGGGACGAGCGATTAAAGAGTGTCGTTTCCAATCCGGGGTGGTTGCTTCTTCGAGAGGCTCATAAAGACAAATGATAAGCTGCTCATCTGGGACGCTCTTGTTGTTTCTAAAACCACAGTAGACGGCAATTGTGCAACGCAGGGCTGTCAGAATGCTGTGTTAACTGCTTACATTAATTAACATCTGCTACAAAATAGAAGTACAAAAACATACGCATATTTTTGGCAAGCGAGTGAGTGTGATTAGGGCAACGAACTAGCTTCATTTCCCGTCTTGCTAAATTTAGGTGCGAGACTCGTGCCTAAAATTAATTCAAATATTAATAAAACCAGCGCAGTTGATTGGAAAGAAAATCAATCAGGCAGACCTCGACTGGCTTACAGGTGGTCTTTTAATTGTTTATGAAAATAGACTGGTTGCTTAAGAGAAGAATTCTGAGAACTTTTCAAAGAGATCCGGTTTCCATTTTTAGTGCATTTTCAGCATTTTGCAAAAAATGCACTATTGTTGCCGCTTTGCCGTTTGTCTGTCTGTCTGAAATTTTATAACTCGAGAACCAGAAGAGCTAGAGAGCTGCGGTTTTTTGCATCGTGTAGGAAATGATCTATAGAGGTGCAGGTTAACAATTTTAGATCCCCACCTCCTCTTGGAGGGGGGGGGGGGAATAGGGGGTGTTTTACTTTTGTATGAAAACTCCTTATATTTAATCCGATTGAGCTGAAATTTTAGTATGTTGTTGTCTGTGCCCAATCTAGTAAATTAGGGTACCACGAAAGACTCAAAGTTTTGTCTTCTCGAAATCTTTGAAAATGCACCCTTAAGCTTAATCTCCGATTTTGTTTTGTATATTTTATCTTCTGATTGCCTTTCTATTTTTACAAACTTCTGATTTTAGACATTCGTTAACTCTTCGAGAGTTTGAGTACTAAACCAGTGTTTTTTCAGACGATTTTTTCAAATGTCAAAATTTAAAGTAGTTTGTTCTCTTTAACAAACATTTTTATCTAGTTTGAAATGACTCTTATTTTTTACACTCTTCTGTTATCTTTTTTCACCATGTGTGACTGCTGTTATTTCAAACTAGAAATTACTTTTGGTAATTCCTAGGATAAAATAAAAATAAGGGATAAACGTAACAGAAACGAAGTTCCAGTACAGCTCAAAAGTAAGATTTGATGTTTTTAAACATTTCTTGCTTATTTTCGTTTTGAGATCTACCTACTGGAAAATTGTGTATTTTATGAGAACTTATCTTTTTCAAAAAAAATGAAACCCCTTAAAACATGATTTACAATATTTTTTGATAAAAAGTGAATCGAAATCGGTAAATTTTTTTACCAAAATTAAAATGTAACCAAATTGTGCATTAAATAGACTTTTCGTTTCTTGAAGTTACAAAAATGAGGTTCAGGACCGCGTATCCCAAACGTTTTTGCTCCCTCGGACTTTAAAAATCCCATTTAGTTCAGCCTAGTACTTTAGGGATCTATTGACCTCTCAAAGACCCCCTTCAAGTCACCTAAACCCTTAAAATGTATTCGATGTACTATTTAATACCCTCTTCAAGCAATATGAAATCAGAGCCCTCACAAGTCAAAGTACACGAAAGTCCACTAAAGGTCCAACTCTCGCAGCTCGTCGCTCTGAATGACACCATCGCGACTGATGTCAGTCAAAACGACGTTTGTGCACCAGCTTAACCCTTCAGCTCGGGTTTCAGTAATAGTTTTGACGCGTTCATTAAGCATATGATTGATTTCCAGCAGGGCGAGCTGGGCTTGGGCGCGCACTTCATCAAAACATTGTTAATCCTTTCTCTTGCGCGCCGCGCCGATTCGATCCGCTTGAGTCGGCCGACTGTCATTGTTACAGCTATCTCGGACTCCATTCATAATGGAGTTTTGCACAGACTTTATCAATCTTTCATGCTGTCGCTGCAATTGAGTGCGCTTGTTTGTTTTATTGCGCACTCAATTATAATTTTAGTGTTTGCTGCCTGTGTCTGCTCTAGGCTCTTTATGGCGGCGCGACGACAACAAATTGCGATTATGTATGGACCTTTCGCGCAGATTTAATTGAGGCTACTTGGCGAGATATTAAATCAGAGTTAATTAAAATTTCATCTGACGGCTTCCTTTTCTCTTTTGCAGACCAAGCTCAATGACGACAATAACGTGGATGTGTGGAACGGTGGCTCGACCCACAGAGAGAACGAGAGTGTTTGGCTTGTCCACCGAGGAGGCTTCTGTGCGGCCATTAAGCTCGCCCAGCACGCCTCTGACCCCGGCAAAGTCCTCATCCGACTGGAGCACAACGGCGAGCAGCTGACGGTGGACGAAGACGACATCGAAAAGGCAAACTCTCCGAAGTTGGACCTCTGCGAGGACATCTGTCACCTGAAGCACTTGAACGAGGCCTCTGTGCTGCACGTTCTGCGCCAAAGATACGCCAGCAACCTGATCCACACTCGAGCAGGACCGATTTTGATGGTCGTCAACCCCATGGCCCCGCTCTCGTTGTACTCGGAAAAGGTGAGTCTCGCTCGTATTTTCTCATACGTGAGGTTAGCCTATGATTGCAATGTGATACGAAAAATTGAAAGTTTGTGCCCCGGAGTGAGATATTCGCGGATGAGGAATGCAATGGTGTGAATTCATGTGTGGATTCTCGCTGATTTTAATAGGAAAGCAATGTTATTTATGCTGCGACTCGCATATTTATGAAGAGATTGGCTAGCGTGTGTCACCCGAGCTTGAAGGGTATTATGGGAGAAATTGGCTATAAGCATTTCAAAAAACGAAAATTAAGGTTTAAAAGATGGCAAGTTTATCTTCAGTCTCCCGACATTGAGAAATGACTTTTGGGGAGACGAAACTTTCAAGCTTCTTAAAGAATATTGTGGTGGCCTTTAGCCCATTGAAACTTCGTCTAGCTACCTGAAATTCGTTGTTTTGTTTGAAACAAATGTTTGAATAATTTGTAAAAATTATTAAAAGGAAATAACATAGGTACTTAAAACGTAATACAAAAAGATGTCCATATAGTTTTTTAAATTTTCACATTAAATACTTTTAATGAATTTTTAAAACTGAAAATTTCAAATCAAATATGGCGGCCAAACCGAAAAATTTTACAACTAGCTGCTTTTGCTGCTCTATAATTCAAAATCTAAAAACGACTGCCAAAAAATTTAGCAAATTTCGAGAGTTGAAAGATAAAATTATTTGAAAATGCATTCAAAACTTGTCCTTAACTTTTATTTTGCCCGGAATAAATTTTTAAAAGTTGATAGGTCACCAGTGATCCCTTGGTAGCCAGTAGGATAAACAAGCGAAGAGGCTTAAAAATTTTAAAAATTCTGAATTTAAATGACGATTAGGATTGAACACCTTACACCAGCCACGACTCTAATATGGCTCGTTTTGAGCTTTAATGCCTTTACAGGTCAGAGTGCAGAAATGTCCTACAAGTCTTTCTACAAGAGGCCTTTGAACTATGTTTGTTTGTCCAAGGGGTTTCGTCCTACCAATTAATCTCATCATGCCTTTTAAGTTATGGGTTTTTCAAAATAGCATGGTGTTGATTTACAGCTCACTCAAAATACTTCTACACATGCTGTGTCATGCAAATTTTCATATTGTTTACTCAAGAATTCAGCATAATATCAAAACTTCATACAGTCGTAAAGCCAACGCATAAAGACGTTCCTCTCAACCAAAAACATCTCCTGTCTTCGCAAAGTACGCCGCCAAGCTGTCAAACACATTATTTTCCAAGCGCCAAAGAAACCATAAACGCTCAAATTAGCCTTTTGCATTATGACTCATGACTTTGCCACGAGCAAATCATGTTCCATTACTATTGAATGACGCCCAGAACACCTCAAATTAATTGAAAGCCGTTAATAAGTTACATAAAAAGCCCATTGAAGGTGCTGCAACTATCATTAGATCTTCATTATCCATTCGGCTCGCCGCTCTTTTCGATCTCGCACCTCCCACCGACCGATTCCGCAGAACTTTTTGAGTGGCTTCCAAAAATTGCGTCACACCAGGCATTGTTCTGAAACACACCAAACAATAACAAACGACTGTACTTAATATTAATAACGTATTTCATTATAAAACAAAACGATTCAATTATTCATAATGTACCACCGCGAGTGCCGATACGAAATCTCCGGAGTGGCGAGCTTCAAAGACTAGAGCCCCTTGCCAACATAAAGTACATTTCATAATTTGTTTGTCGTGAGAACCAATAATTTATATTAGAAAATGAATATTATTTCGCGATTTGTGGAGCACAAGAGGCTGCATTGGAAATAATGGCGTGTAATGATAGCGGGTACATGTGCCTCCCAGTGTTTAATGTCCCATTGTTCGAGCGAGTATGTGTTTGCGCTAATCATGGAACGGCTAGCTCGAGGGCAGGTGTGCGCCCGCAGAGAAAGTAGAGATCTCGGAGCTGCATGCCGCCCTTTTCCTCCCATCCCGAATGCGTGAGATTTTAATGTTTAGCAGAGAGGTCGCAAGTCACAAGCCATCGATGCCGTTGATTAAAGTTCAAATACGGCACTTTAAAGGAAAGTAATGCCTCTTTTGTCCGTCGTATAATTTAAGCTAGACCTTGAGTAACTTTTTATTTTAATAAAGTAGCAAGTCGTAATTATAAGCTCTTATGGGCCTTCTGAATTGTTTCTAAGGAACGAGCTAAAAAGCTCGCAAAAGTAGCAGTTGAAATAAGCAGTTAAGGAGCTGTTCACATATTACGTCACGGTCCAAGGGGGGGGGGGGGGGGGGGGTGTCGGCCGCTCCGTGACAGTCAGTACAAACTCAAGTACTGTTGTATAGGACAAACCGTGACAGAGGGGGGGGTGGGGGTCGAAAATCTCGATTTTCACCGTTACGTAATATGTGAACAAGCCCTAAGTCAAATTCTCAAATCAAAAACCGACCCGTTCAGGAGTTATAAGCCTCTCAAAAGGGAACCTTAAATGCATGAAAAATGCGTACTTATTTTCGAATTGGTAAAAAATTGATTCTAAATATTTTTTTATATCAGAAAAGCCTGGATATTTCATACTAAAACCCTATCTCTAGTACTACAGAAATAAGAAATCATAAAAATGCAGAAAATGTCTAAGTAAATTTTTTGGCTTTCCACATCTGGGTCCTTGCACACCAGCATGGGTATGCTCCAATGTAGGAAAAATAGGAACGAGGAATTCGTTCTGAGTCTACCAAGAAAATAACAAGCTTCATTTCAAAGCTATTACTGGTCACTTTAGCCCTTCTGGTGATATTATGACTCGGCCTGATAGATCGTGACTGACGTGTTCAATGGACAGGAGAGCCAGAGGGCACAGCTCTAGCATTTTGAGGTCAAAATATTGCAGTCAAGCATACATTGTATTAAATGTCTCAATTTTCCCAACTAATCTTCAACTCTTGTTCCATTCGAAGGTTGTGTCCATGTTCCGCGGGTGCAAGACCGAAGACATGCCGCCGCACGTTTATTCTCTGGCTCAAACGGCATACCGGACGATGCTGGAAACTCGACGAGACCAGAGTTTGATCTTCTTCGGACGCTCGGCCAGCGGCAAGACTACCAGTTTCAAGCACGCTCTGTACTATTTGGCCCTTGCTGCAGGGTCCACCAACAAATTACTCACGGCAGAAAAAGTGAATGCCATCAACACAATTATGGAGGCGTTTGGCAACACAAAAACTTGCATGAACAGCAATGCTACGAGGTTCACACAGATCATGAGCCTCGATTTCGACCATACGGGACAAATTGCCTCAGCTTCTGTCCAGGTAATTGAACATTGCAAAGGCCGAATTGCGGGTCTCAAGCCACGTCTCTCGTTCCATTGCAGGTCCTGTTGCTGGAAAAGTCTCGTGCTGGACGTCGCGTCACCGGAGAGCACACCTTCCATGTTCTGACACGACTCCTGGCAGGAGCAGAGAGCAGCTTGCAGAAGGAGCTGCACCTGGACAACCTCAATTTTGACGACAGCAATCCGTTTGTCGCGATCCCGATGAAGCTAGACGAGCGAGCCAAGGCTTCTTCGGACTTCACTCGAATCGTGCAAGCCTTCGCAGCCCTCAACATCCCCTCGAACTCCGTCAAGGCCATCTGGTGCGTCCTCGCCTCGATTTACCACCTTGGATGCGCCGGAGCCACCAAATGTAGGTTTTTTTTTCGAAAAATCACAGAGACTAAAGGACGAACGAAAATTCCACCCATTTTTGGAGTTTACGCAAGTGATATGCTATCACAAAAGTGTGCCCTATAACATCATCTATATCATACATCTTGGAACTTTTAGCTTTAGCATTCCAGACTTTTCAATTGGAAAACATATCGGGTCTTCAATGAGGATTCCAGTATTTGTAATCCGAGAGAAATTCTAATATTTCCTATTTTCATTGGGAAACAAATTATTCTAAGTTTTTGTAATATTGATACTTCGCCAGGAATACTTAGAATGGCTCAAAAACAGAAATTTTTAAAACTTGACTTCACCCACATTTATTACAGATATTTTTAGTGAAGTTAGTTACCACTTAATGTTATTGTTCCGACTTAATCAAAAATACTGTTTTGATTAAAGGTTTCAATTGAAAAGTCTTTACATTTCCAATGGAAAACACTAGAACTTCCACCTGAAAGTTCAAATTTTAATTGACATACCCAAACTAGCAATTTTTCTTGCTTGCATTGGAAAGATAAGTCTCCAAGAAAAAGTATTGAAATGAGTGTTGTGAAAACGCAATGTTTCGTTGTTATTAAGCTTCTATAAAACATTTTCATAAATGGGGATGTGCAAAGAACTTCGTTATCCTCCTATACTCGTAGTTCTGTGGTTTCTTTAACCCTCCAGAGCTTCTAAAGAAAGCTTATTCTATTTTTCTAGTGGGAACTGGATCGACGGCTCGAACTCAATTCGCCCACCCGTCGTCTGCTCGGAAGGCGGCGACTCTGTTGGGCGTCTCTATGGACGACTTGACTGCTGCCGCTTTCCCCGTGAACACGTCTGCTCCAGGAACTCCGACACGCTCTCCATCAGAAAGCCCGGACCACAGCCCCAGCGCGGCGTGGGACAGTCTCGAGGGTCTCGTGGTCGGTTTGTACGCTGAAGCCATGTCTGCAGCGGTCGCTCTGGTCAACAAGGCCATCTCCACCCCGAGCCACACGATAGCGTCCATCCTGCTCCTGGACACGCCTGGCTTCCAGAACCCCGCCAGCTGCGGACAACAGGCGGGCGCGACTCTGTCCGATCTGCGGCACAACTACTTGCAGGAGCGGCTCCAGCTGCTCTTCCATCACACGACTCTGGTGGCCCCGCGAGACCGGTACGCCCAGGAGCTCGTGGAGATCGACACCGAGGGCTTCCCGGACAGCAACCCCGGACCCCTCGTCAACATGCTGGACAAGGCGCCCCAGAACCAGCTCATGCGAACTTCTCAAAGGGACCTGCGAGACGTGGACCGGAGAGGGCTACTTTGGCTCCTGGACGAGGAGTCCATGTACCCCAACTCGAACGACGACACGCTGCTGGAGAGGTTCCTGTACCACTACGGCGACCGCGAGCACTCGAGTCTCCTGCGGAAGGGTGCCGGTTCTAAGCAGTTCATCTTGCAGCACCTCCAGGGCACCAACCCCGTGCTCTACTCAGTCAATGGGTGGGTCAAGCAGAGTCGAGAGCACCCAGTGACGAAGAACGCCACTTCGCTCCTGCAGGACAGCACAAAGCAGGAAATCAGCAACCTGTTCATCGGAACTCTCGCTCGAGGAGGCGGCAGCATTTTCTTCGGGTCTATTGCGGGCCTCGAAGGCACTCAGAGTTTGAGACGAGTCTCGAGCATCAGGCGGTCCTTCACGACTGCCGGGGTGAAGAAGAACTCCGTGATGCTACAGGTCAAGTTCACCGTCGACGGCATCATTGACACGATTCGCAGGACGGGAATGCACTTTGTTCACTGTTTCTTGCTGCAACATGGTGCTGGCTCATCCCAGTCGATGAGCAACAAAGCACTTCACCAAAACAGCGAGGACATCGTCAACATCCCGCTGCTCAGGAGCCAGGTGAGCCCCACATTCTCTCGAAAAAAAGACCCGTATCTCACATTTTTCCGTTGTAGCTCCGTGGCTCTCAGATCCTTGAAGCAGCTCGACTACACAGACTTGGCTTCCCCGAAACGGTGCCCCTGGCCGAGTTTACGCGCCGCTTTGGGCTCCTCGGGGACATGGCATCCAAAGACTTGACAGTAGAGCAGATTCTGTCTCACAACGAAATCGACCCTTCCAACTACCGCGTTGGACCGAGCCAAGTAAGTCCAAGATTTAATGTTTTTCTTAAAATTTTATGCGATCGACATGCGAACTTCAAGAAAACATAATACGCACCAAATGTGTCATGAGAAGTTTTCTAATTTTGAAGTGTGTAAATATCAGTAGCCAGCTGGATTGAGTGGAACCAGAAAGACATCGGGTTGTTTTTTTCATAACTCGTTTTCTTAGTGAAAATTGAGATAAAGTAAATAAGCGTTACTCAGTTTTTGTCGTAGTAGTATTTTCAACTAGATGTCACAGGAAAATAAAAAAGATATCACTACGGAAAGCTGACAAAATTTTTCTTTTTTCAAAGACATTTTCATTGGGTTATGTTGAAATTAGTAGTTAGGCTGACAGGTTGAGAATTTAGGTTACTCTGAAATAAACTTTCCAACAGGTTATGGGCCCAGGTATTTAAGCCTCCATAATTGTTTATTTCAAGTCGAGAGAGGAACCGAATTAAGTTTCCCGGTTCAAGAGAAGAGTTGTGAAGAGTGGAGGAACCGAATTAATTTTCCTGGTTCGAGAAGATGAGTTCCCCGAATGGAGATAGTGGAACTGGAGGAGGATCAGCAGTTCCAGCCTCAGGAAGTGGTGCAGGGATGAAATCAAGTTTTCGTTTCCCGTCGCACATCAAGCCGTTGGTAGGAAGGAGTAACTACTCAACATGGAGTTTTGCAGTCAAGATGCTGCTGAAAGTGGAGCGCCTATGGAAGGTGGTGGAGCCAGCGAGTGGCGAAGTCGTAGACGCGGAGTTGGACGAGTTGGCGATGGCCAAAATTGTGTTGATGGTGGACGAGAAGTTGTATGTCCACATCAAGAGTGCGAGAAATTCAAAGGAGGTGTGGAGCAAGCTGCAACAGTTGTTTGAAGATTCTGGTCTGAGTAGGCGAGTCAGTTTGCTTCACAAGTTGCTTAGGATCACTCTAGCAACCAGCAGCTCAGTGGAAGAATTTGTGAACGACGTCATGGATACGGCGCACAAATTGAGCATGGTTGGCATGGATATTAGCGATGAGTGGATTGGCACGATCATGTTGGCAGGACTTCCGGAAGAGTATCGACCGATGATAATGGGCTTGGAGAGTTCTGGTCAGCCCATTACTGCAGATAGCGTGAAGACCAAGATCATGCAAGATGTCAAGAGCGTCAGCGAAGACGAGAGGAGTCTTGCTTTGGTAGCTAAGAAATCCAGAAAACCGAGTAGCACGAGCCTGAAGAAGATAACCTGCTTCGATTGTGGAAAGAGTGGCCACATTGCAAAGTTCTGTCCAGGGTCAGATGAAAGCAGTTCCAGCAGTTCGAGCGAAGAAGAAGAAGAGCCTTTGAAATTCAAGAAGAAGAAAGGGCGAAACAAAGGCAGAAGGAAGTTCTCTGAAAAGGTGCTGTGAGGAGTGCAAATCTAGATTTTCAGGAGAAATTTAGATTTGAGGGGGGGTGTTGAAATTAGTAGTTAGGCTGACAGGTTTATATTATGAAAACTTAGTTAGCCTTGAGATTCCTAGATGGCTATATAAGGAGCCACACCTGAGAATTTAGGTTACTCTGAAATAAACTTTCCAACAGGTTATTGGGAAAAATTAAGTCAGCAAGAAGAGTTACGCACATCATGGCTTTCATTAGTTTTTCAAAACTTTTTCTCCACTTATGCAATGAAGATACAGGACCACTTCTAAAAGCTTCAGATGGATGGTATTTCAAGTTAAATTGCGAAGGGAGTGATAACATCCCGTTTGGATTTATTACCTTCGTTCTATTCCTATAAAAATATTTATGTATGTGAAAAATATAAAAAATTTCTATTTTATTTCGTGAATTCAGTCAAAACTTTCTTCGTATATTCGTAAACTACAAACAAAACGGCAGTCGCCGGAATAGTTCTCAGAACCGTCGGAGCCAGTCCGTTGTAGAAGGCCATGAAGCCCTCTTTCCTGAAAATCTCTCTCCCGAGATCGATCATCCCTCGAGTCGAGCCGGAAACTTGTATTCGAGACTTGATAACGTCGGCGGGGAATATCGCGGTCCAGAGAGCCGTTCCTCCCACAGCTCCTGCTGCCATCGTCTTGAGGGGTCCGATGTCATCCTTGGACTGGCCCTCAGCTCGCAGGAAATCCCTCGAAAACTCGTAGGCCCCGAAGAAGAAGAAGTACCCGGGCATTTCTCTCATCATCGTGGACGTTAGGCCTCGGAACAGGCCGGCTGGACCTTCTTTTTTTAGTATGTCTTTTGTGAGCTGGAAGGGGGAAATGTGAGTGACTGTCGACCGCTTGAGAGTCTGCAACTCTCTCAAAGCCTGCATGCGGCACTTCACGAGTTCGGTGGGACAGAGCGTAAAGGAGGAGAAAAAGGCGGCCAGGAATCCCGCAGCTCCGTTTCCCACCGCTGGAAGGTTCTTGATGTCCGGCTCGTCTATGCAGAAACCCACAAACTTTTGGCAAAACCCGTAAGCTGAAAGACAACGACTGAGCAAAGCTTCATCAACACAAAAACATTCGTTTACCTGCGAAAAGAACCGAGTTCTCAGCTACATTAGCTGCAACTGCCGGAACCGCTCCTGCGTAGAGACCCCGAGCTATGCCATCTCTCTGGAATGTCTTGACGAAACAATCGACCATGCCTCCTTTGTATGTCTCTGGGAATGTTTGGAGTTTGACCTTGACCGTGTCCAAAGGTTGGCTCACGTAGACCGCACTAAGGAAAAGGAAAGTCACTGATTAATTTTTCACCGTCTCTAAAAATGTTTAATTCACCTGATCCCGCCCAGAGAGCCTCCCACGAAATCGATAAGGCCATCCTTGAAGCTGTGTTCGTCATGTGAATGCATCTCTGTGATGAAGAGATCTTGACGCAATTTTTCTTGTTTTGATGAAATACTACGTCGATTTTGATGATAGTGGCTCGTGCTCGAGGAATAATTTGGAGTTGCGAAGCTGCTCTAATTGATTGTGGCGTGTATCAAAACATATTTTTGGTAAAATTCTGCAAAATCAGGGCACTTTTCTCGGCAAAATTCAAAAGAGGACTGATCAAAACACGTTGCAGAGCGAAATGTGATAAAGAAGAAAAGAGAGCCAGATGCAAGAAAGAGATAACGCTCACAAAATCATATGTTTAGAGAGAGTTTCTGTGCTTCAGAGGTATGCAATGAACTTTACAGATTGAGCTTTCGAGTGCGCACAAACTCCGCTTAAATAAGCTTTTCTATCATTCAGTAGCCTTCTTTATTTATTAAGTTTCTCCAAGCCATGAAGCACTTGAAGCTTTTGAGTCGCCTAATTTTCATTTTTATCGGCTATAGAAAAATTTTCATGAAAATTCATGGTGCATTTTAAAAATGCATCATGGTGCGATTTGTTCTGATTTTTCGTCCGTCTTTAAGATTGAAACACGATTTCTTCCATATATACTTAAGCACATGAGCCTTGAATAACTTTTACCTAACTACTATGTAACATTTGGAACTCTGTTAAGCCAATCGAAATATGACTACATAGAGAACATATACCAGGAGCTTTTCACGAATTTAGACATTTAATTCAGTTTTTCTTATTTGCGAGTTTCTGAGTTTTATATTTCAAAAATGTTTTGGGAAAATACTTTGTCAATCCATGAGTTAATGCTTAATGCGACAGTAACAAATTAAGTATTTGATTCGGAAATATGTACGCTCAATTTTCGAAACGAACAGTGCTGTAAGTTTCAATCCATGAAATGAAGGCCGTGACTCGAGTGTAGGAGTGTTCGTAACCCTTTTCACATCCTGCAGCAGCTCCGAAGGACACGACTCCGACTTGGACGCCGGGACGTCCACTGATTGTTGTGACGGCCGGACCTCCGCTGTCTCCGTTGCAAGACCCCTTTCCGCCAGATCCACTCAAACAGAGGTTGTTTGCGGTGACAACTGAACCAAAGGTGGATCGACACTGAGCGTTGGTGACAGCAGTGGTCTCGACAAATCGCAATTCGTTGGAAACTTGAGTAGTGCCATCGGAGGGACGTCCGAATCCGGATGTGGTGCAAGAGGCTCCAGTCAAATCGATAGAAGCCTCACTTTTTTTAGGCAAGTTGACGGGGCGAACGAACTCAGTTGATTCAACGGATGTGGAGAGGGTGATCAGAGCAATGTCGTTGAGCAAGGTACGGGCATTATAATTATCATGGGATTTGATTTGACTAGCAGGAATATTGTTGATCTGAACAGCTTGACTTCCGGGGTTTGCGCGGTTGATGAGACCAAGGCTAACGTCGGCAGACATAGCACCAGGAACGCAGTGGGCAGCAGTGAGGATGGTCCTTGGGTTGATAAGACTGCATCCGCAGAAAAATCTTCCATCGGGCGTTGTAGTAATCAAAGCTCCCTGCCAGGGGAACTGTCTCAACTCAGCCAGCTCTCCACCAACGATACGGCCACCGTCGGTCTCGGACTCGGCGCCGAATGAGAAAAGAGGGTACTCATCGGGGAACTGACGGTAGTAGTCAGCGATGGGGCGGACCTCTTGTCCGTTGTGTGTGAAGGGACCGCAAGCAGCGAGGCCTACGAAGGTTGCCAACAAGAGAAGTTTCATTTTGCGGGAGCCGAAAAGGAACTGATTGAAAGAGCGTCTGAAAGAACAATTTATATTAACTGAGGTATCTTTAAATACCCGATAAGTTCTAATCAAGGTGATATAATTTTAGTATTGTATCAGTAAGGTTTTATATTATGTCTGTCAGTTTATGTCTTATTCGCCTTATCGCCCGTCACATATGTATAATGGATATATTATACAAAGCATGTCGATTGCGGCATGAAAATGTTCAAATATAAGGTAAGAAGACTAGAAGTAATCAACTCTCTGGCACTGTTTCAGGAACTCTGCTTTTTCTGAGGCGAATTTTTTCGTATTTTAGGATCTGGGAAAATCACTGAGCACTTTTATTGTGTCCTTTAATATGCTCATCTCTGTATTTTGGCTGGAAGATAGCTTGTGCTCAGTTTTTTCTCTACTCAGATCGGAAATAAAGTGCATGAAGGTCTTCATAGCTCTTGGTTACGCATTTTTGTTCTTTAAGGAGCCTGCGTTTGAAACATCTAATTCGGGAACTAGGAGAAGAAACTCCACTGTACACCGAAGAGAAAGCTTTCTGACGTAGGATTTTAAAGGGATCGTTAAAGTCTAAAGTGAGACACCTCGCAGCGTGATTGCAATACGAGGACTAACGACTTAAGAAAGCTGCTGATAATGGGAGGTGTTGGTAGCTACACGGTTGGGATGTTTGGACGCTGGCGGCCCTAGATGGCCTATGTGTTCATGTCTCAGACCCATCCCTTTCAGGAACCGGTCAAGGAACGTATTGTAACTTCACTAGAAGCTGAGTAAAAATATTGAAGTTTCAGGAGTTTCCCAGCTCAGTACTTTTGGCTTCAAAAAAGCTGAAGTGGCTTAACATTGAAATCAACACTTGCAACATGCTGCTCTGAATAAACTTCTTTTACAGGTATTCTCTGGGTTGAAATGATTCCATCTCTTGGCTCGTCCTACACGTAAAATTACACTCGTCCTACACGTCAATAATGACCAGGGGGAGCCAATGGCATTTTTTCCCTAAAATTGTTAGATTAAAAGAATTGAAAAAAAGTTTGTCATATGAACTTGTTGATAGCTATGTACGTAAGTGGCATTTTACATTATTAAGTCTAGGAACAATAATAGCCCTCCGTGCCACACTTCACGAAGTTAACTAAACGATTAAAATAAGCTCTTTAGCGAAATGGAAAAGCCTATTTTTGGGTATCTACAAATTATACATATAATCACTTGAATTTATGATCTGATTGATTTGACTACCATGTAAGAAAACCTTCAAGCCTTTATTTACGTACATAGTTTGGAGTTACACTCATTCGCGTGAGGTAATAATGTTCTGCTCCCGAGGTGCGTATACAACCTTACATTGCTTGTGCTATGTGAATTTTTATTAGATTTTTTTCATAGGTGACTTAATTAAGTAAAAAAAAAAAAAATGAAATCCAAACTTTTTTATTTGACGAAATTTGTAATACAAGCAACAGCTGCGAGTAAAGTATTTGAATCATACGCTTATGGCTCGAAACGGACGCCACTTTGCTCTTCGATCCATGGAATAAAGGCCGTGACTCGAGAGTAGGAGTGTTGGAAACCCTTTTCGCATCCAGCAGCAGCTCCGAAGGAGACGACTCCGACTTGGACGTTGGGACGTCCGTTGAGTGTGGTGACAGTGGGGCCACCGCTGTCCCCGTTACAGGAGCTTCTTCCACCAGTTCCACTCAAGCAGAGGTTGTTTGCGGTGACAACTGAGCCATAGGTGGCTGCGCATTCAGAGTTGGTGACAGCAAGGGTCGTGACGAATCGCATTTCGTTGGAAACTTGAGTAGTGCCATCGGAGGGACGTCCGAATCCGGAGGTGGTGCATGAGGCTCCAGTCAAATCGGTAGAAGCCTCACTTTTTTTAGGCAAGTTGACGGGGCGAACGAACTCAGTTGTTTGCACGGGCGTGGAGAGGATGATCAGAGCAATGTCGTTGAGCAAGGTACGGGCATTGTAGCCGCTATGGGATTTGATTTGACTAGCAGGAATATTGTTGATCTGAACAGCTTGACTTCCGGGGTTGGCGCGGTTGATGAGACCTAGGCTGATGTCGGCAGACCTGGCACCAGGAACGCAATGGGCAGCGGTAAGCACTGTGTTGGAGTCGATAAGGCTGCATCCGCAGAAGAATCTTCCCTCGGGCGTTGTAGTAATCAAAGCTCCCTGCCAGGGGAACTGTCTCAACTCAGCCAGCTCTCCACCAACGATACGGCCACCGTCGGTCTCGGACTCGGCGCCGAATGAAAACAGGGGGTACTCATCGGGGAACTGACGATAGTAGTCAGCGATGGGGCGGACCTCTTGTCCGTTGTATGTGAAGGGGCTGCAAGCAGCGAGGCCTACGAAGGTTGTCAACAGGAGAAGTTTCATCTTGCAGGAGCGAAAAAGGAACTGCTCATTTGGGCGTCTGAAAGCTCAATATATACCACCGTGATATCTTTCGCTGTGCGATAAGTTCTAATCAGACGGATGTTCTTTGAGTATTGTTTCAGTAAGGTTTAGATTATCCGTGGCAGATTTATGTTCAGACGAATTGTCTGATTTGCCTAATCGCTCTTGATATGTCTATAGATAGAAATTGTATAATCAATTAATCACTTGAGTTTGTGGTGTGATCGAATTGATAACCAAGCTGGAAAAACCTGCAAAGCTTTCAAAGCTTTTTGATTCGTAATTTGGTGAGTTTTTGCGTTTGAAGGACCTAAAGGCTGATTGAAGGTTATAGGCTGGTACAAAATGCGCTTGCACAATGTTGTTTTTGCTTCTGTTCAAAGTATTTTTGGCTCAACTTTCAAGACTCATTTATTTAAAGCTTACGAACTCGAAGTATCCGTTTGAAAATTTATTAATCATTGATTTTATGTGCTTTCACATTTGAAAATTCATCCCTTGTGAAATTCTAGATAGGTGATCATTGGACTTAGAAAAAAAACCACATAAATTTTCACCACATAAATGACCCACATAGATTTCCACAAAATCTGAAGGACCAGAGATTAAACGTTGTGAGCTGAAAAATAAAACTTTCTGTGTAGGCCTATCAGAGGAATTTTACTCCTTATAAATTTTATGTATGAAAAGGTCAACATATGTCTCCTTGAAAAAAATTATTTCTTAAAAATGCTCAAAACGTGAGGACCATTTTTCGCAAATTACGAATTTTCAAGGTGACCTCTATGGCGGCCATGTTGGAATTTCGGAAAACTAAAAACGCCAAAAATGTTTGTATCAATAACTGAACAAATTTGCCAAGTCCGAGTTTCAGTTTATTTTGAAATGGCCCAATACAAGTACAAAAATGAATTCACAACCTAAAAGGAAAATTGTAGCTTCAAGGAATCTAGATATTTATAAAATTTAAAACCACTCGAGCACTCGAGTAAATAAAATTAAAATCACATGATATTTGGCAGCTTTATTCGTTTATTCGGGGAAAGTAAGCTTGGGAACGGACTCCTCTTCGATCCAGTTAATAAACTCTGGGACATAGGTGAAGGCAGTCTCCCAGCCCTGCTCGCAGGCGTTGGCAGCGCCGAAAGATACGAGTCCCACCAAGGTTTTGCGTTCATCAATTTCAATAGTCAAGGGACCTCCGCTGTCACCGTTGCAGGCTCCTCGGCGCTCAGCTCCGCTCATGCAGATGTTGCGATCAGTGACAATGTCTCCATAAGTGGCCCGGCATTTGGCCAGCGTGACAATTTCATTCTGAGCGAACCTCAAAATGCTGGTAGTCTCGGGCTGGTCGTCAGCGATGAAACCCCATCCAGACACGGTGCCTGTCTGACCCTCAACGTTGGTTCTGGTAAGACGCTTGCTGGGAAGTGGGGCCATCTGGATGAAGGGGCTGAACGCGATGTCCATGCCCTGGTTGATGTTGATGAGACCAATATCGAAGTTGAGGGTTCGGGATTCGAAATCGGGGTGATAAAGTGGAGAGAGTGACAGGTATTGGCGCTGCTGGGGCTCCTGGACGCGGATGTTGGTGGCTCCCAAGATGATCTCGACCCAGTAGATGGGCTGAGGCAGACAGTGAGCGGCAGTCAGGACGTGTCTCACTCCAATGATGACGCCGCCGCAGAAGAAGCTTCCTTGGCCGGAGTAAACTAGCAGGGCTGCCTGGTACGGGATTTGGGTAGGCTCAGCCTCAGTTCCTCCGACGACTCGACCGGCGCTGCCTTCTCGGTTCTCAACCTCTTGGAACAGAGGGTACTTGTCGGGGTACTGCTTGTAGTACTCCTCGATCGGCTTGAACTCGCGTCCATTGCGGAAGATTGAGGGACGGGCTGCGGCAGCCAAGCCGACGAAAGCAACTAAAAGGAGAAGTTTCATGGTGGAGATTTTATTCAGACTGGTGACTCGCCGATTTGGGAGGTCTTTTATACGGACTCTTGAGATTCGCCAAATCAAAGGCTTAGGAGGATAAGCCAGCCTTAAGATAACTAGTAAAGTTAACAGCCGGTCCTACCTCATAAATTAACCTGCGATAGCTCCGAGTATCGCGTTTGTCGATAAGATTCTTTGTTATAAATTTTGGCGACTCGCTCCAACGCTCAGTTTGTCTTTGGAAGCAAAGAAATGAGGTCTCTAGTGCTGCTCCTGCTCGCTGTCAGCGTCTACGGGCGCAACCTCGAGGACTATCGCCCGATTATTGAGCACCTAAAGTTGCTTCCGGATAGATACCCGGAGCTCCAGAATATCGAAGAGGCGCCTCACGAGACTGGCTCTCGAATAGTCGGCGGCTCCATAGCCGAAGTCGGTCAGTTTCCGTGGCAAGTGGCGCTGTATCTGAACACGACAGAGGCTCTTTACTTCTGCGGCGGCGTTATCCTGAACAAGTACACCATCGCCACTGCCGGTCACTGTGTCGAAAACCTGATAGAAGTCGAGGTGATAACAGGAGCTTGGAATATCAGTCGAATCGAGCCAACGCAAAGGTCGTACTTTGTTCCAGCAGCCTCGGTTCGCAGACATGAAGGATACAACCCACGGGGCTTTCTGGACGACATTGCTCTCATCACGGTCGTGGAGGGCATGGTTTTGGACGAGACAACATCTGCGCCAAAGCTTCCACGGAAGAGCCAGGAAAAGATCGACTTGTCTGGCAGAAACGGCACTGTCTCAGGCTGGGGCCGGTTCGACTCATCTCCGTACATCTCTCCCCTCCTGAGGTTTGTGAGTGCCAAAGCCATCACAAACTTGCAATGCTCACAAACATTCTCGATCGGTCCCTCCAAGCTCTGCTTTGCCGGGACTGGCGGCCGCAGCTCTTGCAACGGAGACAGCGGTGGACCCATGCTCTCGGACCTCGATGGACCCGGAACTCTGGTGGGAATCGTCTCGTTTGGGCACCAGGCTGGATGCGAAAGGGGTTACCCGCATGTCTACAGTCGTATCACCTCCTACATCAAGTGGATCGAGGACTGGAGCAGCGTTCGTTTTCCACAATAAGTTTTCATTGGTAGAAAATGGTATATCTCGTCCACAAATAACTTGTCTACAATGACTTTGAGAAAAAACAGCCTTAAAACCTTCTTTAAAAATTTTAAGCTCAACCTTTAAAAAAAATTGAAAAAGTTGATTTATTGAGCATCAGAACGATGCTGTTTTTGGGTCACAATAGGATCTTCGGGACTTGCATGACCCTCTGCCCCACCCCCAATCTATCTTCGATTTATTTTGTTTAGTTATTATTTCAAAATATTCAAAAGAGTGAAAAGAGAGTATTTAGTAAAAAAACATTTTGCTTAGAAAAGGTTGCCGTATATTGTGTATATTGAAATGGAAAAAAAACTTTGGAAATTTTCCTGGACTTCAACCTTCCAACACCTGAAAAAACATAAAAATGTGTTAAAAAATCGGGGATGAACGCGTTTGAGGGCATTTTCAAAGTTGCATCGAAATAAAATTTGTCCGTACTCCATTACTACAGAAATTTAGTGGATCCCTTACTTCGATCCTACAGGTTATAGCGCCTAACTTAAAATAAGTTTTTTGCTACATTTAATTTCATTTAACATTTGCTCGAGTTTTTCAAACTTTGGAGGCTCTCAGCTCAGCACCCTTAGGTCATAGAGACTTATTATAGAGCTATTTTTATCTGGATTTATTGCCATTTAACAGTGTTCAAAGTTATAGCTCAATCAGATAGATTTGAAATTATACCCTTCCGTTCGCCAGGGGAATTCTTGAGTTTTGAATAATTGACCCTACATGTCCGTTATTTTTCATTTTCGATTGCATGTTGCGAAACAAAAATAGCTTATTTTGTCATTTTACATGTTAATTCTTAATTTCAGTTCAATCGAAGCAACTAAAATTTCCCCCCTTTGGAGACCTCTCACCCCACCCCCTTAAGTGATAGGGGCAAACATATGTTATGTAATTTGCTAAATTTGACATGATGTATAACATATCCAAAATTAAGCTCAATCGATTGAAGTATATGAAAGCTTCATACAACAGGATAACCCCCCTAGTTTACTGTAAAAATTTGTTCACAATAATTTTTCGCAATTTTTAGATGCCCCAATGATTACTTTTATTTTAAGGCGTTAAAATAGTGGATCCAGGTTGAACTGCTGCACCAAGAAGTAAACATACTCGCATGATGTTTTTAATAATTTGCTTATTTCAATACAGCAACTCAATAACCATTATTAAGCTAGCCGGAGAAGTGAAGTAGCAATTAGCGCAAATGGTTTTGCTACTTAATGAGTTGCGGCCGCTTTAAATAACGCGGAAAAGAGGCAACGACAGTGGATCAGCTTGGCGCGGTGCGGCGTAGCATGCAAAATAGTAGCACCAAACTTTGCATGCGTTTGATAGCCTGATTTTCGAAATCATTACCTATTTTATGCGCAACTACTTGATATCGGGTATCGACATTATGAATGAAGAGAGCGTCTGATTACTTCCTACAAGAAGGCTTTCTACTGCCTTCCTCGATCTTCACGCAACACTTGTCCGCGCTTGTTTTGATATCAATCACCCCAGCAGTCGCCTTAGAGCGCAATATTAAGTGCAAAACATTATGCAAGTCTCGCGAATGATTAATGACCTTAGCACTGCCGAGGGTCTTGGACGCACTGCGCGCGAGAGAGTATCGCGTATCGAAATCGCGATCAAGAGTGGAGAAATGTCCGACACTGTTGTGATATTCAAATCGTGACCTTCCCGAAAACAGCCAGCACTCATCATCGTGCCTTTCATAGCAGTTATCCAGCTTTTGGCCAGTCGCGCACCAACTTTCAAAACACCCGACATTGTAGTCTGCCAGGTCGGGTTCCTTCCTTTGTCGAGAGACTTGTTTTACAATTGGCAGAGCGCGCCAACATAAATGGTAAAACAAACGGGCTTTATGGAGCTACTTGTGCCGGCCAAGCCATGCTAAGTAAATGAATGAAAGTGAAATCAAAAGTCGTGACTTTAATGAAATTTATCATCGACTCTGTAAGTGAGCAAAAAGGGGCAGAGCGGCGGAGGTGATTCTGAAATTGCTTCAAAAGGCGATAACATGTTTGACCCGGCGCGGCGCACGAGATAATGAGAGCCTGCAAGACGCTTGAAGTGGTCCAGGGGACCTCCTGGCTGGGCGACCTCGCACTCGAGCACGAAGTTGAGGTGAAAAGAGACTGCCAATAAGCTGGTGGTTAAAAAATTCCAATCAAAGGTCTGAGCTTGGGGTTCGATAACATCGATAGTCGTTAATATGGAGTGGTATAAAGTAGTCATAAAACTTTTTCGAAAATTATGACAGTTAGTAGTTCCGTTGAAATTGAAATTCAGGAATTTCAATGTCAAACATGATTAAAACTTTTGCCCAAACATCCGTTTTGTAAAAACGTATTATGTCCTGAGTATCGAACTCTTATGGCGAAGAATTTTTTACTAGATTTAATGCCATTTTACATTTGAAAGAGTTTTAGTTCAATAAGAGCAAGAGCAAATTTTTTTGATAATTTTCATGTCTTCTAGAATTTGATAAAGTTTCAGCTCAATTGCAGTAATTCGAAATATTAAAACATGCACCTACAAAAATACCAGGGGCGGTTGTCAGTTTTTTAAAAGAGGCCCAGGTTCGTTATTTTAAATTTTTTAGACCTTGAGTGGAATCAAAAAAATCGGAACATGTCATTTTTCATGACCAGTTTAAATTTCAGCTCGATCTGGGCATCTTTCATTTTCCGCCTTTAAAGGCCTTTAGCTCCGTCCCTTTAAGAAATAAGGATCATATGGGGCTCTTTGATTTTCTAGATTCCGCACAAATACTAAAATTTGAGCTTAGTCAGTTTCATAAAACAAAAAAATCTGCTAGATTCTCAGAAAACTCATAACAACATGCAAAACCACAAGATTCTAGCCCTCATAGTTTCGGAGCCTTTGTGACCTGGTCAGACAGACAGACATATCGGATCAACGAAAAATATTCGTTGTGCCTCTTGTAAGTAATTCCCTATGGTCGTCAGCAATCTTTGTCAAAATGGAGAAAATTGCAGTTGCGTATCACGTTGCCAGAAGCTGCATCATCGGCGATAACTCACATTCCTCCAGGCACTCGCAGCAGTGGAAAGTGGCTCCGAAGCATTTTTTGCGCGTTTTTGGATACATCGACTCACTCATCTTCATTTCACGCCGCATCAGTTTCATCTCTGCAATTTTGATATTTTTTGCGCGGACCCCAGTTCAGTGACCCGGCGCTGTTTGAGAGTGCGAAGCACAACAAAGAAAATTTTGTGTACATGAAAGAAAGCGCGAATCTGCGAGATTGCAAAGAAGCACCTCTTGTAGACACAGAAGTAACGATAGCGATCACCGCCGCCTTGCCACTCGGGTGCGCGAAGAGGTTCTTCAATCTTCATTTTTCACACATTTGAATGTTGTTTGTCGCCATCGCCATCGTCATCTCCAGAGCACGGTACGGCCATCGATCAATTGGTGTGCGAGTGTGCGGACAATTTAATTTGCGCGAAATCCGCGTGCGAGGCCTCCTCCTGCGTTTGGAGCGTGATGTAATCCTGCTTTCACTTTCAAATTTTTCTATGCGGTGGCGCAGTCCGAGACCGAGATAAAATATGCACAAATATCCCAAAAAGACGAGCGCTAGACTGACTATTTGCACTACTATTTTCTCCTCATTTCCATGCGAAACTTTATCTGCAAGTTGGCGCGCGAGATAACGATGTCTGATGTGGGCAAATTGATTTAGTACAGAGCTGGAAAGGTGTTAAGTCTTGTAAGAGTTGGCAATTGGCATGCACGCATTCATAAATCAGCATTATCGCGAGAGTTCCTTGGAGGAAGCCCCGAGTCGAATTGATTAGAAAGTTCAAGGGACTCCGAGACCCAGTTTCTTTGCTCCCCAGTAGGAGGTTTATTGCTGCGACGCTCACAAAGCGCGGGGAGAGAAAACAAACTAATAAATTTTGGTTTTGGGAGATTAGAAATTATTGATATCTCACTTTGCAACCACGCTCGAACTCACCTGCGGTAGCAGCACCTGGGAAAGGCCGTAATGCAGTATTTATAGCCAAAACGAAATTCGCTCAAGTCATCGAATTTCGATCATGTTTCGAAATTAAGCAATGACAGCAAAAACGGCAGAAAGTTATAAATATTCAAATTTCGCTTGTCCCAAGACCGCAATAAAACTGCCAGCGCCGCAGGAATTTTGAGTGTGATATGGCCAACATGTGGCGATAAAACCTGCAAGTAGCTATCAAGATTGGGACATAAATCTGCAAGAAAGAGATGACTGACCTCTCTTAAAGGAGGCTCACTAAAACTGTGAGAATTTTCAAAATAAAAATACTTAGCGTTCAAGTAGTCAAATTTTTGAAGTTTTAAAACGATTTTTCGAAAGTAGAAAAGTTCACAACCAACCACAAAAATTGACGAAAAGAATCAAAATGTATCTCTTAAGGCCCCCGAAAAACCCATTTAAATAAGTCATATCAAGATTCAGCTTAAAGAACAGTTAGAAAGAATGGATAAAATCAAGATTCTCCTGAAACTGCTAAAAATATTCAATAAATCCCAGTATTTGTTTTACGAGGTCCATAAAAGCAAGTATATGTTGAGGACTCAACTTAAAAGGTTAACGACCCGTGCGATGCAATTGGCACTTGGCTTTCTTACCTTTTTTCATATCATTAACCCCCAGCTCAGACATTCAAGCAGGCATAGCACAAAAGCCAGCTGCGAGGAATGTGCATTTCTATTGAATCGATTCGCCTTCGGTATTTCTTCCCAACAATGAAAGTAGATTCCAATGCTCCTTTTCATCGCTTATATGCACATCAAAGCGTCGCCCGAGACGCGCAAAATGTCTTAGTCGCAATGTCAAGTTCACGTCTATTGTGCTCACGTTTGTGCAACTTTTACCGTTTCTCCGCATATGCTGATGGGACTTGTCGCGTATCGGAATTTCCGGATCTTTCGGATAGATGAATGAGGCACGAAAAAAAAATTCATCAAGAAACATGAAAACTTAATCTCCTGTGTGGCCACGAAAAATGCAAATCGACCGTGGAACAAGAAAGTCCGCAACTTTGTCCGAAAAATGCAAAATTTAGCGGGGTTTCTCACAAATTTATGATCCTCTCACATGTTTTCGATGTTAATGATCAAGAGTTGATTTATCGCCGGACTTGGTCAGTTTAAATCGGCTCGCTCCCGCGTCAGTGCGGCCGGCGTGAATTAGTGCTAATGCATTACTTCGCGCGCGACTAGAGATGCATATGTAAATCCGATAAAACCAAGTCCCTCTCGAAGTCACCACTTACTTTCGCGTGAGAAAAGCGTTTCATGTTTTCCTTTTGTCTTCACTTTCATGACCAACATCACTTTTGTCTAATTGATACTCTTTCAGCGGCTTCGCGGACCGAAGGAGGGACTTAGAGATGGGATTAGCGTTTTGTCTGTCTGCCATACGAAGTATTTCCATTTCACGGTCAAGTTAATTTGTTTTGCTGGCCTTTCACTCGGATCTCCTGTATTTTCAAAGCGCTGTTGTCTGTTGAAAGTTAAAAAAGAACTCAAAACATCTTTCAAGTTCCTTGTAAATGAAAAACTCATGAATCTTTTTTCTTGTTTTTGTTTCAATTCAAAAGCTGGGAGTTCAATGACCGCTTTTGAGTCACTGTTATCGGGATGAAGCACACCCAAACCGTTAATCTCTTGCCCCCAAATGAGGCTCAGCTCAATTTTCCCGCGATTATCGTTGTTGTTATTTATTTCTTGGTCACAACTTGTACAACTCTTAACTAATGCATATGCGTGATATAACGCATGTAAGCAACATTTATCATCGTCGTCGTGCAGACTGTGCTTTCTCGGGTGCCGAGCAGGCAAGAAGAAAGAGCAGGGAAAAGCAATACTGGGCACTTTAATTTGTTTGTTTGCATCCATTAGCTACGTACGGAGCCGTGAATGAGGAGACAGCTCAGCCTCTTATTGAATTAAATTGAAATAATCATTGGAAAAGTGAATTAGCGTTATCGAATCCTATTTGTTTCGTTGTTTGCATGCCTCGTTTGCGACACTGCGAGCGATTTGTTTTCAGTGAGTGAATATGCATGTTCATTATCGTTTGTGGCAGCGATGTAATTATTGAAGTAGTTGTCATTTTGTAGCAGGAGGCATAAGTGTTTACATGAGTGGGGTTGCGGCTAAATTAATGGCGTTATGTTCCGATTGAAATTTTAAATGGTTCAATTGTTGGTTGAACTTGAAATTTCGATTAACACTAGCCTTCACTTTTACATTGGCTCTCGTGAACTCAACAGAGGTGGCTACCATGAATGACTGTGAACTCCTAATTTTTCGCCAACTTCCATTACTAGCTCTGAGACATAAGTACCTGCATACTAGGGTTAAGGCAAAATAAGAGACAAACATCCTATTTTCGATTGAGAAGATTTTTCCTTTACTCCCTGGTCTTCATGTAAATTTTATTGAAGGTCTAGCCGCTTACCTCCAGCTCCACCACTGGCCTAATGTCTGAATTGACGCACATTGTGATCAAATTAGCTTGTTAGCAAATCTGTAGCACATGGATAAATGGTTGTTGTAGATTGTGTACCTCATCATATTTACTGCCAATTTAGATAGCCGGCCGAAATTCGTGGCGGAGGCAAAAGCAAGATGAAAGGAAATACGACTTTCATGAATGAAAGTTCGCTGGGTCGTTATTAATAATTTGCATTTCTCAAAGTCTCAAGTGAGCTCATCTTTTGCCATTATAGGAAATGAATTGAGTGTTTCTGTGAAATAGTAATGGCAAAAAGCTAGGCGCAAAAGTGTAATGTAGCCAACTGAGCCACCTTATAATGATTATTCAGGTGACACTTGATTGCCTTTCGACTATTATTATTTTAATTTTTGTGAATATTTTACATAACAAGTGTACAAAACATGCTGGAACTGGCAAAAAGAGTATTTATGACAGTGATATTGCAGTGCTTGTCGAATTACATAAAACATGGCTGAAGCTTAGTCATGGTCGGAGAAACGGGGGTTAGAGGACGTATCGTTTGAATGCCTTCATTAATCTTTGGAGACCTCCCTACTTTAGCGCGTGCCTTGAGTATTCCTGCAGTAGCAGTAAATAGAAAATTTTCCTGATTCCCTTACCAAGAGCTCTCTGGTAAGAATACTAGTTTCGACTTACGGACAAACGTTTAAAACAGGCATTTCGACGAAACTTGAGTGCTTGAACAATAAACTGCAAAAAACAACGAAGACGATGATGGGGCAGAATTTGATATGTATAAGTGCATGGCTTACAAAATTGCCACCGCGGGCCAACATTAAGCAACTTTTATAGCTGCCTCTCATACGGCACCAAACAGCTCAGCAGAAAGAAAATAAACAAATAAAAACAATACATAATTGAGTTGGAATAATCGAGTTGCGGTGATTTGTGGATTTTCGTTTACGCGTGAAACCGAGAATGTACTCGTACGTGTAAGGTCCAGATAACATCTCGAATGATGAACCAATACGCTGCATTATGCAACTGAATCGGGTACGAATTTTGAAATTTTCACGCAGTCCGTGATTGATTTACTCTCAGAACGTGAGCGATCCATAAACAGCAACATAATGTGAATTATTGTCTTGAACTCGTACTTCTGCGAATGAGCGAGTTCCAGTCGATGCTCGATTCGCTGTGAGATGTATGGGAAGTTAATGGAGGTTAATTTTGAACTTGTTGAGGAGTTATGTAAAGTGCCCCAAAACTGTTGGATGATCGAGTGAACGAAAGTGCCAATTAGCGTCATGTTCAAGTGTGACAGGACGTTTTGTATCGCAGGAAAAGGAATTCGCAGGTTCCTCAGTCATACAGAGAATTGCGGGCTAGAGTTGTAACGAAATTTATTTTACTTCCAAAACTTTGAAAAACTAAAAAAATTTGTGCTACTTTCGTTTATTGAGTTCAAAAACTTTCGTCTTCTGAGCCAAGTTTTGAGTCATTTCCAAACAATTTTTTCAACCCTAAGATTAATTTTCCGTTATTTCTTTGATTCTAAAATTCTATTTATGAAACATTTTTCATTGCATGGGAAACCTTTAAAATGGTCAATTTTGATCTCTTAATACAACATTAGTGGAAGTGTGCCACATTTTCCAGTAAGCATACCTCTGTTTATATCCTCAGACCACCCCAGTCTTCCCCGAGTTTCTCCAATTTAACGAGTGCTGGTCCCATTTCTCCGTTCGATTAAATTCTTGACGTTCATAACAGCCCATAAACGATGTTTTACGACTCGCGAATGATCGGTGATTGCAATTTACGAGCCAAAAACTGATCCGACGAAACGCGTATTTACAGTCATTAGACGTGTATTGAGACTTCCCGAAAAATTACAGCTTGTTTCGCGACTTGGCAAGTCTTCGAAGAAAGTTTACGTGGCCAATTTAACGACGCTGAGTCGCAATCGTAACGCCGTGTCTAGATCATGTCATAACATTTAAATTAATTTTGCTCTGCAGAAATATTTATTAATTGCGGCCTGCGTTGCAGCAGCACGAAGAACTGGCGCGAGCCAGCTGGAGGTTCGTTCCTACATCGGCCATTCGAATTACTTGTTTCCTGCATTGCGCGCAACATTGTAGCAGACGTGTTCTGTGACTTCAAACGAGCGTGAAACTGCTGGCAAACTTGGCATAGAACGTCATTTGCGTGCCTTTGAGATGCATCGCAAATGAAAGAAATCGCTTATGACAGACAGTATGACATACAAGCTTCTCTCCATCCACTCTCCTTACTTTCAATTAGTCACATCTAAGTGGTTTCCATGTGCTTGAGATTTTCCAAAGGTGATAAAATGTCGATCTGATCATTATCTGCATTTGTGGCATCAGCTTCATTCAAGTTTGCAATTACGTTTGTCAACGCGTCTGTAACGAGAGAGAAATGTCGCTGTCCGTGTCTCGTCTCGTGGTGCGCGAAGAAGAAAATTGAAGAGTCTGACAGGGTTTCGAAATGCGTGGTAGTGGCATTTTTTCGCGGGAAATCGGATCAGGTTGTGCAGGTGTGGTGTCTTGCCCGGCTTCCGATTTGACTTATAGTGAGACAGGAAATTAATTCACTTTTAAATGCGCTTTTTCTCCCCTCCGCTAGCTCGTAGCCGCTCTAGTTGGCGGTAAAATATCACTGCTCAGAGCCGTTGCCCACACACTGACACTTCAATGCCTTCCACTCGTTCTAATTTGGCTGGGAGTTGCGCGTACCAATGCCATTTTTGGACGTTTGCTGTTTAGTAGTTTATCTTCACAAATTCATCAAAACAATACATAGGAAGCACCATGATTGCCCAAACATTATTCCAAGCTTTGACTAAATTTTCTTTCAGTAGTTCTAGCCTAAAGAATTCAATTCGAATATCTCTGTTTTCTTTATCTTTGATCTCTAACCCAAAAAACTTGACTTCAAAATCTCACTTTCTACCTCGTTTTCCCACCTTCCGCTCGTCATTCTGCCCAATTTTGAGTCTGACGACAGACGGCCAAAAATGCGACTCAAACAATGGCTGGGAAAGCCAGTTTATAGTAAATATGATCACGTAGTCTTTTCCACAAACTGACGATTAATCGACAATGGTTTTCTAATTAGAAAGCTCTCGTATGTCCACGTTAATCGCCGTTGCCATTGTTAGTGCCACTCCATTCATTTCACCTCCGAGCAGAGCACCGAGTACGAAGTTCAAAGTACCCAGCTCAAAACATTAGTGTAGAGTGTCATTAAAGTGTTGTGATTATCTTAGACAACGCATTACAATTGTTAAATGTTTCTTTAGTGCTAGTTTTCCTTATTGTTTTGCTACACTTGGCTCGCCCAGCATCTCTCGAGAGCGCGACTCGGCCTCATTTTGGAGGGTCGTCAGACAGACAGACTGGGAGCGAGAAGCACTTTTTGAACAATTTTTTGTCTCTCGGTACGCGGCATCAGGCAAGGCCACAAAAAGCGTCGATTGTTTGTGCACTTTTGTCATTAGCATAATTTATTATTCATTTGAGCTCTGGAGGTGCGTTTTTGCGCATTGTGTTACATTTCGTGGCGATTATTCAATCGGATCTCGAGTCAAAATGGCATTTCTCAAATCGTTTGACTGATGCGTGATTATCTCCGGTAATTGGACTTTTATGAGTCTTTCACTCGGGTTCAACGTCCCTTCGGCTCTGTTTCATGCCGTCATTTTCGATAATGATGATAATATTATTAATAAATAGTCGACCTAGGGGGGAGTGTGATAAGAAAGTCAAATGTAAACAAAATGAAGAAGACGAAGAGCAAAGCGAGTCAACAAATGAAAGTTTAATTAAAATTAACTTTATGACACATCGAGTGACAGCAGTGACCGACCGAGAGATCGTCGTGTGCGCAATTTATTCATACGAGCACATTAATAATTTTGCATGCTTGATTAGCTGCAACATCGGAAACGCACAGAGAGACTTGACAAAACTTTTACTCTGACGGCTGTGGGCACGCTTGACGCTTGACTGGTCGTGCGAGCTGAGTTTGGAATAACAATTGTGTAAATATGACACTAATTACATACTTTTTGTGCGCGATCACACGCTTGTGCATACAATGCAGCAAACTGGGATGCTGTTGTCGGCCAAGAAAAACAAATACTCCAAGGTTGATGGTCGAGCGACGATAGCTGTTGCATGATCGAGTGCGAGACCGTGAGTGGGGCACTCCTGAAAGAAAGCAGGTGACCTGAGAGAGGCACTTGTGCGTTCCGGGTGGGTTGCGAGGAATGCAGAGGGTCAGATCATTGAGAACTGAAAACTAGAGGTGAATCAAGAAATCCTTCTACTGACCAATCTACATATTATAAAAGATTTTTGTTGTGTCTTCTTCTATTGAATCTTTCATTGAGTCAAATTGCAAAAATAGCTGAACATAGTGAAATGGATTGAGACAATATATTTTACTAAAACTTTTAAACAGAATGATCAAAGCAACCATACTAAATTTTGACTTTCGATTTTCTCATCCAAAATCTAAATTCAGAACAAGGTTCGAAACAGACCATTTTCGTTTAAGATAAATTAAACTTTCATAACCTCACTTAAGCCTACAATTCTTACTGCACGGAATGTAAGAGATCAGAGGCTAGCAGGACCACTCCCAGCCATGCCCGTGTGACCCAAAAACGTCACCCCAAGGCTATGGGATTTCCCTCCGTCTCACAGCCCATTACCCTTCGTTTTTTCCTCCCGATCCCCAGAAAGTGCTCTTGACCTTGAAACTCATCAAATCGCGCTGGAGCATTATCGCCTATTGTTCGCATCACAAAATCACGGAGGCATATCATGACACCACTTACCTTGACACAACACTCCAGCGCAATTGTTCACCTCTAGAGACGTCCTCAATTCGCCCAAGACGTCTTCGCTCGAGTCGCAAGCCATGAATTAGAAAGAGTATCTCTTTCAACTCTTTCCCACTTGATTGAAATCGTAATTGCGAGTAGTGTTCCATTTCCTCCAACTCGACTGACATGCGAGCTATTCACTCACCTTTGCCGAGAGCGTTCCAAAACGAAAGGCCCAAAGCCATCAATTGAAAAAGCGTCATCGTAATAAATTGCATCTGGCCGTTCTGTTTACTTTTACCATCCATAGTCCATACCCAGCTCAGATTCCAATTATTGCTATCAAAAGTGCCTCTCTGCCTGCTATTGGAGCGCGCGAACGACACAAAAGAATGTGGGCAGACGAGATGCTGAAATGTCTAATAGCTCAATTATTGCCTCACATGCATGAAAGGCTGCGAGAGACCTTATTGTCTTTTGTGTACTTCTCACCCATCTTGATGTGTGTGGAATATGGCAGAGTGCTTACCTACTGCCCGACTTCGGCGCACCATTAGAAAGTACTCCATCCGACGAGGTGTACGTCAGCACCCACGGTTTGTTCTAAATTGTGCCATTTTGACGGCCTGTCAATTGTTCGTTCAGCCTCGCACTCGGATTGGCATTGCGAGTTGCGACACTCGCAATTGAATAATGATTTATGCACGCCTGCAAACTGTAATGTGGTGATGAGCAACATAAATTGGCAAAACACGGGTTGGAACTGTTGCAGGTGCGAGTGCGAGCGGGCTCTGATTCAGCCAGTCGTCGGCGGTTCTTGGCTAATTTAAGGCGAGTTCGCCGAGATCAGATGATGGTGCAACGCAGCGATGGGAAGCCATTAAAAGCGCTGCTTAGCGTGGATGGGACTAATTTAAGAGGCTCTAGCATATTCCACACTGTAATTGATCGGGTTTATGGCTCAGATTCAAATTGTAGACTAAAGGTGCTTATTTTGTTCACATCATGTTTTAAAGAAAAATTCGAAAATATTTAGTTCCAGTTCAAAGCAGTTATCTAAGTAAAGATGTAAACTCAAGGAAAACAGTAAAATTCTCAGGCCTTTAATTCGAATTACATTCAAAAGAAACTCTCTTTATTCCACTCATTTAGAAACTGAAGGATATCAAAAGTCTTCCAAGATGTTATTAAACCTAGGAGCAAGGCTTTTTAAGAAAACATACCATCAACTGTTGAAATTTGGTGCTTAACATTTTTGCCTTTGTCTAAATTTGTTGAAAATCAATGTAATAATTCCTGCTTATTGAAATATTCACTAAAAATCAATTGTAGAATATAGCAGCCCTGAAGAAGCCCTCAGTTTGGGGACGAAATGTCGAAAAATAAGGAGAGTTTCTCCTGGATTTTTTGGAGTCAGAAAAGTCCTCAACTTGTAAACTCTAAGATTTGCGTCTGAGGTTTAAACATTAAGCCTGTCTGATGTCCGTACAGCCCTTGGCCGAGTTTGCTGCCACTTGCAGCAATTTCGCTCAAAAACCATGATTAACTTCCTCCAGAATGGGTGAATGGGGTTTTTGTTTCCTGCCACAGTGCCACGCCGAGAAGCGTAATGAGGAATAATTGGTGGCAAAAGGTATTGCACAGATGATGAAACCATGATGCATTCGAATGCACAGGAAGGAGAAGAGAGAAGCTGGGTTAATTTATTTGCAATTTCAAACACGCTCGCTCATGCGAAATTAGATTTTTAACGTAACACAATAAAAGTTCAGCTCGGAACCGTATTTTGTGTCCACTTTTCTCGTTTTTCTGCATACAATTCACTTTGTTACCTGAACTCTTATGTTCACTCACTTGCTGGAGCTTCTTCTGGAAATTACAATTTAAATAACGCAACAGCAGCAGCAGGCGTAAAGATCAACAACGAGTTACATTTGCCTTTCTTGGATGTTTGCTGCTGACATGGCGAAACTGACTGGTTGCGTCTATCGGCCATCCGAGAGAATCCGAGTTTTTACTTTCCAGCTGCACATTCGATCGATCATCGATTCAGTTTCTCACGCATGCGACTTTTCTTTTCTATGTACTGGAGGGGTATTGACGTGCTCGTAAAAGGCAATCGATCACGCTCGAAGACCACCAAGTGATCGGAAATGGCCAAATTAAGAAACTTGTAATGATAATGTGCGTTCAGGGGGAAGGAACGACAAGTCAAAAGGCTTAGACAGGAATTAGGAACATTCCATTGTTTCAGAGTCTCGTTCCAGATTGAGGCAGTAGCGTAGACAGAATTAGTTTTATCGCTGTACTTCAAACCTTAAGATATGTAACAGCTTTAAAATAGGCAACATTCTGAGAGAGGATCTCATCAGTTTCTGAAGAAGCATCAGAAGGAAAATGAAAAGCTTTAACATATTTTTGCTTCGATTCCGAACCTTTTCTCGAGATCCTTCGCTGACCAAACCAAATTGTTTCGTTTAGCAGTCTGAGGAAAGGAGCGAGCGGCTATGTATAAATTGATCAAAAGTGAATGAAGAATGGTTGGAATTTGAATGAGATTAGAAGATACGATATGTCGACATGCATAGCGAGCGCAGGGGGAATAATGATACTCGAGCACCCACAAAAAATATTGTAAGCGACGTAATAGTATAATGAGAATGGGAGAAGTAATAAAAACGAGAGCAAGAACATGATAATTTACCACAAAACATTCATTCGGAGAATAACATGTAACTTGTTAGATTTCTTTGGATCGGGTCCGTCGTGGACTCGGCCGCGCAGTCTCTCGGTCTCGGAGTGAAGGGAAAAAGCTAAATACCGATGTGATTGTGATATTATTTATTGCATCGACCATTGATTGAACATTGAACACCTAGGCTGGCTTTTTTTGGTCCGGAATGGCGTTATTGGCGTGCCTGTGGAAGCCACTGAAGAGAACTGAGGCTGAATGGGAACTGAAAAGCGATAAATTACATGGGATTACGATGAAACTGGATACTTGTCGATTGTCTGGTGTTTTGTCTGGCAACAGGTTGCTGCTTACATGGGCGACAGACCAGAATGTATCATTTTTAAGCCGATGTTTTTGATTTTCCGGAGATAAATGAGGCATCCGGAGCCGGATCTCGAAAGTGCAACCTTGACCCGTCTGTCCTCTCGTCAGCAAAGGCCAAACTCCTTTTCAGATAAGACTTATCACAGAAAACGTGCCAAGTTGACAATAATATTGACTTCCCGAAAAAGCCTAGTTCGCGGTACTCCAGATGTTTTCTTGGGATTTCCTTGATTTCAGACGCTGAAATGTGCGCAACAATGTTAGAAAACTGTGCTGAAGCGGTTAATTCGAAGCCGCCGTCTCTTCGCTCTGTATACCTGCCTTCAATCGCCTGTCTCTGCTTCGGCCCCTCATTTATTTAATATCATTGAAGCGCATTCACAATATTATAATTCAATGGGGTGTATGAATTACATGCGCTTGTTCTTTTTTCTCCGTTTTTTGTTTTGGTTTCTCGGCTTCGACTTCTTTTCTATTCACCGTACGGTCGGTACACACACGATCTACCTGCCGTCTACCTACACGGAGCTACGCGCGTTCGTGTGATCGTCTACCTTGCGCCTTCTCTCATTCACATGCCTCCGTCAGTTTAACTCTAGCTCTGTACGAATCAACAAGTGTTTTCCGTTCCTGCCGGTCGTCGATTATTTTTCGAAACTCGCAGCCCATCCGATAAAAGTGCCGAAAAAAAGTGACACGATGATGGCCTTAGTTTTGCTCATAAAGCTTATTTGCAAGCAAACTCCGTGTCGAGGCCTCCTCGTCTGCTAAGAACATTACTCCAGATTCGCGGTGAAAACACCGAGTGCCAAATTAAGTGAAGCAGAGACGTGATTCTCATAGCAAAGCGCGAAATTGAATCAAAATATGCTATAAAGGCGCAATTAATTAAACGAAGAAGAGCGAGAAGTGCTTGAAATACTAAACGTTGATTATGATTTATTTTGCATGATTATGGACTGTTAAGAGATTTACGGTAGACTGTGGAGGAGCTTATGATAAAAATACCAGCAAACACGAAAAGAAAGTGCGTAAAATATTTCTTTATCAAATCGATTTTATTGAAGCGTAAAAGCCCGTCTTGCGCCCGATACACGACTCTCGGAGGTTGAAGCCCCTTCCAAAACCTCCCCATAAATTCTTACAACTTCCGACTAGGTGAAATTCAAAAATTCAAAAAATTCCCAGCCCTGAAAGTCAGCTGCCCACTTTCAAATTAAATCAGAACCTCAAAACTCAAGATCACCTGTCCCAATGCCACGTTCGAGTTGCTAAAAGAGCCAAGATCAAATCTGAATTCAAAGCCCTCGTCCCTCTCCCGCACACGCCTGTCAGCCTTTGCTCCACATTTGCATACCAAAGCCAATTTTCAGCTTTAATTACAATTTACATACATCATTGGCTCCGCGAGCCTGAGCCCAAGTACTTGTAAATTCACGTCACAATGTGAGTGATCCAGGTCGCTTGACTGCAGGTGATTTTGGGCCGAGAACACGAGAGTGACTCGAGGTTACTGCTCATTGCACTTGACGTTGTTTTGATCTTCATGCTCGATCGCGCCGGGGAAAAGTTCCGTTCATGTACGAAAGAAAGTCGTGGGTCATTCACTCGCGACCGCGACTTTTGTGGGTGGAATTTAATTAATTTGTATTTCTTTTGACTCCTTCTCCCTCTCAATGGAGAGAGAGAGAGGTGATTAATGAGCCACCAGAGAGCTCCTTTGTCGGCACTGGGCTCCGTTCGAGCGGAGCCATTCAGACATATGTGGCGATGATGTAAAGAAATTAACATCTGAGGAGGCTGCTTGTACTGCATTACAGCGTTACTCAACAGACGAACACGTAAAACATAAATAAGATGGCACAAAAAGCATGAATATGAATGTGCACCCACCCTCTGGTCGGTGGGTTTTCTATTTCAAGCCATTTTTCTCAGATGTAGAATAAAAACTGCAACGTCAAAATCTCGCGGCTCAGAGGGTAGGTGGAAACTTGCTGCATCTTCAAAGGTATAAGAAAAAATTGGTATTCGATATTTCGCTTCTTGTTGCTCATTTTAACTTCATCACTTGTACTTTCTACAGAAAACTTGAAGTACCTGCTTCTTGCTTGCCTGCACCAGACCTGTATTCGTAGCAGTGAGGCAGGCAGGCAGTTGAGCAAGCTGCAGCTTGCGCGCAGCCAGATAATTACTCATGCACAATGACTTACTAAACTCGAGACGCGAGAAGAGCGAAAAGCGAGGAGACGAGTTTGCTTCGCCGATCACCGAGCGAAGGGTACCCTTTAGCCAGCAGTGACTCCGCAGTGTGACAAGAGATATATCTCTAAAAATAGATATGCACCGCGCAGATTTCACTAACTTGGCAATTTGCATTAATCTTGTGTTGTTGCTGGCTCGGTTGATAAATAATCGTGATAATGCCATGTTGATGGAGAGAACAATGATCTCTTCAGCAACAAAACAACTTTCGCAATTTGCGACATAGTCTCAGATCTTTTCATGGGATTGGGCTCGCTCTTGCCCAGACAAAAGAGCATGCTTGCTGCAAAATGTGCAATTTTTATTGATTTCGTATTAAATTATGGCTCGCACGCTCAAGAGAGACGAAAGTGAGAGGTATTTTCACCCATAACTCATGTAATAACGATGCGTTTTGCAGAGACAGGGCGATATTGGGTTAAGTAACGAACCTTCTTGATACCAGGGACGTAACTCTAAAGAGAATCAGTCCTCAAAATTTCCAAATATTTTTCACAGGAATGCCGAACACATTTTCTGCACCCTAATTATTTTCAATGATCAAAAATCCGTATTGAGTTGCAAAAAAATTAACAACAATTTTTTATTCTCTTTTAATTTGTTTATTTTTTATCTAAGGTATGGTATGTAATGAAGGTTTTGTGGAATTTTCCTTCAGAATATCTACTTAAGATAGTTTGGTTACTGAATTTATTTAAATTGTTGTAATGATTGAAGTATACCCGAAGGTAACATAGAATCTCTGGAAGATTGATAAGTAGCTGTGTAATTGTATAAGAATAACTGAACTCTCTCTCTCTCTCTCCCTCTCCCTCTCTCTCTCTCTCTCTCTCTCTCTCTCTCTCTCTCTCTCCAAAAGCCAATGGAATAAGCTAGGTAGCCATATTTTTTAGTAGCTCGCTCGCGGGATGAATAGGACAAGTCTCTGTCATGAATCTAGTACGGTAATGGGCTTAGCCTTGTGTCATTTCTCTTAATTTGCCTCAAATGGCCGAATCCATCATCTTTTGTTGTGCTGATTCTTACCCTTGACCGTTTGAAAACAAGGTCCTGAGAATAGCTACAGAACCCCTGTTTGCCCAAAACCTTGCACCAATTCGCTTCGTGACCTTCCCGGAAAGCTTGACTCGATTCACGATGCTGGGCCTCGTTTCAGGTGTTCAAACATTGAGTCACGGCAGCGTCGCCGGCCGAGCATTCCACCAAAATCGATCTTATTATTCCACTATTATAAGCCGCACAACAAGAGATTTTGGTCAAAAATAAGTCAATCATTGCGCGACCGAATAATAAACTTTCAAAAATTGATTTGCTCGCAATAGCAGGCAACAAGCTAAAGCACAATTACATAAATTATGCAACCATTACGAACACAATATGAGAACAGCATTTATAACATTTTTCTTTCTTTCCCTCTCACACTTCGTCCGCGCGCGTTTTTTCTTTAAGGCATTTTTTGCTTCCCCGTTGCTGCGAATTCCTTTCGAAAAAATATATATTTCACTTCTGGTCCCGCTTGTGTGCAAGCCCTGAAAATAATAATTTACCTGCAGTTCACCGTCGTGCCGAGCCACTTTGATTAAACCATCGAGCAGTCGTCATGAGCCTGTTTAAATCCATGTCGAGCTCTAAAAATGTCTCTTGCACCGAAACACGCGTCGCCAGGGGCCATTCGGTGCAGGTTTACAGATACATTTGGCAAATAATAAATTCGCGAGTGACAGGAAAAGGTTGTTGACAACTCAATTTTCGTGGATCGCAAAATGGGTTCACGCGGGTCTTAATTCGCTGTCATGGCTGTGCGAGATTTCAGCGATTTTGCGGTAGCAAGGGCAGGCACGGAAGTGCTTACGGTTGAGTAACAGAGAGGTGTTTGTTGGTCAATGGGACAAAGTGTGAGAAGTCAAGAGGGCCATTACGTTCTCTAGCTTGAGCACCTCATTAATCTGTTGACTGCTGACACCTTTTGGAAAGTTTCAAGAACCAAACTTTGCTCGCTGCGACACCTGTCCTTGCTGGCAAACCGGATATTTTGCCAGAGATCAACGACCCCGTTTCCTCGCTATCAACTTGATATTCAAATTAAACGCAAACAATGGCTCGAGACTCCGTTCCTTCATTTGAACGAAATCACCTGCATCAATAAACAAGATCTGGAATTTTACATTGTCCGCGTCGCTTATACCCAATATTTATTTATTATGATTCGCTATGTAATGCAAATACCTCCGCATAGCTCGCATGTATGAAGAAATAACAATACACATGACAGCGCTGAAAAGTCACTTGGATATTTTTTTAATAACTCAGAGTCTTTTTCTCGCTCTCTCGTTCATCGACCAGCCGATTCAAGTACATATTGAAGCATACTTTCACCTCATTAAACAAACTATCGCGAATACTTTGCGTCACAGCTCCCCGGCATACATGAGACGACGCGGAATATTTCCTCAGAAACGGCAAGGCATATATAATTAACTTATAAATTGTCATCTTTGGAATATCAAGAGGCACTCCGAGCGTGCTAAATTTCTCATTGTTATGTTGGCCATAACAGTCAAACCAGCCCACCTTCGGGCGATAATAGACAATGCGACGTGAGATTAAGAAATTTGATCGGCTTCACTTGGGAGCCACTTTTTGCGTGTTTAATTGAGCTATAAATTGAGCAAAAAGTATCGAGTCTGATTTTGGTTTTATGAAGACGCTTATGGCTGGGAAGTATGGCATTTTTGGTGCTTAGTTTTTGAACAGGTGTTTTTGAGTCACAAATTTAAATTTTAAAAAAATTAACTAAATTGAATACATCCGAAAACGATTTCTCAAAAATCGGAAACAAGATTAACATGCAGACTTAATTCACTCTCCAAAGATCAAATAACAAAATGATGTAGGTGTTTTGAAGTTCTTCGAAGCCTCTTCCTCTTTATCGGCAACTCGGACCAACACTGAAAACCCATTAGTGTCCCGTTCCAGCTTTCTAGTAACTGATCGCCCCTGCATGACTCTCGGTTTGCGTTCTCTCAGTGAGGAGCTAAGAAATTGATATCACGTCTATCTCTTCCTGCAACCTCGATGGGCCTCTTACGCTTCAATAATCTCGATAACTTGACGATGATTGAGCTATTCTATGTTCTGCTCTTGAACTTCTCGCCTCTAACCATTATTGCTTGTTATAGCCACAACCATCGTTATTGCGCCATTAGGAAATGTGATACTAAGTGATATACTTCAGAACTGAATTTGCAGCAAAAAGTGCAGAAATAAAAAGAAGAATGAAAATCGTGATCTAATTGAGACCCAACGAGCAAGAGCGCATAACATCACCATCATCATTATCATCACCATCATCACCTCCTGAAGAACCACGAGAAGAACGAGAATCATCATCATGGACGTTCCGCCGCGCAAAGCGAATGGAATGCAGAAATTTTACAACAAAATCATGCATAAAATCGAAGATTTTCCACAGCATCTCAAGCTGCACAAATCACTATCGTCAGGCAACTCGACGATCACGAGCAAGCTGCCACCAATGGAGCCCCCTCCGCCGCCGCCGAGACCACCCCGGGCGAACAAGCGGCGCATGAGTCGGTCCGTGGAGCCGCCTTCGTACGAAAACGTAGTGCGCGAGCACATCGACTCCGAGGACGAGATGCGGAAGTCGCTCAAGTGTGATACCTCCCTCGAGGACGAGATCTTCGAGGAGCTCGAGAAGGCCGCCAACGACGAGGCCAAGCTCAACGCGGCCATCCAGAACTTCGACAAGATCATCTCGGAGTACAACGATCGCAGCATCACCGAGGCCATTGAGCAGTTCAACCTGGTGGCCAGCACGCGAATGCCCCCCCGACAGGGCAGCAACGTGTCCGCCAAGAGTCTCTCCTTGTACTTTGGCCCGTCCCAAAGTAGCCAAGTGAGCAGAATCCCCGTGCCAGGGGCCCTCCAGAAGTCCAAGACATGCAGCACCATAGAATACAACCGTGTTCCCAAGCCCCCGCGGGCTTTCCAGGTGAAAGCCCTGCAGCAAGACCCCAGTGCCGATGTTACGAAGAGCCTCACCGGTCTCAATGACGTTAAGCTTACGATTAACCTCAGCGAATACAGAGAAGCCAACAAGCCCCGGAACTACAACACCTACAAGGTGAAGGAGCCCCTGACGCTCAGCAAGTCTGTAGAGAAAATTTCCCCGGTGCAGAAAAAGATCCTTGCCAAGGCCGTTAGCGTGACGGAGCTCTCCAAGGGGGTCATCAGCAAGATCCCCGTCAAAGCGGCCACCAAAACGCCCCAGACCGCCATCGTGAAACCGCTCAACTCCACTTTCCTGTCACCCCTCTCCAAGATCACCAAGTCAGTGTCCACCAAGAACATCGCCATCGCCGTGCCTCTGTCTCTCCCCAAGTCCTCGTCGCCCCTCAAGGACCTCCCGAGTCCAGAGAAGAAGCGTCTACACATGTCCACGACGTCAATCAACAAAATTCCTGCCACTCCCATGAAGAAACTGCCATCTTCCCCTCTCAAGTCCGCCGTCAGCGAGTTGACCCTCAACAAGCCCATCTCGACGAGGAAGCGCGTTCCCGACGTCGTGGCGCCTCAGCAGCTCCTACGCTCGGTTGCCAAGAGCACCACTGCCCTCTCGAAGCTGCCAACGGACGAGGTTGACTGCGCCAAACTCCGAGATTTCAAACGCACGACCAGCAAGCCCATCTTGGCAGTCTCCAAGATGCCCGCAATCAAGCACAAAGTTGCCCAAGCCGCGATCGAGGTGAAGCCGCCCGCCGTAGCGCGCCCAAAGCTCGTGATTTCGAAGGAGCCTGCAGGCGGGAAGAAGTCGGTGGTCACCACGCCCCCAAAGCCCCGGGCCCGCACGACGATCCCGCAACCGCCCGTCACAGTGGCGACTCCCGAGAAGGGCTACCAGAGCGACTGCAGCGACGACTCGGGCCACATCTCTAACGGCACCGACGACATAAGCAACCAAGCGACGCCACCAGGGGATAAGATTACCGGCACGTTGCTGGAGAAATTCGAGTCTTCACCGCTGCCAGCACCGCAGAAACGTGCGAGTGAATTAATTGCTGCCAGCAACAGCCTTCAAAAAGGCACCAGCAATAAAATTAATCAAGCTGATGGTGCTAGCAAAACGCATAAAATGCAACAAAGTAAGGTTACGAGCGCCAAACAAGTGGTTAATAGTAGTGTAGCGGCAACCGCGAACGGCAACGGCTCCGCAGCCACCAAGCAGAGCATAATTAAGCGCAATGAACTTGTCAAAAACGGGGGAAAAGTGAAGACAAAATTGGCCGCGCAGCCCACGGTAGCTCCGGCCGGAACAATGGAGGTCTTTGCTGCCGCCGAGTGTGATCAGGTAATTTGATATAAAAGCTGCTTTGTTCACCTGACGGATTTCCGAGGAATTGAATAAAATTAGTGGAGAAGTGAGGTGCGTGGGAGTTATTGAATGGTCCTGATAAGTGAGTGTGGTTAGCGGGCGAAATCGAAATCAGTGAGAAACTAATGAGTCAGTGGCGTAAGCAGAGGTGGAGTAGCTAAAACCTCAGAACAGTTTTAAAACATTTATATTTTGGGACTTCAAAATGAGTTTTAGAAGAAAGTTATTTTTTATACTGACAGAGGGAGCTTCTAATTCAATCTCAGAAATCTTCTTTAGCTTTGGTTCCGATTTCAAGGAAGAAGCCCTCAATTGAAGTTGAGCTCTGGGCAAATTCACGCATTCATCAATAGGGACTTTATTTCTTGGATTTAGCTACAATTTAATGGTTCTAACATTTTCACAAAGTATATGCATTTTTTGGGCTTTTGGCTTGAAAATTTTTCACGTTTTCTGAAGACCTTCTGGATTATTTATCATCCACATTTGTCTATTTTAAAAACAAACTATTAATAGTTATGAAAAAATTTCTCGGATAAAATATTATTTTTTACGATAAATTATATACATATCCTTCCAACCCTTTCCTGGGGCCATGTTTAAAGTCTATCATTGGACTGTTTGAGTTGCTTTAAATTATGCAAGAAGATTCGCTAACTTTGTTGGGTTAAATAGAAATAGCCAGGCTCGTCAGGGGATTCGCCTTGTCGAAGCGATCTTCGACATTGAGAATAAATTAATTCAGCAAGTATTCGCTTTTATCAGAATTAAAAATTCAAATGGTCGGTTTATTGACGGGCCAGATGCGCTGTGTTGAGATAAGAGCTTTTGTATCCATAATAGATAATGAGTTTTATGTGGATGGGAGAATACCGGAGCGACATGGACGGAAACAAGTGTTCAATATTGTGAACGGTGAAAGGTTCTTTGGCCTTTTCTTTTATCGCATCGTCTCACATCATTTTATTGTGTTCCTCAACAGTCTGTTTTTGTGATCTTTTTATCTCCTCCACACAAGAGCCGATAATAAAAAATTATAGTCCCGTAAATTTTTTCTCGCGTTGAGATGTTAGTCCCCTCATTATAAACCTATCGCTTGATTTTTTTTTCCACAAAGTGATTAACCCTGTCCCAACAATTCAACTCGACATTGCCGTAGCTCGTTATTAAAAGTCGCTACCTTAACTTGCCATTTCTCATTACGCAATCTCGAAATCCATTAACAGCCACTTTAACGCTCTCCAGGTACGGTTCAAAGGTACAATTTTCAGCCGCATTGTTAATTGATTACATCACAAAAATACTCCCTAAATTAACGCCCAAGTGGCGAGCTCTGGCCTCACGCGCCAGCGAATGGACACTGGAAACGTGGTCCCACTCGGGCAACAAAAGGCTTTTCAGAGCATTCTTTCTCCTCGCGGCCGCATTGTGAATCGCATTTTATTGCGACCGGCATGATATTAATTTTGTGCGTTTTGCCGGCTACTTTGCCGGTGCATATAAAAATTCTTCAAAGGTCGCCCATTGCTCGATCGACCATTGTCTTCATCGGCTCTCGTGACGCTCAAAGTGGGCATAAATAAATTAAATAGACCCCGATAGTGTCTCTCTCCAGTGCAAGAGTGGGGCAAAAAATATTATGAAGCAGAAACAATCTTAATGGTTCCGTAAAAGAGAGGAATTCGAAAAAAATCCACTTCATTATTCGATGCTGCGATCGCTTTTCGAAAATAATATTCTCGGGTGACTTGCTACTTTGCACTAATTGCAGACTTCTTTGCGGTCAGGAATTAAAGTGTAAAGCGAGGTTGATAGGAAAACTGAAATGAAAGACCGCAGCGCGGGATGAGTATCAGAAAATCTATGAAATTGAATAGGCTGGTCTGAGATCGAGAACCGCTGCAGCCCCAGTCTGGCCCCGTTCCGCTGAAATGCCGCAAATTGCTGAAATTTTTGGAATTATCTCACGAGGAAATGTGATTTATGGGCCGTATCCAGCCTCGTTAACGTAACCCGGTGTTAAATACCACAGTCGCACTGAAACCAAATCTAGAGACAAATAAATCAAAGTTCACAAAATCGCCTACATCTACAAAAGGTTTCGAGCATTCGCATGCATGAATTTTCGATTTTAAGATCAAAGTGCAAAGACATGCTCGTGAAACCAGCGCACAGAGTACATGACTAGCTAGAGCTGAGAAATGGCATTTGGCTGCCGTAGCTGAGCTGCCTCTTGCATGCCCGCAATATTTGCGATGTAATGCTGTGCTGTTTCGCGCTGCCTTGTCGCATTTCGCGAACGAACAATCCAATTGATATCGATCATCAATTACCCAACTACAAATAGATCAGAAATCCAATATTTCATTTCATTACAAGAGTCGACTCGAGTTGAACCGAGTCGCGAAAACTTGCGTGAGTGACTGATCAGGGCTGTCTTTTAGAGCAACGTCGACAGATAGGCAGGAGTTAACCCTCTACCAGGCAATCCGAGAAAGATTTGGAATCAGGATTGTAAAATTGGTTTAGAATGTAAATTTTTTAATTTGTAATCTGTAAAAAAAAATTCGCAACAAAAAATTTCATCAAATTAAATTAAATCAAATCAAAATACAAAATTGAAGATCAAGTATAAGAAGTGCATTTCCCCGGGTTTATATTTTGAGGGAATCTAATTCGAATTCATAATACTCAATTTCTGAATTTTGACCCCCATAAAAACTTCGGGTGTCCCCCGCTCGGCCCCCTTAAGTGATAGGGGCAAACATGTGCTCTATGATTTACTAGATTTGATGAGAACTACAACATATCCAAAATTAAGCTCAATTAGAGTAGAACTTTGATTTAACGGGTTTACCCCCCTCACTCCCCCCTATAGGTAATGGGGGTCTGAGATGTCTAACCTCCTACCCTACAGACCTTACCCTACGGGATGCAGAAAACCGCAGGTCTCTATCTCTTCTGGTTCTTGAATCATAAAGTTTCGGACGGACATAGCAGATGCAATAGTGAATTTTTTCTCTATCTGAGGGAAAATGCACTAAAATGAAAATTTTCTAGCAGAGGGTTAAATCGTGCTTACTTGGGGTTAAACCTGGAACCTGACATTCAAAAAGACACAAACACTCCCTAAGTAGCTCCTCCTAGAACCGCCACTGGTCGTTATATTAGCGAAAGGTCTATGCTCTCTTTCTCGGACTCAAAGTGCGCCAGCTTATTATGGGATTGCGGTAGCGAGCACCACTTGCATCACTGAGGCTCTGCAAATTACACATTCGCAATGTGCGACTCCGCTGATTTATGATGAATTACACACTCGATTTATTTCTCCGTCTTGTACTCGGATCGGCGCCCATGTAAGAGTCTAATTTAGAGTCCTCGTTGAAAGTTGCGGACCGAGGGAAATTTGATTGGATAGATACGTGCTTTCAAAATATGGAAACGGAATGTGTAATTGGGCTGCGCGAAAGAAGCCTATTATGGGTGTGATTTGGTGCAGCACAAAGCCTCGATGGCGCACCTTCCACCGTTACAAAACATCTTCGATGCAGCGTTGCCCGTAGTCATAATAGCACCAGATGGAGGAGACACAGTTTCTAAATGTCATGATTTGAATACCTCGCAGAACGCTATTTCCATGCACTGTATGTACCTTATAGTACTAACCAACACGGCACCTCATTCATCTTCATCATCTGCATACTTCGTGTGGCTGAGTACCCAAGAAAAAATATAGAAATCCAGGAAAAGACGCTTGATTCAAGATTTAATGAAAGACTAAAAATATTAAAATAATTGTGAAAAATTGAATTTAAACTACAAATTCTGGATATTAGTTCTTACTATTTTTGTGAAATAATAAGAGTTTTATTTTAATGTATTAGCTAGTAAGTAGTGTTTTTTGCCTCATTGAAAAAGACACAAAATTAAATTCTTAATGATCCAGTTTTCAAAATCTAGCTCAGCCGTTCTTGAATTTTTCATATTTTTTCATGAAGCAAATTTGAAACAAAATCGTGCAAGTTTTTTCCAAAACAATTCTTTATCTAGCTTCAGGGCTTACACAGGGAATGAGAAGGTATAGAAAAAAATTGTGGATAAATTGTGTTTTTGACCCGCCGTGAAATCGACCTGAAGATGCTAAATGGAACCATCTACGCTATACCGAACCTCATTTTCACTCTGGGTACTTCTAGCGCCTCCGAGCGCGCTCATATGATTCTTATCTATCGAAATGAATAAGACTGAAAGCCACGCAGCAAAGTAACTGTTCTCCAACATGTCGATCGCACATTTAGCGGCTTAATGTTCTTGTTTTCCTTCTTCATGCTTGCCTCTCTGCGATGCAAGATGAATAAGTTATGAAGAGGAACGCAGGGCAACTGTAAATTAGTAAGAAACATTGTTAATTTTCCCTCTCTTCCTCACATTGCAGGTCTTATTCCGTTCAGGTGTACTTAGTCAACTGGAAGCGAAACGTGATGAGCTCCTATCGGACCGGATTATCCAATTACAAGCTTATTGCCGGGGACACTTGGCCCGCAAACGTGTCGCCCAGCGGCGTGTGCAGGAGCTGGCAGTGCGATGCATCCAGCGCAACGTCCGGGCCTTCCTGCAGGTCCGCGACTGGCCCTGGTGGAGACTCTTGGTCCGGACGACGCCCCTACTCAATGTCCACCGGACCGAGGAGCAGCTGAAGCTGGCAAACGAGGAGCTGGCGACGCTCAAAGCGAAACTCGAGAAAGTCGAGGCGGACCGTACTTCGCTCAAGACGGAAAATACGCGGTTGGAAGCTAAGGTTAGTGCTCTACTTTTAATCATCAATTAAAATGAAACAAAGTTGCTCAAGTAATTGAACATGAGTCGAACACTTGTTGCATGCTCTAATTTAATTTTGTCCACGTCTGTGATTTGTGAGTTGTTTGGATGCTGCGCAATGGAGGGAAACGGGTTTGATTTCTTTTGCGCAAATGACGAGACCGCACGACTTTTCCATCTGCAAAGTGGCTGTTGATAGAGTGAATTTTCGAAAAACCTGCCCTTCTCACTGGCAGCGGTGCATTTCAAAACACTCGAGCTTAGCGTCAAGGTTTCAACTCCAAATTGGCAGCAGTGAATTTTGACGGCCGCAGATACTCGAAAATGAGCAGTAAAAGAAATTCAGAGTAGGTTACTGAGTCATGAGAAAAAGGTTTAATAGTGCCTCAATTGGCACGCAGCACATGCAAAGAGAATTATGACACGCAATAAAAAATTGTCAAATCATCGAATTTTACGTTGAACCGCGAATTTGTCAAAAGTAACACAAGCAGGCGTGTGCAATGCGTTTCTCGGAGTCAAGCGGGCTGGCACAGTTCCAATGAATTATACTCGTATTATTTAGCAACTGCATTTAAACTAATTAAAGCACACATTGATGATGATGGATTTACGCAAGAAGCATATGGAAATGAGTATCAATCAAAGTACGGGAAGCCGAGCTAACATTGAACCTGTAGACCGGGGAAACCTCAATCAAATTCAGTTATCCGAAATTGTCGTGTCTGTCCGTCCAATACTTTCACCTGAAGTTTTTTGACTTTGTTTTTCAAGAGAAAAATTTATTATTTAAAGAAACTTGAGTAAAACTTGTTTGAAATTAGTTAATTCGCTTAAGCCCTGAAAAACAGTCTTTCCTTCCAGATTTTTTTATTTTTCAAACGTTTTCGACACTCGATTGAGTTTAATAAGTGTTTTTGAAGCTTAATTCTTACTCTAAAAACCAAAACATATGAAAAACTCCATCATTTTCTATTTATTGTTAAGATTACTAAGGTATGGAGAAAAAATGTAAGTTTCTTTGTAAATAGATCAGCTTAAATGAGAGACAAATGTTTCAGTTTAAATAAAAAGTCAAAGAATTTGTGAGACCCGTCTTGAGTGTTATCAGGTTGATTGTCTTCTTAAAGACTTATGGAAAGGGAACTTACTCACCTTTCCCATGAAGTCGACTACTATTGTCAATCAAGCCGATTAAAGACCTGCAGTTTCAAGTAGTCAAAATTTCAAAACTTGAAAGTGCATCCCCGTTTCTCATCGACACACTTGCCAGAAGTAAATTATTCATTTAGTACCCATCAGTCGGCGATCCATCACAACAGCTGATTTCTGTCCCGAGTTTTATTTTGCATTTTCTCGCGATCGCACCAAAATAATGTGCATGCAATTTTCCCGTGTTGTCTGTCCGCCATATGAGCAGTCAAGTTTCGACAATTAGCGAGTTTGTTTCTCAAAACACAAAACAAAAAGTGAATTTACATGTTGAAAACGAAAATAAATTTTGCCCGCAGCAGACGCCCCTCTTGTGGCTCGCACACAATTATCATCTCAGCCGTATCGTAAATCTCCTTTAGAATCAAATTGATGACTCCTATGAGACCCGATGCTTTTGCATTCGGCTCTGCGGTCCCGCTAGTCTTCAAAATCACGAAAGGGCAAATTGGCTCGGACACTTTTTGCGGCCACCTCGAAGTCGCTTCATGAATATATTAATTTTATAATAAGGAAAGGCGCCGACTGTAAAAACAGCATAAAGCTTAATTATTGCAATGAGTATTGCAGTGTAAACATTCTCAAGTGAACTTGTAACAATTAAATGACCGTCATTAATCGCGAATGAGAAGCGTCTTATGCAATGGGGTCGATTCCGGGTGTTTTTCGCACAAATTATCGATCAAATGGGGCTCGGACGTCAACACTTCATTAAAAACAATGTTTGGCTAAGGAAAATTTAGTGGGGCAGGTCCGATGAAATATGTTTCCCGGAAGTGGGGAGAATCTAGGCAAATATGCGGGGGAAATATCGATCTCGGGGAAATCAGACATATTTGATATTATTGTCATTCATGAGCCAGATCCCTCACATAAACGCTCTCAGAGATGAAAAACAAGTCTTCTGCCAGGGAGGTGCAAATTTCACTTTGACCAAAAAAACGGAAAACAATTTGTTTGACCAAGAGAACTCAAAAGAGGTTTCCAAGGCAATTGGGAAAAACGTTCATGAATTTTCTCATTTTAAAACAAAACGCTTAAGTCTCTAAAAACCAATTTTAAACGGAAAATAAAATACTTTTACCCTCAATATTTATCAGTGATACGAGAAAGAAACTTGGAATGACCGGATATTTTCATCAATATGTGCGGTGGCCACCGTGCGTCAAGAAGTGTGCCTGCATCGAGTGGCTGTGTGTAAAAATTTTAATTTTAAAATTTTCATGTGTGAACAAATCTGCGAGCGCGCTCTAAATCTCATCGTCAGTTTTCAACTTGTTGCTTTCGGGATAAGACGTGAACGTGTGATTTTAAACTCTCGTAAGAAAATTTCTAGTCGAATCTGAATCAGCTTTGGGAAGCGAGAATTTTCCGGCAGAAAAGTCACCACTAAGCAACGCAGGGAAAACTCACACCATCCTGCCGGAAAATTGGCTGCCAGAATGCAAGAGTCGTAGCTGAGGATGAGAAAATAAAAATAGTCGCAAGCAGTACTTATCTGGGTTATTATTATGTAAATCGTGCAAGTGACACTGCGAGCATATCGTCGGATCTCGGGAGGCGCAGAAGAGACAAATAAACAAACGAAAAAGAAAGTTGCAAAATGCCTTTAGCTCTGTCAGCGACTGTCAATCAGGGACCGCCGCCACCGCTCGTTCTGCCACCGCCGTTGCCTGCCCCAAGGGAAAGTGTCTTGTCGAACGGCGCCACTTCTAATGGAACTGCTCCGAGCACTGCCAACCACGCTCCGTCCAGCAGTGCGGAGCCTCCCAAGCCCCCTTCGAAGCCCAGAGTGTGGCCCAAGAGCGAGGAGGAAGTCGCTGCAGAACGAGCCCAAATCCGGTCCAGTGGCCGTCCCCCAATCCACCCTCCCGTTCGGAAGCCCTCGAACGGGGTGACGGCCAAGATGGTGCTCAGGACGAACGGACATGTTGGCACCAACGGCCACTCGCTCACCAACGGGAGCTCTTCCAGCCACCAGGAGAAGGTGAAACCCATCCATGCCTCTCTCCGACTGCCTCCCTCGAGGTCCTCCACCCCCATCATGTCCCGCTCCAACACCCCCGACTCGCGACGGACGAGCTTCTCCCGCGAGTCCTCCATCTTCTCGCGATCCCCGTCCCCCAGCCCCTCTCTCCGGAGCATCTCGGGCGTCTCCTCTGTGAGCTCCAACACCTTCCACGGGTCCTCCAAGGGCGATTCGAAGCGCTCCATGACTCCCCACCGCGTCTTTCCCCAATCCTACTCCCCCAGCAACTCCCTGAGCATAAAAGAGTTCCGTCGGCTCGACCAGTCCCCCGTCATTTTCGACGCCAACATGTCATTCGACGTCATGGGGAAAGTCCCGAAGCAGAAGATCCACCAGAGCCTCCGCGCCTCCCCAGCTCACTCTGAACGCGAGACGGCCTCCAGCTACCTGTCCGACAAGATTTCGAGCTTCCTCAACCGCACGGACCACATTGCGGAAGAATGGAAGCTCCTGGGCAAGAAGAGCTACGACGCCAACACGGTCAGTCTGGTGGAGCGCAGCAACGCACGCGATCGCGATTTCAACTCCATGCCCGGAAGATCCCGGAGCGCAGCCAACATCTTCGCCAAGGCGTTCCAGCTGATCAGCAAGCAGCCCAAAACGCCAACCAGCCGCAACACCTCGCGATGCACTTCCATGGCGTGCGACGACGATGATGCAACTGTATGCGACGAGGAGGTAGGCGCCAAATCTGCTTTTGAATGAACTGTGCTTTGAAAGAGTGTCGCAAGCCGAGCTACAACAACAACAAAGATTGAATTCATTAACGAGTGAGATTTGATGTAATTCGTGGATTATGCAATGGCTCTTGGGTGCGGACGTTGGATCTCTGGGATTTGGGAAAGACACACAAAGGGAAAATTCAATAAGTCTTTGTCGTCGGAGTCGCGTTTGAAAACGAAAACAAGATGCGGTTTTGTCTGAGTCACAGTAGCCGCAAGTGCTAAAAATATTTGAGTGAAATTGAAAGAAGCATCATAAAAAATGGCGTGGGGCTCGCCGACGTTGGGTGAATGCGGAGGAATTCAAAGATTGTCTCCGAGACAGAAAAAAATTTGCTAATTTCGGAACTCTGCCGTTAATTGCAAAAATGTCTCAAAAGTTGGCAGCTCACAAATTTTTTAGATCTGAATCATTAGTTATTAGGACATTTTTCCCACTTAAAGCGGACTTTTTCATTTCATTTTTACTTACTTTTACAAGGAAAATATAGGTATTGGTTTTCCGTTTCTTGTTAAGATTTTGAAGAAATTTAAAATCCTCACTTAGATTTTCCTTGCTATACGTTTAAATAATTAGATGATCTGTTGATTAGGAAATCGCAATTTAAGGACAGTTAAAAAGTAAAGGTCAATCGTGAAAAGGTTTTGGGGTTAATTTGGAAGAAAAAAATATTTTGTGTAAAATGGGGAATTACGTCTGTCTGGAGCTGGTCTGGAAACCCGGCCAATGTAAACAAATCATCTAGTCTATGTTTAGCTAGGCGACCATTAAACAAGCAAACCCACTCAGTGTTTCTGAATAAATGCGTCAAAGCCGCCCAAACAACGGAAGCCGAGTGTCATGTCGTTTGTTTCAATTATGAGCGGTCAGAATATGAATGGGACCCCGAGATCGCTGCCCACCTCTAAAAACTGCAACGTGATGACCCAAATTCATCCGTCTTCCACAAACATTTTACCTCTACTTCCATCAACAAACGCGAGCCGCCCGAAAAACTGTCAAAATACGCTTTTTAAATCATTTTAATGGGCCATGGGGTCGATCCCAACATTCTTCTTGTGCATGGCGTGTTTAAAAATAAAAACAATCGCCCACATCTCTCTCGATATAAGTTCATCGGCTTGACGGCAATAAAGCATACGTGCGCGGTGCGAGTATCAAAATAAGACAATCAAGGCATGTTGCTGTGAAAATGCGTGCTTCCAAATAGTGATTCAACACGGAAAAATTATGATAAACAAACGAGATTTCCGTCAGATGACACGAATAACAAAATACAGGCTCGTTCGACGGCTCATTGAAGAGTGTATCACTGCTGGCTCGTGGCCAAGCCGGCGGAGAGCGAGAGACCCCGTCCGCTACTCGAAATTATGAGTTTTATGATGATTGATTCACCATATGGAGAATGAACTTGTTACATTTCGGCTCCCCAAAGGTGCTTTGTGTTTACACGTCTAACGATATGAGCTCTCGCAAGAGTTTGTTTTCATTCCGATTGTTCGTTAAAATTTGACGCGCGCGCGTGAGCTATTTTTGGTTCAACTCGAGGTGTTTTGAATTACCGGCCGGGTGTTGTTAATGTTCTCTTAAACGCTGCCTTGTCGGTAGTAAATTAATGGCAACAAAGTTTTGATGATACGATGACTTGGAACTACTCGTCTCCCTAGCCCCAGACAGACACATTTGTGGTGAATAGAATAAATTAAAACGTCAATGATGAGCGCGAGACAGCGTTTGATCTTTGATCTTCCAAAGTGTGTGCGCTCATCTGATTCCAGTCCTTCCCTGCCTCACTTCGAGTAGCTCTAATAAATAGCAATAAAAAAAAATTTGCAATCAAGCACAACTGGCCAATCAGTTAGCCCATCGGTCCGTATCAACCGCAACCTTTCACAATAAAATTAATCAATTATACAGCTGCAAAAAGCCTCCAATCATGATGGTCAGTAAATAGCACCCACTAACGTGAAAGGTATGACCCAAGAGATAACAGAGCAGCAGGTAACCACAGTATTCAATCAGAGCTCTGATACACAGCGGTTTTATCGCACCGATATCACAATTTTCTCATTCTACCATCCATTTCATGAATGAATAATCTCAGATATTTTTCTCCCACTGTAATTATGAAATATTTTCCTAACATTAAAAGTTTCTTTCATGGCATAATAACTTCTCCGTCTGACTGAGGGTTTCGGACTCTTTAGTTACTTAGCCGTGTTGGCTATGTCAGGCGTAGCCTTGTTGGTTTAGAATAAGCTGTCCAAAGGCTGGTCAAGTTTAGGAATTGAACATTTAGTTCACTGTAAAAGAAACCAAAGCTAAAGGTGACTGGACCAATATGAGATTAAGACAGAGTCTGTTGACTGACAAGGCTATGAGAATATTTTTTGTAACTATATTTATTCCGTGAGGGGGTTTAAAAATCTTAAAATAATTAATCATAAATTTCCCAATTTTCATTTCCCAATTTACTCACATGTTCGGCGTACAAGCCTTTCGCGTCGGTCAATTCACAAAAGTAATCTAGATTTGGTGACTTCTACAAGTCAAAGTATTTGAGAATCATACAAAAAATGACAATTTCCTCGTACTTAAATAGAATAATGGACGTGGTTTATGCACCCAACCTTCTAAACCTGTCTTTCACAGCTTTAACTCTCTATGTTTAGTTTGGAAATCTAAATAAGTCAGGATGTTAAATCTAACATAAAGATGTTTTTCTCACTCTTAAGAGGCCCTCAAGCCTCGATTGTCACTTCGAAAGTCGTCGTTGACGTTAAGTTACGTTCAGACGCTCAGGTGATACTCGCCAAAGGGCTAAGTTCGAGTTCAGCTGACAGAGTCCTTTATTGATTCTCCGAGACGTTCTTGGAGACATTTAACTTGCCTACTTCCCTAGTACCTACAGAATAACTGCAATCGAAAGAATAGTTCCAGGAAGATCCTTATCTCAGAAAAAGGGTCAAACATTGGAATTTATACCTCACTTGTTTCGGAAACTTTTTGTGCAGAGTTTGCTAATACATATGTTCACATGCCGTTCGGGCAAAAATAACAACAATCAGTGGGAATTTGCATTGATGATTTGAATGGGGCTAATTTTAATAAGGCGAGGCAGTGTTGAAGTGAAAGTGATGGTGCACCGGCCTTCACCGGAGTTGGGCGGGAAATAATTGAGATTGGTCATGTGCGAAAATTCCTAACTGTGTCTAGAATTACTTATTAACTTCTCCGTTCGCTTCTTCTTTTACGAGTCCATCATCTGTGGTGTGCAGAAAGAAATAAAGAGAAATAAAATCGCGTACGGATCGTTTTACATTCCGGCCAGAGATGCGAGACACGACTGAATGTGAAAGATAATATTGTGTATAGCATTAGCATGATTCTTGTCAGGTTTTCTTAACCGTTTTTTGCCCGTATAGTGTTAAGTAAGCTAATGATCGTGTTTTGTATGTACACTGTATTATTATTTAATTATAAATGTTTACAAAGATACATACACTTGAGCTGATTGCGCCACTGGAGTGAAAAGAGTGATGAGTTAAAGAGTTAGCAAACTCTGAAACTGATTTGGTTTTCATAAAACTCTTGAACGACTGATTCTGAGATGAACTCATGTGAGCCATAAAAAAGCACTTTAGAAACCTCGGTTGCTGCATATCGCGAGCTTCTGCGTGAGCTGATACACAAGAAAGACGTACGAGTTTAGCATTCTACAGCTCGACTTGATTAGGTGCTGCGCATGTCTTAGTGCCCGCGTACGGCTCCGGAGCCACCTATGTAGCTTCTATACCTTCGGCAGGTGAATTGGGCTCAGTTCGATTTGAGATCTCGCATGCGATAGATCGCACCCACGCGCGTTGCACCGCCGAATTGGGAGCTGCATTGATAAAAATCTTGCATTATCTCGAAAATGTCACTTTGATGCGTGGGAGGCTCTAAGTGGACTAAATAATGGGTGCAATTCACACGAAAACCGACTTCCAGTCGCTGCTGGTCGTCAGCTGCCTGGTGTTCGATCTCGAGCACATTATCAGAGCTCTCGCGCACTTGGTCGTGAAACAACGTCGAACGAAAGTGCGGGAGATCGGGACCCAGACCCCAAACAATACGTTCGATTATAATCTCCCAGACGTCGCGGTAGTCACCAACACTCTGGCAGGCTTTAACTGCTGTGCCTTCCAAAAAATCGAGCAAGTGAGTACTTTTATCGTTTATCTCGGTGCGCCCGTGCTATCTTCAGTCACCTGCCGACGGTGGCCCCGCAAACAGACGTGCGAGATGCTTTTAGAGGAGCAACTTTGGTTCATAAACGAGTACTTCCGGCTGGTCCTGAGACCTTTTGGTCCTTTTAAACTCAAACTAATGGTGATATTTTGCTCTTTCCAGCTCTCAGAGATGACCGTCGATCTGGCTGACGAGCACTCTTCGTCGAACATGACGAGTGAGAGGCTGGAGGTCGAGACGAGCGAGAGGCTGCGGCTCGAAAAGGAGCTGGAGGAGCACCAGAAGAAGTTCCGGGCGCTCCAGGAGTCCTCGGAGAAGCTCGAGATGGAGCTGATCTGCGCCAAATCGGACTTGAATGGGTGAGTAGCGGCGCGATAAGACGGCGCTCCGGTCAATAAATAATCGAATTCCTGACCTTTTACAGCGTGCTGGACGAGGACGACCCAGATAACGAAGATAGCGGCAGCGTCTATAAGATCAAGTACGAGCGAGTGGCACGCGAGTTGGAGTTCACGAAGAAGCGGCTCCAAACGCAACATGAACATGACTTGGAGCAGCTGGTGGGCCTCAAAAAGCAGCTCGAGAAGAAGCTGTCGGATGCCTACGAAGAGGTCGAGGAGCAGAGACAGGTCGTGGGTCAGTGGAAGCGCAAGGTGCAGAAGATGACCAACGAGATGAACGACTTGAGAATGCTGCTGGAGGAGCAGAACAGCCGCAACAACCTGCTGGAGAAGCGCCAGAGGAAGTTCGACGTCGAATGTCAGGCTCTTCAGGTGAGTTTACGAGACCTCCTTTCTTGTCATCTGCAATGCTCTTTTTGTTCCAGGACGGGACTCGTCAGGAGAAGAGCGCCAAAGAGAGACTTTCGCGCGAGAAGGATGTGCTTCAGGCAGAGAAATTCCAATTGGAGCAGACACTTGCGGTAAGTGGATGCAGTACGCTGCTTTTAATTGGCATCAAATTACAAAGCAGGCGCACATAATGCTCGAGCTGGCTTCAAATTACTGATTTTATCCCAACTTTTATCTCGTGAATTGAGCAATCATCGTTATTGCGGATGCCATAAAAGAAAGGTGTTGTCTTGTTTGCTGCGATAAAGCAGAGGAAGTATGCTTTTAGTGATTAGAGCTGACGTCACGTATAGTTTTATTTTTTTAAATGGAGAACAGTTTTTTTTCAAGAGGCAATGTGTCCAAGGTTATTAAAAAGTTCAATTCCAGATTTTATTTACCTCTGTTAAGTTTATGGCGTCAACATTGAAAGAACCTTTCACTTCTGATTTAACATATTATGGCGTGACTCTTTAACGCGAATCAGGAGTTTATCCAGCTGTGCCTCAAACTTTTCTCTCTCGCTTGCTTGATTTTGTCCAATGAACTGAATAACATTTTAGGGTAACGGGCATTTCCAATATCTGAATTACTTCCTACTTTTGTTCGTTATTATCAATTTGAACCCCATATTAAGTTGAGCCACTCTAGAAAAATAAACGTCCGTTTCAGATATTATTGCTAGGCTTTCAGAACTCACACACCCTTAAACTTCGAACAAAGTTGTAAGACTTGTAGCTCAATTTCGATACATTTTACGACAATGACCTTTCTTATCTGTTTACAAAGTAAATTTAGTGCTCTACTAATATTTGACTACAAACGCTTATTTGAACAGTATACCCTAAAGATCAGGTGCGGAATAAAAAGTCAAAATTAGAACCAAATGACTCAAAACAAAACGAAACAAAATCCGTTTCGACAAAATAAAGTTGGCGCCAAAACGTTAGAAGATCTTCGCGAGACCCTTCACCTTATCAAGTTACTGAGCATACACACATGTGCCTTATCCGACGATATCTCCAGTATTTATCAGCTCTCCTCCATCTCCGTTCCCTCCGTAAAAGCTCATTTATCAACTCTTTAGCCGCTCACAACTCTCGGCCGCTCTCCAATCAGAAGCTTCTTGTCTTTTCTATTTTTGGCTTTTCCTCTTTGCAAACAGGTTTATCACACACTCTGGCATTCCCTTATCCGGACCTACGAGTCATATCTATAGAGACGTTCACACGTAATACGCACTTCTTATCATACTCGAGTCGTAAAAATTCTTACATCTCTCTTTTTATCTTTCGTGTTGACTTTTCAAGTTGTCACGCGTTTTTTGGAAAGAAATATTAAAAGAGTGAAACATTAGTTTCTCCGCTGCCAAACAGTCAAGTGAACTATGATGTGTGCGAAAGTGGCTATTATAATTTGAATTTAAAATGAGACTCGTAGCAAAACGCGACTTTGAATCAATTTGAGTCAGTAGAGTGAGCGAAGCGCCACCGTTTAAAAGTTGCTTTTGCTGATTTCTCCACCTCTTTTCAGGATACGCGCCTTGAGCTCGAGCTAAAGGAGGAGAAGATGAACTCACTGCAGCGCGAGCTGGAAGAAATGACGTTCGGAGGTGGCACCGAGGAGGAGGTTGCTCAATTGAAGCGGTCCAAACTCGATTTGGACAAGCGGTGCAAGGAGCAGGAAGAGGAGCTCGACGAGATGGCCGGCCAAATTCAGGTAAGCTCACACACGCCTATGCGATGTTTAAATATGGTTAAACCCAGAGATGATTAACTTCAGACTTTGATTGTGAAGTAAAATATGAGTTGGCTCATAATTGAACATTAAAAAATTTTTGGTTAGCAAATATATCACTATTTATTTTAGCTACTCGAACAAGCAAAACTACGTCTCGAAATGTCTCTGGAGCAGATGCGCAAGGATGCCAGAAGAGAGGCCCAGCAACGCGACGAGGAGCTGGAGGAAGCTCGTGGAAGCGCGTACAAGAAGATCAAGGGCTTAGAGTGCCAGCTGGAGTCCGAGCATGAGGAGCGCACGCTCTTACTGCGAGAAAAACACGAGCTGGAACGACGCCTAGCCTCGCTGGAGGAGCAGGAGAGAGTCGATCGGGCGGCGGAAGAATCAGCCATCCAGAAACTCAAACGGGATCTCCGCAAGTACAAGGCTCTTCTGCGAGATGCCCAAAGTCAGCTGGAGCGAGCCAAGACAGACTCTGCTGGCAAAACGGTGATAAGACAGCTCCGAAACCAGCTGGAAGACGCCGAGTCCGCCCGCGCTATTGCTCAGAAGGCTCGTCAGGCAGCCGAGACGGAGCTGCAGGAGTGCCAGTCACTTCTGGATGAGGCCCAGAGAGGCCGATCTGAGGCTGAAGACCGCGCCACTGGAGCGGGAAGAGACAAGGCAGAGTTGCAGGCCCAACTGGACGAGAACGAGGAGGAGCTAGCTGAGCTCATGAAGAAGTACAGCGCCACCGTAAAGCAGCTGAACACCGAGCAGTCCACCATAACAGAGTACGAGTTGCGGATCACGGAGCTCGAGTCGGAGCGCAACTCCCTCAAGGAGCAGGTGGCTGAGCTGCACGCACGTCTCGAGAACGTCGAGTCGATGGGAGACAGCTCCGCCCACCTGCAAGCTAAGCGGCTTGAGCTGCGCGCCAAAGAGCTAGAGTCTCGACTGGAGTTCGAACAGACGACGCGAGCGAGACTGGAGGCTCAGGTGGGACGTCACAAGGAGAGCGTGGAGAGAGCCCAGTCCGAGATATCGGTGGCGAAGAACAAGGAGCTGCAGGCTCAGGAGGCAGCGAAAAAGGCTCAAAAGTGCCTGCGTGAGCTGAAGGAAGAGTTCCACACCATCTCGAACCGTGAGCAGGAGGCCACTCTGAAGCGGAAGGAGCTCGAAAAGCGACTCGAGACGGCCGAGGCAGAAGCAGCGTCTGCCAGAGGAGACCTGCGACTCGCTCTCCAGAGGATCGCTGACTTGCAGCAAGCCATGGAAGAGGGAGACTCCGATCCCACAGAGAGGTGAGTGAGAGGGAGAGATTTTCTCTCGGGCGGGAGCTAATTTCAAATTTTTCAGTGAGAGTGAGAGCAGCGACGAGTCCCTCAGCGAGCTTGACGTGCGACTCAAGACCCCACGAACGGTCCTGCGCAACAGTGCTTCCAAGGACATTGTCACTTCCAATGGTGGCGATGTGAGCCTGATCATCAGAGAAGAAAAAGACACTGTACCAAGGTAAGGCTCCGATTTCCAACTAACCTGGCTTGGCATTCTCCACTTTCGCTTATTTGCACAAAAACACTGTTTGAGAGTATGTAGCTATTACCTAGGAAGACACCCTTTGGAACTCGTAGAAAGCCTCTGAATGCATGGTAACTCGTAACCCTGTCCCACTCATACTAACAAAGCCCGTTTTTTAAACTGCCCCTCACTTGCAGCTTTATTTCGTTCTAGAAAACTGTCGTCGCCCACAAAAACCTCGACGCCCACGAAAGTCACAACAAACGGCGATGCCTCCAAAGTGAACGGGAGCTCAGTAGCTTAAACCTATTTTAGTTTGGAGAAGATTTTAATTTAATTACATGAACTTTGAGAATTACACGATTGAAGTATTATATTTTGAATAACTTCGTAGTTTTCTAAATATGCAATTCTTTTCAGTTTTTGACGAAATTGAATGTCTAAAGAATCAGGTAAAAGTAAGATAATGAAATGTTCGTGTTAAACTTAAAATTTAGAAAATGATAGATTTCGGTAAATTTGCCAAATTTTCCTACTAAATTAACTTCATGAGTAGCTTACATAACACAAGTAACTAGTCCACAACAAAATATTTCTGATACTACAATAATATACACAGCTTAACCATTATGAAGTAGATCTACGTAATCCCAAGTACATGAGATAGCAGCGCTTTTCTAGAATTTCCTAGCTCACCTCAGGCTCTGAGGGGAAGAGATAAATTGTTAAAGTTTTGAATTACGTACGAATGGGCTTCTGGAGGCCCGACATATCATTTCGTTGGATAAACATGGAGGTTTGAGTGTTATTTGGTTGTAGGCAATTGTAGGAAGACTCTCTTATGACAAGCATCAAGCAACCCTTATTTGTAAATTATGTACTCACGCCATCGTTTTACTTTCTTTGTACATTATGTTTACTTATATTTCTACTAAGTCCTCAGAAGTTTTAATTTTTGACATTGATGGAGAAGATTAAACAGAAGAAAAGGAACAAGAATTATAATTTAAAACCTATGCAGCAAAACTAAATCTTATAATATTAATATTATGAATTTTGAGAGGTAATAAACACACGTAATCTACCTAATTTGTAACAAAGAAACATATAAACAACAAAAACAATAAAAATTTTAGCGATTATTTAGAAATGCTGTTTTATTTTTGGCTCAACCGAATAATTGGAATCACATTTTTCTAAAGGATTACATAGGGTTTAAATTTACTCCGTGCTTTTATTTGGGTGAGTCGTAGATTAATGGCACAAATTAACTAAATCTGAACGACATGACCTCCAAATGGGTCTTCATCGACTACCAGAGCTGTTCTTGCAATTCCCTGCAGCAGACTGTCATTCACAAACTCCTTGACTACCACGATCTGTGACTCACATGCTGTCTTATCACATATTCTCAGATAAACCACTCCCAAAAGTCCCGACCCAATCAGTGTAAAAAACAAATATTTCTTGTTCGTTAACTTTATTTTGGGAAACAACAATAGCCGCCCCAAAATACTAGGTACCTCCTTGTATTTTGAGGCACTTCTGAGCTGCACACATATTTCCATTAAAAATATCATCAGTCTTTTCTCAACATAACTTATGTAAATCAGGACCGTTTGAGTTTTTTGTCTGGTTTTCTAGATGCAACTTCTGTTTTTTCTTTCAACGTTTCCTCAGACACTTTTTCCTCACTTTGAGAACTTCTTTCGGTCACTATTTTGCACTTTTCTATCCGTTGTTGTCTCCTCCGACGGACCCATTTGACCAAAAAAGCTATTAAAGACCCAAACGGTAGCGTTAGTGCGATGTAAATTGCAATCACGTCAAGACACAGATACTGGTAAAGGGGAATACTAGCTCCATAGTACTCCAAGTGCTTCGCTCCCCGATGCCTTATCGTGTACTCTGTCCACCAGACAGCTCTCTCTAGAGGTGTCATCTGCTGGTCCAGGACAATGTTCTTCACTCTCTCCAGGTTATTTAAATAACTTTCCCTTTCGTTTAATATTAGCTCCATTTTGGCTGTCAGTGAATTTCCCCGAAAGGACTCAAACGGCAACCACTCTCCGATTCCTAATTTAGCGACACGTTTCGCAATTCCCGGCTGGTCTCCTTGAACCGGAAGAGCGAGTACGGGAACTTGTCGTGCGATGGCTTCTTCTACAGAGTGCTGACCTGCCTGACTGATGAAGAGCAGGACTTTTTCGTGAGCTAGAATATCGTTCTGGGGTAACCACTCGAATATTCTGACGTTGCTAGGTACATCCACCAACTTTGGACCTGAATATTTAAGTAGAATGTCGTAATCGACACTCTCAAAGGCAGAGAAAAGAGCTCTTAGGCGATCAGAAGCCATATTTCCAAGCTGAATCTGCGACCCGAAGCTGCAGTAAATTACCCCCTTGTCACTCTGGTTGAGGAACTCCTCGAGGTCCTGCGGAAGTGGTTTGGGGTCTTGGATGTGGAAGAAGCCCAAAGTTATTGTTTTCGGGGTCATTGGCCGGATTGTTGACAGAAGCGGGTTTGAGTTGATAAATAGCATATCAATATGACTCGTGAGTTGCTTATCATCTTCGTGGTATTGCCCGAGATATCTGGACGAAATGTCGGAGAACGAGAAAAAGAACTTCGTTATGAAATACCAAACGATGTCGAAAGTCACTGTCTTGAAGCGCTCATCGAGTGTCAAAGGAGGAATGAAAGGATGGGCCCGAAAGGGAGCGGTGACGGAGTTCACGACATTCCCAACTGCCAGATGCTCGACTGGAGATGGATCGGCTGAGCAAATAACGATCAGGGGTGCCTTGACGATCTTTTTGAAGGTAAAAAACGCGTGCAAGTGGTTTTCACTGACAACCAGGTCAAACGACTCCGGTTGCTTTATCAGGGCTTGGATGTCCGGATGGGCGAGCTCATACTCCAAGACGGCTCTGAACGTGTTGATTACTTTTTTCACAGTCACCTGAGAGTCTTTGGGATCGTCAGAGGTTGCCAGACCCGTCTTCAGTATCGAGTTAGCCTCGCTCCAGTCAATAGAGGTTACATTTTGATGTGGAGTTTCGTACGGGTGGGTAGAAGCTATCACCAGTTGGTGGCCTCTAGAGAGTAAGGCGTCCGTGAAGGCTCGGAATACGATTTGGTGACTACGACTGGGTTGGGAAAACAAGCATAGGATTCTGTACGAAAAAGCAAAGGGCAAGAAAGCCACTAAAAAGGCCCAAAATAGAGACCTCATGCTGCTTGTAAGGCGTTCCTAAGCTGACTGAATTTAATATATTATTTTTTATCTTATCTCGTTTTGTTTATTTTTAAATGTTCAAACGAATCATGTGAAGGTGTCTACAACCACTTTTCCTAATGCTGCTGCAGTTCCTCCAAAATCAGCCTCTCTGGCTACTGCAAGTACAATCCCTGCTCCTGCTCCCCTCGTGGTCTTCAAAATCTTCCCTGTTTCATCAAGTACAACAGGTGCAAACTCCTCAACTCCGCAGCAAAGTCTCAAAACCATAATGAGGATAGTCATTCCGATTAATACTCTTGTAAGGTTTCCCTTCATGTTTAAGTGTCTTTTACAACTGTGGGATATGAACAAGCATCCCGCTTTTATAGCTGGACTCGAATTGAAAAGCCCAATTACGGATCAGGTGACCTGCCTTCACATACGCAGACTTTTTTTTGAGAGCATGTCAAGACTTTGAAATAATCTTCTCCTTCTGTTATTGACACCAATAAATACGTGGGATAAGTTAAATATTAAGTAAGTCATAAGAAATAAGCAAGTTTGTGCTCTCGATAAATTGAAGGTTGTCGTCTGGTCTGTTGAAAGTTCCACATCTCAGTTATCCGACCCGCACTCTCACACAGTTCACAGACTACGCAGAAAAAATATGAATGTAAATTAGCAGCAGCTGAGATAAAGATGCTCTGTATGACAACTGGAGGGACGAAGCTTGATCGTATTTAGAATATTCGTATACGGGCAAGCCTTCACGTGAAGGGAGGCATAGTCGACAAAATCAAGGGAGACCGTCTACATCAGTACTGCCACGCGAAAGAAACAGACTCAACGAATCCAGTTAAGAGATCTATGGCAGCAACGATTCCCGATGATGGCCTCCGAAAGCGGGGCACACCAAAGAACTCCTGGATGAGACGAATGAAGAGAGAACAACACCTGTACGGCCTCAGCGACGACATCAACCAGGACCGGCAAGCCGAGGGACAAATATTGAGGCCCAGGTCAACAAACTCCACACGAGGAGCAGCAGCAAATCGATTAGTGAGGCTGAGAGGGGACACGTTGGTTCTCCAAAAACAAAGGAGAAGAAAAAGTCGTCTGGTTCTTGGGTTGCCAAAAATGTTTTAAACTTAAGTAAAAGCTCATGATTTACGTTTTATTGTTACCATTAGACGGTGATTTTATGTATCTCTTCGTTTTGTAGCTGAATATCTGGTAGTTGTTTCGAGGGCTGTAGAAAGTTCACTATTAGGAAATAGGATATTCGTGGACGTCATTTTCCGGAAACATTTGAGGAAGAAGAGGAGGAGTGAAGTTTCGGCACTTGAACCGATGCAAGGCACAGTTCCGAAACGGATAAGCTTGCCATTCTACCCGAGAGTCACGAACTCGATCTCACACCTCGTGGAGAGATTCGGCTTCCAGGCAGTCTTCAGAAGTCCAGACACACTGAAGAGTCTGATATGTAGGGCCAAAGACAAGAACGAGCCAGAAGAGCTCTCGGGTATCTATTCGGTGAAGTGCAAGGATTGTCCGTCTGTCTATTGCGGCTAGTTAAGATGGGCGATCGCGACCAGACTCAAAGAACACAAGAGTTACAATCCAGTGTAGCCGCCCATGCGTGCGCCACCAACCACGATATAAATTGGGAAGAGTCTGGTCTCCAGAAAGCCATCCGGAAATCGTTCCACCTTAACGCCTGGGAAAGCCTCTACATTGCCAATGCAGAGTGCTCGTTGATGAACGAGAATGAGCCCCCAATAAGCTCTTCTATTTTTTATCTGGCTCCCCCTCGCCTACGAGTACACTCATCGCACGCGCCCTGATCAGCTAAGATCATCGAAACGACACGTACATCAAGTATAAGACTTCAGAGTGGTTAGTCGGACTCGCCCTGTCGATGGAGAAATATCTCCGAAACGCGTCGGCGTAAAAAGGTACTGTTTTTTAAGTGTAGAGACTATAAGGTGTTGTTCGTTTTAAAACTTTTTGTTTAATTAAAGAGTCTCTACTTTACACTGAGATTAAACTTTTATATTTAGAAATAGGATGTTTGAAGTTTTCATACTTTTATTTTCTATCCAATGTCTAATAATGTTCAATTCTTGTTTTTACATAGTGAAATTCTAAGTAAAGTTTACATTTGTTAGCGCAAAAACTTGTAGTGAATATAATTACTTTACTATACATTATGCATTTCTGAATATATTTCTATTTTGGCTCACTGCAGCTCCTAATTGTAAGCCCTAAAGTACTTTCCTCAAGCGTTATGTTGTTTTTACTGCGAAAATCAAATGGAGCCAAAAACTTTCCAAATTTAAGAAACTTTCTTTATTTTAGAAAGCGTGAAGTCTAGAACTTTTACCAAGAGCTATGACAAAGTATATTTTCAAGTATGAATCCTTCTTCTATTAACTTGTTTTGTCATAGCAAAAAACCTGAAATTTTTCGTTAAATGAAATTGCCTTGCTTGAGTACTACATAGAGCGTTCATTTTCATTTCAATTAGAGTACCAGGTGTTTTATATATTTCTTCAGGTGTAGGTTACATACTTTATATTATTATTAATTCAACGCTTATCCCAATACATCTTGCTTCATATCGATAGATGTGTTTGCATAACAATATTCTCATTATATAGGGCTTTCAAAATTTTCCTAGCTGGTAACGAGGACCAAAGTATAACAAGGAAGGTCTAGATAGTACAAAAATATGAAGACTCGCAAAGGATCTCGTGTATATGATATAACTTTCTTTAAAATGGTCGCGTTGTTGGTTTGTGTGTAAATATGTTTATTTCGCATCCAGTTGGCGCCAGGGTGGGCTATGAAACTCTCGAATATTGTTTTGAGTACAAATATCAAAAATTCTCAGTGTAAAAGATTGTTCCGTGATCGTGAATTCGTGAATTTATCAAAACGCGAGTTGGTTGCTCGAAATAAAGTGCCGCTTTGCTTCTTGTAGAAAATAGTGTGGCTGCATTTGACGAGCCTGCGTGTGAACTTCTAGGAGAGATAAATGCTGTGTGTTGCATGTATTGACCCTACTTTAAACGACGACATCGATGGGTGCAGGTAGTGAATTATCTATGAGTGTCGATTACATTTGGCTTCCTCCATTTAATTGTTCCTCTATATGCTTAGGTATGTCTTACAGTTATGCCATTTATGTAGGTTAGTGATGATGCTGATGATCAATGACGGTTAGATTAATCAATGATTCGTGAACTTAGCTGCGCAAATAGAGAAAAGTTAGCAAACAATTTAAACTGAAATGGGCTATAACGTAGTTTACTTTTTAATTGGCGGAAGTTGCTCGTTAGGAGTCAAGCTGAGACGTCGAATGTTGGGTTTGTCGTACTCCTCCATCGACATGCCACGTGATAAGCGGTTGACGCTGTTGTTGGGACTTTCGTTGGAGCCACCTGAGCTGGCACTGAAAGTGCGACCGCGGTCGACGCCTGGCATGGCTACCGAGGTGAGCAATCCTTGTCCTTTGCAGAAAAGCAAAATCGACTGGGCTACTTTGGCGGGCTGAAAGATAGGAATGTTATAAACTGTCAGTTTTATTGCTTTTTGGATACACTTTAGTCATTCAATAGTACATTGTGCACCAAAGGTGCAAAACAGAATATTTCTGCCCGAGAGTTTTTTGACCGCACGAGCGACGTAGGAGCGAGGGCGGCAACAACTCGAGGGCAAAAATATTCTAATTTGCACCCGAGGTGGCACATAGGACTTTTTTCCACGAATTATACAATTTTTTATGAAAATAAAATCAAGATTAAGCCATTTTCATGATTTTGATTCAAAGAGTTCATGAATTATTGACTTTCATTAGTCCTCCATGCAAGTTTGCTCTTGCATTTTTACTGAATTCCCCCGATTCTAAGGTTTCCCGAAGGTTCATTTTTGGGCGATTTTATACTACATTACCGCCCTCGAATCACTTGTCATTTTGTATGAAGAGTGGTGAAAAATTATTATTATTATTTAGCCTTTGTCCCGACTACATAATATAAGTGGGGAATACCCCAGGAATTTGGCTGCGTATGGGTATTTGTAAAACTGGCCTTCAAATCCAATTTTATCTAACGTAATAATATGATTGAAACAACAAGGTTTGAAGCTCAATGCGTCTCAATTCGACTTTCTGTTCAGAAACAGAAGCCAAAACTTTCAAAAATGCAGTGAAAATTTCAATAATACCTATGTCGATGTATGTTTCCGCTACCTTTCCCATTTTTATTTTATATTTTCGTCCATTTGTGTATCAAATTCAGCATAAAGAAAATAAGGCCATAACAAAAATGTACTCACAGCATCTGCCAAGACGTCTCCAGCCCGCTCAATCTTCAACATGGTGACCTTCTCCTTGTCTACGTCCTTGTGAAGCTTCTCCACCACTTGGGCATATGGGCTCAACATGCCCGTTATCAACAAAATGTCAATCTTTGCGCTCTTCAGTGAAAGATCCTTGCGGCTGAAAAAGGGTTCTCCTCATTAATTATTCAGAGTCTCCTCCGGCACCGGCTCCGAGCTCGGTTTCCCTTCTTCCTTTCTTCCTGCTCATCACCGGAAATCATAATTTCTACCCACATATAAATTACGCGCAATTTTCCCTCGGTTATTGTCCCAGCTACAATGATGCTGTGCCGAGAGTGTCACACAAAAGAAAGGTCGAGCCGGAGAGCAGCGATCCGTTTGTTCGCGTTGGCATAATAGCGAATCCCAAGTGGTTAATAATACTAATATGACAATAAATGAATGGCATTGTGGGATGAGTTAGACTTCTTGGTAAGTGACAATAAAGCGTCTCCTGGGATTTTTGTGGAATATTACAGCTTCATTTGGCCTAGAGGGAGAACAAAATCCCCCTCTATTGCTTGGGAGAGGTATCCTCTTTGAGTTTGCCTTCAGCCAGAGACCGAGATTTGGCTTTTCAGACACACTCCAAAACCAGACTCTTCGCAAATCCAATTTGAAACCCAAGACCGAAATTAAGCGATTCTCGAGATTGAAACCGCACCCTGGATATCGGTTGCCCTCCCCAAGCACTTACTTGATGAACGACTTGACATATTGCTTCATGTTCCTCTTGTTGAGTGTCGTGTGGAGCTTTGACGAGTATTCTGCAACAATTTTCTCCTTGTCCGGATTGTCGTTTGTAAGTTGCTGCAAGTACTTTAAATGTTAATCTATCTAAGCCGAATCACAGATATTGCAGCCCCCCATTCCACCGCCGCTTCTCGCGGCCTGGAATGAGGGGACAGAGCACTTATAACAACAGCATTAATCTTCTTGAATTAAAACTATCAAATTAGTATCTCAACAAGTACCTCGTGAAGTTCTTGGACCTTTAGTTCATTCGATTATTCCCGTAGTCAGTTGGTTAGTTGGGAATATTAAGTTTATTTTTTTTGGGTTTTAGTTAAGTTTGGCAGCATTCGTCGTGGAAGGTTTCGGATGAAAATATAAAATATAATAAATTTTAATAAAATTAAATTCATAAATATAAAACTTCAGTAGTGTGATGTGTATTTGCGCGTGTTCCAGAGTCGCAAATTGTGTTCAAACGTTGCAATATGCTATGTGATGTAAAACTCTACAAACTATATTTTCACTGCTAGTCTATAAAATTTATGTTTACAAAGCATGTAAAAAACTTCTGGGACGTACGAGGCTGTGAAAGTTATATGAAAACGTTCACACTTTATTCCGTTCCGGCTGAAAATTGGTTAAAATTTACCCACAGACTTTATAATTTGTGCTTCGAACTATCAAGGGGACTCTACTGAAAAATGCTTGATTCTGTTAAAGTAGGCTAAATAGGATCTCCAGACTTTCTTTGACCGTCGACTCTCAGTACAATCTACATACAATCTTGTTTTAACTCCGAACCCAAATTACGATGGTATGTGGACACCGATTACGAACCCGTAAATTGCTTCAAATTCAAAGTTTATCCATGATTAAAATAACTTTTGCAAGGTTGAACATCAACCTAAATATTTTGAAATTCAAGTCTTTTCAGGAGCTTTACTTATGTATAGTTTGTTTGAAGATGATTAAACGCTTTATTTAGCAACAAATTAAAAAAAGATTTTTAAATTTTTTCATTTATACTTTATATAAATATGTGTTTTCAAACTTTTACTTTAGTGTGAGGAATCCAGAGTATATATATTTCAAGATGATTCAGAATAACAACATTAATTTCATCGTACGTCCCAGGTTAAGAAGTTATGTATAACTATAACTCGTACAAAACAAACATAAAAGCACCAAACCAGACGAAACAAAATGCAAAGTTAAATCTATTAATATACAAAGTGTTGGTTGCCGCGCTATCAAAGTCAGCGAGTGCTACGAGAGACTAGGAAAAGTGGAGAGACGACGTTCTAGTTATTTACATTTGCACCCGTGATAGTTGGAAAAGTAGTCAGAATACCACTTCATTCATGAGGCCAGGCAATGCAAGAGATAGGAGGCTACTGAAAATCAAAGGCTCTACTGAGATGAGAGTAGTTGAGACCTCCAGAGATTTTTCTCGTAAATTTTAAAATAGATTCAGTAAAAGTATTAAAATGTGTAATTGAATTTCTGCAAAATCCATGGTCAATCGAGGCCAGCTTTCATGAAAGCCTTTAATCACGAAGTGTATTTTTGCATCATGAATTATTGATTGCGTAATGAATAAACAACACTCGGAAAGTGGTTCGAGAGCAGCAGAAAAACAATTTTATCGAAAAACGTGGTTTTTCAGGCTGTGCTCCGGCTGGCTTAAAACGGGCTTAACATGAATAAATCACGGCCTCATTCTTTGCTGAAATAATGAATCAAATTAGTTTTGAACGCCGACAAATTTGGATTTATTTGCAAGCGCTTAAAACCGCCAAGTCTACGAAGAACTTGAAAGAAAAGAAAAGCGAGACTCTACGTTATAGAAACAGGACTAAACTTTCAAAATGCTTCAAACGCCCTACTTAAGGACAATGCAAGCAGATCCAAAAATCTATTCTACTAAGAACTCATTACTTGCTTGTTGACAAGTCAAAAAGGACGACATGGATGATCATAATGAGGGTGAGTGCGAATCAAAGCTGTTGAGTCACTTCACACGTGTTTTTACATTCCCATGATTAGCATTCCCCTATTCCCGTGCCAATGTCGCAAACTAACTTACATGGCCAAACTTGTGGTAGATCAAGAAGTCCTCGACGCTCTGGGCAACTTCGTCCTTGCTCGTCTTCCAGCTAATAAACTGTAACGAAAATTCGTCTTTGCTTTTTCGATTTAAAATGCAGGACCAGAGCAAACACAAAAATTAAATGCCTTTGAAAATTCTCGAATAGGTCACAAACTTAATTTATCAGATTTTCATACTTTTTCCCACTTCAAGAATGACAGGCCATAGGAAGCACAATGAAGGACTCCAGTATCACGTTTCTTGTTTCTCTGGTCTATATGTATCACAACGATCAGTACGTACCTTAGTTTTGAACGCATCGAAGACCGAAGCTGCACTTCCGGTGCAATTGATGAGAATCAATCCCAAACACCGCGCGGGATGGGCCAGCCCAAAGCGCGCCAAGACATTGGCTCCTGCTCCCTCTCCCAATCCGATGACGTATTTAACGTGCAGAAAGTCCAGTACAGTAACCAAGTCCTCGCCCAGCGTTTGGAACGAAGGGTAGTTGAATCTGAGCGAAAAATTTGACTGACGAGCGTCCAAGAACGGCTATAAACTTACGAATCCGGCAAGGTCTCCGAGTTGTCCGCGTGTCCAGGAGCGTCGACATGAATAAAACATGACCTTTCCTTGATCTCTGTCATGCACGGGCTACTGACAAACTCTTGGAACGACGAATCTGCATGGAACATAAGCGAAAGTTTAAATTTCCGAGCTTAATTACATTCCGAAAATGTAATCTCAAGCACTTTTGCCGCTCTCACCTCACCGCAGAATGCCTGAGGAGACGTCAGCATGTGGGCTGCAAGCTGAGGAATGAGAGGACAACGTGGCGGGAAACGCGTGTGGCGAAATTCAAATTTATTTATGAAACGAATTCCTTTTCTCCGCTTTATGTGCTTATTATGTATGTATGTACATGTTGATGTTTACTTACGGTTACATCCTAAGTCGTGCACTGTGAGGAAAACGGCGCGCTTCTCCTGCTGCGAAATATCACCCTGAGGAGACAAAAGAGGAAAACGATGATGATTGATTATATTGGACGCGTTCATGCAGAATCCCAAATACGATTTGCAAAGCTCTATTGATGGATTTTTAGCCTCGTATTCCTGCAGAAGTGTTGTTTGGGCACACTCTGGCTACACACTACAAAGTCAAGAGCGCCCGTGTTGGAATGTTATCCTTTTGGGTCTGTTTCTACTGCGTCATAAAGTTGCATAACGGAGCCTCTCTGCTGTCACGCCCTTCCCAGAGTTCCCAATATTAAATTTATCGAGCCATTAGTTAAAATCACTTGATTAATTAAGGACCAATTTATATATTGAATTTCTAACCACATCAATGAATGATGATAAATTATGGTCAACATTTTTCGATTATGAATTCGGCGTGAACATTTTTTGTGCCAAAGGAATGTGAAATAGCAAAGCCGACTAATCGGATTGAAAATTCTTTTGGAGCTATTTTCCCAAGGGATTGAAAAAAGATTAAGAATGATTTTATTTTAAGAACCTACTCACACTTTTATTGAATAAAAAATGATACATTTGAAAATCTCCCTAAAATTATGTAGTGAAATGAAACAGGACTCTCGAGACTCTCATCTAATAAGAAACTGAAACAGTCTCTGATTTTGCCGTAATCAAGTAATTTTCTGTCTCAAACAGAAACAGCAGTAAGAAAATGATATTCCCTTATTGAAGTTCAAGTCCGAAAGTAAGGTTTTTCAAACATTACATAAGCAAAACTTAACTTTTTATAACTGCTTTGTGTCTTGAAACCATACGTTTTGTTGATACGAGTGCTAACCATTGACTTCGACCGTGAGTCGGGTATGTTAGCATTTTCTGAGTAAATCCTTTAATTCTTCCCAATTTTCACCTGAAAGCTTGATACTACAAATCAACTATTTAACTGAACAAACAGAGAACTCTAATGAGCGTTAATGTCCGACTCATATGAGCTATAAAAGTAACGGAAAAGCCTGAAAGCTAATTTGTAGCCTGTTTCAGCTTTTACAACTTTTTCCCAGTTTGGATCCTAATTAAGCCTCAGCTGAGCTCTTTAATGCTCCATCTTCTAGCAAAAAATCCTGCACGAATCCCTCTAATCAAAAGATACGCGCGCTCTGAGCAATAAAAATGAGTCCCGGCCGTTGCCACGCCTCATCCCTCGTAATTACATCCCTTTTTATACCCGATACTACCAGCGTTGCCGTTTTCAGCTGCACCGCTCCGATCTCATAATAAATTTATACCCTAGCAAATTCCCAAACACTTCTTTACCCCCAAGCAGCCCGACAACTTTTCAAACGGTTACAACTCAGATATTACAACTAGGACGGGCATTTTGTGCGCAACACAGTAGCTATCTGGCTTGGTATTTTAAACACTTTGTTGGCATAACAATAACAGCGCTCCTCTCCTTCCTGATTCCCGTCCGTGTAGACGTGTAATTTGTGGGAGTGTAACGAAGAGCTGCAAGTGCAGAAAATCGATTTTACGTACCTGAACTGTCACGATAATTTCGCCACTTCGGTCAGTTGTTACGGAGTATCTCTGGAAAGAGAAAGAGCAAACAATAATTTGATTAGATTCTCATCTGTTTGCTGAGCCGCTCATTCGACCACGATTTCTGCAGGCAATATCCGCCTTGCCTCACCTGCGTTTCCCCCCTATCACCCACACGAGTGTAATCTAATAATTAGCCGCTTCGAAGGACGCAGCTGTTAATTTGAATGACGATGGGAGTTTATTGTAAAGGTTTGCTATTGGAGAAGGACAAACAATTGTAAACCGACAGCCTGCCGTCCGTTTACAACATTTCCTATTATATCTAAAGCCTGATGTGGGCTTGAACTGAGGTTCCTGGTAAAGTAAATTTTTCACGTTTTTGAATTATGATAGTTCCGGTTGTAAATTACTAAATTCATGATGAAGTAATTTTCTTTACTATGTAGCTGTTAAGGTTTCATATATCAAGTTTTAAGAGTCACAAAATAAAACGGTTGTCTAGAAAGGTGGAATGACGGACAAGAAAGTCAATTCAATCGGCCATTTTTGTCCCGATGGAGATTGGACTGTACTAAAAAACAAATAATATCATATTCAATACTCTGGATGTCATTTAACACACCAGTCTGGTTTTTGATTACTGTCTTTCCTAGTTTTGAGGCCTGAAAAATGTTACAAATTTATCGAAGATTTTTTATGAGTAACGAGATTAACAGAAGAATTCTCAGGGCAATGTCTCCAATTAAATTTAAGAGAAACTCTCTTTATTAACCGACGTTTCATCCTCAAACTGAAGATCTCTTCGGGGCTCCTTATTTCTACAATTATACACAATGATGAATTCAATTGGAGTCATTAGTCTGAGAATTCTTTTGGTTAAAATTTAACTACTTCTTAACGAATGTGAGTTTGAGGAGCTCTTTAAAAAGGCGAAAGACAGTAGTGCATGGAACATAATAATGTCAGCAGCATGTCGGTGCTTGTGCATCGGGTGATAAGGTCACGAACTTTATGTGATAGCATGTGCCATGGAAACTCATGGGAGTGCCTCAGATACAGCAGAACTTTAGCCAGTGTTGAACCGCAGTATTTTCCGAGACCTGCATGACAGTTTCCGCTTCACTACCTGTCTTTGCTGGCACTGAGAAACGTTCATCGCAACCTTTAGAAGCCCACGCACCATCGTCGGTACCCCAGAGAGCAGACGAAATATTGTCACGTTGAAAACACCTTTTTTCCAGCTTTTTATTACAGAAGGCGGATATTGAAAGGAAATTGATAGAAAAATATGCTCTAGCACAAAGGAAATCGATAGCAGTGGAGCATAAAAACAACTTTTGCCGCAATTCGGAGTCCCTGCCTCCGATCAAGATTTGTGTCTCGTAAGCACATTCATTTATATTGCTCGTGGAATCTGATTTTGTGTCCTTCAAAGCACTTCCATATTTCCTACCGAGCTACCGGGGTCGGCTGTGTGTGCGAGCGCGTTGCGAAAGTTTGCACAAACGGCCAAAGTTGAATAATACTACAATTTTATCGCGCCTCATTAATTTATCTCTCTTCATCACTTTCAGCCAACGTCCGAGTGTGAACACGTAAACCCAATGATGAAGCCAGTTCGATCTCGTTCGGCAGCTCAACCGAGGGAATTTCCGAGTTGTTTCTCGCAAGTCCACTGGTAATTCCATAATTCGCGGAAAATTTCAACTTTCTCAGTTACCAAAGTCGTCTCTCGCTAAGACCTGAAGAATGATTTTTAATTACTGGGCTGTCACGAGAGAAAAGAAGAGACGACGAAGGCAGATATTCCGGAGCAAAGAGATAACATTTTACCTCGAAAGGAAAATTGGTCTTCGGAGAGACATCAAATTAAATATCGGGTCTCCGATCGCTTAAACGATAATTAGTGTGGAATTGAGTAACCAGCAGCCGCACTCGACATGTCTGCAACCTACTCTTAAACCGATGTGTTTTGCGAACTTCATCGACGGAGCTGATGGTGAAATCTTTGGTTGCTTTCAGCCTTTGTCGCAGCGTCCCTTTAAAACATTTAAGAACTTAAACGTCCAATCCTTTGAAGGATTTAATGGGATACTACGAGGGTAAAATGAAAGTCACTTTCTCCACCCCAACTCCTTTAGCAGGACGAGGGATAGCGGTTGTTTTACTTTCCGATTCGGTTGAAATTGAAAATCTAGCAAATCATAGAACCACACATGACCACTATTAGGTAAAGAAACCCATCTAGGAGCCTCTACAGTTTGCGTGAAAATTTAAAAAAAATTTCAATTGGACTGATATTCAAAATATATAAGATGCAAAACGACAAGTTAAAGTACCGATACAAATTTATTTGGGGATTTAAAGTTTGGAAATTGGAGTTGGAAAAAATTTAATTTAAATCAAACCAAATCGGTAAAAAGCTTACAGGTGAATTTTCAAAATGTTGAAAAGGACTGATGTGGTAAGTTTTCAAGTTAAAAAATTATGACTCAAGCACTTTTGATATAAAGCTTTTCACAACATTTTGAAAATACACCCATGAGCTGTATCACCTCTTTATGAGTCCAAAAAGTACTCAGTCTTGGCTGTAGGTCTTTCCTCTCATTTTATCGTGATTTTAGTTTAGTGTTTTGAACCGAATTGGACCGATTAAGGTCCAACCCCTAGAAAACTTTGAAAAAAAAAATGGAAAAGAGATGTTCGATTGAAAAGAGATTGTGAGAGAGAGGTTTCATACGTATTCAGACGTGATTCTTAAAACTCCTACAAAAAATTCGAATAAATCGGTCAAAATAAACAATTAAGACAGTGATTTTTGCGAAAACAGACGCTTAAAATGGACAGCATGGATTTAGATTCCATTTGTCCGAAATGTGATAAGGTTTTTGCAGCAAATTCCAAAAATATAACGTGCCTAGTTTGTGAAAAAGTGTTCCACCCCGAGTGTTCTCAAATGACGCGAAATGGTTTTGAATATGTGGTGAAGACAGAAGGTGTCATGTGGGCTTGCCCTGAATGTCGCCCCATATCTAAGTCAAGTTTTTCGATGAGATCTGTGATTGGCAAGCTACTAGCCTTAGAAAAAGCCTCATTAGAGCAAGCAAAAAAGCTAGAAGAGCTCAATAAACGACTCTCAGTAACGGGTACTTCAGCAAAGAGAACTTTTGCTTCAGCGTTATCAGCTGGAGAGAGTGAGCTAAGTGAAGGTACAAAGAAGCTACAAAAGGTTTTCAACACCCCAGTTTCAGCTTTTTCTAAAAGACCGATAACGACCCCAAGTGACAGTACGCAGAAGAAAGTGAAAAGCCGAGCTGTGAAGAAAAATCGAGTGTTTCTAAAGCCCACGTCAGAGAGCTGTGATCTCAGTACCGCGCGCGATGAGGTGAAAAAACTTTTGGATCGGAAGGCAGACTCCGTGGTGGGCGTCCGCCCCACCCTGGATGGTAGGCTGGAAATAGAGCTTGCAGAAGACAGTGCTGTACCTAATGTGAAGTCGAAATTGGAAAAAGCATTGAGTGATCGTTTCGGAATAATGGAGGTTCCATCGCGCTTGCCTCGTATGTTGATCACGGGTGTCAGTGATTTCAGCGAGAAAGATTTTATTGCACAATTAGTGGAGAGAAATGGACTTACAATGAATGAGAAACTTAGAATCGTGAAATCCTTTCCGCAAAAGTCAAAAAAGACGACAAACGTACTGGTTGAAAGTGATATAAAAACTTTTGAAAAGTGTGTCACACAACGGAAGGTCTATGTTGATTGGGATATATGTGCCGTATATGAGCAGTGCAATGTATTGAGATGCTATAATTGTCAGGCCTTTGGACATACTGGAAAGTTGTGCAAGAGCTCAGCTGTTTGTTCTATATGTGCACAAGACCATAAGAGCGAGGAGTGTAACAACAGAGAGACTTTCAAATGTGCAAATTGTGTCAGGCTCAACGTGAATTGCCCAGCTGATGAGAAGGTGTCCGTCGATCACCCTGTGTTCTCTATGTCGTGTCAATTATATAAAAAGGAGATGAAAAAAGTGATTCAAAAAATAGAGTATTATGAATAGCAATTAGATGATAAAAGTGATAAAAAAGCAGAGCAAGTGTTAGTGTTTTATGCAAATGTCCAAAGCCTTATAGCAAATTTGGCTAAAATTAAAATTATATGTGAAGAAAAGCAGCCTGAGCTTGTTATACTTAGCGAGACGAGAACAGTGGCAGAAATGAACGACGGCGAGATCGCTATAAATGGTTACATGTGTATGAGAAGTGACTCTCAATCCCGACGCAGCGGTGGCGTGTGCATATATCACCGTGATGATGTTGTATGTCAGCTGATCAGCGTGTGGCAGTGCGAGTATGACAACGTTTTGATCATCGATGTGCTAAATGGCAATGCGAGAGCAAGATGGGTTGCAGTATATCATTCACCGAATACGTCACACTCAAATTTCATTGATAAATTGGAAGAACTTTGTGATACTTTTAATACGGCGGGTAAGCCGTTTACGATTATTGGTGATTTTAACATAAACGTCCATTCCGAAATTTCTTCACCTCAAAAGACAAAGTTATTGAATGCTATGGCACTGCAAGGCTTGGGCCAAAAAGTCAAGAAATTCACACGGATCGATGGTGAAGCGCGGACAAAAATTGATCTGGTTTTTACAAATAATCAGCTGATTTATCCTGAGGTACTCGAGACAGATAGTGTGGCTGATCACAAATCAATTGAGTTGAAAAGAGTCGTTAAGGCGCGAGCGAGAGTTCGCGCAGAGATCATGGACCGAAGCGCATACAATTCGGATGTTTTTTCCCAGAAGTTCCGAGAGCAATTTGACTTTACATATTATGAGCGTAGAGACGTAGGTACCCAGTGTGACTACTTAGAGAGCAGCCTCGCTCGTTCAATGGATTTTTTCTGTAAGAAACGTAGTGTTGACGTGAACTACGCACAGAGATGGTACGGCGCAGAATTGGGAAACTTAAGAAGGACACGAAATGAGCTCGAGAGACGTGCAAATCTTACTCAAGATCCTCATGATTGGCATGAATATAGGAGATGTCGCAATAAGTACAATAAAAAAATCAGGAAAGCTCATGATGCTGATGTACGCGAGACTATCTTTCGATGCGAAGGTGATGTGAAAAAGCTGTGGAAAGAGCTAAAACGTTTACAAAATGGGAGCACATTTGGAGGCCCAAAAACAGTCCAAGCGAATGGAGCGAGGTGCAGCGACCCGACAGAGATCCCAAACATTTTCAATAATTATTTTATCGAAAGCGTGAGTGAGCTTTACGATAGCATAGCCTGCATCCCGTACGTGGATATGCACGATGTAGTTATTTTGTCTCAATGGACAGAATTTAAGGAAATTTCATGGCCGTTGATGGGGGCAATATTGAAGAGGATCAAGACGAAAAGTGGGATCGACAATGTTAATATAGATGTGATTGCTGATTTTTGCAATAAAGAACACCCCCTCCTTGTAAAGCTGATGAATGACTCGTTATCAGCAGGTGTTTGTCCCGACTCGTGGAAAGTGTCAATGGTTACTCCGATACAGAAGGTGAAGAACACAACGAAAATTACTGAATTTCGGCCCATTAACAACATAAAGACGCTCAATAAGATCTGTGAAATTTTTGTCAAGGACCAGCTCGTTTCCCACCTAGAGATTAATAACATAATTAATGAGCGCCAATCAGCTTTCAGAGAGAAACACTCATGTGAAACAGCGGTTAACCTCACGATCCTGGACTTCAAGAGTGCTCTAAACGAGAAAAAGTACGTGATAGCCGTAGCGATGGACTTTTCCCGCGCCTTCGAACTAACCGACAGACAGATCCTGTTAAAGAAAATGAACCAATATGGCATTGCGGGCACAGTTCACAAGTGGTTCGAGTCTTGGTTGCACAACCGGAGGCAATACACGGTGTATAACAGTGAGAGATCAGATGAGCGGCAAACAGTACACGGCATACCTCAAGGAACGCCTCTTTCTTGTGTGTTGTTTCTGATCTATATAAACGACATTTCAAAGATCATGAAGCATTCTGAGATTAATCTCTTCGCGGACGATTCTCTGGTTTGGATCGCAGGCAGCGACCTTGAACAGTGCCAACAGAGGCTAAATGAGGACCTGGAGCTTATGAGCGTCTACTTGCGGAGGAATAAAATAAAGCTAAACGCAAATAAGACAAAGTTTCTGGTGATGGGAAGAAACGCGGCTCGGAAAAGCGTGAACATTACGATAGACCAGGAGCCCATTGAGAGATTAAATTCACTCAAATATTTGGGAGTACATCTTGACGAGGAGTGCAATTTCGGCGTGAATTTTGAGAGGACTAGAGAAAATCTGACGAGAAAAATAAATTACATGGCAAGGAACAACAGAAAACTGACAAAGCTGACCAAATTAATGTTGTACAAAGGGATTGCTCAGCCACGATACGACTATTGCTCTTCAGTACTCTTTCTTGCAACTGACGCTCAACTAGCTACACTCCAGAAACTCCAAAATAGATTTCTGCGAATGGCACTGGAGAAGTCAATTTACGAGCCAATTCGTGATATGTTGAACGAGTCAGGTCTGATGTCTGTGAAGCAACGCGTGAGGTACAATGTTTTAGTGTTAATGCTGAAAATAAGAGTAGGCGCAGTCCCACGTTATCTGTGTCGTCATTTGTCCACCGTCGGTGAGAACCAGCCTTACAACCTTCGTGACGCGTACAAGTATCGTGTTCTGAACTTTAAAAATGCAAACGCGCAAAACTCAATATTTTATAAGGGCATACAACTCCTAAATGACTTCCTATCGAAAACTACACTAACAGATGTTTGGAAAGCCGACCTGAAAAGAGTTGAGGAGTACGTGAAATCGCAGCCGTGATTTGTTCGAGTGTACAGATAATTCCTGAGAAGGGATTGACCCCAGGCACAAGTAAGTAAGTAAGTAAGTTCGAGAAGGGGTCTACAATGTTTTAATCTGGTTGAAATTTTTACCACAAAAAAGATCACAAAATCAGCTCTTAGATCACCTTTACCCCTGCAAAACCTCGAGACAACTCCGCAGACCTTCATTAAATGCCGGTCTACGCATACAATCACCGCTTACAACTTACAACACAACCCCGCTGAGCGTGTTGAGTGCGGTTAAAAGTCCACGTTGTGAGCAATTAGTTGCAGTCTTAATTCACCAGCCGGAGCATAAACACCAACTCTCTGCAGTTCGGATTGCGTCGCGTCAACTAAATACATCCCAGATAACTTACAGCGCACTCAAACAAAGCGCGACAGAGTGAAAGTGATTGTAAACGAGAAACAAACAATAGACCAGAAGGCAACAAAAATGTTGAACAAAATGTTACCTCGAGTAAGTCAAAGAGTGATTAATTATGCATACAACCAGCAAACAAGCTACCAGCCTCCAATTACCTATTGCTCCGATTATCTAACTAAGCTCTCTCTCCCGCTCTCACTCCGCGTCTCTGTCGCCCAATTCGCACACAAGAGTGCGTATGTTGACTGAATTACATCATTCGTTGCAGATTTTAATTGCTCTCGTGGTGGTCGGAGTGGCAGTCGGCGCAAAATCCACAACACCACGGCCGTCGATATCCGATGAAGCGCTCGAAAAGGCTTTGACTGACAAAAGGTACCTTCAGAGGTGAGTAACTAATGCCATAATTTATGTAACGCTCGGAGTACTTAAAATTTCATTATCTGGGTCACCGAGTGTCTGGTTAGCATACTAATGGCTTTGCGTTCGTTGCAGACAACTCAAGTGCGCCTTAGGAGAGATGCCGTGTGACCCGGTCGGGAGGCGATTAAAAAGTAAGTACAATCAAAGTTGTCAAGGGGATAATTAGGGTGGGCAGACGTGAAGGTGTAGTGACCGGGGTAATTTAATGGGGAAGCGAGAACTTTGAAACTTTTGAACGGCAAAGGGCTTAACCCATTTCCTACCAAGTTTACTTTCTGCAATCAGATATTGGACCGATAGAAAATGGGTTAAAATGTAAATGTCAGGCAAGTAATCTCTCCTCGGTCCGGGCATCCTAACTAATCGATTATTAGTACCCTTGTTACGTAGCGTCAAACTTCAAAGCTGCCTATCCGCCTTGCACATTGTTTAACCTCGTTGATAGCCTCAATAAAACCCCTTATGGCCTCATAAACCCTTCCATTGCCATTCCTAATACAACAAAGCAGCCATAAAGCGAGTTGCCAGCTACTGACACAGCTAATTTTCCCCATTCTCAGGCCTGGCGCCGCTCGTACTCCGCGGTGCTTGTCCCCAGTGCTCTCCTTCCGAAACGGTGCAGATCAAGAAGACACTCGCTCACTTGCAGAAGAACTTTCCAGCGGAGTGGAATAAACTCATTCAGACGTACAATGGGTGAAGGAAACGTGCCTGCGCTTCTACCATCATTCAATTAAGGCTGATTTTGTGTATGTTTTGCAAGCAAAATTCTCATGAGCGAGCACAAAAAATGTAGCATTTTCGTAATAAATTATTCCTACCAATTGAATCAGGCAATTTTTCTGGCATCGGCGTCTGCTCGTGAACTTAATGGTAAAATCGATGTTGCATAAGTAATTTTTCGCTTTTGCTTTCCTCCATGTCTCTCTGTAAATCACGGTAAAGCAGTTTGGGATTTTCTCTTCCGAGTCCAGCCAAGCGAGCAACAGCGAGCCATTTTTCATCAAAAGGGTAGCTGTGAAGTGGGCGTAACATTCCAGTTGCACTTTTGTCGTCAACACATCCGGCTTTTATTTTCATTCATGAAGGAACGTCAAAAGCATAACTTCTAAATTGGCAGCAAACACGTTTTTCCACTTAAAACTCGACATTTTTTCTCTAACTGATGAGAGATGCTTGGAATCAGTGACAGACTAGTGGCGTATGGGCTCAACACAATTGCTGATCCAGACTTTTTCGGAATCCTTCGTCCATACTTTTCTCCTAAACGATATGAGGTAACATTTCTAGCCGGCTATTTCCGGCCCTGATAGAGAAAACACCGGAACGTCGCTTCCGTTCCACCCCTGGTGATGACGGTTTGTCGTGTGTAAAAGTAACGAGTCCTTCACCACCGGTAAAACACTAATTTCTCATGCTTTCATTTCTAATTAAGTTTTAAATGCTTTGGAGCAATTAAAATGAGAAGAAACTGTTGCTCAGAGGCTCTTCGTGCTCTCCTCGAGTGTCATTCAGCGGTAGTTCAACGCGGAATTGCGTGTTGAGGAGGAATAAATTTGCATCAACGCGGCTCACGAGGCTGATCGACCTCTAAGTGATCTCCGTAGTTGAGAGTACAACTTATAGACTGAAGTGAGAAATGTTTTGCAACTTGATTCAGCGACTCCTAAGTTGCCGATCCAACATCGGCAACTTTTTGGTTTTGAGCAAAGTTTTCATATTTGTATCTCGAGAATTTTGGGCTCCCAAAGATGCGAAAAGTGCATAACAAAATGCCGGCTTCAATCAACTCAAACCCTGCCTACTCTACGTCAGCCAATTTTGATGATCATCCCGGATAAGCGTGAAGCTACAACGTCGCTAAGACATCAATCCAAACGAAGGAGGTTTGTATCTGGGGAAAATTTGATGCTAACCCATTACCGGAAAAGAAGGGTAGGCACGTTAAACTCAGCAAATGCGTTCTCCGGAGTGTTCAACTCAAACATAATCGTCAATAAAATTTTGAAAGTTTCTTCCCGGCCGGGAAATAATTTAGGCGCGTGTTTTCAATTTACACTCCTACCCCTTCTTCACTCCCGACAGCACCGCTTTCTCAAATTTAATATTTCACGCCCTGCCACTCACTTCGGTGTTGACACAGTCGTTCCATTTGCTTCAAGAGCTTGTTTTCCACGCTCCATGACACTGCGCCTTCTCATTTTCCGAGAACAGCATTTTTGTCGTTTTTCACTGATTCACTCGGATCAGCCGCTCACGTCACTCATATGTGTTGCATCCTGCATGTCCTCTCTGTAAAAGGCTTAAATAAAAGTGGGTCGAACTCAATGGAATTCTACTTCTACATTCTGCAATACTTAATGAAAAATGTTATCAGTATTACGATTGGAACGTGAATTGAGCCACATGCGTGCCCCGATCGAAGATGAAATATTAAAATTTATGCACTTTGAAGAAATTCAATCATACAGTATTGCATTCCAGCTACCAAGGGAATCACTTAAATTTTTAGAAGAAAACAACTTCCAGGTTTTTTAATTAAAAAAACGGCTGTTTCTATTGACGTAATGCTGATTTCAAAACTAGACAACCCAGACAAGTGTGCCTTGAGATAAGTACCTAAATCTTGGGTTCATGGATGGACGCACAAACTCTCGAAACTATGTTCGCTAACAACCACCGAAATAACAGACTGTAAACATTGGCTTGAAGTTCTGGAAAGCTTCATGATCTATGGGGAAATTGGACTTTTCTGAGTTTTCACGAAGATTCTACAAATCTTCCGGAAAATTCGGGAGGTTACAAAACCAACAGAATCGATCTGTTGGTTTCTCTAAAACTACAATTCCAAATAGCCCATCCCACGGATCACTGAACCCACATACAACAATATTTGGGACCCATTTGCGAGCGAGCAGCGCAATCTGTTGTCATCAGCCGCATCCATGAGTGTGCAGCAGTTAATTAAATTGCATCGGGCCTTCTTGTAGCACCTCACAAATCAAACAGTACCTCGCTCTTTTCGGTTCAAATTTGTTCCTCAAATAGAAGATTGCAACTTTGCCATGCATGTCAGCATCTGTCTTGCAATGCAAATCGACGGCATGACGCGATGTTGGTTGTTGGTTTTTGCAATATCGACCGACTTCCCTCACATCGTTTGATTTTACGACATTAGAGCGATACTGCAAACATTAAATGGATAAATAAACGTCATTCCGTGCTCGAGATTAAAGCGACCTAGACACAGTTGTTCAAACAAAAGTCATCTAATTTAATTGAATCGCTTGCAAAAGGCATCAGAGCTCCTGCGACCCATTAATTTTGTCTTCTTCTCATTTCCACTGCCATGAGCGTCGGAGCACTTACAATGCGACGTCCTGCCTGAACGTCTTATCTCCCTTGTTTTCGCTCTGCGAGGATAGCTCCTTAGTTCCCAGCAGAGGCGTATGCAACGGGGGTTTCAATTTGGGTTTTCTTTTAGGAACTGACGACCTTTACGATAATGTCTCCTTTTTTAGGACTTTGGAGATCGTCTTTGATGTCAAAGAATAGTAGGCCCCACATAAAGAAGTCCTGTTTTGGAGTTGTAAGTGACACCCTATTTTCAAGACAACATTTTTCAAGAAAGTCACGAGTAGCCATATTTCATCTCCACCTCTGACATCTAAAGTGCACGGACCATCACCACTATCTTGAGACTTCTATACGGACCTGATGTGCGCGTGAATGAACAGCATAACTTTGTTATGTAATAACTCGTATTCAACGCCATTATCCATGTTTGAGTTTGTGCTCCATTTTCAGGAAATCTAAAGTACGATGTGTCACTAAGGTAGTGCTGTTCCTTTGGGAAATGAGACATGAAAATTTTAAAGTTAGGCCTGTCTAAAACTTTAAAATTTAATTTTATTTCCAGCATCCCCCAGCACCTTAGGTAATTCATCATATTACAATTACTAATTACGTAAACTTGTTAAGCTCGCGAATTCACATTTGTAAATCGTCAGAGTCATGAAATTGCAATTATTTCAAACAACTGATTTGATTGGCGGTCAGCCAATCAATCCGTAATTGGCAACCCTGCATATTCGAGAACTGACCACCAGGAAACGATTTATGCAGTTTTAAGCCTTCATCGATTTCAAAACGCAGCTCGAGTGTGGTTTTGACGAGTAGAGAATTATGGGCTAAGTAGAGAGAAGATGGATTTAATTTTAGCTTAAATGGTGGACATATTTAAAATATTTTTTTAGTTTTGAAATAGAATTTCAGAGGAAATCTAGCTATTTTCTAGCATACATAATTCTTTAATTTATTGTGTAAACACGTTTACTCTATACCAAGAAACCTTTAACTGATTTGTTTTAAAAATTAGTAAAGGAAAATTTGTGACCGACAAATTAGTTCCAAGTAATCTGGAATGGAACACTTTAAATCCGGTAAGACTGTATTTTGTATTCAGTCTGTTACTAAAAATAAAGAGCTAAGCATCGTGCAGAATTTGGTAGCTAAAATGAAAAACCCTATCTTGTTACTATTTTTTCAGTTTTTGCTAGCTTTAATGGTTACTTCTACTGTCTCAGAGCGATCTACCACCATACCGGGATGCATTCAAAATTATGAACCTGTGAGTTAGTCTCAAAACTTGTAACTTTTTCTAAATTTTGATTACTTTCAGTGTCCTCCAAGACCGGAGTATTGCTGCTCCCAGTATTGCGAAAAGGGTTTTTGTGTTGATACGTGATGAAAAACAAAGAAATTTGCTCAAAAACCACAATAAACGCCAGTTCATCTCTAACCTTGAAAATGTGTTACTCAACGTCGATCTGGAAAAAGGGTCACGTCTCACCCCAAACCCCATTCTCGAAAGCTGTTTGTAAGCAATGTGTACCTTTAAGCGCAATATTTGATCCTTTATAATCCCCCATAATCTTGTGTCCGTTCTCATTCAGTCAATTTGCCGGACCTGAAACTTGATTGGCACCATAGAATTTACTTTATGATCCTTTGTACATAACCCAACTCTTTTTCCTCCGCTTTGTTTGCCTCAATTTTCCATCACATCCAAATATCTTCTTTACCCGAAAATGGAAGCCACCCCAAGCAGGTGCTCGCAATGACAGCGAGAGGGAAAATTTCTTTGACTTATGGGTTTTCGCAGAAATGGCTTATCTCTCGGTATCCCTCCTCGTGTCTCGTCATCCTCGGAAAATATGAAGCGAGACCGATAAATACACATTCACCTGACAGCCAGGTTTAAGTTGTTGTCACTCTACATACTGCTCTCTGCGTTCTCTAGTCGGGTTTCTCTTATCCTGTATTTCGCAAAATTGTAATCCGTCCAAATCCTGCAATTCACTGAGCCTCGTTTATCTCGCACATTCAGATCCTTTAGAAATCAAAATTCAAATAATATTGTGTTGAGGGCACTTGATTTTCTGTCAGTCTCTTATTAGCTTCTTTAAATCGGTAAACTCTTTGTTGTTGCAAAAATATAATTTTTTCGCTAGAAAATATTTCAACTGATTCGAAGTAAGAGAATGTCGAAATCCTTCTTTTCTAGTGTCTATTCTCTGATACAAACGAAAGGCTTTTTGTTTTATGTAGGTAATTTGTAAATTATTGACGGTCTTGAATACAATTGGAAAGAAGAAAACAAGAGAGACCGCAATTCCTTTTGAAGCCACCGCACCTCCCTTGGGCTTTCCTCTGCCATTTTTCTTTCACTTTACAACATCCATCATGACAAATGAAGACCGTACTTCTGATGTGAATTGTGAGGTATTTCAAAGTGCGTAGTTTCAGATATGACGCCGACTTTTTCATACACCCAAAACTGAGACGTTCACCACAGGCATCCAAGTGTTGTGGAAAATTATTTACGTGCCTTTGCCCCGTGACCTACAGAGTCTACAGAGTTATACTCATAAAGCACAACAATGACGTCAACGACGCTTGCGCGTTTACAAAGTTTACATTCAGCTCGCAAACGAGGTAGGTCGATGACACTAGGTGCTTTGTCTGTGGCGCTTGGTTTCTTTTCAGTCGAGACCCGAGTTCGTCGAATTGCGAGGAAAAGTATGTTGTCGGACTAGCCTCAGCTCTCTCCTTCTCCTGCTTGCTATGGATGCGATATGAAAACATATTTCCTACGGAGATCACACATGGAGCAACCTTTCTTTCTCGGAATTTATTTATGAAAAGAAAATAGGTTCGTTAAAAAAGGTCGAGTGGCTGTCCCGCTTTATTTGCGCCGTTTGAGACGAGATATCAAAGTAGCAGTTTCATTTTATGCGAAGTTACGTCGTAGGTTAAAATTAATAACATAAACTCAGCTACCTGGAAAGTTCCCGTAAATGCGTGCAAACATATTCAATCCTCTAACGAGCAACAGTATATTCGTTCCAGGAAATCATTAAGACCTGCTCAGCTTTCAATTCTAGGAGTCGTATTCATTCTATTTAAATGGGGGTACTAAGCAGCTTCCATGCATAATTACTTGAGTAAGATGACTCGTACCTGTAAATGTATGTTAAGCTGTCCTCCTAAAGGACACTATTTACCTCCTTCTATCCTTTGTCCTACTTCTGTTAGACGAATACGGATGCACATGGTAAAGTGTGTCGCAGGAGGAACATATGTAGATGTTTTCACCGCAAGATAAACAAGCCCAATTTCAAACATGTTGGTACAAAGTAAACACAGTTCTAAAAGCTCATGATATCTACTGATTGGAGCCAATTGAACTGAGGTGACATTGCAATTCACACGTTCAATAAACGAATCCAGAATAAGTGGGTTTAAATGCTGTTTTTGAACTTCCAACGCTATTTGATTTAGCTCATCCACGCTGATCCAAAAATTACAACCAGGACAAAAGTTGACATTTAAGTGTCGAAAAATTTGCCAGTTTTTTTAAAAAATGTAATGGGCAAATTTTCTAGAATTTCTTCATTGAATCAGCTCACATGTATAGGCTTAGTTCAAGCTCTCGTTAAAAATTAGTATGGAACTTTACGTTCCGTACATGAGCTATCAAATTTGATTTGAAGCTGACGAGATTAATTAAAACCTGTTCTTAAGTTTCTTCAGTTACTCACAATGCACTTATTAGAATGGTTTCTCACATTCCTCGTTACTCTACATAAACCATTAGTTTTGAAGGCTCCTGAAGAGGCTTCCGTTTTGCATGCAAATTTGGTATTTGGACTTTTCCGCCTGGCTTTCCGTTAACTTTCATTCCTCTTACCACTTTACCACTCGTGCTCTTATTGTGCCTCTTCGCAAAATAAACATTGCTCAATTACAAAAGTTGCCCATTTAGCGCGCTAAAATAATTGGGAGCTCGCGTTTCAATGAAATGATGATGACGGTTTCTCGGTGTCTTGAGTGGCAGTTAAGAAAAGGCGAGTTTCAACAAGTCTTGAGAACTACGAGTCGTACATAATTGAGTGATTGAAGAGAGAGACACGAGGAGAAAGGAGAATGAAACTGGTGAAGGAAGTCTTTCAAATGCGCACAATAATAGAACGGGAGATAATTAAATTCCAGCTAAAATTGAATAAATATTTTTATTTTAATGAAAGGCGCAGATTTTACAGGAGCTGTTGAAATTCCCGTGGTTTGTACTGTGAAGAAGAATTTATGGTGGCAAAAGTAATCAAAGTTAGACTTCTTTTGTTCCCTGGAACAAAATGTCATGGTTTGTAGAAAGATGCTTCCATTGTTTTCTCATCCTCCTTTGAGTAACGAACGGATTTGAGTGCATTTTCAATGTGGCTTCAAGTTGACTCTTGAGTTGGAATCGACAATCTTGGTGATTGATTCTGTGTCTTAACATATGAAATTTAAAGAGAACTTGCTTGCAAACAAGATATAGCTTGTATTACTGCTGAGTGAAAAGACAGGAAACAGAACCAAAATTTTGAATGTACAGTGGGCGAAATAATTGATAATACGCAAACTTTATATTAGACGAACTCAATTTCATGTTAAATCGAGAGAACCAAAATTCGTTTATTTTAGACGAAGTTTGTATGATAATGCAAGTTCTAATAGTCCAACTGCTACTGTTTAAAAAATCGCCTGAAATGCTCTGGCTCTCTTTTCCTTTTATAAATGTAAAACTTGAATACAGGGTCATGATGACATTTAAGAAATCTTTTATACACCAGCAAATAACGTGTTTTGCTGAAGAAAAACGTAAACTAGGTCAACGTAATTACAAGAAAAACAGGGACAACATTTACCAGCTGGAAGTTCCTACTGCTGCAACATTCTAATGCCGAAGGCGAGCTCGCTCATGATGAATGCAAAACAGGCAGGAGAAAAATAGCTACTGTTTCGAGAATAGGCATCTTGGGAATGACTGCGATGCTCCATTTAACAATGAGAAAGTACAAAGCAAAGTCATTATTCATCATTGCCAACTATGTTACCTCCTATAAGCGGTAGAAGAGCTATTTTCTGATCCTCTTAAAAACCCTTGCGACCGTAAACTATTTTGCAGCTTGCCATGAATAATAGACCTAAGAAAATGGGGCCGATCTGGCAGGTTTTCTCAAGGTACCTTAAGGTGAATCTTCCGGGGCCATAAATTTAAGAGTTGCATCGCTATAATATTCTTTAAGAAACCAACATATCGGCATAATAGGATCAGAATTTACTAAGCTTAAATTGACCTAGGCAACTATAGTCCTATTCATTAAAAACGCCAACTTAAAATACATGCTCAATTTCTGAGGCCTCTTAGCTAAGTATTCCTTCCTAGTTAATTAAAGAAGTCCTACCAAAATGACCCTGTTTTAACTTATCGAAAGGTCCTAGACTCGGAGACTTGGCTTTATAACCCCAAAAACCGACCATGGCAACCCTCTTCCCACGTTATAGAAGAAATGAATATCATATGTATTTGTGAAATCCAAGCTTGTTGATAAAATATCTCGATATATAACGATACTTGCAACATTCTCGAAACCAGATATTCATGTCTGCATCAAATTTTCTGGATTCCTTTCCCGAAACCGAGCCATGCAAAGCTCGTCGTAAGTCTCACAAAGTACCACCCGTCCGCCTCATAAAACTTGCCATAATCTTTATCATGATCCATTTTGTGACCCAGATTCACTTCCGACGCCAAACCACATTCCGCGGATTGTTCGACGCAAATTTCAACCCAAGATTTTGGATCTGAGGCGCCACTTAAATTGCCTTTTGAGTAACAACGGAGCAATCTTTTTTATGTAGTTAAATTTCACAAGCAGCTTACTGCCGTTTTAATTTGAATTCTTGGGAGTGAGATTTTAAGAGAGAACCAGTTAAAATATTTAAGGAAAAATTTAAGTCCACATTTACCGTTTGGGGATTACAGAATCTCATATCTGATTCCTTACAATCGTATCTAATCAACAATAAAAAACTAATGAGAATTAACTTCCAGTTTTGCCCTCTTCATTTCTCATACCTCTTCATTCAATCAAATAAAACTTGAATTCAGCACAAAGTTAAAACTTTTAAATATATTACACTCTTTTATTTGCTTGCCAAGGTTTTCTTCTTGCTTTTCCAATGAATTAAAAACTTTGAAGCTCTCCTTGCACTCTCTTGTCTTTCCATGAGACAGCCGAAAAGTTTCCTAAAGAGCGAACTTTTCCATTTTCGCATGTTTACGAACTTGCGTTACTGATTCGGATGATGAGTTCTTAATAGAATTATGTGAGTGACAAACTCAACAACAGGAAACGTTACCCAATACATGAAAACTTTGAATCCATTTAACTTTCCTCTTTGTTTCCTGTCCTTCCTGTCCTGTCCGCTGAAGCACCTGAACGTCTGTTATGGACAGTTTAAAGCCCTCCCTCTCTTTCAATCTGTTCCGTATTTGTCGATGAACCTTTTAATTTAATCGATCTGAAAACTTTACCAGCAGCAACGAAAACAACTCGACTTTAATGTAACGAGGGTCAACTTTAGGAGGTAATTGCGAAATGTTTATCTAATTGAGCGCAAAAAGCAATTAAAAAGATAATGATTGAAATACTTGGGACAGACGGACACTGAAGTGACTGTCGTTGGTACTTGCAAAACAATCCGCTGTTTTGGTATAATTTTCCCTTTCCTCCGCATGAGAGCTACCGCGTTACGAAAAAAACTGGTACGCGCTCATTCATCCTTGCCCAAGGTCAAATCTGTCTCAACGCGCTCGTCTCGTTCGCTTTGCACGAAATAAATATTCCACTTGACCGTAAACTTGAAAAATTTCGAGGTAAACAAACGCAGGGAGACACAAGCTTGTTGCTGTGATTGGAAAATTGCCAATTATTTTGTTCTCTTGCTGCTCGTTTTTTGTCTACTCGGAAAGGGTTTCACCGGCGGCCTCATCATACCCAGAGACGTACGGGTAGGTCACATTAAAAACTCCCTTCTTGTTCTGTGAAACAGTATCCTGATTCTTTAGATAAAAACCAAGCAGGCTTTTTCCTCTTTTCCTTTGAGGATTTAAGGTTCAAGCCAGAGGTTTTTCAGATACGAAAGATTTCTATTTAGGAGCAAACATTTTGTCTCCTAAATTTAAGTTGAAATATTCAAAGGAAAAAAGGTTCTAAAAACTTTATCAAATACCATTCATATTCTTTCAGAAGAATTGCCCTCTTTTTATACGTCTCTGATCAGACCGCAAAATTAGTGTTGTATCAGCGAAAGTGAGCATGTTGCTTTGCCATCACGATGATGAGGAACAGCCAGGTTTACGATCGATGATGAGCAATTTATGGCGCTAGAAGCTGATGTGTGAGCACGTAGCACGCACTTGATGGAATAAGATTAATGACCTTCATTACTTTGAAAGATCAAAGTGTCCATCAAAGAGCGCGGTCCGTGGAAAAATTGGCCAAATTGTGAGAGACACGAGAAAGCTGCGCCGGAGACCCTTTGGCGAGTCGCTGAGACGGAAACCGGTCGAAAATGAAGCCGCAAAAGCGCTCCTCTTTGCTCGCTGGGGATGTGCCAAAAGAGTTGGCGTGCCATTTAGGAACCATCAAAAGCAATTCAAATTTAATCACATCATGGAAGACTTAACCGACTCCTCTGGCTCTTCCCAGTCCGAAATTCGTCACTCGCCTGACTCGATAAACAAATTGGATGACGCGCCTCAAAGTTTGTTGATGGGCTTCTCGACCGAATTGCGTCCAACATACGCGTGTTCCTACAAATTTCTCCGCTGCTCGCTGCTGCCAGAATATTAACGCACAAAATTAATTCGAGACGCAGAAACCTCCCAATTTCCCGCATTTCTCTCACAAGTCCTTGGAAGTGGTGGCGTCTGCTAGTTAATTATCTACCTCACAGAACGCGGAGGGAATCCCGACAAGGCGCATTTGAATTCGGTTTTTAATGTGTATAATCCGATTCATTAAATCTGCCGCATGAGCAAGCAGTAGTTTCCCGCGGAACCGGGTGTAATGTCTACCGATGAGTTATATATCTGCGTTAGTCAGGAGTAAATCCCACGTAATCCTGCATGTCATTAATTTTCCAAAAGAGAAATGAGCTGAGGCTTGTAAGATACCAGTCGCTCCCGCTATGTGGTTGAAAATTTCCCGCTTTAATTCGGTACAATGAAAATCGATTTTCCTCGACTTCACACACGACTCACGCACAGAACGCACGAAATTCAATTTCAAACATTCCTCTGGGACTTATTGCGGAGTACTTCTAAAGCTGAATGAAATTCGTTTTCACTTTCTCCATCTCTCTTTCGCCACTTTTCCGCCAAAACTTTTTCCCATTCATTTTTATTGCGTAGCATTCCAGTGCCTCTTTTTACGCACTAACACTGGCTACCGACATAATCTCACGCCCCCTCGCCTCCGAGGTAAAAGTGCTGATTACGTAACTTTCGCAAGAATTTCCACTACGCGCTCCCACTCGCCGCATCGCGCCGCACCACTGCTGGATAAAAAGAGAAAATTTATCGGATGTCCACGGAAATTTTCGGAAAGAAAAATAGAACAAAACGAAGATTGATGACGGTTGAACGGGGCATTAGGCATCTCTGTTCCAATCATCCGCTGATGGTCCAGAATTTCCTCCTCGCCCTGCCGAGCCCGAGATCGTAGATCTCCAGATGACAATTCATGTGGCTATTCTTTCTCATTTAGATTCAGCTCGGATAACAGGCTGTCGTACTGCGTTCTACGCAATTTCCAAATTGCGTCTGAGAATTCAGGCCGACTTACATGGATTTTTTCCGGTGGTGGCGGCGGATGACTATGATGGTGATGGCCTTTCTTATCCTTTTTCTCGTGCTTTTCCTGAGTTTCCACCTTCTCCTCTACATCCTCCTTCGCTGGATCCGGGATCTCCTGCTGATCGTTTTCCATTTTGGCGCTCACTGGGTTTCTTTTTAATTCACTTTAAGCTGTTTTCACTTCCTTCGTGCTTGCTCTACTCCTTTTTGAGGATTTGAGAGTAGAATATTTTTCACTTTTACCGCGCGTTAGGTTTTCGAATTCCGAATTCTCCGAGTTGCAGTCGTTGACTGATTGCAAAACGTACACAAAGATACCCAGCAAGCTGTAATCATCATGAGAGACTCATGCTCGCGTACAACCACGATACGCAGCTGGAAAATGGGATAAATTTTCCTTTCTCTTTTGCTCCGTCCATTCGTTCGCAGATGTGTGTTACTGTGGCGCTGCGAGTGTGCTCTTCATTTTCATAGACTCGTAGTAATATGTTGTCGTGCTAAAGGGAATCTGTATTCTGGAGTGAAAATGAAAGCTTGAGCACGGGAACACTTTGCTGTTATCGGTTACACAGTCCTTAATCTGGATTTCAAGTCGAATTGGTTGTTTCCTTCAAAATTCTCACGGAGTTAATTTTTGTTTTCTAAGTCATCAATTTTCTCACAGTTCACATGAGTAAAGTGTGTACTACATATCATCCATTCCAACATGACTAATGAATTATAAAGCCATTGATTAATGTCTTCTTTCATTGGATAGAGACGGATCTTTCCCGTGTGCCACAGCACTTTAGTGAAAGTGCCAGAGACTCATTGATATGAAATTTTCATCCTGAGGGTCACTTATGGATTATCTGGGGTTATGCTGCTATGTTAATTGATAGCTACACAAATATTTTCTAATTTCTTCTCACAAAAATATGTTCTTTAACTAAATACGAGCCTAAACAGCCTCGGGAAAATGTGAGGGGTCTGGAAAAGAACATGACTCGGGTGTGTTGTACAAAATTACCTTCCCACTTAACAACGGGAGCTAAGACTTTTTCAACAAATTATTCTAACATTTTAAAACAACTTATTTAGAATCTGAAGTCCGACAAACGGAAAAAGAAGCACGATTGCTGTCCAAGTACTTAAGTTCTGAGTTAGATATATTTATGATTCAACTCAACTTCAATTTGATTTCATTACAATTTTGTACATTTTTAATAAATCCTCACACAACAAAGCAAAATGAGAGCAAGTACCAGCAAGCATTCTCAATTTAGATCTGTACGATTCCCAGCTTGTGAAGTCGGGTGGTGAAATCGCTGATGGTTCGCTGAAGTTTTTCCTCGTCCGTCATGAGAGCGTTTCCGTAGCAGTCTTCTTCGACCCCTGACGGTTTCTTCAACTTGAATGGTTTTCCCAAGACTAGTTTTGAATCCTTGCAGTGTTTTATCAATTTGTACCAGTTGTAATCCAATTGTAGAGTCTTGGCATTGCCAATCATTATCAGCAGCCCCTTAGCACGTGTGATAACGACATTCAGCCGCTGTAAGTTGAAGGTTTGAATAAATACTTGGAGTTACTTTTAAAGTCTTCAGTTTGAATTGTTTTATTAAAAAGAGCAAATTAGCTTCAGACCTCCCTTTTTGACGGCCTCAGACCAGAACATAGGAAATTATTCAGGATTTGTCTTGCTATAATTATTCTTCAAAGGAGTTCATTTTTATAGATGGAGGTTTTCATATGCCAGTTTAGCTAACTAAGTACAATTTTAAGTTGCAATTTTAACCAAGACGCTCCAAAGTCACATCCCTTCCCCCTTGATACTTTGGAATGTATTTGAGATAAGAAGCCGGAATCAAAGTTTGAGAGCGTAGAAAATTACCTTTGGACTGTTGAGAAACCCGATGGTCGTGGTGTTGGAACGAACAGTTGACAAAATAATCACCATCTTCTCCCTGCCCTGGAAAGTCTCGGCAGGCCCAACGTCGATGTCATTCCAGCCCCAGTCTTCTAGATGCTTCTTGATCTTCATGCATTGCAGTCTATAAGGCGAAACAATTCCGATCTCATCCATCGGAATCTTCTGCCCGTTTACGCCCTCCTCTACAATCTTCTTCACGTACTCGATGACCATCTGGATCTCATAGCCGTTGTAAATGCTGAAGTCGTTGATTTCCTTTCTCTGCTTTCCATTCACAGAGTGGAACATCATGGGAATTTTCTTGTTAGGAAGCGGGTCCCAACCTAGAGCCCAGCTAGTGATTCTTTTGGGAGCACAGCAGACCAGCTCGTCTTCATAGAAGAGCTCATTGGGAACCTTCAGGATCTCCTCATGCGAGCGAAAGTTCAAAACGAGCTTCGTGATAAGCTTCTCGTTGTAATTTCCGGCCGCGTTTGGCTGGTAGAGTCTGAGGTGCATCAGACGCTCGAGCATAGATCTTCCTAGGCCGGCCATACTTGCAAACCGGCAGGTCACTACTGGTCCGAGCTGGTGCGGATCGCCGGCTATGACGAGGTTAGTCTTGAGAACAGCCGAGAGGAACCCAACTATGGGGATCAGCATAGCAGATTCAGTGGCGCTGCTGCCCTCGTCGATGATGATGTAGCTGAAGTGGTTCCTGGTCTTGACCGGGTCCAGAGCCAGACGACCCGCCATGACAAGCGTCATGATGTTGATCCTGAACTTGAACATGACAGAGGTAATCGTGTGCGGTTCAAAGAAAGGGTCTTTCGGGTTCTTGTTGGACACGGCCGTTACTTCGTCCATGAACCCGTCCTTCTGCTTCATCTTGCTAGAGTAGTAACGGTAGATCTCCTCGGGAGGCAGAAACTTTAGCAGGCGAGAGGCGATTTCGTCGCAGGCTGCGTTTGACTGAGCCGTGACAAGGATGTTTGCACTTGGCTTGAGCTTCCAGATCTGCATGATGGTTTCCACCAGGGTTGCAGTTTTGCCTGTGCCAGGGGGACCAAAACAGATGTACGGGGCTGGATAGGACGTGGCATTCACGATGTTGATGATTGTCTGCTGCTGCTCGAAGTTCCTTCCGATTGAGCTGTTGAACCACTGGAAATCGGATCTGTACGGACGGGAAACGTTTATTCAAATGAAAGCTAAGCTGAAGGTTTTCTTTTCTTGAGTCTTGAGTCAATTCTTGAGTCTCGTAATTTATAACAAAGTTTTATGAAGTTGGTATATATCTACTAGTAATTTATCCAAATTCACATATTTTTGAAAAATCCAGTTTTTCAAAGTCCAGAAGCAAGAACGTTAAAACACTGGAAAAAAACTTACACTTTAAATTCGGGTTTTTTCACCCCGAACACTCTTGGAAAAACTTGCTTTCCAATTTCGCCGATGTCCATTTTGTGCAAACCCTCTTGTTCCATCCGAAAGCAGAACCGATTCTTCTTTATTCGAACCCTAAAGCTCCCAATGAGCTCAAGGTCCTTTTTCCTCGACTGAAAAGTGATCGTTCCACCATCTACTTTCACCACTTCAAAGCGATGAATCCTTTCGTTTCTCTGCAGAAAAAGAGTGTCGGTTTCTTGAACCATTCCAGGAAGCTGCACATCAGCGGGAACTTCAAGTACAAAATTATCGTTGTTGCCTTCTGCCACATATGGAACCGAAAACTGAAATTCCTCAAACAAATGAATCGTGTGTAGATCTTCTATTTCCACCAGCAGCTTCAGAATCTCTTGGTAGTTTCCATGACTGAGTTTATGAACTTCAGTCAAATAGTTGAACCTCTTCTTTTCATCGACAGTGAGCGTATCAAAGACCGGCTTGAGTTCGAAGTCCTCGTTGAAGAGCTTCATCAGTGACTCCTTCTTAGGGTAGTACTCAGGGAGTTTCGAAAAGTTACTCTTAAAATGATCCTGTGTGGAGAGAAATCTTAATTCTTGTCTAAAAAAGATTCCTTACAAACCTTCTGAAACTTTTCACGCCTCATTTTGAACGAGATCTTGTCGACCGAGTCCCTAATGTTCATTCTGTGGATCTCGACAAACTCGGCCGTGTCTTGGGCGTGAATCAGGACGAAGTAACGTCTCGGCTGCTTGAAGTGCTGCCGAGTGAGAGTGAATTCCACCGATTGGGCCGTCAATGGCCAGTCCAAATCTGGCGTGATGATGTCGTCGGTGTGGTAGACAAGCTGGATTCGGTTGATCCGCAACTTTGTCTTCGAAATATTCTTCACGGAAACCAGCACCTCAGTGAAGTTCGGGTCAGGCATGCACTCGATGCGAAACAGCTGCGAGTGGGGATTCCCCTTGCTTTTGACTAATCGGAGTGTGCGGTTACCAACGGAAACGTGAGTTTTCTGAAAGTGCGTGGACCAGCTGACCGGCGTGTCGAAGGTTTCACTGCAAATCCAGCATATGGGCGAGTCTTCCACTGCCAATGTCAGCAGATCAACATTCGACAGAGGCCTTTTGACGGTCGAACAGAGCTCCAGTTGCACGAAACGCGGCACCAGTTCTTTGTAGTCGACGACAGGGCGGTTTAAGCTTTCCACGATCTCAATGGCTTCGCTCACCTTCCTCAAATTCAGCCTGTACCAGGCCCCACTCATGGAACCAGGGGCCAGAAAGTCGAATCTGGCGAGGGCTTTCGGAAAGAAGCTCCTTCGGAACTCATCCTCAGGTTTGAGGCAGCCGAGGAGGTTCTTTTTGGTGACGTTGCCCTCGTTCAAAATATACGGAAGAGCTTGAAAGACAATCTCGCGAACCTCCTGCTCACTGAAGAAGCACGCTGAAACACGGGAATTCGCTATTCGAACAATCATACTTCAGATTTACTCAAAACTCACGATTTTTCGGCCGACTTTGAGCCCCGTACTTCCTCCGAATCCGTTCCTTGCGACATGAATCGCTTGTTTTCTGAAATAGCTGATCAAATTGCTTTCGCCTACTTCTCAGCTCTTCCGGTTTCTCGGACCTGGACCCGGTTTTGCTACTTTTTTGGCACAAATACATGATAAAAAGCAAGCTTTTTGAACAATAATATCGAAAACGACTTGTTGGGAAAGTGTTTTCGGTGGAATGAGATCCGTTTGAGCGACGGCGATCTATTTACTTTTTTAGTACTTTCTTTTGCAGTAGTAGATTTAGTATATATGTAGTATTTGTCTCATCACAACGTTCCAGAATTCAATGTCACGGCTGTCAAGCGATTGAGTCACCTGCAGTTACGTTCTACCTATTCCTGTACCTGTTATCTTAACTCAATATCTTAAACAAATGTATCTTTTGCACTCCATTAGTATTTTAATATATATATAAAGTATATTACGATTTACGGCACATGCGATTTGATGATTAGGGCAGTTGCAGATTGCTGAATCCTAGGGTGCGGAAAATACCGAGATCTCTGAAAAAAGTATCGGTATCCACTAGCTACCGGTAGCTTACCGGATACTTTCACACAAACGCTGGCGTAGGCAGGCAACGGGCTAACGCGGCGGACTGACGCTATAACACACATCGTGAGTCGCAAGTTCGATCCGTATTACCGGAGAATTTTGTCATCTACGCCACGTCTAGAGTTGCCAACCCTCCGGGTTTCACCCGAAGACTCCGGGTTTGAAGGGTCAAGGCCAAATTCCTCCGGGTTTGGTAAATTTTACTTTATTTCTAAAATTTCACTACACAATATAATTAATTCATATTTATATTCTGAGCTGCTGAATTCTCCAGATTTGAATACCTAGAGCATGGAACTTGATGTAAGAATTCTGGAAAATTAACTGCTTGAATAAAGACTCGTCATTTGATTCGAAACGTAGCAAAGAAAAACTGTTTTTCTGTAAGAGGAGCCAGTGGTAAAATTGAAGAATTGTTGAAATTTTATGGGGCAACTTTCTGACCATTGATCTCAGCTCCCAGGGCACGTAGAAAAGCGAATGATGACTCTATAGATGCGCACACTCTTCATAGGATGCACGAGCTATAGTTTGGTCCTGAGTTTTAAGTAGCTTCGGAGATCTGGGAGTTGCCCTGGAGGCCTGTCAAATAGGCCCGTTCTCCACTATTTCCCTTCGGACCCCCGGATATTATATTTTTCCCAGAAAGCCCGTGAAAAATAAAAATCACTTTACCACGAAAAGCCCTATCTCCGGGGGCTCCTTCTATTTATTTTCGATTTTTTTCTGAAAAAATTGTCCGTCAAAATTCACGGTAGCCATGACTTTTGAAAATTGAGGTTACTTTATTTCTATAAATTTTAGCAGATTTTTTTAACCTTTTCACCTACTACTCAATTCCTAGATAAATAAATTTAAGAATAACTTCAAACTTCAAATAAAAAACAATCTACCAACATCGGCCACATTAGCCCAAACCCCCCCCCCCCCCCCCCCAACTTGAAAATCTCCGAGTCTGACTTCAGCTCGAGTTGGCAACTCTAGCCACGTCGAAAGTGCGGCAGCGTTATCTTTTCAACTGAACGCTGCCGGGCTTTAGAAGTCTAGACTTCTAAGTACAAAATAAAAGTCAAAACAATAACAGAGTCTTTCCCTTCGAAGAACAATTTGTTCATTGGGACTTGCAACGTAGGGTTTAATGAATTGTAATAGTATTTTTCACAATTCAGCTAATTCAGCGGCCGCGGAATTGTGAAATAGTATTTTACAGCACTGCTGAATTCACTCGGAAAGTGAGGAAAGAAGGGCTATAATTGCCCCCGAGCGAGCTTGCGAGCAAGGGGAGGCAATATAGACCTACTTTCCGCAAGTCCGAGTGAATTCAGCCGTGCCTGTACAGTATTTTTCACAATTCCGCGGTCGCTGAATTAGCTGAATTGTGAAAATACTAATGAATATATGTTTAAATTCAGCAGATACCGATTTTCGGCCATCGGCAGCTACCCTATCCGTACCCTACTGAATCGAGTAAAACATTACATGCAACATTAGAGAAATTGAGGATTTGTTTTACTTGCAATCTACCTATTTAGCTATTTCTTTATTTTTTAAACCCTGTTCCTAATACGAAGAGTCACTGCATTTCTGGATTGAAAATTTTGAAATTGTGATTTCCCGGGATTACCTCATACGACGGCCATCTCACGTACAGTATGAGTCATACTCCCTGTTTATATAAATCTATATACGATCATACATAAAGGGAGCACCAATACAACTCAACTCCAGCGACCGGGAGCTCTGCACTAACAAGTGAAATTCTTAACCTTAAAGACGCATTTCAATTATCGCTCTGTAGTTAGCTAAAGAAAGAAGATTTTAAGTTCAACGCGTGTTTGTAAATACCTAGTGATTTGTGGATATAAAAATGGATATTCGATCTCTAATGAGTAAGTTGCGCTCTCAATACAGCTTGTATTTTTATCAGCTAGAGAAATTTCAGAGGGCTTGTCGGAAGAAGCCGAGATCAGTAAGCTGCTGCTCCACGCTTTAAGCTCTGGCCTGCTAGACGAAGAAGGAACAGTAAACAAAATTGTGCTGCATAAATTTCTACGGAAGAAGCTGCAGGAGAAACAAGTGGCCGATCTTGATCCGAACAAGCTTACAATTACACTTTTGAGACACAAACTTTTGGTACATAATGCGAAGGATCCGGACACCTACAAATTTGTTCCCACAAAATTACTGCCCCTCAGACAAAAAGTTGATTCGGAGGTTTTGAGACAGCGGGAGGACAATTTGAAACGCCTTCGTCATGAAAATAGGAGTAGTTTTCAGCAACACTGGAAAAAGTACGCGAGTCAAAGGAACTTGCTGAGTCCTAACAAGAGCCACTTGAGGTTGGCTGCAAGTATGAATCAGCTCTCGCTCCTTTCCAGTCGAACTCAGAGTGAGTTGAGCTTGGCAACTTCTATCTCGAACTCTTGTGATTCTGAAGACGAAACTAAGAAGCAACGAGAGCGCTTGGAAATGACGAAGCTGGTGATCAAGGCAATGGAGAAGAAGGACGAAAAAGGACTCGTAGAAAAGGATGTGATGGGAGGACTTCTGCGCGAGGGGAAACGTAACGGACATTTCAGGAAAATTGCCTCCAAGAAGCTCGGGAACCTTCTGTTCGAATTCGACTTGGTCCTTCCCTGTCGGAACGAGCCAAAATCGTACCGACTGAATGTTGCTAAAATAAACGAGCTTATCATCAAAGAGAGTAAGTTCAATGGTGATTCATACAAAAATTGAAATATTAATCTGATGTTTGTTTTCCAATAACGATTAACTGATAACTTGATATGTGTGAACTACCGTCAGGGACGTAACTAAAGGGGTTTTTGATCCAATTGAGCTAAAATCTAAGTTAATTGTAGTCCGTGAAAAATCAAGCATGATCATGACCTTCATCTCTGAAGCCGTAATTCCATTGGTGACTTACAGCATCCATGACCACAAGCAGGGGCTTTTTCATCAAGATTTCATCAATTATTATCATCTCATTTCTGATGGAATTTTGATAAAAAGTTGCTGTTTGTCACCAATGGAAATAGGGCTTTCCAGGTATAATTTCACTTCGATCTAACTTTTGCAACGATTCAAATTAAAAATTCTCTCAATTGCGTTCGTGCGCGACAAAGTTATCCAATACTACTGCGGACCTAAATCAACAATATATTTGTCACGAAAACATTTCATCGGAGCTGTTAAGGCGGAAGGGCGTATTTAAGTTTTTAAAACATTAATTTTCTAGTTATTTTTGAAAGTACAACAGATGTAGACCGAAATTTGAACCCAAAAGAAGGCCAATCCAAATAGAATCTCAAATCAGCCTTCATGTCAACCTTTAGAAATTCGCTCAAGTACGCAGAAAGAAAAACTAACGTAATTGACTTGATTTATTTTCAGAGGTTGATATAATGCATCTCCTTGGTATGGCTCGAGAACGCTTTGACATTGAGGCCAAAATAAGAAGAGACGATTTACTTTCGTTTCTTACTACGGCTCATAAAAACATGATTTTACTGTATTTAGACACAGATGAAAGAGAGCTTAAAAAATCTCTAAAACGACACGATTTATTGGATCTCACTTTGAAAGAAGACGAATATTACAAGATTAAAATGGACAAATGTTGGAACATTATTGCACACTTGCTAATCGACCTAGAATATGCCACATACTTGAAAAATTTCTTGACTCTGAACCACAAACAAACGATTAAGCAGCCGAAAAACTGCAAAATTATTGACATTCTTAAAGAAGAAAAACATATCTGTCTTCTGTGCTCCACGGAAGTGCCTGACTTAAAAGATCACTTGGCTAAAATTCACGAGACTAAGCCAGAGATTGAAAAAAATCTCTTCTCCAAATTTCATGAGAAGTTGTTTGATATATCTTACAATGTTGAGGACCCGCTTCACTACACAATGGTCACCATTACTTTGATAAACATCACTGAAACAGATTTGAAAGTTCGTCATATTCAGATGATGTCCCTGGAAAAGGGCCTCGTACCTTTGAACCTTAACTTTCCCAGGACGCTTCAACCAGACGAAGAGCTTTCTTTCACGCTGACGAGGCAGTTTTTCTGCTCGCCTCAAAGATACGAACTTGTAATAAATATTGATGCTGAGGTCGATATAATTGAGCACCATGAGATAGTCGTTCAAAAGTACGCCCAAGCAGTATCGGTGGGCAAGAGGGCTAAGAAGCGAGCCGATAGTACCATCGTCATAAGCAAAACTGAGCTACCCCAATTTGAGCCGGATCATGGAATCTTGAAGCTTTTTCAACCAGAACAGTTCAAGCTCAAGAAGAAACTAGATGTTGCTTTCACGGATAACGAGTTGGTGAAATACACTAAACTGATCGACGAAGATATAACCAGGCAAAACTACAAAGAAAGACTCAGGCTCTTTGTGGAGTTCGAAGACTTGTGTCAAAGTCGAGTACTAAACTACTTTGAAATATCAGTTGGGCCCAACCAGGTGGAGAAACTTGTAATACCGGAACAATGTAAAACTTGGCAACAGTATTACAGTCTAAATTTGTTGAAATTTAAAGACATCCCAGATGTCGTCAAGGAAGGAGATTTCATCGTATTCAAGGAAAAAAGTATTAACAATTGTCTCATAAATACTGAAGACGGAATCGCGTTTAAAATCGAGAAACGAGATTCATATATTGACTTTTACACTGATGACGAAGAGATACCCATGCTCGATTTAACCAAAAAGTATATCGTCTCCTTCAGAAAAGACCGATTTTGTATTCGAATCGAGCAACAGGCCATACAAAAAGTCCAAGAAGAACTAATTGAAATGTCTATTTTTCCCAGAAATTACATAGGACTTACGGTTAACAAGGTTTTCAGGTGAGCCGACATAGTTCCTTACCTAAAAATAAACAAATAAAATAAGGTTGATTTAGCATATTTGTTAAAATTGAAAACCAGTCTTAAAATTTATGAAGCATTTTTTTCCAGACCAAATATGAAGCTATACAACCCCACCATCAGCAAGAATTCTGAGCAACTCCAGGCCGTTGAAAATATAGTCAACTGTTCAGCCCACCCCGCTCCCTACATCCTCTTTGGCCCCCCAGGGACGGGGAAAACAGCAACTTTAGTTGAAACAGTTTGTCAAATATGGAAACTAAAACCCGAGGCCAGGATCCTCATAACAGCGCCCTCCAACTTCGCGTGCGATGAGATCGCTAGTCGACTTCTGAACTATTTGCCTCACGAGGATATCTTCAGAGTTTACTCAAAGTCCGCTCTTCATAAGGTGCACAACAATGAAAGTCTGCGCAGCATCTCGAATCACTGGAACAACAACCACAGCCCTCCTTCTGCTCTTGAGTTGGCTAAATACCGCATCAACATAATGACGCTCGTTATGAGTGGAGCTATTGCTATTCAGAATCTGGCAGGGGAGCCAAACTCTGACAAACCCGTTTTGGAAGAGCCGCTTCTGACTTTTGACTATATTTTCGTTGATGAATGCGGAAACGCCACTGAGCCCAGCGCCCTTATTCCGATTTCTTCGTTCGTTACCAACGTACCCAGGACAAACATAGTTCTCGCTGGAGACCCGAAGCAGTTGGGGCCTGTGGTTCAGTGCGATGTCGTGTACTATCTGGGTCTTGGGAAGTCGATGCTGGAGCGTCTAATGGATATGAGTCTCTATCAGCCGGGCGAGGGGGAAAAGTACAACGCCAAAGTTATAACCAAGCTGCTGCAGAACTTCCGATCACACGAGGCAATTCTGAAAATCCCGAATGAGCTTTTTTACGATGGTCAGCTGGTGCCCATGGCCCCGAAATCCATAGCTAACAAGGCTCTGAACTGGACGGGCTTACCGAACAAAAACGTACCCTTAGTTCTCCATGCCGTCAGGGGTCTCACATCCAAAAACGCCACTGACTTCAGTTTGTGGAACGATAAAGAAGTAGAGCTGGTGATCAAGTACGTGAAAAACTTGCTGGAGAAAGGTCTTGCGGACTGCAAGGTCCAGCAGAGCGACGTTGGAGTCGTATCTCCCTACCGCTTGCAGGTTATAAAAATCAAGCAACGACTGGCCATGGAGGGACTGGATAAGATTGAAGTCGGGAGCGCTGAGCAGTTTCAGGGGCGCGAAAAGATGGCCATAATTCTTTCAACGGTCCGCTCCAACACTCCTAATCTCGGGTTTTTGACTGATAAAAGAGTAAGTTTTGAAGCTCTTACTTCCTCACTTCCTTCTCACTAACTCCTTTTTTTACTACAGAGATTCAATGTGGTGATTACTCGAGCAAAGGCGCTGTTCATCATCGTGGGCAACCCAGCTACGCTCCAAAAGGACATGAACTGGTACACCTTAATCGAATATTGCAAGGAGGAAGGGATGGCTACCGGCTTTGAGTTCGAGTTGAAGAAGCCAAAGGCCAAAAACACCATCAGTATGCAAGAGAAAAGTGCTAAGAAAATAGCCCAGGAGTTAAAGCAACTTTTGGATTCCGCGTGTTTGAATAACAACAACATCGAAATTGATATTCTTTAATTATTCTGTATTATTTATTGTTCCTCTATTGAATAATATAATCCATTTCTTGTTCATATCAACTTTTTTATTTTTCGGGATTTTCTGAGCTTAAAAGGAAAGTATATGATATATAAAATAAAATTGATACTAAATAACTCTAGAAAATCTATTTCCTTCCAAAGGTAAAACATAAATGAAGTGAATAAGAGCAAACGAGCTGAAGATAATTTAATTCTTAAAGGAATTTAAATTAGCTGAATTTGTAAAGTAATTCCGTGATATTTCAATATGTTCTCAATTTAAGTCATACCCGACGTTATATATTAAATGGTCACTGATTGCATGAGTGTTGAGAAATATGTACCTACATAATTTTTTATCGAAATAATAATAATTATTATTATATTTAATTTTCAATAGGAGCGCTTGTTTTTTGATGGTTCATTGTCCTAAGGCTCTGCGAAAAATAGTCACAAATTTAAAATATCTATTTTTGTAGAAGATCAAGTGCTCTATTTGTTGTATCGCGATGAGAAGATTGAGTAGTTTTTTATCGAAATAAGATGAATTCGCCTTTATAGGAGAAGAAACAAGAGCTTGTAAGTTGTATCACAGAGGATATTTTTCTAGATTGTAAATCAGCAGATGAACCAAGAGGAGAATGGGGAAAGTAAATTTGGACTTATAAAGAAAACATTATTTTCACTCGAGAAAATTAACGAGATATCATTTCAAACTATGCGTTATTTCGCCTTATTACGTTCCCCCAGGGGCCCCAGGTGGCAGAGAGCTCTGGGTCCTTGCCTTTTTCAATGCTTGTAGATCCACAGGCTGAATCGAGTAGGACTTGTTGTACCCACTCTGTCCCTCGTTAAATATGTCAGAAACTGCGAGATTTTTCGTACTCTGGATGGCCTCTCGCAGATCACTATCCAGTTTCGCATATTGTTCCTGGAGGACCTTTTTCTCATTATCTGACTTCTTTGTGTCTGTCATGTATTTGTTGAGCTTTCGCTTTTCCTCTACTCTTGACTGCTCCATCATATCGACATAGTCTCTTTTGATTTTCTCCAGAGCGTCCGTGCCCTGCTGGTCCAGCGTGGGCTTGCTCCAGTCGATCGAGGTGATGTCCTTAATGTGGCTCGACTGATACTTGTCGATTTTACCCCCGATCCCCGCAAAGTAGTTCGCCTTCTGGTCCACGTTCTGCGTATGAGCCATGAGCTGTGTAATCTCGTCATACTGATCAGCGGGCATCTTGGAATTCTTGACTATCTGGAACCTGGCCAAGTGGGCTGCGTGAACTTGCTGCCCTTGGCCGCTAGTTTTGTCCTGGAACTGACTCGCTCCTGGCTTGGTTATGTCATCGACTTGGAGGTCGTTGTCCGAAGAGATTCTGTTTATCACCCCTCCCATGCGAACGGAGTACTTGAGTCGGTCGAGCAGATGCTTGGAGGTGGAGCCCTTATCGTAAGAGTCCTCGTCTTCACCCAGAGACTGATCCAAAAACGGCTGAGCCTTCTTCCTATCGACTCCCCCGAACAGACCTTTTTCCATGGAGAACTGATGCCATCCTCTGCGAATGTCGTCCCGAATTCCTTCATTAGTTTCCACCAAGTTGGCGACCAGATTTCTGAACCCCTGCCCCGAGAACTTTGTTTTGAGGTCGGGAATGGCTACGACCAAGGCATCGTACATGCAGTTGTTGAGACCTGAGGAGCTCTTCGAACTCTGAGGGTCTGGCTTGCTATCAAAAAGGGTGAAGTGGTTGTCTTTCAGCGCTATTCTTATAGTCACTTGCTGCTTTCTGTCGCTATCCTCAGCATGGAACGTCCGACTAAAGCCCTTTTCGTCCTCCACTTTGATCGTGATCGCCTTGTCCTTGTACATGTGCTGCAGCACCACAGAACAGGCCTGGACGCAGTTCAAGTCCATTGGCACGTTCTCACGAACGATCGCGGCTACGAGATGCGGGTTCTGAGTCTTCCTCATCAACTTCAGCAAGCTCTCGTGGTACTTTTCCTCCACCACCGACACACTTGACTGTGACTCTGAGAGTTTTTTGGAGACAGCTGCTTGGTGCTTGCGGACTTCCTTGTTCTTAAGCTTCTTGAGTTGCTTGAACTGCTTGGTGTAGTGTCTCTCGCGCAACCTTGTGAAAGACCTCTCGATTGTGGAGCCCAGCTTACTGGTGACGATCTGAGCTCCATTTTGAAGAAGAGGCTTCACGAGGTTCTGCTCAATAATAGCCTGGGCCTCATCAGACAAGATTTTCTCCAACCTCGATAGCGTTCCCTCAATAAAAGCCTCTGAGACCCGAGCTCGCTTTGCTTGCCCACTCCTGAGCTTTTCTTCTAGTTTGTCATTCAGGTTTTTCACCAGATCTCCGGTAGTTGAGGCCAGCTTTGCTACTTGACTGACTCGGTTGGTCCAGACAATAGCTACGCTCAAGTTTGCAAAAAGCGTGCCTGCATTTCCCTTCTTTCTGGCACCCTCGGCCAATCCTTGCATAACGTTCTCAAAAACCGCACTCATGTAAAATTTGACCTCCTCCTTCCATTTATTTCGGACGAAATGTTCTTGGAGCACCTCGTCAATGAAAATGCTAGCTTGATCGGGTCCCATGTGCTCGCAAATTTTATGGAGGTTCAGTTTGAGTCGGTCGTTTTCCCTGACCTTCTTTTTGGTATCTCCCAAGATAGTCTGTCCAATATCTTTGCACAACGTTTGCAGACTGCTTCTGATCAGCGCATCAATGCCAGCATTGACTGCTCCAAGCGTTATTGCCTTTCCAATGCTCAAGACCGACCTTTTCAGAACTTCTTTGAGTACGTTTTTCATCCCTACAGCTTTGACTAGCTGCTTTCCTGCTAGTGTCGCGACTGACTTTCCCCCGGCTTTCAGAGCGGGACCTGCTAGCTTCATGCCTATCTGGCTTATTTTCGTGCCCCAGGAAGAAGCCATCGCGACGCCCATCGTAATGATGGAGAATGCCAAGCTCTCAAGTTTGTACTTCCCGTACTCCTCCCAGCTGAAATGGCCCGAGATCAGGCTTACAGTGGCGTACATCAGGTCGCTGATACCCTCGCCAACCAAGGCGTTCCCTAAGTGGCTCAACGAGCCAGCCGACAAAACCGATATCAGAGCTCCAACTGCAATTTGAACGATTGCAATTAAAATTACGGCTATGCAGTTGAAAATCATGGCCAGAGACCAGCGTTTGTCTTTCTCGTGGATGGTGATAATGTGATCGAAGCCGTTCAAAAAGAACAGCGAGAGGTCGTTGGAGCGCACCTCATCTGGAAAGTTCTCTAGTTTCGCTTCAGGGTCATCAAAGTTGCACAAAACGCTTCTGTGACTCGTGAGGACTTCTGCGATCGCTTTAATCTGGTACTCACCGTACTGATTATGGAAAGACCCAGATGTCTTTAAGAGATTCACGTGCTCTGCTCTCTGGTCTGAGAGCTGGGCCGACTGAATGAAGTTCTGGTCGAGCAAATCGTAAAACAGCCGAATGTGAGGGTTCCCCGCAAGGTACGAGTTGAGGGGAGACACTTGCTCTTTGATGTCACTCAAGATATTTTGGGAGGCGATTTTGAAGACACAATGGAAGCCTATGAGTCGCTTGACCAAGCCCTCGTACAAAGGAAACTGAGGCAGTTTCAGAACGTTGTCGATTTCAAAGAAATTCACTGCGAGCTCATATGAGTTTCTATCCCCTTTTAGCAATATTTGGGACTTTACAAGGGTCTCAAGCAGGACTTTAGCCTCATTTTCAGGCAGCCCTTCGCTTGTGAAATGATTGAGGGAGACAGAGCCAAAGGTCGAGAATTTCGTTTTCTCCAAAGCAGATGGGTCAACGTCTGCTACCTTCAAAATACTTATGTTGCCTTGCTGCAGCAGCTTTTCAAAGGAGTGAGTTTTCCCCGTGGCTCTAATGAAATCGGACTTGAGAAACACCAGGTCAGTCTCGTTGCGACGGTCCGGAAAAAATAGTTTAGAGCGCGTTTCCAATGGTTTCAAGGACCCATTTTTGGTCAGTTCGCCTATTTTCTCGAGCACCTCAGAAGATACTTGCTTGTTGGAAACCAGGACAGCCTCTGTTTCGTTGAGAATAGCTTTGGAGGCTTTTATCTGGACCCAGAACTGCTCCGCACTAGGAAGAGCGAACTGACGGCGTAAGTTTTCTGGGAAATGCTCATCGTCAATGTTCCCAGTGAAGGATTGCAAGAAAGCTTTGAGCTGTTTAGTCGGTATTCCGTACCAAGAAGCGATCGAACGGAACTTTCTTTCCGGAATATCGGAGTGGATTCTCCTACCTCTGAGGATACCGGTACTAATCAAGTCTTTGAAAAGTTTCTCTGCCTGCTTCTCGTCGAGGTTCGCGCTTTCGTTGAAGGAATTGGGAGTCAGCTGGTGGCCCAAAATGTCATCTATGGACTTCAGGAGAGCTGAGTACACGTTGCTGGTTTCCTTGCGCTGCTGCTCGAAGCCTTGGATCTGCATCACAGTCTTGTTACTACGCTCCTTAATATTGTTGATTATGCCAGATTCTTCATCGCAAATCCTGATGTGTTCCACCAAGAGATTAGCGCCCTTTTTCAAAAGTCCAGTCACTTCACCAGAGTCTAGGTTGTGCCCAGTTTTCGAAATAATAAAGGCTTTGTAGTACAGAGCGGCCTCGCAAAAGTCGGGCTCGTTTCTGATTACCAAGTCGAACAAGTCTCTGGCTTCGCTGTAGCGTTCCTTGGACAATGTTAGAGCTTTTCCAAGCTTCACCGATTGAAAGGAGCTCTTCTTGGTCCAGTCTATCAAGTTGTTGTGGCTCAACTGTCTGAGCTCGGACAAAAACTTGCTAAGATGTCTTTTGAGCTCAGCTAGGCGTTTCTCCCGATCCATGAAGCGGTTGTCCAAAACGTCGCAGTTCTTATCCAACCAGAAGGCCCAGTTATCAAGACAAGCCTGCAACACCGTTTCTCTGACCTTGTCATACTGTTCCTTGCCATCAAAGATCTTTAGCTTCTTTTTTAGCTCCTCGTACTCGGCGTGAAACCCGGAGAAGCACTCTTCCTCCACCTTCGTCCGGTTCTCGTACTCGTCCTTGATTTTAGAACACCTTTCGAGCTCCTTGTTGTCCCTCTGCTTCTTGACTTCCACGAACTTGACTATGTCGTTGGACTTGACTTTGGAGTTGAACAGAATCAGGCATCCAGTTCCCTTTGCCCCACTTCTTGCTGCTCGCCCGAAAGCTTGTTGCTCGACTCGAATGTTGCTGGGTAGAAAAGTCAAAATTACGTGTAGGCCCCCAGCTGTCTCGAGCTCCTTTGTGATCTTGATGTTCGTCCCTCGACCGGCCAAGTTCGTGGCGATTATGATTTTGCCTTGCTCCAGCTTGCCACTACCGAGTTTCTCGTAGTCTCTCTGGTAAGTCACAACATCTCTTTTTTTATCGCGGAACACGTTCTCGATGGTTTTGACGTCATTGATACTCTCACAAATGATCAAGACCGACCGTTTCTTCTCCTTAGTCATGATCTCGGTTTCGTTGAAAATTTGTTCCTTCCAACCCGAGACTGTGTTGAGAATCACTGGAGTTCTTTCACTGAACAGCTTCGGCTTAAACGTTGGGATTATCAGAATCTGGACATTGTGTAGGTTTCTGAGTGACTCCGTGTCCTGATCTGACCCCAACGTGCCTGTGAGTCCATACAAATGGGAATAGAACTTGAAGTATGACACATTCGACACAAAGACAGCTTTCAGGCTCTGCAAGGACAGCTTGCATCCGTGTTTGAGCTGCAGAAACTGGTGTAGGCCTTCATCCCAGTGAGACGTTGTCAAATCAGTACCGGTATCTCGGTCGATGATGATGATATTTGCGTGCATGTCGTTACTCGTACCAGCCCGGTTGTTGTCCACGACGTAGTCCTCACCGGGCTGCATAACGAAGGCGTTAAGCGCGCTTTTAATCCAACCGTCGAGGTGCTGAAGGATGAAGGACTCGAAGCAGTTCGGAACCAAAATTTTCCTGGGTCGTCCTAGAATCTCATTTAGAATGAAACATACCCGAGACTTGTACTTTTCAAAAGAGGACGTGAATACTGGAGTTAGATTTTCTTCAGAGACCGATTGGACCAACATTTTGCCGTTAGACTGGATGATTCCTGCCTTTGTGAGAAGCTCCCACATTTCATTCGTTTGCTGTTCCGTGAGCTCAGTTCCAATGCTCTGGAGGTCTTGTTTCGTTAAGAGGTAGAAGAGGTCGTTTAGAACCACCCGCTTGATTTTCTTCTCCTCAAAAATGGAGCCAATGTTGATGCAACTCCAGATCGACAAGTACAGGGACTCGATCTTGTCGAGGCCCGGGATCTCATGCGAAAGATACAGCATGTTGTTGCCCTTGTCCAGAAGCATGCTGTCAACCTCGTCCACGATGATGTTCTTGAAGCTCGTCCGGTCGCCAAGCACATTGAGGTTGTAGAAGTTGTGGAGCAAGTAGTCTCGCTGGAAGTTGGCCAGGTCTCCGTAGACGATGTGGCTTCTCGAATAAGCCACTTTCCGCTTTTCCACGTCCTCGTCGCAATTGTGGGACACTGTGAGTCCAAACAAGCCGTAGAGGTCAGATTGCTCCTCCGCATCTCGTTTGGCGAGGACCGAGGAGCTCGTGACAATGTCGACTTTTTCGCCTTTCAGGGCTTTGAAGATTGCCAGGGTGGCTACGAGAAGAGATTTTCCCTCTCCGGTCGCAACTTGGGCCAAAATGCTCTGATCCGAGGTCAAAAAGGCCAGAACTGTGAGTTTCTGGACGTCCCGGAGTCTGAAACCCTCTTTGATCTCAACAGCTCTATCAAAAATGGCGAGAAAGCTCTTCGGATTCGAAGCATCAAATCCGGTTTTGGCCCAAGATATAATTCCATCCTTCGTGGACTTGTCGAAGGCTCGTTCAGCGTTGACGGATTCCGCAATCGATTCGATATTGGCCAAGTTTTTCACTATTTCCACTGAATTCATCTTGTTTCTTCGAATAATCTCGCAAACGTTGGCCACATTGCGCTGCTTCTTATCATTTTCATCAAATTTTTCGATCCAAGCATTGAGAGCATCAAAGTTCTTAACATTTGCGTCTGCTATGACCCACTTTTCAGAGTACAGGTTGTAGAACAACGTGAAAATCTTTTCCACTCCAAGTTTCTCCTTGTTGGACTCGACCAAATCCAGGAGTTTCAGCAGCAAGTCCTTTCCAACTTTGTTTTCCAGCAGAGCCACAAAATACGAGACAATGGACTGATTTTGACCCAAATATGCAGTAAAACTATCCATTCGCCTTGCCCAAAACTGGTCCTTCAGGGCAAATGGCCACTCAAGCAGTGCCAGTTCCTTGAGCTGCCCGAGAACTTTCTCATCTGCGATTGGGAGGAACTCAAAGATATCCAGAACGAGCTGAAGTTACATTGGTGCGGTTCATCTTGTAACCAAGGAGAATAATGAGCTCTGGAATTGAGATGCGGTTCAAAATGTCCCGGAGTTTCTGCTTTTCCTCGAGTTTCTGCTTGAAAAAGTATTGCAAGTAGAGTAGAAAAATTTCGTGGATCCACTTGTTTTGTGGGAAAGCCAGTATGAGAAAGGAGATCAAGTTCGAAGCCTGAAAGCTGTCGCAGCTAAGAAAAAGAACGGTGTTCGTGAAAAATCGAAACTCTTCGAAACTCAACAGATTTCCTTCAGATTCGAATCTCGTCTCGAGACTCTGCAAGATATTGCTTTGGCCACAAACTTCGAACCGCATGTTTTTCAAAATTAACAGAACTGCTTGTTTCTGCTGAACTGCAAAAAATGATAGGAGTCTTTCTGAGCTCCTCTCTTCCTGAGAAGCATTGTTCAGGGATGAGCTTTCCTGTTTCAGGAATTTTTTTTTCAAAAAGAGACCCTCTGTCAAATATTTTTCCAAATCTTCCTCATTAGTAAGCTCCTCAAAGTCTGTAAGAACTTGTTGGGCGATACTGTCCTGATAAAGGAGCTCCTGTTCCAGCTCCATAAACTTTTTCTCAATGCCTAAGGGCCGTAATCTCTCATTCTCCCGCAAAACATACACTTTCTCATCTGCAATGGGATTCAAAGTCTCTACGCAGACGTATTTCTCATTCAGGTCAGCAACTTCTGAGCAAACTTGTATGTTCACATTGAATATGAAGCTCAGAACACTCAGAAAGACAGTTTGCTGAGAAATTGTTTCCTTCAAAAATTTTGAAAGCGCGTCTAAGAAAGACTTTTCAGCCTCGAGATCGGTGAAAAACTTCCGAGAGTCCTCTAAGGACCACGATACGTCATCCACCTCTCTTTCTAGAAGCTTTTTGTACTCCTCAAATGCCTCGTGGAGACTCGGCACGGGACGGCTATCTCCGAACATTTCGTTTCGAAAAAGCTCGAAAATGTTTCGCTGAGCCAGAACATCCAACTTGTGAAAATTAGTTTTACAGAACTCAACTACTTGGTCGCGACTCGCTGAATTTCTGTCAAAGAGAAAGTGACTCAAACGGCCTAGAGCTGCATGGCCGACGACTAGGTCCACGGAAGTTCCCGGTTTCAAAAACTTCAGGTCATAAATGTCCCCTGGTAGGTCCTCCTTCTGGATCTCAAAAGTTGCTGCCAACAATTGAGCAATCTTTTCTAGAACCTTGAGTTTGGAATTGATTAAAGTAACTGGCTTGGTTTTTGGAGGTGACACGGATAGAGAACCTGATATGCCAGGAATAGGTAGCTTTTTAGCTTTTAGCTTCAGCACGCTTGAGCACTCAGGCTTGGTCTTCGGAAGGCTGGTGGATTTTTGCACAGACGGTGCTTGGTACCCCCGACTAAGGTGGACCTCCAACTGCTTCGAGAAGGTAGTTTCCACGTTTATGGACTCCTTGGCCTGCTGCAAAGCCAGCTGTTTCATTTGCTCCATGTCAGTCAGGAGATTCTGCCAAACGTTTTTCTCCACAGTCCTGATATGCGAGTGCCTGGCCAGAACCATTTCCTTCAAGATTGTCTTTTTCTTCGTAGCGATGGATTGGGTCTCTCTGCGGTTTTGTCTATTTTCGTTCCTTTGCCGAAAAGTTGAGATGTAGTGGTCAGTTCTCCCCACTTCATGAAAATCAGCCCACTTTTCGTAATACTCACACCAAGCACGCCACCGATCTCCCGTACTGTCGTAATAAGATACTTGAAGTTTTTTATTATTGCCTTCTCCAAAATACTGCGGAGACCCCCAAGTGTTTATGTCACAAATAGCCAGATCCCAACCATCCCTGCCATTGATTCCGTGATACCCTCCCTCAGCATTAGTCCCATTTGTCCCGTTTTGAGACTCTTTTTCAATCTCTAACCCGCGAACATCAATTTCTCCCCCAAACCCGCCTTGTCCACCTAGTCCTCCTTGCCCTCCACTTCTTCCTGCCGTGCCTCTTGAACCTCTGATATGCGCATACGCATGCACCCTGTCAAAAGCTCTGCTTAAAGATTTCGGAATGTAACAATACGCTGTAATGTCTATTCCTTCACTGGTTGTAGCGATCATTTTGAAATGGTTCTCATCAAACACTCTGATGTGAGGATAGTTTGCCCAACCATTTTGGGCTAATGGATCTAACGCTTCTTTTCTGGTGTCATAAGTTCTAATACGACCAAGCGTAAGTCTTGGCATCCTTCTTGTGAAATCCCCAAAATCTAGGTTTGTTCCATTTTGGCCATCTTTTCCGTCTCCCCCTTTTTGGCCGTTAGACCCCTTGCCTCCGTTCGACACAATTTTCAACTTTTCAGAGTTTTCGGTTTTTCCAACCACTACCAAAACGTTTCCTCCACTCTCCCCAGCATTACCGTGCTTTCCATCTTGCCCCTGCCCGTCACTGTATTGGCCAGCAGCCCGGCTGAACGACTGACTACTCGCTTGGCCTGACATGTCCCAAACCACTCTATTGTACACCTTCATGACCCTCGAGATAACTACTAGGTTTTTCCCAGCCCAAAAGGTCCCGCCTAAATTTTTATCAGCATGCACTACTGCATCGGCTATAATATGGATCTCGGTTACTCCAGAAGCTTGGGAGCTCTTCTCCACCGCCTCAATAACGTTACTGAGAACCAGGTAGGCCCCTTTGGCTTCAAGCGCCTCGCCATCACCCAAACGGATCTTGGTTATCTGCATGGGCTTAAGAAACTCCTTTAGATAGTCCCTGAATTTTCCAGCAAGAAACACTTCATGGCTTATCCAGTTTTGGGCGGCGTCCTTGAGTTTCGTAAACTCCTCAGAATTATGGCTTGCACCTTTGACTTTAGCCACAACCTGATCGAAAGAGAGTTTCCCTGCACAGAACAAGCCGAGGCTGAGAGTTGACTCGAATTTCTTGACGTCTTTAGTGCTTTTCAAGAACGCCATGAGCAGTTCAAAAAAGTCTATTTCCTGCTTGATCGACTTGCTCAGAGACAAGGTGTATTCAATGCAAATTTTTCGGTACTCTTCCATGAGTTTTTGTTCTTCAGCTCGTTTGAGTAGTGAAAAGTGCGACATGAGTAGCTTATGATAACCCAAATCTAATGTTATGTCCTTGATTGACTTGAGAGAGTCGAGAGCCAGAAACATGTTAATTATCGCGTCCGATTTTTGCTGATCAAAGAGGTTTTGGAAATACTTGCGGAACTCAGCTGACCACAACTCGGTCACACGCTCCACAAACTGCTGGCTGATAAAGGTCTTGTCAGTGGGACTGAGGGGAAATCCAGCGCTCTGCTCACACAAAGTAATTATCTCGTTCAAGGGTCTCTTGTTTCCACTGACTTCTCGTTCCACCAAATCCACCAGCTCCTCCTCCGAAAACGACGGTTCCTCCGAATCGACTTCAATATTAGTCTCCAGATGTTCTTGAGCTTTCGTCTCGTACTGCTCACTGACGTCTTGAAGGCCTGCCAATGTATACGCTTCACTCAGAGTAAGATAAACATGCGCTAACTCTGAGGAAGACTTTTCTTCTACATCGCAGCTGATGCTCTCTTCGAGCTCCTGAACAGTCCGTAGAACCCTGATGGCGTCAGAAAGTGAGAAATCGAAAATGCAGTTCCTGATCTCTTTGATTTCCAGAAGGAGATCATCGGCTTGCTTCTTAAGTTGGGTCATGGCGTCTTCACTTAAAGACAGGCACTTTTGGATGCCTTTTTGTACAATGCCTTCAACGAAGTCCACGTCTTTGAGATGGGTTTTCAGAATCTTAGAGAAGAGAGTCCCAAGAGCCAAGTAGTACTTTGCCAGATCTTCTTGAGAGGGACTCGGATTCACCCGCAAAGCTTCACTGATTTCACCAACTCCACTTGCTGCTTCTTTGAGCCAAGGAAGATCCTTTTCTTCCACGAAAATGTCTTTTAAATCACTAAACATCTTGCGATATTTAAATTCAATAAAGCTCCTCTTAAAGAGTCAGTAGAGAACTAAACAGGTCCCTGATGGGCAGAAGCTTTTATACTCGAAGATGAATAGAGTTTTGCGCTAGTTGCGGTTGGTCAATGCGGTGAAGAACAGAAAAGTATTTACATTTATGCTGATAAGAAATGATGTTTAGATACAGTATACATTTTGGTTTCCCTTGATTTTTCATAGTCTTCCGAGTAGGGTTGCCAGGTCCTAAAATCGAAATGGTTGACCTTGAACTCATTAGCCTACATTTTTTTTTATTATATTTGTTTTTGTTTCTTTTTTTAAAGGGCTATTTTAGACAAAAGTGAGATCGAAAACTAACCTCCTGCAAAAGTACTAGCTAAAGGCTGTACTAGTTTGTATGTATGAATTTTTATGGGAATAAAATTGTATGGTCCTTTGAAACCGGGACACCGAAACTTAAACCCTTTTAAAGTTTAACCACTACCGCATCACATTTACATCAATCTGTAGCTGTTTAAACTGACTGCAAGTTTTCCATCAAGTGATTTCAGCAGCCCACCACATCATGATTCATGATCCACAGATGATAGTAACTTTTGATAATATTTTACCCGCTATTTGTTGTTACGTACAATCCTCAGTTCTTTATAACGCTATTTCAGGTACTCCATATACACCTCTAGAGCCACCAATGCAAATGATTTTTGTTACAGACATTTATTTCATAAATTTCAAAGAGATAAAAATTGAAATCAAAATAAGACTAAAAAATGTATGTAAATCCAAAAATCTATGAAGAATCGTTTAAATGGGTTGAATCACAATTCATTCTCTGTTTCATTGGCCTGCTTCAATAATATTTGCACATTGCATGCTCCACTTAGTAAATACATACATACTTTTGCAGCATAAATAGGCCACAACAATACGATAAGAAGGAACATGAGAAATCTCGATTTGACTATCTGGGAAATAAAAGTGTTATCGATTGCGGTCTTTTGGAAACAGGCCTGATTAAGAATGTTGTGTGCGTGTCGATTCCCATTATGAAACCCTTTTCGGCTTTCATGTCACAAAAATGAGGGGTGAACTTCCACGTCTTCCTACACAAGTCTCATACACGAATTTCCTTTCTCGTACGATACAATAATTGATGCCTCTGAATCTTGTTTTCTAGTCCGGCGTTTATTGATTTCCAGAACGAATTCCTCTACACACGAAAATGGCTATTTAGAAGTGCTTCGAAATGGCTCACAAATAATTCAGTGATGGTTCATTAAAATTTTATTTATTTGCTCATTTTGGCGCAAAGGTGTGAGCATCATAATAAAGAACAATGCACTTAGAAAGCTGTTGACGGGAGCTATCCAGATTGAACTGAACGCGTGCAGATCTAGCAAGAGCTACGAACTGAATTGATACACAATTTATTGCACAATTCCAAACACATTTATCTCAATTACGAGCAGAGAGATGCCGTGAAATTTCAGAATCTTGCTAAGACATTGAGAACGTGTTTCAGGAGAGTGGTTTTGCTAGGGCGAACTAATTAATTTTATTGTCATTTCATTTCCATGAATGAAAATATAATTGAGTACGGAAGTAATTTCAGGAGATCCGTCAATGGGCATTTGAATTGTTAGCTGTACCAAAGAAAAGAGCTAACAAGAAGACTCTCCCAAGAGTCGCAGTTTTGGTTTCAAAATGGCATGATCGTAGAATGAGGACCTGCAAATCAGTTTCATATCCTACAAACCGTTCACAGAACCTGCCAATCTGAAATCCGAAGGCACTTTAAGTCGCTCTATATTGAGACGTTTCACATACATTTAAAACCCGATGGCGATGACCTTTTGTAAATTATTCCCTATTGAGGGAATTAACAGGCTTCGAATAAAGAGATAAGATATCTCTTCAACTGACTAATAACCATGATTTATTTTTAGGACGAAAGGGTTTGAAAAGCCTAGGATGACCTTTCAGTTGAAATCAAGTCACCTCCAGCGTAAAAGATTCAGCAGTGCTTATTTAAGACTTCTCTCCCCTCTAAGTACCCTCAAACTCTGTAACTTGTCATGAGTCTCTTGCTCTATATAATAAAATATCATCCATTCTCGCTGGAGCTCCTAAATTTGCAATTTTAAAACTGCTCTGAGGAGGCCAAAGTAACTTTTTTAAAACAAGCAACATCCGAAGCTTTTACAACTGTTACCATAAGCCGAGGTTTTTAGCGTTTGGTCATATATCTTCAATAACCCCTCAGAAAAAAAATTTGAAAAACTGGAAAAAAAAATCAAAATGTGCCGCCTCAACCCTTAAACCAAAACCCAAGATTATGGTATTTTCGGAAGGGGAATTTAGTCAGCTTTCTGTCGTGGTATTTTTTATTTTCCTTTATTTTCTATTAGAAAGAGAATTTGGCTTTGAGTGCAGTCAAGTCAAAAGGTGTGACAAAAAATGTGCGTGAATAACGCTCACTTTTTTTCAATCAAAAAAAGAAAAACCCAACCCAATGTAATTGAAGTACCTTTTAAAACAGCTGACATTTCAAGTTCAAATTGGCTGCTGTAGGTTTAGCCCCCCAAGAATTAGACGACCTCAAAGGGCACATTTGGTGCGTTCGTCACGCTGAGAATGGACGATATCTCTCTTTTCAAATATTCCAAGAGTTGAATTTCATAAAAATAAACATTGCGGTTTCGGCAAATCTCCGACATCAAACTCTCTCAAAGTTGTTCACTCTTCGGTTTAGAAATGAGAACCATACATTCCAGAACCCAGACGCTGAGCGCAAACATGAATTTAAAGACGTCTAAGACGCAATAAGATTCTAGAGCGGAACGGACCAGTCGATACGAGATTTGTTCCAGCGAGTCTTAACAATCGATTAAGCATACAAAAACAGAGCACCAATTGCATGGAACAATTGAAATGATGAATAATAGCACTCCCATCCACACGCTCCAAGCGATCTCAAAAACTGCTTTGCTATGCACCATTTTAATTAGTCTGTACACAGCACAGAAGACAGCTCAATTAATAGCACATTGCACTAATTAATAAATTACGTGCCTCTAAATACACTTGTTTCCATATACATAGTAAAACAAGCAGATAATGGTGCAGTTGTTTCCATCACGATGCTGGCAGAATTGTATTTGGGTGCAGAAAAACACTAAAAACGAGATGGAGTGAACATAAGGACTGGCTGTCGGGCAAGAAACTCTATATCTTTAATTTTAGGCTGTCCACCAAAGCTTTCACGAGTGTCTGAAGGTATGAAATTCAAATATTCTGCTGGTTTCGGCATGATGAAGACCCGTTTCATGTTGTTGGAACTTGAGACGAGTTAAGGTTGCATATTAAGCTAGATTGAGACAAGGTTAGGACTCGTTCAAGTATTATGTCACGGTAAACATCCAAATTTTAGACCCCCACCGCTCCTCCTTTTTAATGGTTTATTCCAAACATTAATACGTCACGGAGCAGCTGAACCTCACTCATCCCCCTCAGATCGTGATGTAATATTTTTGATGGCCCTTAATGGTGTGGCCCTCTATTCTCGATGCAGAACTCTATGCAGGTTTAATACAAACGACTTAGCCAGAAAATGTGTTTTTGGCCTAAAACATGTATCCAAAATTAAAAACCAACATTTGAAAGCTCAAAGGGTTTAGACTTAGGTTCTGTTAAAATATTACGTCACGGTCTGAGGGGGAGGGGGGTACAAAGTCAAGTACTAATTTATGGGGTTAACCGTGACAGAGAGGAAGGGGGGTAGGTTAGGGGATTCCAAAATCTCGATTTTCACTGTGACGTTATATTTGAACGACCCCTAATCCCAAAATGTTTGGCTGGATAAAAATTACGAGTTGTTCTTTACTCCTTGAAAACGAGTACTTTATTTGAATGAGAAAAATTTTAAGTTTTTCTTAAGCAATCTCAAGTCGAGAAGACGAAACACGAGGTACCAGGCACACGTCCAAACCCGTTCTAAGAACCACAGCTGCCCAGATACTGAAGTTGCGTTATCACTTTAAATTTGTATACAAACAATGGCATTTCTTTCGGTACATTCCAAGTGGGTTATTTTTAAAGCGCTCGTGCCACTCCTCAGACACTTGGTGAGGCCTGAGGCGAGTATACAACACACACTCGCTATAATTAGCCGATCTCGATTCATCAAACGTTTTTTCTCGATTCACTGGCGTTAATAATTCACCAATTCAATCAATTTGCTCCCCACGGAAGCAGTAATTACCGCCCACCAACGATACGTGTACTAACAAATGCGCACAAGAGTGAAAGTGAAAATCCTACCTTTTCCACGAGACTCTCCTGACGTCGGGCGAAGCTGCTTCTACGGCGCTCGGCGCTGATGTTGCGGGGGACTTCGTTGTCGACGGCAGCAGGTGTGCCATTCTGACCATCGTTTACGGCTTGCATTTTACTTAATTACTTTAATTTTTCCACTAGAGTTACAAGTTATTCGTCAAATGTTTGATGACTTGTATTTCGTGTGCTTCTTCGGATAGTTCTTCACTGTGTTTTTCAACACTTTGACAGTTAGTCTCACCACTTTGGGGAATTGTTGTTTACCGGATAGTTCTCTCTGCAAAAAAAGCGTGTCGTCTAGCTTGTGGTCTAGAGGGGACTGAATCAAGTTCACTTTTTGTTTTTCTAGCACGCACTTCTTATCTTCTTCCGATTGCGATATGAGAAAGCCTGCTCTGGAGATTAAGATAGGCAAACAAAGAAGCTATCGGAAATGGACTAACTTTCAACCTGGCCGGTTTCAATTTCCAATCAAACTTTTTTGGCTGCAAATTTCTAGCTCAAAAGAAAATATGTATAGGATGTCAAAGCTTTCCATTTACAGAGTCTAGTCATAAAAAATTAAAGCTTCAATAGTTGGTCGGTGCTTTCAAATAACATTAGGGTGGGTCAATTGTTTTCATTCATTAGTCATTACTGTGTATTTTTATCAGCGACGTGTGACATTGCGCGTTCTAAAATTACACAATTATCGCTCGAGCCCACCCGAGGATAAATAAAATTCTTATGCGATAAGACCGAAATAAATATCGTGAATTGCGGGTCTGCTGGGAGAACTGGCTCTTCTTAATTGGTCGTAATTTCATTCAATTAAAAATAATTAATTCGATATTTTCTAATTTTCTTTCGCGTCGCAAGCACTCGAGATCCGCTCGGAACCGCTTTGTTGCCTGCAACAAAGTAAGTATGATATGGAGCCGGAAAATTGGAAAATCAACACACACAGGTTGTTACACAATACGGAGGGTCGTGTTTATTTTTAGCAGTTTGTTTTTTCGTGGTGAGCTGCTTCAGTTTGAGAAAATCAGTGAAAGAGTTCGTTCGCCAGTTAAGCGACACTAAAACTGCGCCGCTCTCGAAAACAGAAACATGGAAAACTATGAAAGGGGAGAGCTAATGGGACATTATTATCATCGTTTTCCCATTTGGGTACAACTTTTGTGTGTGCTTTGGGGTCGTGGCCCGCTCCCACTCCTGTTCCCATTCCCGCCTCACTTTCACACGCCTATCGATTGGTTCATCGAGTACCTTCAGGTCTCCGCTTTTCGTGCGTTTTCTGCTCTGTAACAATAACCCGGAGCGCTAGTTACACGATAATCAAAGACCGTACCGCGTCCAAAGATGTCAGAATGAAGACTGAATTGATATGTTGTCGTCAACGACGAGCCAGACCTCATTCGAGCGCGCTGCGTTCGCCGCGCGTACGTGTTTTATTTTCTCATTATTTGATCGCGCGCGCGACGTCGTAGTGCCACCGTTCCTCTGTTTATGCAGCACGCTACAGGGCGAATCCTAGGTGTCACGTTGCCTCCCTCAACGTTTCCCAACCGCTGATAGTGACGGGAGCTTAAGTGTCGCTTGGGCAACGCCTGGAAAGATTACGCCTGTAAAATGCTCAATCATCGATACAAATGTACTTCTGAACAAATAATTACTATTGCAATTAGAGCTCGTGCCATAGTACAAAACTGCAAGAGTACAATTTTGGTCAGGGGCGGAGTGGAGGGTTATCATCTTCGGTTAAGGCCAGTTTTCAAACCGATTTGACTGTTTTTCGAAATTTCTCGGATTCCGATTATGTGGCTTCCTGAGGGTCTTATCTAGTTCTAAATGAACTGTCGGATCCCCCAGACTAGAATCTGATTTTAGACCGGCTAAAATCAGTGTCCACAAATGGCGTTTCTGGAGCTTAGCAACGATCTGGAACGACTTGAGCAAACGATTGTCCTATTTACAAAATGTTATGAACGATTTTTGTCGGTTTAGCCGTTGCTAAAAAGTGCCCCCAAGAAACTGCTCAAGTTTGCTCGAAGTTTGTTTCAGAAAAGCCATTTTTGGACCGATTTTTACGGGTCCAAAAACAGATTTCAAGTCTAGGAGCTCTCACAGTTCATTTAGAACCAGATTAGACCCCCAGGAAGCCAAAAAATCGAAATTCGGAAAACAGCAACAGCACGATTATTATGTTGAAATAAAAAAATCAGTTGGCCAGATTTTGATTTGAAAACTGGCCTTAAGGTTCAATCCCGATTTCCAAGCTTCAGAGGTAAAATGAGCTTACGTCAGTGACACAAAATCAATTTTTTGAAAGCCCAGAGATTAGTTAAGACAACTTTGTGCCCTTCCCTTGATATTAAAATAATAGCCCCATGAGACATTGTCACTTCCTTCACCTCGTCTCTCGATTGGCAAAGTTTTTTGCATGCTTTCATAATACTCGCAACACCCCTGTCCCTGCCTGAACTTCAGTCGATGATAAACACATTATGGTCAACGGAATCATCTCCATTCTAGCAGAAAATAATTGCGCTCTCACGCCAAGGCGCCTAGACCCGAACTGGCTAGGCCACACACGGCGCTCTGCCGCTCTTCGTCTCAGAATTGATGAAAGTTTTGATAGAAGCAGAGAAAATATTTATTATGGTCACCATACGCATGCATAACACTACGATGACTCCCCGGGAGCCAACAATGGACGCTGATTAAGTCAAGGACGGATCAAGGATGCGTTGACATCGAAAGTTTCTCCATGTTTTCTGTAGAACGTGACAGTCGCATTTCTTTTGGAGCAACTAACTTTTATCAACAGAATGGGGTTGCGATTTAGGGATGAGGGCTAATTATTTGAGATAGGGCCAGCTCGCAGGTAGCTTTCTAAAACTAGGACTGTACAGATTAGCAGTATTTAACCCATTAGCTACCAAGATATACTGAGTCTAGCTTCCTAAAATTTGTTATTCTGGTTGAAACAAATTTTCCATAAAAAAAAAACAAAAATAAGCCCATAGATAAGAAATGGGTTGAATTTTGAAAAAAAATTATCGAAAAAAATAGTTTGAACTTAACTCAAAATATTGTAAAAGCAAGTTTTTGAAATTACTTATCACGTTGAGTATTTCAATGATTTTTAAAAGTACAGATTTAAAATCAAATATGGCGGTTAAACCGAATTTTAACGACTAGCTGTTTTTGCTGGTCTATAAATCAAAATCTAAAAACGACTGCTGAAAACGTTTAGCATATTTCGAGAGTAGAAAAATAAAATAATCTGAAAATGCATTCAAAACTTGTTTTTGACTTTTAGTTAGCCGGAATAGATTTTAAATGGTGATGGGTCACCAGTCACCCCTTGGCAGCCAATGAATTTTAGTTTTTTCAAACTAGAACAGTTTATGAAACATATTGTAGAGCGTTTGGCATATCTCCTTCCCCGTTCAGAAAGATTACGCCTTTTTTCAAGTTTAAGGTTAAAAGGACAATCCCCGGGTCCGAAAATTTTCCTCAAGCTAATTAGCGAGAACCAAAATAGATTGTTGGAGAATTCACGCATCATGGCTCGTTCACAAACCCCACAAAACGAGTAAATATTGACGCCCACCTATTTTAAGCCTAACAATGTTTTTACTCGTTGTTAGCGAAGCCGCGCTAAAATGTTGGTTTGCACATTCCAAGCCCCAATATTCACGACTTTTCTACAAGCTCTTGTAAATTTTGTGTGGCTATTTTTACATTTCTTCAAACTGGTTAAATTAGAAGGGACACAAGGTGTATCATCTCCCCCAAACGATGATTGACAGACATGAAAATCACATTTAAATAAGTTTATATCGCTCCCAAACTCCAGCGTTTGGCAATCAGGCTAATGTGTGTCCTTGACAAAGAGCGCGCTGATGCCAGCCGAGACAGGCAATCGGGGAAAGTGGAATTGGTAAAATTTACATAAAATCCATAACTTCTTGGGATTATTCACCCCTCAGCTGCCGGTACCCGGCGACCCCTGGCAACCCACTTTGCACCGAAAACGAAGCAAGCTGTGAGGGAATCAATAATTTGTCGACAGCTTCTTCAAGTGACATGTGATAAATTAGCACATCTGCTGTTGTGCGGGAAGCAGCTTTTTGCAGCTCGTAAATTCGTGAATCTTTTCACTCCACCCTCCCTAAGCTATTCAACGACGTGACTTTCAATGGACTCAAAGTCAATGGATTGTTTGATGCGTCTCATGGCTCAGTACGATGAGCATTTCAAGATGCATCGGAAGTCGCCGGAGGAATTCGTCAAGGAATGCGTTTGCACTCAGGTATCGCATATCACAGCTCAAGGGGAAGCAGGACGTGGCTTTACTGAAAACAACTTGCAGAAGCTGTTCGTGGAGGAGAGCCAGGAGAGTCCAGTAGACTTGTTTTTGAAAATTTGCAGCTTCAATAAATTTCTTAGTGGGATACTCCGAGCCATCCAAATCCGAGAAACAAACGGCTCAATAGGTAATTTTATGCACATTTTTTGAAACATTGAAATTAGGAAGGACAAGGTGAGTAATTTACCTGGAGTTGCTTACCTGGAGTTGCACTCTTGCCAAGACTAGAAAAACAATGGTCAGTCGTTGTCCTTAATTTCAGAGACTTGTCTGCAGCTTGAATCATCTCAGAAGGAATACTAACCCACCATAGAAAGCATCAAAACTGGAAACACATTTTGTTATCTGTTCTGACTCTCCAATTTGTTTTTGCTATGTCATCTCGGGTGGGAGATTTTTCCTCCTAAGTCGATTCCAGGTGCTTACAATGCCCTGAAAATAAAGGAATTTTTCACAAGTGGCACATCGAAACTTTATACATAGCATAACAAGATTTTTTGGTACACATCTATGTAAGCTAAATAGTATGGTTGAAAATCAAATGAGAAAGCCAACTATGTTTATGCCAACTGTAATGAAAATTTTCTAGTGACGCCTCAAAGCTTGTTTAGCTTGGGAAATTTCATTTGAATCAAATATTGCTGACTGAGTTTTATTGCTGAAAAGCAGAAACCCCAAATTTTGTCGGTCAGAGTACTTGATGGATCCGGCTCCCTGCAATCACTTGAAACTCGGTAGTGACTCGTGGTGAACACAAAGTTTTTGTTTGCAGTTCTCCTCTATTTCGTTCTGTTCGGTTTTACATCGAAACCACGGGCAGCCAACAGCCGCTCGCCCGACAACTTCAAACGTTGGTTTCCATCCAGCTCGAGGGAACGGAGAAAATTCACCACATTCTTCTTCAAACAAGACATGGACGTAGTCATGGACCTGATAACGTCTGTTGCATGCAAAATTTACGATGTTGACTACACAACTTTTATTACAAAATCGATAATGGAACAACTTCAAATGGTAAATATGGTACCTTGTGTACACATAATCTCGAGTTTCACTGTCCTCTTCTTTTTCCGTAATGTCCTCTAATTTGATTATACAGGCGGCAGATCCGCTCGGAGATGGAATAATCAATGATTGGGGACACAGCGACAAGAAAATTACACCGAAAAGGCCAGTCACCCATAGGCGACTTCCAGTTTTCTTGCTAAATGCTTTGCCGCCCGTCCCCGAAAGTGAGTATGGCGACGTTGGTGAAAATCGTTTGAGACCTGGCAATTTTTGCTCCCACAGATACAGTCATCAATTCACCAAATGAGCCATCAATCGACATTTCTTGTGATCCGCATTTCGATATTATCTCCGATTTGGTTCAGATTAATCACAGCAAAGAGCAGCTCAATTCATTCACTGCTTCCGTGGGAGCCAAGAAAACCTCCTCCAAACTTTCCAAGAACGTGAGTCCACACTTCAAGATGAACAGGTCGTCAATTTTGAGGAAAAAGGCTGGCTGTGTCTTTGAACCTTCTCAAAGTCTAGAAAAGACAGAACAGCCTTCAAAACTTGAAAAGAGCAGCTCTCTCTTCTGCCTCCCAACGTTCAGAGGTAACAAAGCCATGGTTCTACGGAGTAGGGCGAGGGTTAGCAGAATCCTCCAGCAGGCCGATGAAAGCCTCAAATGCCTGCTCTCTGGCTCCCAGTCAGACACCTTGCTCATCAAGTCCCAGACCGCCGTTCTTGAAGACGAGAAGCGGGAAAAACATTTCCGTGACCTTGAGAAAAAGCGGCTGCTGGCTCTGTTGACACACGAAGACGCCAAATTGGCGAGAATAATGAGCGTGGAGAGGCGCAAAACGGAGGCTAATTGCGTTAAGATGGAGAAGACGCGACAGTGGAGACGGCTGGTGCTTTTCAGACAGAGCGAGATGCAGAGACTGCGGAAGCAGAGGGAGGCGACCGAGGATGCAGTCAAGCTTGCTAAAGAGGCGCAAATGAGATGCATTGAGGAAAAACAAAGAACGGGTAAATTATGTTGCTCTGTGTGCATGCAGGAGGGCGATGATAAATGAAGCAGGGAGGAAAGTGGGGCACAACGACTCGACTTTTCACTTTCAACTTTTCTGTAATACATCTTGCTACGAGGATGTGAAGCCTGAGGGCTTTGAGTACGTTTCGGAAACCCAGATTCTGATAGTTTTGTCACTCCCTTTTCTGCTTGAGCTCGTTTCCAACTGTTGCATGCTACCCTGGTACATAACAATCGAACCTTGCCATTTACACAGCCAGGAAAATAAATGCGAAGTTGCGTCAGGAGACGGAACAAGCGGTGAAGCAACGACAAGCGGATCTGGCAGAGCGAGCAGAATTAATTAGAGAAATACGAGGACTGGAGCAAATAAGGAGAGAAATGAGGGATGAAAGACGGATGACAGCCATGGCGGCAAACAGAACGCAAACATCCGGTTTTGGGTTTCTCGGAGAGATGTCCCTGTGTCAGGTACGTAACGTATGGCATCGACTATGTAAGCTGGCGCCAAGTCACTAGGGAAAGTTTTATCGTTTTTGCACCATAAATGTCTCTGCTTAGCTGAAGGAGGCACTTGCGAAACTAAAATGTGAGATTCATGAGCAAACGAGCAGACGCTGCGATAAAATCCGACGTGAGAAGGCTCGGGAACACGAGATGATGGCTAAAGTAGCGAAGGAGCTTAGGCAGTTCCAGGACTTGCCTCCACGTCGATGTCTTGCGAGAAGAAGTACGGTCTCAAGCTGCGCTGAGGACGAAGAAATCATCAAGTTGCGGCAAAAGTTGGAAGAGAAGCGACAACTCACATCCCCACCTCAACGGAAAAACGAAAAATAAAAATATTTCTTAGCGGCCGTTTTGAATATTTCTCAGCAGTGGATACTCCTGCATCTTTTTCGACTATGACTAAGAGGAGTCTGTTTTGCTGTACAATGCTGAGAAGTGCGCCACTGCCAAAGTATCAATTCTTTCTCGTTTCGCTCATATGATTTCAAGATTTCGTTGGATGTAGACGTGTTTTGCAACTCTTCTCGCTCAATTATATCAGTAAATTTCAAAAACTTTATACTTTATCAGAAAACCAACGTGTGGAATTTATGCAAAGTGAATTTTCTTTGAGAAATGGCAGTTTATTCATTACCAAAAGTTAGACTGTAAGTGGATCCGTAGATTCGAGGATGTCCCTGCAGCGCAAGCACACCAAAAATGACAAAAGACTGAATAATAGAATGTGGAAATGTGTTCCTAGTTTTCCCCTATCATGTCTGGAATGTGCGGATGTAAAATGTTGTAAAGTGCGTGGGTGGAAAATCGTTCAAGTGGGAATGTATGTGGGAACTTGAACTCGGTAAAAAGTGAGTGAAAATATTGCATGGTAACCGAGGCCGGCAAACGAACCACCAGCATACATCAGGTGATAGTCGCGCGAAATCGCCTTGAACTCTCGGCCTACAAATGGCATCAGATTCTGATGCCCATCAGACGTTGAATGGATGGCTAAGAGGTATGATATCAGACTGGTATGCTCTTGTTCTGGGGTTCCTAATTTTCTCCTAAATTTCTAATGTTAAAAATTAGCTTAAATACCATATAATCTTAAAAATGTAACAACCTGCTCTTGCTTCATTAATTTAACAACTACAGAACAACCCTTGTCTTGCCATTTTTATCGTAGACACATAAGTCTGTCGGCATATGAAGAGATTTTTAAACAAAGAGAGATAACTCAAGCCCACTTTAGTCGAGAAATTGCGAGAAAGAATTGTCTAGAAACGAAATAATCGCTATCTTTACATAGTTCATTGATGCAAAACTTGTTGTTCACGCTATGCACTGCAAATAAGAAAGAAAGTAGTATTTATTGCAATCAGTTGAATGGAAAGATTTGTCCAACGATTTGGTGGCTTATTTCTTTTTGAGATTTGCATACGTTAAAGTGATTGGATGATGAGAAGACTTTCAAGGGGTTAGCTTCATTCTTTCAAACTAATTATTTAACGAGGGACAGCTCCATAGTCCATGGTCTATAAGTCTGTTCCTGCGCTCAATGTTTTACTTGGTTTTTGCGACTTTAGATCCGAGTCGAGGTAATTGGGGGAAAAAAATGCCATTGAGATGCAAAATGACGCGCCATAAGTTTGAAGATAACGAACGGAAATTTGCAGAAAGACACCTTATCATAATAAAAATATTTCATGAAACTCATTGAGCAATGTGGAGCATTCTAAGTACGTAAATATTGTTGATCTGAAAAAAGTTGTGCCTGATAGCCAGCTCCTTCTATCGTTTAACCTCGAGTACACGCAAGTGCAACGTAGAAGGAGTGGAATTTGGCCTCTTACGTCTTTCTCCGTAACCTCCACCTAAATATTTCGACCATATCAGAATAATATGCCGCGGAACTGTTTATTTATCACGCACCAACCTACCTCAACATATAGTAAATATTTTTGTTTTTCGTCCGATATCAAATTCGCATCAGTGACCAAATAGTGATTACGACATAAATAGTACGTCTAAGTGTGTACGTAGTAGAGAGTACCAGATTGAAAACCAGTCGAACTACGTAGTTATGATGAGGAGGAAGGGCGACGACCTTTCTTTGTTCGGATGCACATATTTCCTGCTCTCTGCAGACTGGAGTGTGTTGTAAGAACACCTAGATCTTTAAATACTCAGTACAGTTTTCGAGTGGTGGTCCTGTGAGACGGAGTGGTTGTAAATTTCGTGACATGCTCCAGTACGTGCCTGTCCTTTATCTGTTCTGTATCTATTTTGCTGGACTTCAATTTCTGAGTTCAATGTAGCATCTCTCATTTTTAATTATTCTTGGAGTTGTTCCCAACAAGAAGTTCATTGACTTGTTACTATTAGAGACACTTTTATACTTGGCTGATTAGACATCATCAAATATCATTCACAGAGACCGACATAATTGTGAATACTAAAGCCGTGCTAAAAATACCCCAAGAGCCTCAAGCTCTAAAAATAAAACGACGATTTACCCACAACAAATCTTTTATTCAATGGGAAGCAGCACGAAAGAAAGCTGAACCTTGAAAGTCTTGTTTCTGCGTTTCTTGTAAAAGTCACGAACGGCTCGGGTTGCCCCGTCACTACTCACCAGTGACGTCGCATGGTCTGGCCCACATTCGGACGCGTGATCGCGCACACAATCAAGCTCAATTGTTTCCAATTATGTATCCCCAAATTTCGTTGTTCTGGCCCTCATTTGCTCGGAGACCGTCGAAAACGCAGTTCACACCCAAGTTTAAGGTCAATCGCGGCGTGCTTGCGCTCAGGTGATCAGCTGATATCCCGCCGTAGTACAATATAAATGTTCCACAGCATTCAAAAAGTCGGGAACTTCCGACCCCTGCCGCACCAGTGGAGCACAAAGTCGTGGGCGGTGGTTAGGCGAGCGGTTCATGGTGGCGGCAACGGAACCGGCCAAAACCAGGTTCTGCAAGCAGTCAATCCGGCAAAGCACAAGACAAACGCCAATGCCGGAGGGTACTCGTATCAGCAGCAAGGGAAACAAGGTAAATTATTAAGAAAAGAATGGATTCAGAAAGCGGGCGTGGGCTGGACATTATTTTCTTTTGTGCATTGGTGGTTACTGGCAGCTGGAGGATGGCTAACATGGCGCAGCGTCATCATGCGGTGGACGCCGCTTGGCTTCTGTCTCGTGGCGGCTGCCAATTGGCATCTGCACAATCGGGAGATGGATAGAAAGGGACTACCCCGGACTGCTACTGAATGGCAGGTGAGTTTCCATAACCTTGAATCAAAAGTCTGTCTGTCTGTTAGACATCAAATTTAAGGAGAGGAGAAGATACTCCAACTCTAAAGAAGGGTGAGACAACTAAATTCGATGTCAAGAAGGCCAATGAATCGAAAGAGCTTAAAGATTCCACAAATTGGTCAACACATGTTTCGCTTCCAAATTGACGTTCAGTTCTTTAATTGAGAAAATTAAGAGATTTTTAAAATCAATTTAACTTTTTCAAATCAACACATTTGCAAATTGACTCTGAACTACCAAGTCTTTGTAGCGTAAAAATTACTGCATATTAACAAATAGGCAAAAAATATGTATGTCAAGGTTACAATTTCACAGTTGATCTTGGTTCATATTCACAAAGAAAATCAATATTTAAGACAACTCTTTTAGTGCATTTTCATCAATTTTGAAAAAAATACTCTTATGTGTCCGATATCTCTGCCCGTCCGTCCGTTCGAGTCGCAAAGGCTCCGAAACTACAAGAGCTAGAGACCTGTGGTCTTTTGCATGTTGTCATGTATGGTCTGAAGGATGATGAAAAGTTTTGGTTTTTCCGGAAAACTACCTAGGGGGTATTTGGAGGGTTTTCCCGTTCTATGAAAGTTCCATATACTTCATCTGATTGAGCTGAATTTTGAATATGTTATACATCATGTCAAATCTAGAAAATCATAGAACACATGTTTGCCCTTATCACCTAAGGAGGTGAGGTGAGAGGCCTCCGAAGGGGAAAAAGTTTTAGTTGCTCCGATTGAGCTGAAAATTTAATGTATTGATGAACTTGCAAAACCTAGCAAATTATTGTTCTACAGTGTACCATGGACGGAGCTAGAGACCCCTTAAATTTCTACGGAAATGGATTTTTGGACTAAAGATTTTCACTTCGACCTAACTTTGCTATGATGCCGACTTGCGTTCGTCCCCGATCAAGCTTTAAACATGTTATAATTTTGGTCCCCTTTGAAGTACAACCAGGTTACGCCACTGAAGAGGTTTTTCACATGAACGATGGTAGAATTATGCTTGAACCTATTTTTCACCTAGCATGTTCGATCATATTCATCAGATTAGATATACATCCCCGAGAATAAAGTCACTATTGAGTGTCGGAAAATGCAAGCACCTTTTGCCGGCAAACCTGGCGAAGGTCACTCGTCGTTACTTTTGTTGGCATCCACTCAAGAGCCACATTTAGCGCCTCATTCTGCTGTCAGCTGAGTCTGCAGCCCGACAATATTTATATAGTCTTTGAGAGCGAAAGAAAAATGTTCATTAAGCTCAATTTATGCATGACAAAAGCGCTCTGATTCGTGCCTCCGTATCGCGATTTCGAGAAAACGTATATTGTGGAGTGAAAATCGCAACTCACGAGCGCCACAGACTCTCTCGCGGTGTACGAGCCTGACTACCACGAAAACTAGCGTGTCACATTGTGAGAATCGCGCAAATTGGATTATTTATTTTCAGTTTCCGCCGTACACTGAGGTACGGCGAACCTCAGTTGGATCTAGACCGTTGTGCCTTAAAAGCGAGTAGATTCAGAGCTCCAAGGTCGTGTCAGGAGATAATGTGAATTCCGGCTTGGAGACTCCGGTGGCTGCGTCTCGCAGTTGGGTGAACATAGCAATTGTCAAAATTCCAGGAGAAACCAAAACACTTGAAAATTATGATCTTAAGGAAACTTTGTCCAAAAAGTGCCAAACGAAGAATCAGAAAACGGAAAAGAAAACGACTTTTTCGCAGGAAAGTAACGAGGATCAAGTGCTCCTCAGACAATTCGATCCTCCAAATCTTTCGCAAGTGATATTAAGAGCCCGAGAGGCCTTTCCTATCGATAACTGAGTGATATTACGATTAATAAGAAGTTTAAAGTACGAGAAAACTCACAGCTCGAAAATGGTGAAAAAAGTCAAGGTGACGAGAGTTCTTTTACATAATTTTCATTGAAACGCACACAGCAGTAGCGGTCATACTTTTTTCCCCGGCCAGCTCGTGACTCAAAATGTTTACCCTGATATAAAAAATGTACCACACAGGCTTGTGTAGAGGGAATTTCTCTACTTAATAGCTGATACTGAACTTGGGCCCATCCAAAACTGTCGCTAGTTAGGTCGACCCTGAATTTTTGTCTCGAAAAAATGAGACTCGTAATGTTGGTCACTCCCATTTCTTTTGAAAAAGGTTTTGGCAGAACATTGAGTAAATATGTTGGGTCCAAAAATGTCGTCGGCCCAGAATTTTGTTCCTCTTCTTTTTCGGAATAGTAGTAAGGTGACCCAGTTTTTTTTGCATTATTTATTTTGGACGTTAAACTCAAATCCTATTTTGTTCTCTTCCAGATGAGCGTCTACAGATCCCTCCCGCTCCGAGCAGTGAGCAGGTGCTGGGGCTGGATAGCAGACTGTCGAATCCCCAAGCCCTGTCGACCCCTAGTGTACGGCATTTACTCCACCACGTTCGGGGTAAACATAGACGAAGCAGCTGACTCCAACTACAAGTAAGTCACATTTTTCCGCTGTTCTCTGGCGTAAACCCATTAACCATAGGCCGTCCCACTCGCACCTAATAGCCTAATAGCCGTGTACCTAAAATCGCGGGCACCAAAATGCAAAACGCCCTGGAGCGTGCACGACAGACGGCTAAGTATTCACACATCTGTCTTATCACGTTGCCGCTTCCCAAAGCCCCAGAGCCCGCGTTGTCGTAAATTGTCGCAAATTGTTTTACACGTGGCAAATTAAATATTCGTCTGTATGTCGTACGCCCTCGTACAGAGATAGCGAGCATTGTCTTAGATTAGCTCGGATTGCAGCGGTGCCGAGCCTCGAGGTAAAAGCCCCGGTGGAAGTCCCTTCTCCCGCATTTCTGTGCGTCACTAATACCCGTTTTGCTTGCTTAACTCGCTTGTTCCATTGCTTGCCTCTTTAAAAAGCAGCTATACAGCAGACAAAAGTCGACAAAAATTTTCTCTCTTATATGAAGACTGTGCTAATGAATGTTGTGTTCTCTTCACCTTTCGCCGCCGCACCCTTGCGTCTCCAGGAACTACAGAAGCTTGGCGGAGTTTTTCACGCGATCGCTGCGGGATGATGTGCGAGTCATCGACCCCCGGAGCTCCCTAGTCTCGCCCTGCGACGGACGTGTTCTGCATTTCGGATCAGCGACCCATGAGCAAATTGAGCAAGTAAGTAGACTGTTGAGTCATGCCTCGAAATTCCAAAAGACCTATCAATTTAGCGAAATTATGCGAGACAACCGGCACACACCTACGAATTTTCCCGAAACTGAGTGCTTCGAGTCTCTGAGAAACTTGGGATACGGTATAAATAGCAGCTGAGCTAATTAGCATGCTCGGAGATGGGCCAATGGTCAGCCGCTTGGGGCGTGATGGGCACCTTTCGCTTTCGGCTTCCAGTCGAACGACATGTTGCCGAACTCGATAAGGTTCCGCGTCAGATACAGGGCGTGCTCTTATCGTTTTTTCAACTCTTTATTTAGAACTAGATTAGGTAATTGGCTACGGAGAAACTGTAGGCACGGCCGGCACGACGGCTGTCTGCCCAGGTTTTCCCAGGTGTTTTGGATCGTTAGATAACATTCGGCCAATATTAAGGATTGAGGTCGAGACAACATATGGGAATAAGACTGCTCGAATAGCGAATTTTAATAGAGCAGGTTTTTTTATGGATGTAGAAACTCTTCTGTCCAACTTCTGGTGGTTTTAAACGTGGTTTTAAAGGGACTAAAGAGAAGGAAAAAAAGTTTAGATATTTTACTTTTTGAGTCTATTGCTTGAAGCAATGAAAAAAAATTAAAACAATATGATCGTCTGTTATGAGGGTTTATAAATGATTTTCCTTTTTCTCACATCACATGGGAAGTTAAATGGATATAAATAGATTTTAAAATTACCAGACCTTAAATACTAACCTAGCTTAGCTACTTGCTGTTGACCATCAATTTGGATTCGATCGAACATCGGATCGGCAAGAAGCGGTCGAAAAAGGGTTAAATTTAGTTTCCCGCGTCATATCTCTCATGCTGAAGGCGATTACGTTCGTGTACTCGCGTTTGATTAAATATTCGTGGCATTCGAGAAATGTGAGCATTCCACATATGAGTTTCTGCACACTTTTCAAGGTCCGAAATGGCAAATTTCCAATGGATAATGGACATTAATTGGTGCTCTCGCATAATTGGCTCTGGAACTTTCTCTTATTCAAGGTGGCTCTTTCTTCCGCAGGTGAAAGGCGTGTCGTACAAACTAGAAGACTTTTTGGGTCCTCGATGGAACACCGATAGCGAGGGAAACTATGTAGATAGTATTAAACAAAGTAGGAATAAGGAAGTAAGTCGGACGCTAGTCGGCACATTTGACCGGTTCTAAGGGTTCTTTGTTTTTTTGTTGCAGGAAACCGCGCTTTATCAATGTATTATTTATTTAGCACCCGGTGACTACCACCGATTCCACTCGCCATCAGAGTGGCAGCCCAGTCTACGTCGCCACTTTGCGGGAGAACTGCTTAGTGTCAGTCCTAAGGTTGCCAAGTGGGTCCCAGGTCTGTTCTGTCTCAACGAGAGAGTCGTTTACTTGGGCAACTGGGCTCACGGATTCTTCAGCTACACCGCTGTTGGTGAGTAGTTACATTGTACTCGCTTCTTTGCGGCCCTTAATCGCTGACATTGAACCCGGATGTAGAAAAAATCATACGAGTGTCATACGAGAAATTATCACCTTGACTTACTTCATTCAATGAATGAAGTGATAAGGAGCCACTGGGAATGTCTAATATTCCCAAGCCCCCCAAGAAGGCGCGCGTAATATTGATAAGCGGTCAAAATCCGGGTCGAGCGAGTTGTTTGCCCCGCACGTTTTTGTAACTCAATCTGCAGGTGAGCTTTGACGTAGTGTCACCATTTCCACCTGCTGTTTTTCGTTTTATTTCCTGGCAAAGCGGCTTAAATCCGTGACCATAGTTGCGGCCTTGCTGGCAAGTTGAAAGTCAACCTACTTATACTGTTGCAATGGAAATAAAAGAAATTCGGTGGAAGCCAAACTAAGTTTTTTCTTCGTGGAAAAATATTCGCGGAATATTCGCGGAAATTTTAACTCAAAGCTAAAAAAAAACCAAAATTTTAAGGCAAGTGGGGGTAACAGAGACTTCATCAAAAGTGCAAGAAGCTGAAGAACCTTGAAACAATTTTCAGAATAAAAAAACCACTTTTCTTTGGCTTAAAACTATATTTATCCTAAATGCCCAAAACTAAATTACCGCATGCTGGTGGATTCTGTAGAAAACTTCAGTATTGGTGTTGAAAGATCATGATTCATGACTAAACCTAGCGCAATAGGCGCCGAATTCTTCCGTTTGGGTCCTTTAAAAACTCTTTCTACCACAGAGATACCTACATTTGTGTTTCAATCGTTGAACAGTTGGTCCTTAAACAGGTCAATATTTTAAAAATAGAAACATTTACGGGAAAATTGCTTTCTCTGCAATTAAAGCGTCGAGTCCTTGAAACTGCACTGACATGCAGGTCAGAAAGACTACAGATAAGACCACCTGTCACATTCTCACAGTTCTTTGTAATGCAAATCAGCTCACCTCATTATCTCTCTTTACTTGCAGGTGCCACCAACGTAGGGTCTGTACAGATTTACATAGACGAGAAACTCAAGACGAATCGGTGGCTCGGTCTGAAGCCGGGCAAAGACAAATACAAACACTGTGACGAGTTGCAGCTCCCCAAAGACATTAAGCTAGGAAAGGGAGAGCTGGTCGGCCAATTCAACATGGGAAGCACGATAGTCCTGATTTTCGAGGCGCCTAAGACCTTCCGATTCAACTTGAAAACGGGCCAAACGATAAAGCTGGGCGAGCCCATGGGGAACCTCATGGAAGCCTTCAAGGAGTCGTCTGTGTAGCTCATGTGGGAAGTCAGCGTTGCCAAAAAGTGCCATTTACACGGGTTCAAAAGTATCAGTTAAGTTCGAGTATGCAGATAAGAGTAGCCGGCGTGATGCCGACGTAGGTGTTAGAAGTTGAATGAAACTCAAAAATGTGATACATTTTACACACAATTGACACACTTTTGATAGTTTTGTACACACGAATAGGGTCTATTGAGCGCTGAAACAGACTGATAAGCACAAAGTGCAAAGGAAGACCCTCGAGGACCGATTCTAAAACGATTGTATCCCGAGACAATACGTGGACCGACCCAATCTGATTTCGGAAGCTTAAGAGCTTTTCCTATTTTTGTAGAATCAAAACCTAAGTTAAGTAGCATTCAAATTGTAGGTTACTGAATTTGTAAGATTACAACTTTGGTCCAAAATTATTTCTAACAAGTCATTTGATTTAGTAGCGGTCTCGGAGCGTTTGTGTCGCATCACATTATCATCAAATTAGTTAGGTATGATCCCTTATGAATTTAACTTGTTGATGAAATGCTTCTGAAGGCTAATTTAGAGTTATCATAAATGTAGCTTTGTACAAACGACAGTTCCAGATACACATTAAATTAAATTATATAAAATAACTCAATTCTTTCATCTGATCGCTCGATGATTCTAATTGGACGAATGTCTCCAGTTGGTTGTATTCCTGTTAGCATTTTTCTCGGAAGGTAAGCATCGATGGGATGGTAAGAATGACAACAGTTTGTGAAAATTTCATAGATCGTTTTGCTTGAATCAAAGAAGTTTGAAAGATTTATGGGTACTCTTGGAAAGCTCACGTGTAAAAGTAGTCTCCAAATTCAAAGCTCACGACAAAAGAACTAATTTTCTCCAAATCCATTGACACGAAAAAGATTTTCAAGATCAAAATGCGTCATGGAACAAAAACTTGTTAAGTTTAAGCTAACAGCTAGGACTTGTGCTTTAAACAGAGGTAATAATATATCGTGGAAAACCTTGAAGTTCTGACCTAGCACCTACCTAGACAAAAACAGGTTGGTAATAATTTATTAATTGTTACTTTTTATTTTGTTTAATTTTATTTTTTTAGTTTTTACATAGTACACATGAATCGATTGATTTTCTGAAAAAATTTCACACATGCTCTGATGCCTTGTCATCGTGTACACTTTACTTTCCATTGCGATTTTTGAACCAATTAGAGCAGAACAAATAAAAATTCTATTAATCTAATTAAACAATCAGTAACATTCTTTAACTATTAAGGGCTCATACATTGTTGTGGCCACGGTTATGTCGGTGCCAACAAAATTATAATAAAAACACTTACGATAATTATTCATATTATTGAGGAAGTGGATGTAAATATGTATAATAACGTAAATCTGATCCATCCATTCCGCAAGCGCTCCTCCATTCATGCACACTCAATTTTAAACATTAGCTTTTTACATCCGACTAACTAACTTTCTACATGCACTTAAACAATAGCGTCTCATTGAAAAGGGTACAAAAATCTTTGCTATATGAAATCTACACTTTACATCTACCTATTCTCAGTGAAAATCAAAGGGACTGAACAGCTAGGGCTCCGTGGTCTTTATGGACAGTCTCTTGCTGGTTGAAAGTCAGAGGTTCGAGTACCCCAATTGCATAATCCTAGTGTTTACGTCCTCCGTCTTGCTCCAAACTCAAACTTCAGTACGGCCGCAGAAAAACTCAAGTGCTAGAGAAAACCCTCAGAAATCTCTCTCTTCTAATCTGTTCGTTGTGGGTGTAGAGAATTGTAGACTAGAGAGGAACTATATAAAATACTCTCGAGAAATATTTCCATACACCTCATCGGCTAGAGGGTTTGTTTGAAAGCGGTGATCCAACCCTCCCATCGAGATGTCTGTGAAGAGGGTTCATGTAATTTTTATGCAACTCGCCCACTAAAATGGTTTCAAGTCTTATGACAATCCAAATTGCGCTTATTTTCCAAGAGCTTTATTTATACATCCCTCTTAGCCTGCAAATCTCCAAGATTGTAGGCAATCAATTAGTCACTTGTGTCATGGGAGAGAAAGAGGTCTGCCGCACACTTATCACATGCAAATCGTATTCGCAATATATTCTTAGTTCCAGCAATTCATAGTGAAGGCTCGTAACAAATCGCACTTTAATAGCTATCAATAAAAACTTAATTGTAATCAACAGAACGAAACAAGGCCGAGGGATTCCATCAACAGAAAGTTACATATTCATCTCTTCGATCAGCTAGCGTTCACTTACGTCTAATGTGTGTAATGTTTAGTGTTTATGTATGCATGTTAATGTTCTGTAAGATAGCTACATCAAATATGTGTTATGTACAATGTTTCTAATGAGTTTGCGGATGTCTAGTTCTGTTATAATTTCTTATTTCAGCTGCCGTGTTACTGAATCAAATGAGACAGGACTTCAGATTTTTAGGGAAAAGTTTTTGGTGTTTTTAAGATCTAAAAAATTTCCCTGTCACTGAAAACTGACCTATACGAATAAGGTAAGGTTGTCTTGAGGAAGTTTTACATTTAGTTAAAGGAGCATTTCAAATATTTATTCATCAATGTATCGACATGTATCAATAATTTATACATGTATCAAGAAGTTGATACAACTAAAAAAAAACATGGAATCTAAAAACAAAGGTTCAGGTCAAGAAAAGGTAATTTGGGAAAACAAAGATTCTGTGACACGTCAACTGGCTAAACTACATTTTGCTAATCCTGTTCAGTGGACACGGGGGTCAGCTCCCTGCGATCCTGGCATTTTAGAGCCTAAAACGACATGTGTGTGATTGAGATGTGTAAAACCCTAAAACTTTAGTGTTAATCTGGTTCACTTCTTTACGTTAAAATTATCTGTATTTTGCTCAATTTCAGCTCGTTAGACTCAATGTAGATTGGTTGTTAGGTAGGTGAGGTTGTTGTGATTTGGTTGTTCTCTCTTCTGCTCCTCGTTTTCCACAGCTTACACGGAAATCTCATAATTTACATCGTAAATGCTTGTTCTATCTGTTGTCGGCGTGGTGGAACGGTTATTGGAACCTACGGATGTCTTAAGATGGTCATTTAAAACGGCTTTTGGGGGAGATTCCGGGACTTTGACCATATAACATATAAAGCAAGCAATATATTGCCTATTCACATTTTAATCCCAAGCAAACTTTAAGGTGAATGAATGAAATGTTGAATAAAAGACCGTGAAAAATCAGCTTTCCTAAATAATTTTTTGGATATCTCTGCATATTGTCAGATATTTTGGCCCCTGTTTCCAAATTAATCTTTACGGTTGTTGGGGTAAAATACTGCTAGAACAACTTAGCATGGTCAAAGCCCCGGAAAGAGTCACTCACCTCCTCCTCCCTGCTGGCCATTGGGCTGGCTCGGCATCTCGATGGAGTCCGTCATCTCTAGCGCCCTCACGAACGAGATGGGACGCGTGTTTGTGGTTTTGCGCTTGATTTGGGGAGAATTAGCTGCCACGGGTGGGAAAACCTGCACACCTCCTCTCAACGCTGGGTGGTAGCCACCTCCTGCGCCTCCTTCGCTCGCCTGCTCTTGGAGCTGCTGCGCCTGCTGCTGCTGAAACCGCTGGAGCACCGGGGGCAGCTGCGACGAGTAGTTGTTCGGCCTAGCTGCAGACTGCACGGGGAAGTCGACGTTCGCGGCCACGTTGTAGTTCGGCGACGTGTTCTTCCACACGTACACCCCTTTCTGGGGACTGCCGGCAAGCTCCCGGATGTTGTCGGACGTGTTGGCCGTTGCACGGGCGTACGAGAGCTCGTTCTGCCGCAGCATGTCGCCCTCGGACAAGTACCTTCTCTGCGGGCTCTGGGCCGTGCCGGAGGTCTGCTTCATCTGGGCGTGGTGGTAGGGGAGGTTCTGCGACCCGGTGAGATTCGGGTCATACATAGCCTGGTGAATGAGACGAGGTGAGATTTTGAAGAAGGGTGAGATTTGAAATTCTACCTGGTAGTGGGGATGCTGCTGGTACGCCTGCTGGCCCTGCATCTCGTAGTAGCTGGAGGGAGGCGGCATGGCTCCGATGAAGTCCGGACGTCGGGGCTGCGTGGGGGTGCCGGGGTTCGATCTACGAATGGGACTAGAGATTGCAAGGGGAGTGGCGACACCGAGGGCCTTGATGCGCTGCTGCATGGTGGGGGTGGCGTTCGACATGCGGGTCTGCGTGACGGTGCCTAAAAGAGTCGAGTTAGCTAAGTGAGGGTGAGAAAGGGCACGATCTTGCCTGAAATCATGGGCAGGGCCTCTGGCGAGAGGGTGTCGGGGGGTGTGTAGTGTCCCCCTCCCCGGCTGGGGTCTACTTGTCTGTGCTTGGGGTAGGGACTGTGCCGGGGGTACATCTTCATGTTGTGCCGAGGGGAGTCGTCTCCTCCGGGGTGTCCACTCGCGTCGATTTGCTGGGACGATGGAAGAAAAAAGTTCGTCTTGGACCCGTGCCGTTGCAGCGGGGGCGTCGGTTCGCAGTCTTGGCTCTGTGATGCTTGCAGTTCCATGTCGTTGTCGGAGTACTCTCTACCCGGAGACAGCTTGCTGTAGTGCGAGCTTCCTGCTTGTCGAATTCCGTTGCCATGGTCTGTGTAGGTCTTGACTTGGGAGTGCGGTGGTAGCTGCAAGAGACCCGGTTTCAGTGATTAACTTTGGGACATCGAAATCGAGATTCAACGTCCTCAATCTCGAGTTCGAAGCGACATGAAGACTAGCCCTAATCAAACTTGTGCGCTCGTTAAGCTTTGAAACTCACACCCAGCTAAGTACTTAAAAGCGGTTATTGGCACTAAACAACCAAGCAAGTAACGGAAGCTATTAAGGTATTTTGTATTGGTTTACGCCCGAACCTTGGCGGGAGGATTGAGAAAGAAGGGGTGCCGATTAAAAATAGTCTGTTTGCTGATCGTCTAGTTGTGCGATAACTTCAATGATTGTTCCTTGGCGATTTAGAGCAGGCTATAAAAACGTATACAAAATGCGAGAAATCATGTAAAGCCCACACGTGAGCCATCGAGTGCACTTTCATATCTTGTCTGAGTTGGTTTTCCAAGCAAATTTTTTCGTGTATAGGACACAGGAGTTATAAAAATGAAGGAAACGAGAATTCTTTATTGCCATTATTTTGTTAGAAAAGGAAAAGAAAATGGAGATAGCATTTTATGGCCGATTTTTTCGTTGCTACGAGTTACATTTTCCGTAACTTCCCGATTTGCTATTCTGTCAATTTCAATCTTTGAGCCATGTGTTGGGATAGTGAAAACAAAATGGGCGAAGAAGATAAAATACTTATTAAGTGGGACCTAAAATTGAAATTGATAAAAATTTACTGGACCAATAAAAACGCCCAAAATAAAGAATTTTTAGAAAGGTTTTCACTGGTCTCTGAACGCTTGGAGATCGTTCACAAATCGAGATTTTAGACCCCCACCCCTCTCTGTTACGGTTTGTGCTATACTCTAGTACTTGACTTTGCATCGGCTGTCACAGAGCAGCCAATTACCACCCTCCCCTCCCCCTCTTTCAGATCGTGACATAATATTTGAACAGGCCCATAGTGATTCTCGAGACCCAGGTCAAGGAAGTACACCGATCAGACCTACAGACTAAGTTTCCGCTTGAAAGTGCACTCTATGGGACATAACAAGTTCAATTTCCTATCAATCAATCCCAAATCAGCCATTTCCTGTGTCATGCAAAGTGGTTCTCCCAGAGGACCCGCATCCGCTTACCTGATTATGCATCACTCCAACAGCATGCTGGTTGTTCATATTTGATTCTGTAGCTGGAAGAATGGTGCTGATGGGGGCATTCTCTCGCATCGCGTGGGGCTTCACGATGTACTTCTGGGGTTTTAGTAAGCTCGGGTACTGCGGTCCGCATTGAGCGTAGCAGCAATTGTTCCAGCAGCCCCGCGAGAAAGGGTTGTAGCCGCCCTTGAACTTGCCTGTCACCTGTTCATTTGTTGTTCGTCCGCGAGACACTAATACCATGTGGAAGCCTGTGAGGCCGAATATTGGAATGGCCAGGAGAATGACGATTGCCATTAGGACCATGGCTACGATGGCTTCGATTTGTGCGAGTCTATCCTTGTGTTTCAGCACGTATATGAGACATAGCGTGAAAATGCTCAGCATGTGGATGGAGAGCGAGATGAGGAAGAAAAAGAAGAAGCGGTAGTTGCGTCGGCCGATGCAATTGTTGACCCCTAAAATCAAAAAAACATTAGGTTAGGACCTTAATTTAACAGTTCGATTTTATATTTTAGTGTTTTTGATACCAAGAGAGGGATCTCATAATCTTTGTCTCCACTATCTTTTATCTTAGTAATGACCTCATCGATGTTTTCTACAGAATCTTTTAAAGTAAAAAAGAAATGGAAGGCTATTTAAGCTTTTTTATCAAAGAACAATCCAAATAAGGAATCCGGCTTGAAATAGTGTTGAATGGAAAAAGATTTTTTAGAAGATATAATAGGGAGGGAGTGCGGAACATTTTCATGGTAAAACGTTAGGGTTCGAGAGTAGTTTGAGGTAGGTTGACTTTTGGGACCTCTAAATGGATGCGAAAATCGTAAATATCATGCACTTCAGGTCTGAAAAACGCGCTTTATTACTCCCATCGACCTTTCTATTCTAACATAAAGATCACTTGCACACTTACTTTTGATCAGAGATCACTTTTGATTAGAGCAAGGATGAAGGATTTCCTTTTTCGGGACTATAAGAGAATACTTTTTTGGCCTACATTTTTCTTTCTTTTATGTCCATTTTCTACGTCGTTTGTAGCTTTGTGTTTTCGAGCAATTAAGTGGGAGGTCAAGATTTACTACCGCAAGTCAAGGAGCTACTAAAAGTCACGAGATCACTTACATGGACAGTGGTGGTCGAACGTGTCGATGCAATGGTTACAGACGCTGCAGTGGGAACACCTGGGCGGTCGGTAGAACTTGCAAGTGATACACCATTTCATTCGCACGGTGATGCCATTTATTTCGGCGTTTTTGTACAGCGGCGCTCGAAACTCGTCTTCCTTATCTTCGTCGGGCGGCGCTGCAAAATCAGAGATGCGTTGATGAGTAATGAAAGGGCCGATTTTCGACTGATAACGATTTCAATTTCCCCTCAAATGAAAGCAATGTATGCTCACCCTTTGGAATGACTCCGGGATCCATGAAGGTGGCCAGCGTAAAGTTGGCGATGACGAAGAATGTTATCACCCCTTGATAGGCAGGCACCCATGGGTGCTTGAATATGTAGTACTGGCATGGGTAGTAGAAGAACGTGAATGTGGTGCCGAGGAGAAGCAACCAGGCAAACGTAGCAGGAATCACTCGAGTCTTCATGTCACATTTCGGCCTTATCGCCAAGCTGCACTCTCAGTCGCCGCGGCTCCTTTTCGTTCGTCTTCGGTGATCGCGGGGAGCAGCGAAAAGTTAAGCAAATGCGAGATTGTACAAAAAGTGGCAATGAATTGGCTTTTCATTTATTCAATTAGCGTGCGTGCGAACGACGGAATCAGCAAGCTGGCTATCAGCTCTGCGCCACCAAGGTCGTTTACTCACCTGGGAATCGTTCGTGCAGAATCAAAAGAGCGAGCGCGTCTGTGTTGTACTTTGGAGCCCCAAAATAGGAAAAAGAAGTTGCGATTTCGCTGCTGCAAATTTTTACTTTCGTCTCTTTCGCCGCGTTCTCGTCAATTCTGTCCCATCGAAATGCTTCTTCGACGCGAGTCGTTGACTTTGCATGCACGCGCGCCTATCAGTTGTGATTTGCTCGTGTATTTTCGTATTTATGGCCGTTTTTGGATGTTGATTTGTGTTCACTGCCAAATCCGTATATTTTCGATGGGCCAAAAGCGCGAGCTGGGCAATTCTTTTCGCGCCAGAGGCGCTGGAGTCGGTCGCTTTGAAAATACTGTTTGGGGTTCGGCCAAGGCGCGAGTGATTCAGAAAATTGATTTGACATTTCAGACGACAACAAGAAAAAGTGGAAAATCGCTCTGAAGAAAATCAGATTTGCAACTTTAAAATACTCAAACAGTTCCGTTTTACCTTCAAAACGGTGGACTGAAGGTACGTTCTTTCATTAAAGTGAGTGGTAGGCTCGTGGAAATGCGCTAATTGACATTTTCGCAGAATGGTGAAAATTCTATTTGTACACCCCGATTTGGGGATTGGTGGAGCAGAGAGACTCGTGGTGGACGCAGCTCTGGCTCTGCAGAACAAGGGTCACACAGTGATGATGCTCACGAACCATCACGACCCCAACCGCTGCTTCGAGGAAACACGAGACGGGACCCTGGAGGTCCGGACGGTCGGTGACTTCCTGCCACGTAACTTCTTCGGGCGCTTCTACGCCGTGTGCGCGTACTTCAGGATGATCTACGCCGCCTTCTACTACGTATTCTACATGTCGAAGAAGGACAAGTACGACCTGATATTTATCGATTTGGTATCCTTGGGAATCCCGATATTCCGCCTCGCCCAGAACCGGGCCAAGATTCTCTTCTACTGCCACTTCCCGGACCAGCTCCTGTCAAAGCCCGGCGGCAGCCTCAAGTCGCTCTACCGGTGGCCCCTGAACTTCCTCGAGGAGCGGACCACGGGCCAGGCTGACGGCATCCTGGTGAACAGCAAATTCACGAGCCGCGTCTTCAAGGAGACTTTCAAGGGACTAGATGTGGTCCCGGAGGTGCTGTACCCCTCCCTCAACACCCTCTACTTCGACCAGACCCCCACGACGGAAGCCGATATTCCGCTCCAGATTCCGAACGACGCGTTCGTGTTTCTGAGCATCAACCGATACGAGAGGAAGAAGAACCTCCCGCTCGCACTGCACGCCTTCAAGCAGCTGGAGGCGTACCTGACCAAGGCGGAGTGGGAGAAGGTGTACCTCGTCATGATCGGCGGGTAAGATTAGAGCTCGTAATGAAGAACTTAAAGAATATTCGCAAATATTTGATATTGAGGAAAATATTTGATTGATATTTGTTTGGTTGCAAATATTTGAATTTATTTGATACTGGTTGATAAATAATTATAAATATTTTAGAATTATTGAAAAATATAGACGAAAATATGTCATTGATATTCGTTCGTCTGCAAATATTTGATAATATTTTATTTGATTTGAAAACATTTGAGAATTATCGAACAAATATTGACGAAGATAATTTGATTGATTTTTGTTTGTTTTCAAATATTTGATTTGATTACATTCGATTACAATTCGTTACAATCTCTAGGTACGACACGCGCGTTCTCGAGAACGTAGAGCACTACGAGGAGCTCGAGTGCATCTCGGAGGAGCTGAAGCTGGGCTCCAAGGTGACTTTCCTGCTGTCACCCAACGACAAGGCAAAGCTGTGGCTGCTGCGACGCAGCCAAGTGCTCCTCTACACGCCCTCCAACGAGCACTTTGGGATCGTACCGCTCGAGGGCATGTATCTGCGGAAGCCCGTGATCGCGGTCAACAGCGGAGGACCCACGGAGACGGTCATCGACGACCAGACGGGGTACCTGTGCGAGCCCACGCCAAAGGACTTTGCCAAAGCCATGCTGAAGGTTGTGCGGAGCAGCAAGTTGGTGGAAAAGATGGGGGACATGGGTCAGAAGCGGGTGCAGCAGAGGTTCTCATTCGAGGCGTTCTCGGAGAAGCTCGATGGCATCATCAAGAGCCTGCTCTTGAACGGCAAGAAGACCCAATAACATCCGGCCTCCCACGACGAGATCAAACGTCGTGCGGAAAACTGGCACAAATACTCGGTTCTGGTCGGGATTTGTGTGCTTCAACTCCTCGCTGCTCGCTCAATGCGATAATCGGCTTCTTCACCAATTGTACAAAGCTAACTGCTTCATCGTGGCATCATAGATGTTAGGTTTTAGAGACTCACAAATCTCAAGTAGTGTCTTGGTTTCCTCGTTCATCATTGGGAGTTTGCGTGCTTGATGTGTACCTGGACCTTTTGGCTTCATATTCCTAAAGTTGCATCAATCCTAAATTTCCATAATTCAAAAGATTCGGGAGATTTCAATGTGATTTCAGCAATTTAGACCCCGAAAACATGCGAAAAAGTAAAAGCACTTAGCTACCAACAGCTCGTGGAAATCAAGCAACTACTTGCGATTTGTAATTTAGACTCGAAAGTGATCAAAATTGTTCCATTTGTAAAGATTTCGGATTTTATTTGTATAAACTGGCAATTATCTCAAAACGTGTAACCAGATGTGTTAATTAGTAGATCGAAGCGTTCCAAGTTATCTTGCATTTAAATACCGTACCAATTAATAAAGTTCACAGTGCAAATTATTCAAAAACCCTGTTGTATTTGTTCTTTATGTACTCGTAGTCGTCTTCTGCAACCGGCACCGCTCTTCGGGTGACTTCGAACTGCAGATTGTATTGCTGGTCCCATCCGATGATGCCGTCGGACATCAGGTACACCGTGTAGATCACTCGACCTGAAAGAAGTAGCGACTTCAGTCGTGGACTTTAAAGGAAGGTTTGAAAATGCTACCTGGCTTTTGCGGGGCATTGAAGTAAAGCTGATGAGAGCTCTTGTTCGACCGATAGGCGACTCTCTTCATGGCCAAGAGCTCTCCATTCTCGATCGAGCCCAGGGTCAAGAACCAGCCCTCGTCTTTCGGTTTCGGGAACTTTGGGGCGTGAATGTACTGTGAGGTCTTTCGGCCCAGTCGGAATAGGTTCACAACCAATATGTACTCCTGCGATAGAAAAATAACATAAATAACACCTAATAAAAGATGAATGATTATTAGCTCGATGGCTATAGTAAAATACGGTTGTTTTTCGCCGACGTTTTGTCACTTAATTCGAGGACCTCTTCGGGACTTTTCATTTCTTAAAGTTCAAAAATGTTTTCTTAGACAGGTTCTTTCAGAACAATGAGGGAAAATCAAGCTTAGATGACTGTAAAACACTGTGTCCTTTCGGCCGTATTTAAAATAGTGCTTTAAAGCTCCCTTTTCCCTCATTGTTCTGAAGGAAAATTCCTGAAAAACGCTTTTCAGTCCTGGAGAGGTTCCCGAATTGGGTAACGAAATGTCAACGAAAAAAACGTATTTTACTCGAGTCTTTGGCCTAAAAATCATTCTTTCTTCGTCTCTCCTAATAAATATTAAAATATGACACATTTCTGAAATTCGGACTCACCATTCCCGCGTGAATTTCTATCCAAGAGTCCTTAGTAGGCGGCTGTTCGATGGGCCTCTCGCACTCGCCATTGTCTTGTAGCTGCCCCCTGACGGCGATCTCCACGTGCAGCACCGGCATGTCCTGAATCACCTTGAAAATCTGTTCTATTTGACCCTCCTCCAGCTCGTCTCTGAGCGGCCCGGCCAGCAGCTCGTAGTTCTTCCCCACGGCTTCTTTCAACGTCGGCAACGTCAGCACAGGATGTTCCAGCTTAATACGGTTAAAGAGATCCACATTGTGCTCCTCAATGTGCGGGAGACACATGACTACAGGATCGTCCAACCACCGGGCTTGGAGCGTGCACTGCATGAGCTGCTGGATGCGCAGGGTGGTGGCGAGCCAGCCGCGTTCAGCGACAATGTCGATCATAGCCTGCTGAATACGGATGGCCTGGTCGAGAACCGACTTGGTGTCCGTGTGAAAGTCGGTGTTGGGGAGCGGGAGACGCGAGAGATGCGCCTGCAGAAGGAGGAAGGTCTTGGTGTAGGGCGAGTCGTAAGTCAGAGCGTCGGGCTTGTAGCGACAGGATTGGCCAAGCTCCTCATTGTACTTGTCTTCGTTGTGGCGCACAGGCTGCTGGTAGAACTCGTAGGCATTGCACATGACCTTGTGTAGACGAAAAAAAAGTTAAATTTAAAACTGAAACTGGAGGAGATCCCCTACTTCCACGTATAAGTGTTTTTAAGATTTTTAAAGAATTTAAAAATTTTATGCCAATCCAAAATCCAAATCAATCCTATTTTAATCAAGTCCAATTATGTTTAACCAAATTTCGTGACCCTCTCTTTATGCTTTGTACTTTATAACATGACTACAGATCCTTCATGGTATCGTAGTCTATTTTTTGCTGCATAATTTGGAGATTCCTGATAAAATTATTACCTTGAGAATGTCCTCTAAGGACATGTTCTGCTCGAGCGAGTCCGCGAAGTGACGCATGCTCTGGTGCGAGAGATAGTAGTAGGAGGAGATGCGGCCCATGGAGGTGGGGATCACTGAGCGGCCGTCCTCGTCTAGAACCAAACACCCTGCTCGAGCCAGAGTGTCCACGGTGTCTTCCACGAGGTGCAGTAAGAAGCGATTGACGTCCTCGGGCTCGATGCTCTCCAGGTTGTAGTACGAGGGGTTACGCATGAGTCGGCGGAAGAAGTACGTCCACGTGAGGTAGTCGAGAATGCCCTGCTTGCTCTGAACCGTTCCGGCGACGATTTCAGCATTCACGTGGTCCGGCAGGACGGCCAGAAGGCTGGACTCCACAGGGAACGGGTCGTACAGGAACTTCTTGTAAAAGTTCTTCTTGGCATCGTGAACCAGGACGCAGGCCACGCCCTCGTTTCCAAACTGGGGCCGTCCCGCTCGACCCATCATCTGCAGGACGTCCGTGATGGGCATATCTACGTAGCGCTTGAGCTTGCCATCGTAGTACTCGGTACCCTTGATGATGACCAGGTGGGCCGGTAAGTTGACTCCCCAAGCCAATGTGGCGGTCGCGATCAGCACCTGGATAATACATTTATTTACTTTTATCTCAAAAACTTTTCAAACAATTTCGTCAAAAAAAAGGCATCAAATGGGGTTGTTACAAGCTACTACTTTAGGGGCGGACTTTGTTTTATTTTAAGCGAGAACGGTTTAGAAAAACTGGAGGTTCTATTTTTATTTAAATCTAGAGAAAATGATGAGACCAAGTATTTAAAAATGAAACCAAGTTTTGGTGTGTGTCTGAGTTCGTTTGAAATTTTTCGAGTGGTAAAAAAAAATTCTAAATCTATTACCTGGATCTTCCGGTTCAAGAAGAGCTCCTCAGCAGTTTTGCGGTCTCGTTCCTGCAACCCAGCGTGATGGAGTCCGATTCCAAAGGCCAGTGTGAGCTTCAGATTACTGTCTTTGATGCCACTCAGGATCTGTTCCATCTCATGATCGGGTGCACTCACGAACATCTTGGGGTTCTCCTCGCCTGCCAAGAACGAGATAAGGTCCAGGGCCGTGAGCCGAGTTTGTCGTCGCGACGACACGAAGATGAGAGCAGGTGTGCAGGGTGAGTACTGGCGTATGGCCTGATAAGCAGGTCGGTTCATGGTGGCCATGCGGGGGCAGTAGTGCTTCCCGGGATAACCACTGATGTGCACCGCCAGAGGTACGGGTCGCACGGATGGCTTGAAGTTGTACAAGCCCATGTCGCGGATCCCGAGCCAGTCTGCGAGATCTCGCGCGTTCGCGAGGGCGGTTGAGAGTCCAACGATGCGGAGAGTGCGGGTTGTGTGGGAAGCGATAAAGTTTGTTCGCGACACTATGACCTCCAGCACAGGACCTCGATCTTCACCCAGCAAGTGGATCTCATCAATGACGATTAGGGCAACGTCTTTCACGTAGTCGCGAGTCTGCCACGACCGACTGATTCCGTCCCACTTTTCGGGGGTTGTCACGATCACCACGGACTCTCGAATCGCTTTGGCGTCCGGTGTCACGTCACCTGTGCGTTTAAAAGAAGAGAGTGGTAAAATTAACGTGATTGGAAGAGGTAGGCTTTACTGACTTAAACCTAACTAATATCAATAAACGCTTTTGGGTTGTGTTACGGTTTAACTGAGGTTCCCATTAAACAATGTTACTCAATATTAATTTTTACTCAGAAAAATAAACCTCTAGAGAGATTTGAAATTTTAAAAATTCTGAAAATTTGAAAATTGTTATTTATTAAAATTTAGTTGGTTTGAAAGACCGTTCTTATTTTGATTCTTATTTATATTCAAAAGTCACTTTCTCGCTAACTCAAAAAAGCATATGTATTCACCTGTAAGCTCGACGACCTTCTTGCCAAGTCGCCGCTCCAGTCGGTACTTCCAGTCGTCTATGCGCTCCCGTACAAGCGCCTTGAGGGGTGCAATATAGACTACCTTAGCCTTGGGATAGTTCTTGAAGACTCGGAACATTGCCACCTCTGCTGCAATTGTCTTGCCACTTCCGGTGGGTGCACCCAGAAGCACGTTGTTGTCAGTGTGGTAGAGGCAGTGGAAGATCTGGGTCTGAATGGGGTTGAAGTAGTCGAACGAGTAGAGCGACTCAAACGCCGGGTCCTTCAGGATGCTCTTAGGCAGTGGGTTCAGAGGCAGCAGCTCCGTGTGAGGCGGGTGAAGCTCGGGCAAGATGAGATGCTTGAACGAGAGAGCGCACATGTTCTGGCTCCCGAGCCACGTGTCGCTCATGGCCCGGATGTAGTACTGGGGTGGGAGGGGTTCCTTCAGAGGGATAGTCATCACGAGCTCCTGGGGCTCACATCTTACAACTTGCTTCTTTGTGAGCTGGAAGAACTCCGAGTGGTAGATAAAGTCACTCTCGGGGTCCTCCACCCACACATGGAAGTTCTGGACGCTCTTCCCGTGAACTCGGTCGTTCCACTTGAAGTCTGCCAGGATCGTTACTCTGATCTTGAGGACAGTGCGTGTGATGGGATGCAGAGAGGCTTCCATTTCCAGCATGGGCAGCTCCCAGGCGCATCTAGATACCAGGATTCCATACCGCTGGTTCCGCAGCATGTCCGAGATCTCCTTTACCTCCATGTCTCGCAAAGCCTGGATCGAGAGACGACGAGACTCGATCTTGTCGATCATCTCGTATGAAACGATGGGGAACTGCCGAAGAGGACTCATGAATTCCCACATTTGGTGCTCAAACATCTTGCTGATGGTGAGAAGGCGGCCGGCGAGGATTGGCCGGTTTTGCCGAAGTACGATCTGGAAGAGGGCTCGAGCGATACGAACGGCGTTCTGGTTGATGTACGAGAGGTCGGAGATGAGCGAGAAGGACTTGACGAATCCTCGCGACAGGAAGGTTTGCATGAGAATGTTCACCTTGCCGTGGATGTTCTCGCTGCCTCCTTTCACCACCACGTGGCAGTACTCGTGCGTGAGGTCGTCTAGCTCCTCCATTTCGTCGTCACGAACCTGTGAAAATACGAGACTCGTCTGATTATCGGTTTTTCTTTATAAAAGGACCAAATGTGGCTCAACAATAATAAGACCCTCTACTTTGAATATTTAGCCCTCGGAAGAGATTTTGAGTTCGCCCAAGCTTCGAAAATATTTTAAAAATGAAATATTTTCACTCCAAAGCCAGATGAGAAAGAAGATGGTTATTAAATAATATTTAATTTTTTGGTCACTTTTTTCAGCAGTCATCATCCTTACCTTGAGCTGCTGAAACTCGTGAGCATGAGACATCATGTTCAAGATCTCTCCCTCATTCATCGCAGGGTGGATCATTTCGTTGAAAACCTCCACAGTGTCGTACTTGACGTAGAAGTGCGAGGCAGTACGACCCAGATCTGTCACGTTCAGGTCGCCAGTCCGCATGTTGTACCGCACCATCCTTGCCTTGTCCAGCGACATCGCTGCCATGTGGATCAGCTCCTTCCGCTTCCTCTCCAGAGTCGGGTCCTCCATCACGTCGGCGTAGTTCATGCCGTAGACCTGCGGGTTGATCCGCATGCGGACGTACAGGTACGTGTAGCTCAGCCACTCAATGGCCTCGTCCACGTTCGATATGGTTCCGAGAGTCACTTCGGCGTTCAAGTTGTCGGCCAAGTAGCTGATGAAGTTGGACTCGATTGGGAACTGGTTGGTGAGAAGTGACAGGTAGTGGTTCAGCTTGTCGTTCGTGGTGATGATCGTACCCTCGCCACTAGTGTCGAACTGCGGTCGTCCTGCTCGCCCAAAGATCTGCAGAACGTCCAGAATCCCGAGGTCTACGAAGGCTCCGTGCTTGGAGTCGTAGATCTCCGTGCCCTTGATGATGACGGCGTGGGCCGGCAGATTCACTCCCCAGGCCAGGGTGGCAGTACAGACGAGGACCTTGATGAAGCCGTCCCCAAAGTACTTCTCCACAAGACTCCGGTCCTGACGCAGCATTCCGGCGTTGTGCATCGCCAGTCCCGACTGGAAGAGCTCCAGCAACTGCTTGTTGCGGGACTTGGACATTGCCTTGAGAGCATTTCCGTACTCTGGCGAGCTCTCACAGCTGAAGTACCCCGTATGGCCACGCTGCTGGGCCAGCTCTCGGAGCACGGTTGCCGTTCGGACGGTGGCGTTTCGGGCGTGCACGAAGACCATGACCTGGTGACCTTGACGCAGGTTTTCTACGACCTTCTCGTAGCAGATGGCGTCCATGTCTGACATCTGCTGGAGCAGCTTGAGCGACTTGACGCCGATGAAGTTGGTGCTCAGGGGAATTGGACGGAAGCGGGAGTCGAAGTAGAAGAGACCCACCATGGGGTTTACGCCCAAGAAACGGGCTACGTCGAGGTAGTTTGGAAGCGTGGCCGACAGCCCAACTATTCGGATCATGCTCTGTGAGCTTTCTACCAGACGAAGAGTTCTCGCAACCTGCAAGGGAAATATCGTAATTTTAAACGGTGATTTGTTTTACATGCGCAGACATAAGCTCTTGACCATATAGATTACTAAAGACGGAAATTTTGTGCGGAATAGGCGACACACTCCAAAATTTTATTTCACAGGAAATAGTAGAGACAAATCAGTCCTTTAAAAACTGGGAAATATCTGGGATAAAGTCACAATTCTAGTTTTAGAAAATGACGACATCCCCTCCCCCTCCAAATTACGATTTAAAGTCAAAATAATTACGCTATCAAGTGACGGTGATGGTATTAAAATTCGCACCCAGAGATTTGAAAATAACGGCTTTGTTCTAAAAGCTACATTTCGAATGTCTGAAAATGACACCTCACATAATGAAACTCACATAAAGTCCCAATTCTTTTAGAAACCACTAATAATTTTTGTTATTTTACTTTCAACTTAAATTACTAAAAATAAGACCAAGGGCCTAGCACTTAAGTATCAAGCAATCACTCACCAGGGCTTCAACGACAGGTCCTCTTTCTCCATGCAGTAGATGCACCTCGTCGATGATGAGCAGCTTGACCAGACTGATCATCGCAACGTCTCCCGCCCCTTTTCTTGTGACCACGTCCCACTTCTCGGGGGTCGTCACCAGAACCTGCGTCGCTGCCATTTCCGTCTTTGTTAGCTGCATGTCACCCGTGAGCTCCCTCACCAAAATTCCCAAAGGAGCAAGCTTTTTACTGAAGTTCTCGGTCATTTCAGCCGCCAGAGCCTTCATCGGAGCCACGTAGACAATTTTGAACGCATCTCTGTGTATCACTCCGTCATTGGCGTGGGCTCTGATTGTCCGGACGATGGTCAAAAGAGCCACATTGGTCTTGCCAGCGCCTGTGGGGGCGCAAATGAGCAGGTTCTCGTTGGAGTGATAGGCCGTGGGGTACACCACCGTCTGGATTCTGTTGAGTTCCTTCGTTCCCTTGAACACTATCTGACCGATGTCGTCGAGGGAGGTGATCTGGACCCGGATGTTGCCCACGTCCAGAGGCGGAGGGTCGTTGGCTGGGATCTTGACCTCCTCGTACTTCTGATTGTCGATACGCTGGGCCCGTTCTGGGAGCAACACCTTGCCTCCGGCCAGAAACCCGATGTGGGCTTTTGCGTTCGCGAAGGAGTCGTACACGTGGGGGTACTTGGAGGTCCGGATGACCAAAGGCTTGGCTCGTGGCTGCAAAACCGGCTGCTGCACCAGCATGTTGAGGTACGACTTTTGCATGTTCAGCCGGAGCTTAGCGGGGTCCAGGGCCTCGAGCTCGTTATCCGAGTCGTCGTCGGCCTTTTTCAGGCGCTTCTCCTCCTTCCGGATCTGCTTCATCAGCTTCTTCTCCTTGTCCGTCAACACGACGGCTGGCCTAAGGTAGTCAGGTACGTGGCTCTTGAGCTCCCCTTGGTTCTTCTTCTCAACGATTTTCTGCTTCTTCTCCACGATGTCCAGCTTCTTTATGAGTTTTTTGCGGTTCCCCAAAATCAGCTGAATTTCCTCGAACTTCTCAAAGCCCATCATGTCGAACAACTCCCCTTGCAGCTCCTCGTTGGACTTTGTAGACTTTATCAGGTTTATCGCAGCGGACAGCAGATCTGCGTTGACGTGCTTGGACAGCCAGGTTAGACTCAGCTTCTCGTCCTCCTTGCTGTTCTCGGGCTTTTCCTCTTCGGGTCGACTCTTGAGGTTCTTGTGCTTCATGGAGAAGTTCTGCGCGACGGACGCGGCAGCTCCTAGAGCAGGAGGAGACATGTCGGCGAGAAGGGAGAAGTCTTTTTCGTACGACTGTGGCACATGGATGTCCATGGGAATACGGAAACTCTTCCTGTTTGATCCTTCTTCTACTTGTTGGTCGTTCTCGCTCAGCTTTTGTCTCACGTTTTCTCCTAGCATCGGACTCAATCCGAATACAACCTGAAATTCCAGTCCTGTAAAGGTATTCAATGCCGCAGAAACTACTTACGGCGCAGATTTTATTGACTTGCTGGTTCGTAAATGACCCAAAGAGCTTCCTCATCTCGCTGGTGTGCTTCAGCATAGGGATCTTCTGGTCCAGGAAAAGCTTCAGCAGGAACACACTCGACTCATCGACAACCTCCACTGACTCTTCAGCACTGAACAAATCCTTAGCCAGACCCCACAGCTGTTGCAGTTTCGTCTCGACTTCAGCCCATTCTCCGGGCTTGCAATCATTTTTTATCACAGACTTCAGGTTTTTCCACGAAATGTCTCTGAAAAATTAACGAGTGTGAAAAAATTTGTTTAGAGAATCGCAAATTGACAGCTCACTTTTTGGTATCTCGGACTCGAGCCAGCTTAGCCTTCCTCTTCTCATCACCCCTGAACGACAAGTCTCGGTCGGTCTCCAGATCGGTGTACTGCCGCATGCTCCTGGTGATTCGTGGCCGGAAAGAACTCATTTTCGTCGATTTTTCCGAGCAGTACGGCGCTTTCCTCGACTCTCTAACAATTTCCCTATACTCTGGGTCTCCCTAGAGACCTGTGTTTACTTTTAATCAACGACTTTTAAATACTAATTGCAGAAATTGCGAAATACTTTTGCGGACTCGCACTAAATTATCTCGGCAGCTGTGTCGTCACGAAGCAACAGCTGATTTTTGTTTACATTCTCAAAAGTCACAATTTTTCAAACGTTCGTCGGACGATCCATAGTTTTTAATTGATTTCTTCGACTTTAGAGGATTCAATTCAAGATGAACGATCCAAATCGCCGAATAGACATTGATAAGAGCTCGGTAAGTTGAAAACTGTCCGAAATATCCGCAACTAAGGTACTATAATTGCTTATTCTGCAGCTCATGAGTTTGAAAGCGGAGCTCTTGAGGAAACAAGAGGAGGTCCAGCGAGCCAAATCCACTACAATCATGCCGGAATACGTTGCGAAGCGGGAAAAAGAACCCAAATCGCAGGAAAGTAAAGTGAAACAGCCAAAATCGTCGCACGAAGAGCTGGAAGACTCGAGTCAGATGGCTCGTTCGAAGCGGATACTGGAGGCTAAAGCGAAGTACTACGAGAAAATGATGAAATCAGGAGGCTCTCTGAACAGCGACGAAAGCTCGCTGGTGATGTTCAACCAGAAACACCAGGACAGCCGCCGTTTTTCGAGCGATTCGTCCGAGGACTCACTGGACGAAAGTGCCTATCCGGAGGAAGACTGGGTCGAATACACCGACTGCCTTGGACGAACCCGAAAATGCCTCAAGAAGGATCTGCACAATTTCCAGAAGCGGGATGAAGAGTTGTCTAAAGTGGTAGAAGCAAGAAACAGGGAGCAGAGTGAGATCGCAGGACACAGCTCCAGCAGAGCGAAGACTCCGGAAGTTGAGATGACAGAGGAGGAGAAAAGGGTTGAAAAGATTCTACAGATTCCAGATGATGTTGGAGAGCGTTTTCGGGAGCAGAGAGAGCAGTGGGACGAGCAGCAGGACAAAAACTTGCAGAAAGACTTTGTTCACTACCAAGATGTTCTTTTTGATGGTGAGTTTAAATTTAGTGTTAAAAAATTTCATCGAAACAATTTAAATTTTTCGCTTCAAATTACTAGGAGTTTCGGGCTTATTGAAAAACCTTTAAAAATCTTAACCCGAAAGTGAAAATGACGGTAAAAATCCCCCCCTCCCACTCTGTCACGGTTTGCCTTTTTAACAGTACTTTAATTTGTACCGGCTGTCACGGAGCAGCCAACTCCCCCTCTCCCCCCCCCCCCCCTCCTTAGGACCGTGACGTTATTTGTGAACAGGCCCTTGAAGGAAGTATGAAATCTTCTTGGCTCCTCAAAAGATACAAAAATATATAAAAAGCAAAATCGGAGATTAAGCTGAAGGGTGTATTTTCAAAGATTTCGAGAGACCATACTTTGAGGGCCCCTAGCTCCGTCCCTGTACATAATGGAGGATATATGTGGTACCATGATTTACTAGATTTGGTACAGAGTATACCACACTAAAATTTTAGCTCAATCAAATGTAATATAAGGAGTTTTCATACAAACGTAAAATACCCCCCATTCTACTCCAGAGGGGATGGGGGTCTAAAATTGTTAGCCTGCACTCCTACAGACCATGCCCTACATGATGCAAAAAACTGCAGCTCTCTAGCTCTTCTGGTTCTCGAGCTATAAAATTTTGGACAGACAGACAGACGGCAAAGCGGCCACAATAGTGCATTTTTTGCAAAATGCTGAAAATGCACTAAAAATTTAAAGCCTTGATGAAATGACAGTTTGAAAACAAATTGAGCTACTCAGCTTATTTTAAGAGTCAGAAACTAAAATTTAGATTGATGTGCATAGCTTGTCTGAAGTCTCATCGAGATACGGCATATGGTGAGAGAGTAAGCGAGTACTTACGTGCGGTTGTTGAAAAACAGAGTAGCTTTCATAGTTTTATTAGACTTCGTGATATCTCACATATTCAAAGTTTAAAACTTTTATTATTTTGCTTTCGTTAATGCTGGGAATCATGTCATGTCATCTTAAATGTTCCTTATAACATATGTTTGTGTAGTCTAGGATACATAATTAGAATAGTAATCATCATACATATCGTATTACTTTATTGTACAAGCTACGTGTCATTGACCTGCTTTGCAGACTCTAATATCGGGAAAATATACCTACCAATTTAATTTCCATAATGGCTACTTAGATCATTCTAGGGGTTCGTAGTACACCTTCTTCTATGATTCGATAATTTATTATGATTCTTCATAAAATGCTAATACTTTTTGGATTAGATTCTTACGTCGACCAGCTTTTTATAGACATCACCGGGAGGGGCTAGGCTGGTCACAGTTAGTTGATGGATATTAGGATACATACGGTATGGTTCTAGAACTAGTAACTACAACTAATCTTTGACTTTTCTTGAATTATCAGCTAATTCGTACGTAATGAAAAACAAGGGAAATCAACAATTCAACAACAATTTCGAAAGTAGCTCTGAAATATTTACATCTAAAGTTCTTCGAGTTTCGCGACTAAACCAATTAAAATATACAATTTTGTGAAACTCAAAATATACACATCTCCAATGTCACCTACTCGCATAATACTTTAACGCAATCACCTAGTCACTCTTGAGAGCCCCTCGCGGTCCCTCCGGTCCACAATCACCCGTGATTGCTTGAATGAAATAATTGTACGTAATCAGAATCGAAAGGAAGCCAGAAAAGAATGTTAGGAAAACTCGCCCATGTTTCGCGGAAGAAGCCGTTCAATGCAAATGTCTGGGTTGCTGATTTTCTACCCGCTGGTAAAAAGTTCGGCAGCCCCGAGAGTGGCCCGAAAACTTTCCACCAAAGAGTTCGCTGTGTGTGCGTACTGGGTGTGCTGCATGAGAAAGTTACGTAGAAAAGAATCGAAGCTAGGCCGGAATTCAGAACATTTAATTAATCCGCAAGAAGCTGGCGAGGGAGAGCATTAGGAGGGTGGCTGGTAGGGAGTTGCTTGTGATTAGTGTTGAGCAGGTTGCCGAACTGGCATTTGCGGCCGCCGCCGGACTTGAAGTGGTTGCGTTCACCGTCTCCGTGGTCGGCTTCAGCGTGATCATGTAGTTCTTATTGCTCTTCTGCGTCTCCTCCGACGACTTGCTCGATGTCAGCTGCTTCTTTCGTTGCTCCGTCGGGTACGTCATCTCTCCCATGCCTGAGGACTCCTCGAGATCCTCGTCGTCCGTTGGAGGAGGTGTCTTGACGTGCTGCACCTCGGGTTTCCGCTTCTGCTTCTGCTTGTCACGAATCGCTTTGGCCTTCTGGCTGTTGCACAGCTCGTCCTTGCAGTAGCAGTAGATGACGTCGTTGGCAGTCGCACAGTCGTCCAGGGGGTGGTCGGCGCAAGTTCGCATGACGTCGGAACCTGCAATAGGAGGAATAGGTGGTTAATGAGGGGTTTTCACACAAGTGTGTAGATCCTAGGGATTATAGACTAGAGAGTGATTTCTGTAACTTCAAGATCCACTTATTAAAATCTTCTTAAAAAGGCTCTAAACATTTTCATATTCTGATCTCTGAGTCAAGACTCATCAAACTTTCTAAAATGATCCTTTAAATATTCCCTCAACTCTTTTAGTCTCTAAAAATTTTGTTTCTATCAAAACATGTATTTCTGAGGTCTTGAAGAGGCTGTCAAGTTTCTCAGAAGTCAAACCTCCAAAAGTTAGTTTCGTTCCCTCTCTAGTCTCTAAATCCTTTTGGTGCAGGCCTGACGTGCCGAGAACGCAAGTTTCGTGCCGCAATGCAATCAAAATCAAATGCAATAGTTCGCTTAAGCTTCCTGAGCCGCTTTGGAAAACTTTTGATGCTATTCAATTTGTTCCGTTCTCTTCTTGCAACTCCTAATGCCGCGTCTCGTAGTTCGCAATGTCAATTCAATTCCTGATCCCTGAATGCATGCATGCGAATCAGTAAACATTTAAAAAGACGTGCATGCTCGAGACACACATTCAAATAGCAAGCTGCAACTTTATAGAGCGTGTAAAATCTAAATTGAGTTCGAGCTTTGGGGTGTTTATTGATTATCTCCAAGTTGAACGTGCCGCCGCGCTTTCTTCGGCAGCAGACGAGTTTCTGGGTTAAAAGCATGTCAAAGTTTACGATAGCGCTATCCAAAAGTTCACGGTGCATCGATGGAGCCGCTGGAGCGCGAAAACAGGCGTTCAAAATCAGCTGCCAGGTCGCGCATGATTGAGCCCGATTCGTTCACTTTAACAGGTGATTTCTGTTCAAAGTTTCTGATGTGGAAAAGGTTCACAAAGACATGAGCGAGGGGGAGTGGAGTGACCCCACTGGCTGATCTCCACTTGCAGTGGAATCGGAAGGTCGGTGGGAGATCTAACTGCCGATAAGACAGAATTGAACGACGGTAGGTAGAGAAAAGGAATCTAAATTGCACTTTTTCTCCCCTCAGAAGCAATTTGTAACGAATAGGGCGTTGATGAGGCAATCTCTAAGGCATCCGAGTTAATTGGCCGGGCAGTGAAGAACAAAAAGTTTGTAATTGGATTGATTTTCCCCGTTATCTGAGCTCCGAAGCTCTAAACTTTTTCAATTGATGAAAAAATATGCTCCGCAGCACAGTCATTTCTCTCGGGATGACAGCAACGTGTGGGTATAGCAGCCCTCGCGCTTCATCTTCATTAGAGCTGCAGGTGATTTCATCGCCTTTCGAGACGCGTATCGTTATTTGAAGAAATGACGTCAATCAGGCGCAATCTCAAACATAAACACAGCCAATCGAGTGCATTAGAAGCGAGTTAATTAAAACTGATAGTATTGGGTCACCTATCAAGTAGCAGACTTGATGACTTTTCCCGCTTTGCCATCATTTATGTAGCACTCACAGAATCCAAATAATTAAATTGCAGAAACTTTCGAGACGAAGTTTTGCTTCCCTAATCAAATTGAAAAGTTCTCCCTGTGACTGCGAATTCACGCAAAACTGATGATTATGCTAATATGGTTTTCATCTCAGGGGTGGATTTTCTTGAACTTTTCTCTCCTGGACAATTTTCTGGCTCCAACCCTGGCAACCTTTACTTCACGCCATCTTAACTCTTCCTCGCATATTGATTTAGATAAGTCAAACAATGACGTGCACCGTAGTGGAAAAGTGATATAAGACTGATAGCAATTAAGAAGAAAACACAGACAGGGCTCTCTTTCATGAGGGAGAAAGACAAGAAAGTTTGAAGCTGTGCCGGATGATTAATTCACGCAAGTTAGGCAAGAACAAGTTTGAATCCTTTAATGTTTTGCGTTTCAAAGTTTATTAAGAGATCGTGATGATGACACAAAACTCACAAGAACACATGCATAAAACTACAAAAGAGGATGGTGAGAGCACCAAGAACTTTGCATGTCTTTTGCATATTCCATGAGATGCAGAAGAAGCAGCAGAAATTAGAGACGAGTGATGATACCAAGTACTCTTGATTTTAATTAAAAACAACCCTCGAGTGAAATATTTGAGAGCTCGAGTATGTTTGCTAGAAGAAGAATGTCTTATTTAGCAGAGTTGAAATGCTAAGTTTCGTTCCGGTTGAAGGACTTCCAAGAACCGAGAATTAAAGTTTGAGTCCCCACATGCACTGACGCCTTTCATAAAGTAGCTCGGAGAAAGCCAAAGTAGGTTAACAGCTCTGAAGCACTCCCCTCAGGAGTCCAATAGGTTTGTACCTGAGCAAACTCACAACTCACCATCGATTTGGGTCAGGCAACTTGTGAAGCCGCTAGGACACTCCACAGCGAACTGCTCAATATTATCGTTTCGTTCGAACGCCTCGCATTTGGGGGATATTTTAGATGCGTTTTGGGTCCCAGTGTCCCTCTTGCTCGTGTGGTGACTGCTCTTAGGTCGGTCCTTGAACGGCTCCTCTGCATCCCGGCCACACACATAACACCGGTGTGCAAGCGTCAACGACATCGCTGCAAAGAAAAAAAAGATACTTGTTACGTGGCGTTTTAATTAAACATCTGCGACAACGGGGGCGATCTGCTGTCCAGCCATATCTGGTTGAGAATTACAATTAATAATTTAATAACGCTGAGGACGGATTATCGGCGACACACAAAAGAACGAGCCGCAATTACTTTTCAGAGGTGGATCTGGCAAAAACAAGGGTGGTCTCGAACTTTTCACATTTCTACTATTTTAAGAGAACCTCGATATTTCAAAGAAAATAAAAGATCTAACTTCTGGGTCTAGCTGGACCCCCATTATTAAACAAAGATTTTATTCCACAAAACCAAAATCGTATTTTGGCTCATTTTCAAATTTTTAGTAACTTTTTAGTCCGTCGGTCTATCTGTTTGTGAAGTGTTTGTAAATTTAAGGCTGAATTGCTAAAAGAAATGGTGTGTCTTTTTTCGAAATGTTGCTTGTGATCTTATAGAGCAAATAAAGCAAAATGTAATTTCCAGAAAATGGGTTTCTCTCCTAAATTGTAGGTTTGGAGAGTGTCCATAAAAAGCCATTAAAAGGGAACTTTAAAATAATCTGGAGAGGTTTGGAAACGCCCAACTAAATTGTCTTCTGGCTCCACCGGTGCCTAAGTATGAAACGGATTAAGTCTAGTGGAGCTTTTCAAAACACATTTCCATTGTGGCGAGTCGCGTTATTTTGTCTGGCGCGTATTTCTCCTAATCTCCTATGAATAATATTTTTTGCACGACCAAACGACCCGGCAACAGCCCCATCTGCTGTGTGACTGCGGGAAGAAGAATGATTTCGATGGAACGTGGATTTTACAGAGAGGAGCTAAACACTTGGTGATCATTTATCATTCATTCGTGGCTCTGGCACTGCAGAAAGAAAAAAAAACAAAATCGCCACTCTGAGCTATTAATCTTGACGTTAATTATTCCCCTTGCATGATTTAAAGACGGAGCTTATATCTGAAAACTGGGTCCAGGACGCGTTTTTTCGAAGTAGCGAGCTCGTTCTCAATGACAATGACCTTTGTCGAGAAATCAGACAAAAAGAGAGGAAATAGAAGACGGCAGAAAGAAATCTGATACCACTCAAAGTTTAATTAACAGTTTTCCGACATCCAGTAGACATCAGAGAGACAGACTCGTCGGCAAGGAAGCAGAGTTGACACCGAAAACGGAATTATTTTATCGAATCATAAAACTTCAAAGAAAGATGTGCATGCATGTCGAGCTCTTCTCCTCATTCGGCAAACAAATGGTCCTGCTGGGAAAGTGGAATGGTGGACATGTTCGTTTTCCCATCACAGTGAAGAATTGAAGCTCGTAGCTTGCTCGTCGGATGAGGAGGGTGTCTGGTGCTGGTTTTTCTGCGAAAACGATTAGTATTTGTCATTTAGGGTAAATTTGTTTTGGTGGCTAATTTTCGGTTGTCATTTTTTGTGAATCATGATCGGACAATTTTTCCAAAAACTCAAATTCATTCAAATTGTTGTCCCAAAATGGCTCAAAACTCAACACGACAAACCGAAGTTCTCACCCTGAACGTGCATTTTTGCTCCCGAATTCGCGGTCAAGAGCTGCAATAAAACTTTTCATTTGCTACGTCAGCCGTGACTCACGTCTGGCTGAGTCAGCAGGAAAAAAAATTGGCAAAGGACGAGCAACCATGGTCCATAACCGGCACAATGTTGTCTGCATATTGTGCATTTCCCATCATTCATTCTTCTCTGTCTGAGCATCATAAATTAAGTCCCCTGCACGAGTTGTACGGGCGCAAGGTGGACCGACCATTGATTAGGCTGGTGCGTGCGGTGCTTGAGACAGGTTGGGAGTTGATGAGCGCAGGAAAATTGCAAAACGACAAAAAAATGGGAGAAAAAATTAATTCCGCCTGAGCGGGAGACGACGACAGCACATGTGGCGGAGGAAGGTTTCGAATTTTCTGCCACATTGCATTCCAAAGAGAATCGCAAATGGCGTCACGCTCCATTGCTGTACATTTTTATGGAATCCGGGAAAAATATTCTGGTCATTAGCCTGCGTTATGAGTCACTCTAACAACGTCCTTTCTCGATGTACATCATAAAATGTCTCCCAGTCCCCGATAATAACCACGTGGTTGCCATTACGGGGCTCCAAGATTACACAACTCTCGTTTGGGTGCAAATGAGTTATGAAGTAGTACATGCAGAGCATTTCGGCATGCCCTTCCCATCTCGCGATGCAAAAATGTAGATCAGCGCGTTCATGTACGAATTTTTATTATCTCCATAACATTCTTTATTACTTTATTACGTCGAGTCGAGTATTCGAGTGTGCCGTGACTTGCTGTGCAGATTTACACTTTTTATGGCAATTGTTTATGTTACAAAAAGTTCACTGCTTAATGATGATGGCGATTATTGTTACTGCTCCCAAGATTGGATTTCTGAATGACCATCTCGCTTGATAAGATGGGGATTTAAAGTTCACTTGGGTTAGACAAAACATGACTCAACTGGTTCGTCCAAAATAATCTGCGACCCAGCTGAGACGCTCCTACTCCGACCTCCTACCTCAAACAAACTTTATTAGCTCAATTAAGCTCTATTTAATGGGTTCCTGTTGAACCACGAAATATATGCCATTTGCTCAATTTACCATTAAACTTCCTCGTCCCGAGTTATATGTATATGCTCGACTCGGGCTGGGTCGGCGCAAAAGTTTAAACAAACAAATAAATGTCTAGCTTCGTCTGTGTCAGTCAGACAGTCCTAAACAAATTTGATCAGTCCGGCTCGTTTTCCTCGAAAATCGGTGCCTCGATAAGGTTATCGGGACGAGGCAGGCGCAGGAGTGAGGAATGAGGAATGAGAATCAAAAGAAGGAACTTTTTCGGATTAACGTCTGGCAGCATGAGTCGTAATAAAACGTCAGGAATTTAACACGTTTTGTGTGTAATTGAGTGGAGCAGCAACGTGCAAACTTTGATGCAAAACACGTCCATCAAAAGTGAAGGAGGAAGGAACAACCACATGTATGAGCTGCTCTGGGGATCGAATGCCGCATGGAAAAGAGGAATAACCTAAATTTTAAAATGGGAGTGACTTTGATTTAGAGGTCTGATTTTAGAGGATATTCAGAGTATAACATACAAAGGGCCGGCAGATCTGATATGGGCATTTTCAAAATGAGGTACTTACGTTTGGATTTGGATATTTTTGATTTTGCTGAATCTTGGCAAATTTGGCCAGTATTAAGTTGTTAGTTTTTCGAAACTCCTACATGGTCGACGTAGAGGTCACCTTGAAAATGCGTGACTTGCGAAAATTGGTCTTAACATTTTGAATTGTTTCTCTCAAACCACAAGTCCAAATTCAATTCAAAACCACATTTTTGATTGAAAGTGGCAGTACAAAATATTTTATCCAAAATATATCTTCATGCTCAAAATATATACGTATGATTTGAAAAATCTTACGTTTCTCTTTTGTCAGATATTCACACAACATTGTATGAATTTTGAGATAGGGTGAATGGCTTGTTTTTAAAAAGTTGATTGCCATGAAAATTTTTTCTCTCGGTTCCATTTAAGATATAATTTTGAATAACTCTTTGCATTGACTCTAACTACATATCTCTATGGTGGGTTCTCTGTCTTGGCATAGAAATGATGGACAGGTTCAAAACAAAGTCCACAAAGTTGCATCATTGAATGAGCTCGATGCCACTCAGCACGAAATCGGTTCCGAGGAAAGCTTTTTGCATCAGAACTGGCACAATCGCTTTGGATAGATTGGATGTCATAAAGCAGCGGTTGTGCATTAAATGAATTCCACAGATGTGCCAGTTGATGCCACCTGAAACCACAAATTGACAGCACAATGGGTCGGAGTCGCTTCCGTGTCCAGATAGCTCTAATTCCGCATCCAGTGAGCCCACCGTGGCTTATCTATCGATTTCCATTTCTCGACCAAATTTTCAATTACTGTATGCAAACGTTCATAGCTTCGTACTGATAAAAAACCCACTTTATCTGACTGTCAGTAGCCATACTGATCAATTTCAATTTTGTTCTTTTCAGAGGCCCGAGAGCACGGAGTAGGATACTATGGCTTCTCAGTGGACGAGGACGAACGCAGGAAGCAGCAAAAGGAGCTGCAAAATCTGCACAAGCAAACGATCGATGCTCAGAAGCAGAAGGAAGAGCTTCGGAACCGACGAGACCAGATAATAGCAGATCGAGTTAAAGCCGCCAAAGCTCGACAAAGAGCTCGAATGGGTCTTCCGCCAGAAGAAGAGGAACCGGAGAAGGAGGAAAAGCCGGACCTGGATGAGCTCAACAAGAAACTGCTCGAGGAAGAGCAAGCAAAGAAAAGAGAAAAGGAGGAAAAGAAGCGGGAGAAGGAGAGGAAAAAACACGTGAGACCGTGGGACATGGACAAGTCACAGAACAAGGGTGAAGAGTGGAGTCCTCGGGTTGAAAAGGAGCCCCTCTCGCAGGACCAGTGGAATGAAAAGCAGCGGGAGGATCGAAACTTTGAATTCGCGCCCCCTCAGGTGTTCGAGAAACCCAACAAATTCCCCATCCATCGTCCTCCAGAGGAACCCTTTTTTGAAGACCGCAAGGGACTCTTCTTCAGCTCCAAGAAGTCTGCTCCGGGCGGGTTCAAGCGGAAGAACTACGAGCCCGCTGCTGGGAGCAGCTCGTCGGATTTCACTCCCACTGCCATCAGAAACGAGCTGAGTGACGAGGAGGAACCGGTAAAAAAGTCTCGCAAGCCCCAACACCAAGGTGCTGCAATCCCGCCGCCGCCTTCCTGGGACTACTTCACGCCGGAAGATAAGAGGCGTCGGCAGCCCGAATCAATGAGCAAAGACCAGCTGGAGCAGTCGATCGAGGCCGGTCTGCGGTTTCTACGAGAGCAGTCTGATAAAGGCCTGCCCACAACCAAAAACAAGTGGGCCTCCAACGCCGACTATTAGCAATTTTGTTGAATAAAACTTGTTGAGGAAACGAGAGGAAACAGGTTTTTCCGTCTGGATTGTTCTATCAAAGGTAAGAAGTAATTGCAGTTCCCTCACACCCTTGATTAAGCTTTATTGGCCGTTTAGTGGATCTGATGCAGCGGAAGCTCAGCGCTCCATTTATCAAAGTCTCGGTTTTCATCATAAAAAGGCTAATCAACGCCACACATTAGGCCTACACTCTCGTGCATTTTCTCTCAGCTCTAATAATAGTTTCGTAAAATGAAATCAATGTCACTAAGAGCATGATGCAGCTAACTTTGCTCCAGTGCTAATTGAAAATGATCACTCAAGTGAAGTCGTTAACTTACTCAGCGACAAATGTTCCGGGGGTTATTCTACGGCCCACTTTGAGAGGAAAAAAATCAACAATCAAGAACGTCGCCTTCGCGTAGGCCGTAAAAATCTGGGAAGGCGAAGACAAGTAGGGACAAGAGATGCACGAAATTGACATCAGAAAACACTCGGTTTTGATTTGATTAGTACGGGTATTAACAGAGCGGAAAAATAAACAGTTGATGGGGTTACGTTACGACATGTTGACGACTCGCAAGTGTGCAATTGATTTATGAGAAGGAGGAAGAGGCGGTGAGCTTCAAATTAGCGGGGATCGTATCTTCTCGAAACGTGCCAGGAGGTTTATGTTTCAAAGGTGCTCTGGGAAACGTGACTGGAAATTTATTCTGAATATCTCGAGCATTTCGGTGCCAATCGGGCTGAGCTTTTATGATTTTCAATCAAAAACGAGATTTCACAGTTTAATTTTATACCCAAAATTGCTTCCTAATCTCTTGCTCTTGGCTGAGCTGATTGCAAAGTATTCACTCCTTTTCTTCTCTCAATAAAGCTTGATTAACTTCAAACTTTCGCGGAACTTTTCTTTGGGAGTGCAAAGCAGAAAAACTTTAACATTACTTTCAAAGTTCTTTTGTGAGCGTACAAGACTAATTTCAACCTTATTCACCAAAAAAGAAAACCGTCGGATTTGAACAGAACTTGAATCTACTTTAGTTTTTGCCTTAAGGTGCCCCCACACGTTCCTGAAATTTTTCTAGAAAATTAGAATATTGATCCTAGATTCGAGCCAAAATATTGATTACTATTGATTCGAGTTCAGCTCAGTCATTTTGACCTTCAGTGCTATCATTTGACCGCAAATATAATTTATATAACAGGAAAATTCCTACAACGTGTGGTGGCGCCTTTATTTTACAACACATACTCTTAATTTGCAAATGCCAGCAAAGAGACCCAAATCAGTCTCTTCCTGGACTTATCGCTTTTTATATTATCAGTGAAGCTGTAGATCTTTGCAATTACAGTAAATCACAGAACATAGTTTGACAACTTCTGGCCTCTAGGCGACCCTAGCACGCGTTGATTGAGTTTCTTTCGAGCCAACCCATTTGTCGAATATCTGTAAAATAACAATTTCATCACTTAACTGCGTTCCGAGCCCCTCCAGCGCTTTCGACACAATTAGATTCAACACTTTCATTGTTATGAGTGCCGTACACATGTTAGCTCCATTGCACCATAGATCTCCGTCCATCCACACCTAAGCGTTAATTTGGTATTTAGGGCCAAATGTTAATTTACACTAAAAGGGTGCCCAAATTGTTTAGCCTCAACACATTATGTGTAGATAAATGAAAATGAATGGAAGCAGCGATCGGCTAAATTTAATTATCTTCTATTATTTCGATTACTTTTGTCGGCTGCTCATGATTTACAGCGCGGCCATTGACTCAGCAAATGCATCGAACTCCTGTCAATGCCAAAGGTGGATGCGGTCCCAGGAAGCCACGAGCCATCCAATAGCCGTAACTTTTCGGAAACGACGTTTTTATTTCCTCCGACTAGACGAAAATAATAAGATCCTTCTCTTCATTAGTCTCGTTTACGATTATTGCGGGACATACCGAATTCGCAGTATTGTTTCCAATTTGCCAAAATTGCTGTTCACGCAGTGAAAATTATTTTTTATGAATTTCAATCATGCTTTCACAACGAAAATGGGGTTGCATGTTGTGCCCTCAGCGGAGGCTTATCAGGTGCAGATATCAAATTTATCTCACAAGAAGAAACTGAAAAAAAACTACCACAGATCTCATCGTATCTCTGTTCCTGTAGCCACCTCGAGAGGAAAAAAGAGAAGCCAAACGTGGTTCGTGAAGGAGAAGGTAGGCAAACACAAAGAAAAATGAGGCAAATATTCATAAATTTGGGCTCGTAGCAAGAAAATTTATTACTTTTTTGTTTTGTCGAGTGCCCGACTTCTCAACTGAACCAGGAGTGGAACGGATAGTTGAGGGATATATTAAGGCCTATTCTACGGAGAGAGCACTTGAAAATTCGATTGCTGATTTGAAAAGGTGGGACGTTGCAGAACTGAGTGGACTTCAAGAACTACTTCCAAACCCATATCATAAAGCTGAAGTAAAAAATTGCAGTTTTTATGCAGAGGCCAAATCTAGATTTTCATTCGATATATTGATTTTAATTTTAGTATTTCGATTTTTACGCTGTCCAATTTTGTTGAATTCATCGAAAATTTAATTAAAAAATCATCTTTTAACTTAATGAGCGTTACACGTTGGGGTTTTGCTGGGGTATTTAAATACAAAAAGGCGTTTAAGGAGTTAGAGATTTATTTTTTTACAATGAAGTATATTGGCTGGAAATTCTTTTTTAGTTCTCTCAACCTTTTTCAAGTTCCTCAAATTATTTTAGAGTTTCAGGTATTTTTGTGACTTGAAAATATGACCTTACAAAAAATATGAATGTGATCGATGACTACGGAATCTTTAGGCTAGTCGACTCCAGCTGGCAATTGCACCACATGACTCGTTACTTCTCTGAGCATTTTACAATATCCCCCGTGAACCCCAAAACTCTTTCTATGGTGAGCTGATGTTTTATAATGTGTTCAGCCAAACAAGCATAATAATCACACAAAAGAATTGTTATATGAGCGCTCAAGTAGCGAGTTCCAAGGAGGAAGATACATTTTTGGACGCTAGAACGAATTTAAAATGAAATATTTGGACATTTATTGGTTTTCCAACATTATTTCATTATTATTATTTTTTGACCCAATAAATTATTTATCATTCTTCATGTCCCGACTCCCAACCCGGTCCCAAGACTCTTGGCCTCTCTCTTTTCCAGCGCGCTCATGAATTATTTACTTTGACACTCTGACATCGACTTGCTTGGAACGCCTCCATGCAATTGACTCCATGTGGTAGCACATTAGGTGTCGTTCACCCAGCATGACTTACCATATTTGAGATAAATATTTTGTCTCCGCTCTGAACTTTTTACGCCACACCGCACCGCCACCACACCGCTCTAATTGAGCTGCAGGAGCCGACGACAAAGTGACGATGCAGCTATAACTGATTGATTAATGGGTAAATATCGCATGACAAATCGGTTCCTGTCCCGATGCGCTTTTATGTTTGGCCACAGAGTTATCACATCTGCATCCATCGAATCCATTGTCATTTGTCGCATATCAGGTTTGCGCATCATATGCAGCTTCTCCCTTTCGGCAGAACGAGATTGCTCCTAATGGGGCAGACTGACACCGTCACGAAGGCAATTTCGGTAGATGATTGGATTTCCACCTCTGGGACCGATTGCACTCCTTGTTTGTCCTTCAACAGAGCAAAATATAATCGACTTTTGTGCTACCTTTGAATTTTCATTTTCACCTTGTGCAGAATTGCACAACCTCGTTCTAGAAAATAAAGCGTGGGAGAGGCAAAACTCCACAATTGTAGTAAATTTCAAATATATTCAGCACCCGGACTTTGATTAATAGCTCCGTTTTTCATTCAATTGTAGCCCAGCTTTGGATTCGTCGAGTTCCAGAAAAGCGAGATTAAAAAGGATGAAACAGACATTTTTCTCCCTTCTCTGGATCCGCTTCTGTTCTGGTCAACTTTAATCTATTAAATTTCGTAGGTCCATAGAACTGATATCGTTCTTCATCATCCAACTAATAAATCAACTGAAAACATGATCCCAAATCTGTCTCTCTCAATCTGAGTCTCAACCTCTGCTCACTCTTTCACCATATCGGGACGCATTTATGATTTTAAGATGGATATAGAACGTAACCTGAACATCTCATGCATATGACTAATGAAGGTCTTCTCTCGTTTATCCCTTTAACATATAGATGTTCCTTCTCAGTGCTAAAGTTTGTTGGGGCAGAATTATAAATTTATACGATTTGTGGGTTTGTGGACTGCACAAGGTTCCCAGCGGTGCGGAAAGTCGTAAAGAAGCAATTTCTAGGGTGCAAATGTAGATATCAATTTTGAGGCTTTTGCTCTCTGTCGTTAATTAATTTCTGTCACTTTGAAACTACAAATTGTTTTGTTAACCTCTGTTGCATTGGAGCCTCCCACATCAAGCGCCGCCAATTCAGTTTAGCGAAGGAGAGTGCATTGCTCTCCACGGGAGAGCGGTTTTGCAATTCAACTGAACGAGCAAGTCATGGGGTTCGTTAATATCAATAACCTTTTCATCAAATTGAATGGTTCGGCTTTTTTCAAAACTTGCATTCAATTAAAAAAAAACTTCAAATAAAAAAGGTTTTGAACTACTTTCTCAATAACATTCTTGAATGAATTAATAGGATTGGCTTTTTGAAACAAAAGTGGTAATACAACCAAACAGTCGCGGCCCAAAGGTTTGGATTTGTAGCTTCTAAATCTAGGCCTGTCGAGGAAAGGAAGGTAGGGGATTCTAAATTCTCAAACGAAAAGTAAATTGGTAAAATAATCAGTAAAGGCAAAGACTTAAAAAATCGTGTTAAAAAGCGGCATAATTGGGTTCAAGATCATATTAATACTAATACAAGCTGTTAGGGTAAAGGATATCCGATACATATAAGTTTAAAAGCGCCTCCTATTTTAAGCATTTCACTCCAGTTTCTGCATGCACACGAAAGCAGAAGCAGTGGATTTCCAGCATGCACGGTAGCAGTGCTACCTTGCAATTTATAGCTCAGTACTGACTTAATTAAAACCGCACAAGTTTGAACTGGATGTTTGAAAATTGGAGTACGAGTGAGGCACTGCTAAAACTACGGGGCTAAAATTAAAATAACACGCGCTTGATTGAGTTTCAGTTGATTTTATGCACGCACAATTTTCACGGCATTACACTCTCTCGTTCGCTACGGTGCCCTATTTTGTTGCACTCCACACATTCCGCATATCGAATTTTGTAATCAAATTATATGTTCCGACGACGAAATGCAGCAGTATTGTTTATGCACATACTCATCAACTTTTTTGGGAGCGAGGCGAGCAAATAAAATTCAATGCAATGAAGCAGGCCTTTAACGGAACGGAGAGCAGAGCTGTAAGAAGATAATGAATGAAGAAAATTCTGAATATTCTCGTAAATGTTTTGTTTGAAACACATCATTTAATTTAATTAGGCTCGCGCTCGTTCGGCCAGGGCAATAAAAGACTAATTTAAGTTGCATTCTTTGTTTGATGCAGGTCGGGTTTTGATCTCTTAGGAGCAGGGTAAATTAGAAGCAAGACCAGTGCGCTTTTAATTTATTCTGGATCAAACTTCAATGACTCATTCTGGACGGTGAGTTGGAGGAACTCGTAAGAAGTCTGATAAATTCTTAATATACATTTACAATGATCTCTTCCGCTTTTGGCTTTCCAGGTTTCATATTCCTTCTTGTGCTTCCCGACTTCTATGATTCATTTTGCTGTTAGACATGAAATCGCATCCGCTCTTTTTGTTTTCGATCTTTTTTGTGGAAAAATTCTGTCTTAAAGTCTTCGTGAGAGAAGGCCTGCTTTTACGAAGGACTTTCATAAAACTCATTACGGGCTCAGTGGCCAGATGTAAAGGGCCATATTGAATTTTAATAAAAATCAGGACTGTTTTGAGCCAGACATTTCTCAACATACATATGGAAGTGAGTAAGAGAGCTGGTTGGGCTCTGATTTTTGTATCCTTATAGATGTAATTTTTTCCGTGTTAAGAGATAAGAGATGTTAAATTCAGATTTCATTTGTCGGTGAATAAACTAAACTGAACTATTTAGTTACCGAAATTTGGATACTGACATTTTTGCCCTGAATCTTTTCTGTTCCTGAACCCCCAAAGTCACTGGAAAAATCAATATCTTCTGAATTTTGGGACGAAAGCTGGGTTTTAGGACCCTTCAGGTGTCTTTTTTTTGGGTTTAGGCAATGAAACACAGACAAGTAATAAATCAGTAATTTTACAGAAAAATAAATCAAGCCGAGCTGAATCAACTTTAAAACAGCCAAGGATACCAACTTTTACGGCTTAGTAGTTTCTTTAAGGTTGGAAGAAATAATACTAAAACTGAAAGTTTATGCGACTTCCGAACATATAAAAGTATCCTTAGCTAACTAGCTATTAGATTGACGTACAAACATTCCTTGTAGGCCCGTCCCTCATTAATTGTTGGGTATCGGTCCCACTTGTTAAACGGAATGAGCTACGTTAACAGCGTTACAACATCCATTCGCTACCTGGCCCGTCAGTAATCCATACACTTTGCTCGAGATGCTTCGTTCGATGGTGAAGAGCTTAATAACTCAGAATGCGATTTTCTCAATCGTCGAAGTCGTCATCAAAGAATCCACAACTCATTCCGTTTGTGTGCTTCAAAGTCCCGGATTTGAATGGGACTTTGCTCCCCGAGGGATTCCCAACATGGTGACTGATTGCACAGTTCTGAGGGGGGAATTCGTAGCCAAGCTGCTGACGGAAATCGATCTTGGATGTGCAGTAAGACTTTCTTTTTTCATAACGTCACCTTTAATCACCCCTTTTAAGCTGTTTTTGGCTTCTGAGACTTGTGCCCTTATCTTCCTTGAAGCCTTTTTTGACGTCCACGACTTTGCTTCTCATCGAGCAGAAATCAAAAAGCTCGTCGCTGTCCTAGAGTCTGTCGATTCGGTGCTTTCTCTGATCCAAAACGACGTGCTGAATCAAGACATCCCTCATTCACTGCTTTTGGTTCCTCAAAGTGAGTCGATCGACCTTTGGTCAATATCGGAGACCGTTTTTGAGAACCACAACGACCTCATGCCTCCTCACAACAAGTTTTTGTTTGAAACATGGCAGTTTGAAGAAGAAAAGGAGCTGACCCCTGTGATACGAGATTTAAAGAGTTCAAAGTTGCGCGTCGGGGGAGTAGACTACCCACCTTATTCGGCTGCTAAACTTTCAGACCTAGGAGATGCAAATGCGATTTCATCTGGATATACTGGAGCTCTCAACCTTTTCTTGGCCGGCACAGAGCTGACTCTGTGTCTCGAGTTTTGCCACAAGTTCAACTGTGTCGTCGAATTCTACCAAGGTAACTTGCTTTAACGCCACAAATACTTCAAAAATCTCTTGCTTTAGATGACGTCGAGCTCTGGGGAGAGGTGTTTGAGAACCACACAGCCACAGGACTCCTCAGGAGAATCCTAGATCGAGAGTCAGACATCGTGACTGGAGGCTACTATCGCTTGCGCAACATTTTCCAAATCTCTACCTTTTCCCAAGGCATCCAGAGCGCCTCCGTGATTATGCTGGTTCCCCGCCCCCAAAGAATCCCCTCCTACGAAATACCGTACTTGCCTTTTTCTCCTTTGCTCTGGGCCTGTCTAGTCTGCTGGTACGTGGCACAGACATTCGTCTTGTATCTTCTAGGAGCTGCTGTTTCAGCAATTCAGAGGAACCGAGGAAGATCTGGCACAGCGAGAAACAGAAGGGGTCTCTCTTACTCAGTTCTGACAACTTTTCGGGCGATGGTTTTCGAGGGCACCAGATTCAAGTGAGATCCGTCCAAATGATTTTCTCATATTCAGCTTGAGTTTTGCAGTCCTAAATTGGCCTCAGAAGTAATCGTGTTTGCTATTGTTCTCCTGGTCTCCATAATAGTCGCAAACAGCTACATGGGAGGACTGGCCAGCATCATGACGACCCCTCGATACGAGGGCATAATTGAGTCAGTTCAGTCTCTCCTGACGAGCAACTTACGATGGGGTGGGGTGGCTATAGACTGGATTTACGCCATCATGCAGTCCCAAAGCCCCATTTTGCAGCAATATGTGGCGGGTTTCGAGGTCCACAGCGTTGAGGAGTGTTCCCAGCTAGTAGATAATATTTCAATGGCAATCGTCGCCGAAAGCATGCAGCGAGGTAAAATCTTTCCCTCTTGAGTATCCCATATCTTGTTTTATCTTTTTAGGAAGCATCGCTCTGAATCCCCTCTTCAACGTCAATAACTCGGCAAAGTATATGGTGATGAAGGAGCCCCTCTACATGGAGCTCACTGTGTTTCCCTACAGAAAAACCTGGCCATTTCCCCACCTGATGAATCAGATCATCTTGTGGCACCAGTTTAGCGGCCTTGGAACTTTTTGGGAGTACAACTCCACAGTTCACTTGACTGACGACCGAATCCAGGAAAATTTGCTTCACCAAGTTTCTTTCGAGGCTGAAAATGCAGCTCTGACTTTAGATCATATATTTGGTGCACTATTTCTTCTCTTTGGAGGCTACACTCTGGCTTTTGTAGTGTTTTTGGCCGAAATAGCTCACTATAATTTTTTTTCGTCTGAAAAATTATAGGTAGATTATTCTCTCCTATCGGCAGACCTTCATCACTTAACGCTTGACGAAGGTGATGGAAGGCTCAATTAGCGAAAGGACTCCTCAGTGAATAGGCCAATAGTATGTAGTGCATTTGATTTTATACTCATAATACTGCACACATCACAACAATTGCATCCTTATTTCTGATTCTGATTGCTGGAAACATTATACAAGTTTTTAAGAATCTTTAAGCAAATTTTAACATGTTCTCTGTATACGGCGACGGCAACAAAATAAAGATTGTTTTCCATTATCTCCACTCTTTCATACGACAATACAAAAATACACACGTAAATACTTAAATTAAAGTGACTCATCTCCGTTTGTAACTTTTCTACTTGAAAGATATGACTGCGATACCTCAGCTTGTTTTGTAAACAATATACCTAGAAAAGCAATCAGACGATTTGATTGGGTCAGAGTTGATACTATTAACGTTTGCCTAAATTTATTCACTAATAGTACACTAGAGGCGAAGCCAAAAATTATGCCCCTTTTATTTTGATATTTGTACAGGTTTTACGAAGACAATTTTTTCATCATGAAAAATTTCTTGCCCAGACTATCTACCTCCTAGGACTGCCCCTGATTTCAACAGAATCGTTATCTCGTAGAACAAAGCCACCTGAACTATAAACAAAAATTCATGACTCACTTCAACCTTGACGCTCATTCATAAAAAGGTACTAATGTGTTCGGCACAGTAACAACACTGCCGCTCAATTATATGTATTTTATGGCAGTCGGAGTCCTTTTCGAGTTTCTTATAGATGTAACACACTTGTCATGCGCTGATTTCTTCATGTTCAGTCACTTACGCGCCGTTTATGAATGCTCACATAAATACTTCCATTAGTTTATTTCTGTTCTTCGCTTCTTTCATTTAATAAAGTAGTACATATTATGTTTGTTACAAGATTCCTATCTGCGGAAGTGTTCGATTTCTGGTGGTATTCTGTTGCGAGAAATGTGCACATATCATACCATTTTATGCTGTATAGCTTTCCAACTCTAGACTTCACCACATGTGACAGTCTGAGGACCATCCAATAGTTTTGCATTTTGCAAGTAAAAATAGCTATTTTATATCATGATTCTCAGGAAAACAATTTTTAGGCTTTTTATCTTTATGGACGCCGAGGAGCAGCACTTCTCGTACCAGTAATCTACTTCCAACAAGAGTGTTTCGCTTATCGTGAGTATACAAGCAGGTACAGCCATGCTCAGTCTTGAATGATTCATCAATGCATATAGAGACTATTTACTTCGACGAGTACCGACATATACAATTGGCCGCAGCGGAGTGGAGCCGCGTTAGTTTGAATAGTAACACCGAGCAAGCCAGTTCGATTCGACCCGTTCACACCTCGATTAATTTCTCAACCTAGTTTCAAGTGAAAACCAAAATGCAACAACCAGCAACTGTTATCATATCACGTAAGTTCTATTGCTATCCGAAGATACAACAGAATTTCTCCTTCGGGGTCGGGGATTCACAATTTTATTTTTTGACTGAGCTTATTGACTCAGAGATAGCGTTAACGTCATGAGCGATCTAGTTAGCAAAGAGAATTTAAGTACGGTGAATCATCTGATGAAACACTCCGACGCTCACACACAATCAAAACAAAACCCTGTTCACAGAGCAATCATGTAGTAAATAGTAACATACGTAGAAGTTGCGCAAGCCATAATATTCTAAGCAGGTAGTTAAATAATAGCAGAGACCACTTGTTATTCTTCTTACGATTTTGCCTTGGTCACGAGAGAGGTTCACGAGCAATTCATCTGAAAAATGGGTTCAATATGGAGAGTACTATAAATTCGGGTGGGAATGTGACTGAAAACATGGAAAACCACCAAAACTTTCCCAACAAAAAATGTTCCCCGAAGTCTAAGAAATCTTCTTTTCATCCTTCACTCCTGAGTTTGAGTCGGTTAACTTATTGTCATTTAAAGTCTATAACGCACAATGGTTTAAGCAAGAGACCACCCAGCCTATGGATAAGTGTACTTTGATATCAATTCACCCCTGAGTATATTGTGACGTCATTCGATTTGTTTACTTTACTTGTAGAGGCACCGGCTGTGGGGCCCAACAGTACCAGGATGACCTGTCCTCACTGTCACGCTTCGATTTCCACCAAAGTCACCCACGAAGCCACCACAAAAACCCACATAATGGCCCTGCTTCTGTGCTTATTCCTGTGCTGGCCTTGCGTGTGTGTGGTAAGTGTTGAGCTGCTACCCCTGACCCTTTGAGTGTTTCTCAATCCTGCTATTTCAGCCCTACTGCATGGACAGCTGCCAGAATGCGAATCACAAGTGCCCGAACTGCAACGCCTTCTTGGGCTCTTACGCCGGTTAGACTTAACACTTTGATGTTCCTTGGATCCGTTTGTAGCAGAGACCCAGCAAAAGCCTAATGTGTCCTTGAAGATAATTCTTCACCTTTATTTATGTCATGAAATAACAAATAAACTTAACTGCATTTAAAAAATTTCAGTTTCGTCTTCCAAGGTCTTAATGGAACGTCTTGGGAAAAACGCTTAAGACAATCAAGACGTGCTTAATCTCCCGTCCTCTGAATTATTTTTTGGCAGCAGTCGTAAAACATAACGAGCATGGATCGTTCTGATAAGTATGTAAACAGAAGGGATGTGCGGAAACAAAAGACTCTCGGGCATAAATACGAGACTCGATAGGTTGCGTAACATTTTCGGGAGACAATGGGACGCGTTCTTGACCCATTTCCGCATTACATCGCGCACTCACCAGAGCGGTAATTGAGCATAATTTATTTACATGCGTGCTTTCTCTTGGTTTATGCTACTTTCGCCCGCCGTGCCAATCGAAAGTGTCTCGCAGCCGAGTTGCCTGCCTCGTCGCATTACCGTAAGCCCGTGTGACATTAAATTATGCTCTTTTTGGAGATCCGCTGCATTATTTATGGCTCACCTAGTTTGGGTGGTTTAAGCTCATTTGCATCTCGTTTTGTCTGTCGGTCACACGACTTTTTTTTCGTAATCTAGAGTTATGAGGACTCGTTTGTTCTGAGACATTAATGACGCAAATGTAGATAACCACAATATTTTACGCTTTCTTGGCAGGTAGCTACACTTCAGATTAATTTTCTTATCAAATTTAAAATGTCTTTAAGCTTTTGGTTTCAATCAGTCTTGCTTAAAACAAAAAATACTTTAAGAAATAACGGCATTTTTCTGTCCAGAAACGATTAAAATACTTCAAAACAAACGATTCTTAAACTCAATTTCTTTCTAGCTTCTGGGAATCTATTGGCTCTTTTTTAGTGCATTTTCAGCATTTTGCAAAAAATGCACTATTGTTGCCGCTTTGCCGTCTTTCTGTCTGTCTGTCTGTCTGTCCGAAATTTTATAACTCGAGAACCAGAACAGCTAGAGAGCTGCGAACTTTTGCATCGTGTAGGGTATGGTCTGTAGGGGTGCAAGATAACAATCTTAGACCCCCACCTCTTCTTGGGGTGGAATGGGAGGTGTTTTACGTTTGTATGAAAACTCCTTATTTTACACCCGATTGAGCTGAAATTTTAGTATGTTGTAGTCTGTGCAAAATCTAATAAATCATGTTCTAGGAGCCCTCAAAGTTTGGTCTTCTCGAAATCTTTGAAAATGCACCCTTTAGCTTAATCTCCAATTATGCTTTTTATATTTTTTTAACAATTTTTGAACCATATTTCTAACTAAAATTTACAATCAGGAGTAAAATAGGAAATATCAATAGAAGGTCAGAAACTCTATCTCAATATCAGCAACAGAAAGACATGGCTTATGGGAAGTGTAGGGTCTTAATTAAGCCCCTCGTTGTCATTCGGAAGTTTCGAAATTTGCCAATTATGGGCTCATCTTGATTTGCTTGCGACATATAGGGGCTTCTCGAGTGGACTTAAGTCTGTTAAATATAGCCACAGACACCCTTGCATCATCACCTCTCGAACATCGGCTTATTGTTGGATAAACAGCCTGTGTTATTTCTACTGCCTTCAAGTATTATTACGATGTTTATGCTTCTGCGACTAATGAAAACATTGACGGCGATTCGTTCCACGCAGAGCCTTTGAATGTTCGCCGCCTCCGAAACACAAACCGCTGCTGCTGCTGTTTATTAATGACTTACAACTTATTAATTGGTGGCATATTCTTCTCCTGACCGCTGTAGAAAGGAACGAAGTTGGATTTTGAATGCAAACGTAATAAGGCAAGAAGAATGTGAACGAGTTTCGTCAGTCTCGTTTGAGTTTTTTGTGCCCCGAATTTCAACGACTTCGACTGCATAATTAATGAAACATAAATTTTTCCAACAGATGCACAGGCACAGGGCGACCCTCTGTGTCCGGCAAAGAGTAACTATCTACAAATAATTATTTGAGTTGAAGAGGAAAGACAAACGATGCAAGAGATTGACGGATCACCGCAAATTGGCGCAGTCATGAGGACACAAATGAGAAAATTTTAATTAAAACCGCTGCTGTAATTCAAAATTCATCCAATGAGGCAGTTTTCCTCTCTTGGTTGTAACAGACAGCTGAAGTTCTTTATAGTAAGAGAGAGCTTTTGTCTCTGTAATAAGTCCCCATTGAAATTCAGAAAATATTTTTTTAGAAAAATAAAACAGCTAAATTTGGAAACTTCACTTTTGATTCGATCTAAATTCTTAAAACATTTTCAATGATGCTCTTTGGCTCTCTCGGTGAAAACCATCAAAGAAACAATTCGGCCAAAATATCTAAACCCAGCTATGCCGATTTCAGCATGAATCCTTTGATCTCAACGTTTCGAGCTACAGTTGTTCTTTCCACAATCTCCACATCTATTCTCAGCAAATGAATAAAATACTTCGTGAGCTCTCAACTATGCTAGTCCGTAACTTAGCCCTAATGAGAATTACCCGTGCTCCTCCATCCGAGAAACGTTCTTCATTGCAGCTAATGTAGGTCAGGAACTCGTTACTGAGTCCATCTGAGCCAAGAAAATGTGTATTTTTTCAAGAGGAGAAAAGTTACTTGGGTAAATAAATCACTTTGAACTGTAGCGCTTTAATTAGATGAATAATTGTGCTTTCGGACGCTCCAATTTACGCGTACGCCCTGATTTCTTCTCCCGCACCTCATTATCAGCACGCCCTTTATGTTGTTATTGGCACTTCCTAGCTGTCTGCCGGTTTTTACTGCTCGTGGGTGTTTTGCATTAAAGTCAACATTTGCTCGTCCGGGTGAATCAATGTGTAATTAAAATGCAAAGTACACGAGCGAGGTGGCAAATGAAAACATTCTACCCGCGAGGAGAATGAATAAATTAATCTGAAATTACGCATGCAATCCAGTTGATTGAAAATTGGCTTTTCATTTCACAATTAATTTGCATATTATTGCACAAATCGTAATAATGAACAAGGCGACACAACGGAGATGCAATTTGTTGTCATGGTTTAATTGTTGGGTCTTCAATTACGACATTAAATAAATACTTTTGAGATTGGCAAACAATAACGAAGAGCATATATAGTTTGAGAATTTAGTATTTATGCCACTTATCATGCTACTCCAAAAACCTCATAATATATTTTGAGTTTTCAATAAGAAACTCTAAAAGCCTTACAGTGGTTCCAGGAAAGTCTATTGAAAACCCTCTCATTTATTGACGGACAGATAACTTTAAATAAGAAAAACCTTGACCAAGTTCCAGTGAAAGCTTATATGTAGTTGAGGCAAGAGTAGTCTGGTTGGTAATCGAAAATCTCAATTTAAGTGTTACAGAATTCTTAAAGGTCGTTAAGGGAAAACTTCCATGACACTGTAAAAGTATACAAAAACCTGCTTCCTAGTGAATCATAAATTTTGAAAACACAATGACCAATTTTGAAAAACTTGTTTACAAAAAATTTTAAAAGAAAAACGTATTCAATTTTGTTTTAACTTTGAACTCAAATGAGGTAAATAGTAAACATTTTGTAGCCTGACATTCATGAGGTGGGTGCAACTGCACCCGCTACACCGGCCTGCGGGCGCTTTTGTATGATAAAGTTCTAGGCTATTTCTTCAAAATACTTCAAATGTTTGATGCCATTTATCAAACTTCTCATTTGCGTGGGAACACTCTCCCAACTTCCGAGCCCAGATGAAAGTTTCTGATCACTCGACCAAATCTTCCGCTTGATTGGCCATAATTTATATGGATGTCTTGTACCTGCGAAGCGTAGCGCCGTCTACGTACCTCAATAAATAACACCACAACACCATCTTAATCGCCATTCAAATCATTAAATTTAATTATTATCTGCGTTGTGATTTATGGTAATTTCAGGTCATCCAGGCTCCAATTACTAATTTATCACCAAATTGAGCGCCAAGAAATGTAGGGAGAGCCTCCTCTTCTGTGCTGTAAGCTGTTGGCATAATTTGATAACCTCCCCGCTTTCTAGACCCAGAACATTATGCAATTCAATTAAGCTCGGGTCGTTGGTGCTTGTTATTACTGCTCTTTATTTGCATCTCAATCGAGGAAAATGAAAAATTATACAAACTACCGTCTTGATAGCGAGGGAGGGAGTTAAGGATGCAATTTAATGGTGCAGTTTGTAAATCCCCTTTTTCAGCCTCTGCAAGACACTTTACTCTTTTCGATTTAAAATACTTATATGCAAATAAACCAGAGACGTTTCTCAAGCACACATTTTTCACGAGTTCCTGATTCTCTACGATTCCACCTTGTAAATGATACATCTAGTTCAGAGTTACTTCACTGGTCATAACAGCAGGAGGAGAGAACTTGCGGTAAGTGGTGTAAAAATAATAACGATGTTGGTCGCCTTCTTCCTATCTCACTCAGCTCATTTTTCATCCAAGCCGCAACAATCGATCGATGGCTCGCAATAAATCTTGCTCTCGTGTCGGCTCTTGAACGCCACTTTGCCAGCTCATTTGAACGACGCGAGTCGAGGCACAAAACACACACATTTGAGATGAAGTTTTTGTGAGTCCTGCAGGCCATCAAACTGCGGGTTGACCGACCTCTGGAGCCCGAGACCGTGTGACGGTGTGTTTTTTCTCTGCAAACTTAATTCACGTTATTTTTTCATGGCTTCATTCATTTGCTAGTGTTAATTGCTCACCTGCACCTGATTACTTGCTGGGGCAATAACAGTCTCTGAGTCAAGTACTCAGCAAGGTATGAGGCAGTCAAGCCGGTAGAGCCAGGCTGAAACAGTGTCATTAAGAAATTCCGCTTGATTGAGATAAAGTGTGAGCATTAAGGCACTGGAGGTGCGCTTTTAATTCAGAAATTAGCTTTGTTCTTCTTATACCTCAGACTTTAAAACTAGTAGAAGTTTTGATACCTTTACATGATATGCATGAAGAAAGAGATCCCTCTTTTGTTCGCTTTGGAGTTCGGGCCACCAACCAATGTTTGACAATGAAACCGATCCCACTCAAAACAAACAAAACTTATTCAAATGAGAAAGAAAAGTGAGGACCAAATCCACTTTAACTTTATCAGGAATGCTTATTACTTATAGCAGACTTCTTCAGTCTCTGATCTCGCAACGTTCATGTTTCGCCATGTCTTTCTTATCTCCCGTTTTCCTATTTCTTTGTTTTTCCATCTTTTCTCTATTTATCTTCTTCTCCAATATTTTATGAAGCAACTCCGTCTCAGTTTTCCATAGCTGCTCATTTTACAATTTCCAAAATGGAATACAACCACGATATCGGAGATGCTAAAGGCAACATTTTAAATATGCATAAAATAATCCATTAGAGGAAATAAGTTTTCTGGAAGCCTGCAATCAATAATGCCAGGACTAGTTGCAACAAGGACCTGAAACATGGACTGGTCCAACTTCTGAGTGACATCTCAATTAGCAGAACCTGAAGCAAGCTACAATCAATTTCCAGATGACCGCAGACTTTAATAGCACAGTCACACCAGGTTGGTGTCAAACAGAGACCTGTCGACAATAAAATATGCGATTCTGCAGTCGAGCTCAAAGTTAATGGGGAGGAAACTGCAGTTAAATAGCAGTTTGGTCGAAAAGTAAATCTTTCAGAATTACAAGGTGTCGTTCGGAATACCCTGTGGCTACCTCAACGACGAAAATGGTTACAAATTGCACATTCTTGCGTTTACGGGCATGATTACAAGACTTGAGCGAGTGCCAGAGCTGGCAGAGAGCGAAATAAATCCGAATTTTAATTGAATATAAATTTGCATTTCGCGTTTGGCTCGTCGGGAGCTGCAACTGAAATATGGACGCGCAGGCAGATTATCGCAGTGGCAGGCAACAAATGAATCACCAGTTATGAGGCTGTCAGCCGCATGGCCTTGCTAATTGATGCTAGGGGGCTCTGTTTCTGCATATTTTGCTACATTCTTTCTCTTTTGTGGAAGTGAATTAAAATACCTCCTCTGCTATTGTTTTCTGCAATTGTCTGAGTTCTCTTTTTTGTTGAAAAAATGTATGAGGGTCAGTTCAATGGAAAAATTGACGGTCAAATACGAGCAGCTCGCCAAAACAAATAGACTCGTTAAAACAAACGTGAAAGTGCTTTCGCACAATTGCACATATTGATATTGTTTTAGTCTACTATTTTTTGGTGAAAAAAATTCATGCGTCAACGGCAGGTGCTGCGGCTTCAAGTGGTCCGTCGGTTTAACGACTTCAAAAAACCTTTATTGGGAAATAGTATGTTCTGCATCTTATATTCCGGGGCAATCTGTCTCTGACTGAAGGGTCACAAATGACGAAAGTATCTTCGGGACGGACATAATACTCTGCCTCCTTTATCTATCTATCTATCCATCTTATGCGTACATCTGATTTAAATAATGAAGACTTCAATATTCAAAAATTTTGATTCAATATTTTAAAATTTCGATATTTTTGCATATTTTTGACCAAAAAAGTCATTTGAGAGTCTATTTCAGACGCAAAATGGCTTCGGCGCTGTTAAATTTTTTATACTCTCAAATAACACATCTCAATTTCACCCATCCGATGACCTAACAAGCATAAGAAACGCATCTACTTCAGCCCACACTGCTCTCCTCAACTTCGTCAGAACTCGGTAATTAAATTAATCCCGAAGAACGGATTGAATGTCTCCATATACGTAAGTTCTCCGAAAGTAAACTCAACCAAATTCGACATATCACTCGCTCGTTACTTTTGTTGCGTGCCCAAGATACGAAAACTTTATTATTTCATTAATTCATGATTCAATTTGGTGATTTGATTTGTGAGCGAGGCGGATGGAAAGGCAGATTATCTCATTTTCACTCTGGTGTCACAAAACGAGGTTTTGGGCACTCGAGAGCAACTTGCCGAGTCACCGATGGACGGATAGCTTCTCTATTGATGCAATTAAGCAGCTTTCAGAATTTTGATTGAGTCACGCATCCCAGAATTCTTCCGACTCATCTCACTCCGACTTTCTCCAGAGCAGCTTTCGGCCCATAAATCTTGACCGTGAGCGAGCAAACGAGTGCCGTAACGTTTAACGAGTGTTCGGAGTGACATCAAAGTGCACGCCGTTGACGTTTCTTCAAGGTCGTAAAACTACACGCGACTACCAGAGGAGTGCAGGGCCGGAGTACTGTGTACTTCCTAATTTAAAAACGTTTAACCCTTCCGGGATACATCTCTGCCCGAAAACACGTGAGTATGCTGTCGCCACTCGGTCATCTGCTGCTACTTGGAGTGCATTAAATCGAATTACGAAGCCGTCAGTCCCCACCAACATCTTGATTACACACTCACTGATTAATGAAAGCCTCCCAGTTTTGTCAATCTTGATTATTTATTCATTTGCTGGTCGAACATTCGAACAATTCAATTTACACGCGGCATATTTAGCGCGCTCTTAGAATTGAGTGCAAATTCATGCCACGGGCAATTTATCATTCTTAAAATTTAAACTCCATTTATCTTGTTTCACAGTCTGTCATCAACTCATCAGCGACGGCGTGCCCAGGTAAGAAGTCCCGAACTGCGAGGTTTTCCCAAGACATTTGGACGCGGTCAAGCCGTGTTTCTGGTTGCCAAACACATTGTCGTTTTTTAGTTCCCAAATTAATAGTTGTACAATGTCATAACAATCTTGTCCACCGTAAATATCGAGGCCCAACACGCAAACAACACGAATCGAAATAATTTACGGCTTGGCATGATCACCATTCAGCATTTTGTGGACGCTCTTTTCTCATGCTTCTTCGCGTTTGTGACGCAGAAATCGGAATGACAGTCGGGAATTCTCAAATGAAATGAGCGCGAACAAGTGGTCGAATTAATCAAGACAGTGGGATATCACGGAAGTGTTGAGGGCAATTAGTAAGTCGTTTCGCAGTGTTGCCGAATTATGAGCAGTAACTTTAAAGTTGTCCGATAATTGGCTTCTGGGCATCATTAGTTAGTTGCGCTACTTTGACACTTCTGCTCCGCCAAGTCAAAGTGGACTGCAGCTTCCTGTGGAAACGTGCATATTTTTGAAAGGTTTCTTCCTGGCAAAACCAATCAACGATTTAGTACTTAGTTATTTGGTGAATAAAGTCAATTGAGTTTTTCCATCGTTCCGCCTAACTGACTGGTGTCTGTTGGTCTATTTGCGAAAGCTTTCTCGCATAAAATTGTCAAGGAAGTAAACAGAGGGTTTATTTCATTGAACGAAGTTTCCTTGGTAAGCTCTAAAATTCGGTTTTCGATAAAGTGCAAAATCTAGAAAATAAATGAACCATATTTGACCCTAATCTCTCAAAGAGATGAAGCTCAGGACCCAATTAATCATTTTAACATTGGGCTGCTGTTGAGTCTCAGAATTTAGAAAATTTACTCAAATTACCAAACAAGTTTCTTTCATATTTTTAAAAATATTGTTATCTTTTAGGTGCCTGCATTCGCTTTCTTTTGCTCCCAAAACTCAATAAAGCACCACTAAACGCGGAACTAAGCTGAATATGTGACATCTGCAGAAAAAACGGACTGTTCCGGGTTCGAGAGAATATCTCGAAGACCAATGACTGGCAAAAACCACGAACAAGCTCAACTTTTGGAAAGCACACATCAGATGCTGTCTCATTCGCGGTTCAATCTGACAGTCATCGTTTTTCTTTGGAACTCTGCCTCCTCTTAATTCTGCTTTCCTAATTTCGTTCACTGAATTGATGATTAGCAGAGAGTCAAACACAAACATTTGCTCTCCGAACGTCGAACATGCCCTAGAGACCGATCTAATTAGGCCACGACTTGCCCCGAGCGCGGAATCAGCAAAATTCTTGGAAAGTAAAAAATTTAATTACTCGGGTGAATTGCATTATAATTGTGACCTAATTATCCCCCGTTATTTGCAGCTCACAGGAATCAATGAGTCAACTCGTTCGGGGTAATTTGAACAAATTGAAATTATTTGTGAAATTTAATTTCGTGCACCGGTCGATTTCAACCTCGCACCTTGATTAACCCATTGTGCACATTTGGGGTTTTTTATTCAGCTCGATTTAATCGAATCTCGAGTGTCATCGGCCTCGATCTGCGTCACGGAGCGGAGGTAAATAACTGCGTTGAGGTAGAAGAGCTTGTTCAGGGTCGTGATGCCACCAATGACCCGTGACTTAGAAGTGAAAGGATACCAGTCAAGGGAAAAACCCCCGACATGTCCATGAATATGAAAATTCGTCTAGACAGAATCAACAGAGTGCTGAGTCATTTCTTCTATTTCTGGAATTTCCATCCGCTGTTTCGGCAAGTACACTCCATTTCTCTTTCGTCCGCTTCACCGATAAAACTTTTTGCCTCCTCACACTGCTTTTTCGCGCGCCAGAGGAGAATTATATGAATAATGGGAAATACGGCTCTCTCACATAATTGATGAGATTTAGCTTCTAGCCAATGTGCGCAGCAATTTTTCCGTTCTTCGGTACCCTTTCGGTCTTTAAGTTTGTATGGAAGGGAGTTGCTTGAAAGGAAATAGTTTGCGTAGCAAAAGATTGCTTGGGTGGACAAAGAAAGATGTCTTCTTTGAAGATGTCTTTTGACGAGTTTTCGCACGAATGAGATTCAGGAGTCATTCAAGGATCTAGAGACGACCTCATTTGGAAGAATTTTCAATTTGGCAGCTATGAGAATAATTTTTTAGTGGTGAGACTATTTACTTTCCATCCAAGTCACTTTAAGATTCCGAAAATGTATGATTTTAAATTTTAAGAAAAACTTGAAGGTTTGAAGCATTTAAAATATTTTTAATACAATGTAAAATCCTGCTTCCCTTCGAGACAATAAGGCAAAAGCCATTAGGATAAAATTATACTCCCTATCCGCCGACCTGGAGCGTGAAGTGAAGTGGTAAAAAGCATGAGTCTGCATTCAGGACACGATCGACACACAATTTAAAACTGTCCCTCTTTTGAGCCTAATAACGTGAGCACGTGGTAACGTTAGCGTCATTACTTGTATCCTCAATCCTCAAGTCGCTCGACAGAAATTCGAGGGCAACCGACTGTCACATGACGATATTTGTTTTCACTTCGTTGTCTGTACTCTCTGGAGACGAACAGACGTAATCTGGCAGATGTAGAACCTTGGCAAAAGCTCTAAGGATGGAAAATAATGACTGCAATTTGCAATATCCGGGCGCGTTCGAGCCAGAGTCAACACTGAGCTACAAATTGCTCCAATGTCTCAATGACTACCGTTTGGTTTCCTCCAACTGATCTCCTGTCTTCTTGTGTTAACAAGAGCAACTTAAAAGACGATGCTGGTACTTGTATCAATTTAATGCACTTTATGAGTAAACAGTTAAGTACTCGTGCACCAGCTAAGAGGCTTCATCCTTTCATGCCCCGTAAATGTTTTTTACAGACTGCTAAGGAGGAGGAAAAGTGTTCCATGCAATCTGTCAGACACCGTAAAGTTGTTGTCTGTCTGCAACTCAATTACCCATTCTGTGATTGGCTGTGCATTTTTTGTAGACTACGATTAAATTTTTTTCAGCTGAAATGTACAATAGAAAGAGAAATCCAACAAGTCCTAAACGTAAAAAAAAATTCTTCTGACCTTTGCAACTTTTCGAAATTTAAAAAAATTAACAACCTCGACTGCAAAACAACTATAAATTTTCCAATTTTCAATTTTAAAAGGTCTCCAACCAATGTACCTCTCCTATTATAATGGAACCCTATGGCGTGGTTAAAAGATAAATAACACGTTGAAGAGGAAAGAACCTACATAGAGATATAAACGGGGAGTTTTGTGAACACAAGCAGGAACGTGCAGCAAACACACTTGAGATTGCATTCATGGGCTAGCAAATATGCATTAACAGCTCTCCCGTTTGCTTTCATAAGGATTCTTTGGCTTCGGCACATTCCCTTCTCGCAACGCCGTTTTCACGAAATTTAATTTCAACAATTTATTCACTCTCGGTTAGCCGCAGTGGAGCCAAATAACATCTCTGTGTGTGCTTTGTGGATTAAATTAAATTGATAACGATCATCTTTTGGGTTTACGGTATAATTATCGTGGAACTAACTGACGTGGCTTGGAACTGGGAAGAGCGAGGGCACGCAGCGGCAGGTTGGACAATGAAGTTGATTGCAAATATGTATGCCTTCCACTTCTAAATGATGGAAATAAAATGAGAATATGATTATCATGGGCGCTGGAATGCGGAATAATATTTTTATGCACGTGAAAGTTAACAAAAACTTTATAAAAAGGGATTATTCGATGAGTGCTCTGCCCATTACTGGAAAAGTGGAACATGAACAAATTTTTGCAGTAAAAGAATATGGAAAAATCTAACCAAGGTATTTATCTCTTAGTTAGCCATTTACTTCCATCAAAGGCTGGCAAATGGAAAGTCGGTTAAGATAAAATGACAAATAAAAAGTAGGTATTGTTTCTTTCTAATTCTTATTGAATTTTTTGTTTATTTTTGGTGGAGAAACAAAGACTAGAAGGGAAACAAAAAGGGGACCTTTAGAGATTGACCACTGACCACTCTACTCTTTCGCGAGAAATCGGTAGTTTTATTAACATACCTTTCTATTTTTAATTACTGAAATCACTTTGGATTGGACGCCTTAATATCATATATTGAGGGCTTGTCAGATATGCACGACTTTGCATCAATGATTGTTAATGAGAATGTTGCCTTACAATATAAAGTCAAACGAATTGCTGACACTAATATTTACAATAGTAAATTTTAGTAGCAATATTTAATAAAATTTTCCGGTCCTCCTTTTATGATTTTTAACTGGCACACTTAAATTGATATTTGCAAACTTGAAACAACGTCCTAAATTCTAGCAAAAAATCTGCGTACTACCATATTATCATTAACAACTTATGAAGTTGTCGCTCTAAACCTTAAAAATTTTTTGATGAACGCCCCTTCGATGCTTGAATCAATTTGCCGCTCTTCAGCAAGAAAATGAACGGTTTCAATTATCACTTCTTTTTCCTGCCTCATCTCATCAGTCGCCAGACTTGAGGCGGGATCAGGTTTGCTTATGAACTGTCTTCTACGTGTTGTTCCCTCCGTTTCAGCCAATTCCGCGAAGATTGATTTTTAATGGATGATGGAAGCGAACACTTTAGTGTTTCTTTTGTGTCACTAAGTGACGCTAATAAAATGTTTCCATTGTGATGAAGTTCGATGAGGAGCCCTCAGGGGCAATGGTATTCACAAAACTTTCCCCAACAAATGGCTTTTGTAACGAGCTTCGAGTTTCGGCAATTAAAGGCGCCTGAATTTAAACTTCATGGGTGGTCGAAATCACACATTCTGAGGCCGTTCGGTTTCGCTGCATAAATAATGACGTGGAAATAACTTCCAAATGTTTGGTAATTATTGTAGCAACAACGGCATGAGAGTAATAAAAAGGTTGCATGCGCCCCGGACCCGACCGCATGCATGTTAAAAGCAATGTTCAAAACAAAAAAAGTCTGCAGAGTAAACAGCTTGCGGTCCCATTGTTGTAATTTTTCCGTACTCTCAGCCACAATTTACGACAAAGTTTGCCAGCCCCGTCGTGGATTGGAGAGCAGTCATTTTACAGACATTGAAATACGTTTTACATTAACAAGGGGGTTGCGGTGGGCTGCACTTGGTGCTTCACACTTTTTTAGAGGAAAAACTTTGCAACTCAAATATTCTGCTTCTGCCAAACATCTCTTTTATGCCTCTGTCCCACATTGGAAGCGAGGTGAAAATTTTTAATTGCGCCACATTTCACCCTTTGTGTTCCCTGAATGTAGGTCACGCCTATTTCTTCACGGAGAACGGTGGAGAAAAGTTTCAACGTGGATAAACATCATTAAAATCCCAAACTCATTGATTCTCAGATGTTCAAACACCGAGACAAAGACGATTCCCGATATTCATGCAAAGTTGGCACCAAACGCAGGATCCGAAATTGAATTTAGTATTATCGGAAATCGTTCAAGACAGCATGAAATTGCATGCAAAGCTTATTATTGCGCATTCTGTTCCGAGGAAGGAGGCTGGGAGGTGGAGACGGCGAACGAGCGAGTTAAATTCAAACAAGATTTATGGCCTCATGTTAGAGGATCATTTTTCAGTCCGCGAATTCATTTTTGCATACGTGCTTTCGTTTAGTCAGAGACGGTTCTAGAGATGGACTTTCAATATTCAAAAAACCATAAATAATGTCTTGTCTTTAAAAAGTAAAAATAATCTGTTCGGAGCTACTGAGACTAGAATTGACCTCCCGAGTGACGAAGCAGCGATGGCGTCAACCAGTTAAGGGAGATCAACTCCCTTATTTCACTCCCAAGGTGCGCAAAGAACTTTTCATTAAGAGTGAGTTTTGTGAGCGAGAGAGGCTCCTGAGTGATGAAAACACTTGCTTTAGATTAATTTTTTCACGACTGGAGGAAACTATCCACCTGAGGTGAATTTCAAAATAATGTTTTAATTTTCCAGAAGTAACTCGCAGTTTTCTTCTCCCATCTTACGCCCTATTGAAAACAACTACTTAAAAATAAATAAAAAGTATTCCGAATTTTCAAACAAAATTTTGGTTTTTTAAAATCAAGATAGTTATAAAATATTAAGTTTCTAAAAAGACTCAGTAGAAAATAAGGGGTATCACTCGACGGTACGCTCCTATTTGCATACATCAGTGACTCATTATGTCCCATGTGACGACGCACGCAACGCCTGTCTATCCCGTTTTCCCGCGAAACTGATATGTTCTCAGTATCTACTCCTACATCTGCCACATTGTTTACATACTTTCCGACACACAAGACCAGCATGGGCATCTTTCTCGAATTGCGATTGCCAAATTTCTGATCATCTTGAGTGAATGAGAAGCTTATCTTCTTTGTTTACGAATTCCGCGCATTCTTGTGGCAGCACTTGCCCATCATCTCGGATCCCCCTCAAACCGCTATGCCATTCACATGATTGATTCTACAATAGCACCCGACGAAGTCGTGTGGGACGTTTATTTGTACGAAAAGTACAAAACAACGGCGGATTCTTCAGCGATTGCTCAAAAATTAGATTAGAGACCGAAATGTGAGAAAAACAATTTATTTAATCGAGCAGAGCCGAAGCGAGCTGGCGGACCCGCCATCCGACAAGTCTCGATTCCCGAATCACCTCACTAGCATTGTTTATTGCTAATGCACCAAAATTTCGATTATTGAATTAGAGTCCGTTGACCCGGAATCGCATTTGTGCATGCGATACTAAATAAATTTGGAGGAAGCAGAGCAATTATTTTTATGCGCCAAAACTCATTAATTTTCAACATTTTGATACATAATAGATTCATCATCACATCTCTCGCTGCCCGTTCCACCCGAAATATGGCGTTTTTAAATTGAAACGGCACGGATACACGAGCGTCAAGAGGCTGGTGATGATGTCACACTATCAGAACCCGCTTTGACTCATCGTCATTACCAAAATCCGGTTGAAAACGAGAATTATCTCAGCTCTTCATAAATCTGTCGAAGCCTCGCAACTGCGCAAAAAAAAAACTCACGAGTCGAAACCGAAGGTGCGAAAATGGGGCCATTGCCTCCAGCGCTACTCCAGATCGGTAGCAAATTAGGCCAAATTTCTTTATTTGCCGCAATAAAGTAATACAATGCGGGATTCTTGAGAATGGGGGCGCCCAAGGGTTGTAAAATTCCTCGCTGGCTCGCTTTCTAGTCGAAATCACCTCGTAATTGCCGGTCACGCAATACATATTTATAATCATGGGGCAATAAAAGTTCAACAGAAAAAATTAAAAGACTGAAAAGAAGTCAAACATCAGAATATGATAATGGTCATAATTATGTTGTTGATGGTTCTTTTAACTGACCATCGATAACGTTTTGTAGTGATGAGAACCGTGGCAGTGGAATGAGGGAAAGAATATAGGGGGGCCCAAATGTGATACTGTTTTTCGTAGACTTCCTACAGGGGGTCTCTCAATTTTTGGAAATTTAAAAAGTAAACTTGAAAGCTTTTCATTAGGCCCTTATAGTCCATAAATTTCAACACCTCGAGTCCATAATCCTTTCTGAATTTTGCTCGGAATATTTATAGCAGGCCCATGAAATTGGGTTTCTCGCGTATCTGTCAGGTCATAAATTTGGTTTGTTTTATTTTGGCACAACACAAATTCAAAACAATTTTTTGTATTATATTTGACGCACGAGGTGACTTCGTAAATGGCTGCAGAGTAATTAAAATAAGACATTTTGAATATTTATGATACGTCGGAAACTCAGCTCTGCCCCTGGGCCTCACTCAAAGTACTTTTGATTAGCTATTTAATCTGCATAATGAGTAATTTCCCATCAGAGCTGACCTAACAATATTGTCACTCAATTAAAAATGCATAAAAATGCGACGTCCCAGATAAACCTGAAAAACTAGCTCCCCGTCACTCCATTGAAATCCAATAGCAAAAAATAAAAAAGAGTTTTAATTGACACACAACATGCTCATACCACGATCAATTTACTCGAATTACTATGCAAAACATGAACTTCATACATGTTTCCATACAGTTTCCCGCCATTTTTTATGGACTGCCAGTTGCTGATCGGGAGATTTATAGCCGTGGCAAAAAATAAGATCCATTACTGTACAATCGAATGGCAGTTGATAACATTTGGTCGATTTGTCAGCCTAACAGCTTAATCTGATATGCGAACAGTCCAAACTGGTTCAATAAATTCAAATTCTGTGATCCGAGCTTGAAAGTTACCGGGAACCAAGAAATTGACTCAAGGATTTATGGGTTTCTGGTTCATAAAAAGTCGCGGAGTCTCAAGGTTGGTTTCCAGGTGGTGCGACAAAGCAGCCGACATGTCGTTGAATCCCCCCAAAAAGCAATATAATTTCACTTTTTGCGGTTCAACTCGGGCCGAAAGGAAGTCAACCGGTTCCACAAGTGCGCGCGTCTCGTGAGCCCCACTCGAGAGCCGTGTCATGACGAAATTTGAGAATTGGCGAAACAGAGTAATTTGTATTCAAATTGACGTTCCCGATATCGAGCAAATCACCCACTCCGAGAGCTGCACACTTTTGCCTACACATCGAGAGCTGACAAGACTGCAAACCGGATTAAAAAGTTTCGATTGAACGCCCGATGTCCAGCTCACATTGTGCCAGACCGGGCGCAGCCGAAGCCAGCCACGTCGGGGCTCGAGATGATGCAATGGTGTGATTCACTCCCCAGGCCGTACCGCACACATTCTGCTGAATATCCATCACAATGTGCCCGCTCAAATGGCCAGCATTAATAAAACATCTCGGATATATTGTAGACAGAGCGCTCACGTAAAAAGGGAGCTATGTGGCGATGCATTATGCAGCACAGCATGTCTGTGATACTCATCAAAGTGCGGTGCGAGACATCGACGATCACGGGGCGACGGAACCGGCGGTCGTGCGATGAGAAAGGTTAGAAATAGGTCACTCATGTGGTCAATTGCTGACTACCGTTGACATCGAGGAAGGTAGAGCATGAGCACGAGAACGTTGCGAATATATAAATTCCTTTATAAAACGATTAAAGCCATTGTCAAGGAGTTATGGCTGGGATTCTGGAGCGCAGCAGGAGGTGATTTTTTAGGCTTTGGCCTGGATTCCGACCTCTGTGCCTCGCTTTGTGTGCCAATGCGGGAGAGAAGAGCGATAAAGCGTAATGATAGAACAAAAGACGCAGAAACAATGCACCTAATGAAGTCCGTCTTCGTGCTCTAACCGTTTTTCACGTTTAGAGTCCCATTTTTCTTCCCCGCCTTCCGCTTATCCCCTGGACCGGGTATCAAAGATAAAGCTTACAGTTATAACGTAGGTTGCCTTGCTCTTATTGTTTTATATTGTTTTTACAAAAAGAAAGATCAACAAAAAACTTATGCTTTAGGGTTTGTGTTATGCTTTTGAAGTCAGATAAATTTTGACGATAAAGTTTGGGTTTTTCTTTACAAACTTTTCTTTGCTCTTCCTTGCGTGTTCTTTGATTACTAGATATCAACGAGGTGAAGATTTTCAACCTCTTTGGCTAGAGGGTTTATTTTTACCTCTTGTTACCTCTGTTGAGTGTTGGGTTTGAAAAAATTTTGCAGAAGGAGATTACATCTTTTTCAGTTCCCTGAGAAGTGTTGTCATGTGAAAGCGTAAAGCTTGTCGCAAAAAGGGGGAAAATGAGGTCACAGCAGGATTGTGCGTGACTCTTCCCTCTTTGCACAAGTTTGGAGCAAAACTTTTTCCAAAACCCATTGAGAGTTCGTGACTGAGATTTCATACTTATTCGAATTTCCATGACGAACTTTAAAATATAGCCATTGTTGACAGGCCATCCTTCCAGCGACACTCATGTGAGTGAATGATTACAGAATGCGATGAAAAATGTTATTCTCCCAAAAATTGTAAACACACAAAAAATTCTGACAGATCGTAGATTTTCACATATTCGATCTGATATGAATACGAGCACATCTGGTGCCAGCGCGAGTGCAGCCCCGCGTTGCATTTTTCGGTGCGAGCTAAACGCCATGCCATGCCTCCATGACGATTTCACACGCTTCAATCACAATGTCTATTCCAAACATTGTTCTCCTCCCCTTCCTCAGCTCTTCTGGCAGCTCTCCTGCACTGTAAATAATGATTTGTTTACTCACTGACATGTTTTAGTAGTTTTTTGACTTTCAGCGTTCCACCAAACAGTCTGCTGGTGCGTTATTGCTACAGTTCATGTGTGAAAATGTTAATTACCAAGAGAAACGAACTGGAATAAGCTAATTGACCTATTTTGTGACTGTGAACTCCATGTGAGCCTCCATGTTTCGTTATCAAAACCTGGAAAGCCGATTTAACGTGACAGTGATTAGATGCCGCAGCGTGAGGTGCTGAAGGAAAAGTGAAAAATTCACGCGAACACCGCAATCGTCTGGGGCTACTCTAACTGCTATTTGATGACACATTTTTTGTCATGTTGTTTAGGAACACAAGGATTATTTGAGCCAAATATGAGCTAGGAGGAACAAAATGACACCGAAAGCTATACTATGCTCGATTTATGGTCGAGGTTGGCCACAAAACTTATTCAAAAATAAAAAAGAAAAGTCACGAAAACCCCTGTAACGTCTGCAGGAAGCTTGGGTTAGGAAACGCTAAACGACTCCAAGTAAGTTCTATGGGCAAAATCGTCAACATTTGAACAAGTTTGGATTTGAAGTCCTCAACCAAAGCACCGAAAAACAGTTAAAATACAACACGTGGCAATCCACTTGGAAAATTGTGAGCCCTAGCGTATTCCCTCATTAGTGGTTCGAAAAAACCTTCTCTGCAAAACAGCAGGCACCCTCACTACCGTGCTGAAAATTTTAATTAACATGTAGGTACTTGTCTTGCGTACTACAAATGTACAGCACTCCTCCTGCCTCACCGTCAAGTCTCCCCATCGTCACTTGCTAGCCCAGCACGACACCTCCACACACGATTTACAATACTGCAGTTTCGTATAAAATTGAGTGCCATCCGAAATTAAAACTTTAATTAATGTTGTGCCCTCAAGTGAAAAAGAACAGTGCTTCAATATGATTCGTGTAGCCACCACATTCGTACTTCCTATGATAATAATCTCCATGGCTATTGGGGGAGCTCAGAGTGGCTCTGTGACCTATGACACTTTCGAGAGCAAGGCAAGCTCGCAGCTGACAAGTGAAAAATCATTGCGGATGTTGAAAAATGACAGAGGGAACGCTACGATGCGGGGCATGTCGTACGTGGAGGAAAAATCCAAGCCGTACGTTTTTAGATGGACGGATGGCCGGCGAGAGTCAGGTGATGAATATTTAAAAGCGCTTTGCTCTTTTGTTGGGTAAAAATTTGGATTTAAGTGAGCTTTTTGTGCATTAAAATGTCCTGGGGTACGCAATCCAGTCCATCAAGTAACATCATAGAAAATTCGTTAATCATTCTAAATTCCCAAATGCTTGAAATTAAGGTTGCAGAGTTGGTTTTGGGATATAAGGACTTATGTTAATAAGAGTATTGGTTCACATAGTTGAGGGTGTTGAACTTGCACCCCTTAACATATTTTGTGAAAGAGCAGGAAGGTCCCCTTTTAGTTGAATTCAAATAAAATCATAAACCATGTAAAAAACTATCAATTCCAAAATAGGAGACAAAATGGCAGTGACGCCCTGGGACGACTACGACTTCAACGGATCGAAGGACTACGAGTACCAGCTTACGTACCGCGGATGCCGCATTACCTACATCGAAGCCAGACTCTTAGTCGTAAGTTGAAGCACCTGTTTGGATTTCTCCGAAATATGTACATGCGTCTCTGTTGTGTAAACAATTTTCAGCCCAACAATAGCGGATACTGCGGCTACATAGACGGAGGCGTTCAACAGTCTAGCGTATTGCTGGCGATTGGCGCCAAAGCGATCGACTACTTTTACTACGGCGTGAAGATTTTCACCAAGTGCTAGATTACTTACGAACTCTCATTACGACGGGGCGAGCACGCGACCGAGCCCACGTGGTTCAACTTTTCTTGGCATAAATCCACATTAATGCACGGTATAAATTTCTCTCAGCTTTCAAACTTGTGCTTTTGCTTGTTCACCAGCAAAAGTTTAAATAACTTATCTCTCGAGGCATTTAATTTATCCAGAAATTTATTACAACATCGCGAAGAAGCACCGCACCATGTGCTTGATGTATTCCACATTCTTATATAACATTATACATAACTAATTATTGTTTGGCTTAGTCATCGGGTTTTAATGTTCGCTCGAGAATTTCTGCGACTGGTGAAATAAAAGTTACAACTACCAATGCACAGCACGTCCCTGGAAACAGCTCTAATTGAACGATTGTAGTTTTGACATTAAGGCTTTGAAGCCACCTGCTGACGCTTTCTGGTTATGAAAACTTACAAGGAAAACTTCCCAATCCAAAGTTTGGCGTTTTCCTACAATGTTCCGCGAACCACGAACACAGTTTTATTTCTCTGCAATATTTTCACGGAAGGTTGCAGTCAAAATGAAAAACTCAAGGCAACGTGGAAGTGCTCGTACATAAATAAAATTACATTTTTGTCAATCATCGCCAAAGTGGAGAAAACTCAAGTGCTGACTTGATGAAAAGTGAGTTGAGAGTTCCAAGGATTTTAAAGCACGCCATTAAAGTTCAAGGATTTCAATCAAAGTCAGTAGGTAATTTATTAAGGAGACCTCAATATATAAAAAATTAAAATTGATTTTTAAAGACCTGAAATTTTTCTTTTAAATTTTAAGATAAATTAGAATTCAAAATTACTCTCTTGTTTCGTTACTTATGGCAAGTCTGGGTCACATACAAGAAAATGAACGAACTATGATATTAGATATATTCCTAGTCTATTTAAGAAACCTTTGCAAGTAAAACAATTAAATCGTCCCCAAGCAAACTTTCACTGCGTTCAGCATCCAAGCCAAATTAGACAGACAAAAACGTCCTTGCCTCAAAATCAACCAAATAGCTCGGGGAGAAGACTCTTCTCCGGTCTAACTTTACAGTAAGGCAAATTGTGAGCATAACTCCTCTCACATTTCGCATGCCGTTGGCAATTTACTAGCACCTCTACAATTTATCACCAAGCATTCCGAACATGATTAAAATTAAGGATTCACGAGCTGAAATAAAACTCTCTCAATTTTGCACTCTAGACATTTATCCCGATCTCATAATGATAATGCGAGTCGCCAGCGCGGCACGCGATATAAAACAAACAGGTCCGTAAGTGAGTGCATTCCGCGGGCGCACTTCATCAATTAAATTATCACAGTGGATTGCACAAACATTGTAATAATTATTACACAAAACACGCGTGCCAGCTCGCCTTCGCCCCCCAATTATTCCTCATTGATCTCTTGAGCTGTATCGGGCGAGTTATGCTTACTCAGGCAGCAGCATGAGCAAACATAGTGACACTTGGACTTGCCAGCTACTTCCAGCTGAGTGAGCGATCGTGAAACAAAAGGGAGATGTCAATAAAAATGAGCGATTGGAGTGGTTTAATAGCCACAATAAACAATAAGGGTGTGTCGACGGCACTGGGACCACACTGGCATCAAGGTAACCTCTAACTCCACTAAAAAATCAATTTTAACGACTCGTTCATGGGGAATGATATAAAAAGAAGAGAACGACTAACGACTTAATTAAATCCATTAACGACATTAGAGATTTCTTGAACGTTGCCAAACTAGTGACTGAAGCGATCAAATTTGTGACGTTTTTATTTCCTGCCGACATGACTTTGAAAACCGAACCGTGTTGATGTTGAGCTCCATCAATGTAGGAAAATCGATAGTGAATCTCAAATTGAATGCTTTGCAGTTCGAATGAAAAGGAGCAGATAGGGGTTAAATTTAAATTTTATAGATTTATTTTAAGTTCAATTTTTTCAAAAATGTTGCTTTCTCCTTGAACGATTCGTAGCTCTGTAACTACTCGTGGTTGAAAAAATTACTTTAAGGGACATCCTGGTTTCCAAACCTCCATTGCTTTTTCTTTTTAATTTTTTTAAATTCAATATTTCAGAGTCTAAAAGGAAAAACGTTAGTTGAAAAACACTTTTATTGTCCTTAGGAAGGATGATTCCACTAAGTTTTTTGAAAATTTCGTCGATAATAATTCGATATTTTAGAAACTTCAATTTCTGGTGAAATGTATCCCAGAAAGGTTTCTTGTATTGGTAACTACAGGCATTTTTCAAACAGGATATCTTCAGATATAGCTAATGAGATGTTATTTTTTGAATTGAAACTCAAAGCAAACTTCAATTTTAACAATTAAAAGCAAACCTAAACCTCAAATTATATCCCAAAGCTTCAAGTTGGAAAAAGGTAGTACCTAGACATACATTAGTAACGAGGCAACCTACAGACGGACAGACAAATAAAATGTAAACTTCCAAGCCTTCTGCTTGCTTTCACATGGTTTTGATATGGTATAAAATTTCATTTCGAACTCCCCATAATAGTTTGTTATCAAATTACCTATCTCGCCTTCCCACACGCTCTCAGTGCTCAAACATGGATGTTGCAAAATTGAGTCATTTTGAACGACTGTATGGGTATGGCGTGCCATAACAATAATAATCTTATGTCACTTGTGTCAATGAGAAACTGATGATGAGGGTCATCAGCAGCAGCCACTTTTGGGCTACTTTGGAAATAAAATTAATGAAATGGGCACTTGTTGTTGAAAACAGCAATTCCCGGTGTGAGGGGGTAGACATTTATTATTAAGACCCGTCATAGAAGCAAAAACACAGAGAATGGAGCAAAAACTAAAAGCTCGTATCCTTCTCTCATTCGGCCTTTTAATGTGACAATCTCCAAGCCAGCAGCAGCTCAAAGACCAAAACTAGTCATGTCAGAATTGTTAAGAATCAAAGAATTTAATCAACTTTTTTGCCTCTCGTTCAGTTAGTTAGAAGTACGTGTGTCATTTTATAAGATCTTTATCATTATCAGCCATCTTGACGCGGAACCAGTCGTTATTTCTATCAGCAGCTGTATTCCGAATGAGAAATTCTTAATTAAAATCCAACGAACGTTTGGTGGTAAGAGTAGAGGGGCTAATCACAGGATGCGATAACCACATCAGAGCCTGGCGCAGCACGAGCTCGGCTCGAAGAAGATCAAGTTTAGAAACTCGCATAATCCCGCCATGTTTAACTTATGGTTTTGATGTTGTGCATCTAAAACGCTTAATTTGCCCGGGATCTCGTTTGCTGGCGGCAATGTTCCGCCACTTTCCACTTTTGATGTTTCGCAACCTATTCAGCGAAAACTAAATTAAAGTCTCGCTGGGTTCATCTTCTCCGCAGTTGAATTTCAATTTCGGCAAGAACTGCGTTTTTGAGCCCCAGATTGACTGACTTCACTGAGGCTTTGTCGTCCCGGCTACACGAGCCTGCACCTGACGCACCACCAAAAGTCCCTATACCGTCTCCATCGGACGAGCATATTGTGCAAATTGAACTCACGTACGAAGGCACATACTCCCGACACAATTCCGAACACGATTTTCATATCACAAAATTAAATGTACAGATTCACCCGCAGATATTTTCATTGTGCGGTGGGCTTGCAAGTTGTGCAAGATACGAGGTCTGGCGAACGTTTTTTGCTGGATATCTCGAGAGTTGAGTTCATAACAGCGCGTTTACTTATCGATTTGCAGATATAGGGTTCGATTATGGTGTCGCCAGAGACGTATTCATGGGGCAACCTTCGTGGGATTTCGGAAAATTTTCAAAAATATTCTTCTCCTTTCCAAAAAGTCAAAGAATCGAGACAAGGTTTTTCTTTCCTGTACCTTACAAAGGAGTAAAATAAAGTAACTTCACACAACATCAATTGAGCACAACAAGGGGCAGTTTAGTTCTCAAAGTCTCTCCTACAGCAAACAAACTCTAAGGGTTAAAATAAGCGTTAAAAGTCATCAAAAACTATGAATTTAATGCTAAATATTACTTCTATTTTGTAAAAAATAATCTCAACTTACAAACTCAGAGTAAATTTTGTAGTCCAAGACTCCAAGTGGCTACTTAAATTTACATCAGTAGAGAGATGGTCGCTTAGTAGTAAGTAAAGCTTCAAAAATTGTATATTGCCCTTGTAGATCAGCTATTACAACTAAAGGAAGGCCAAGTTTAAAGTTTGGAGCCCGTTTAACTTACAAGAATCGCAAAGCTCAAAATTTGACAACTTAACAATTTTTTAAGCTCTAGTAGTTAGAATACACTTTTGGAGCAAGAAAAGTTGTTCTTAAAAAGTAGGAAGAGTTGAAGCTCCCCGAAAACACCTACTCAAGTTCATCGTCCTCCTGCTGCATCAATTATTGTAATTGTTTGTTTTTTACCAATGAATCGTGGCGTTGCTCAAACCAAACATGCGTAGCGTAATCGATACAAAGTCGATTAGCAGCTGCATAGTGTCTGCTGTCTAGGCCCGGTCCGCTCAATCCCATGTCAGTTGATATCATTAAAATTTTAAATTATAGACAAATGCGATACAGGAACTCGCAGTAGGTACCTTTGCCGCCGCTCGACTCTCCGTAGGGATTTGTCATGCAGGGTCCGACTCGAACCATTGTGCGTGGACGACAAAACACAAACACTAAACAAACAACCGGCCGATTACCGAAATTTATATAATTTTATTGTTATTGACACCAGTAATTCGACAGATTAAGAGGGAGATTACTCGATCGTTATCTCATTTTTTATTTAACTGCCTTTGTTGTAAATTTGTTGGAAAACGGTGTTGTGACCAGATGTAGGGTTGGTGTGAAGGTCCAGCTCGAGTCGGCAACGAGTCTGGCCGTGAGCTAGTATCCGGCCAAGTATGCAGAGGTGTGAAAATAGAGAGGCAAATTACATTCTTCGTGAGATCCGAGACTATTGTAGGCTAATCAAACCGACATTTTCGATGTTCTTTGGACGGTGGTGTAAAAATAGTTTGATTGTTTATTTTTAGACCCAACGAGATTTCACGCGAAGTTTAAAGGTCGGTCGAGCGGTCGCGTGAGCAGCATACGGATGTCAGGCTGATTGTTCTGGGAGACGTCGTGGAGCCGTGAATGATTTGTTTGTCTTTCTTGCAATTTTTTATGAAGATTGTGGAACGTTATCGATATGATATTACCAGCGAAGGAAAAATCAGCAAGAATTTTTTCCAATTTCCACAAAATCGAAGAAAATAACCTTTTATCTCGAGAAAAAAAACCGTATCTCTTACTCTACCTAAATTTTCAGGTTCAACGAAGTCAAAGGTCTTGCTTCCGTAAAATCAGCTTGAGCAAGGCTCCCCTGACCCTGAACGGACAAAATGAAATCATGCTCACTCACAGTCTCCATTCGTCGTTCCCTCTGACACAAAGCTCTCGACATCTTGACAGGTGGGGAAAACAAACATGAATATTACATAAAACAATTTTTCCAGGCGGATGATTCCGTAACATGTCCGTCCTGCTAACAAGGATTATAATCTTTATATCCCTGTTATGACTTTTCCGAGAGATTTGTTTGTGCGCCAGCAGATGTCCCTCATGTGAAAAAAGAAGAAAAAATGATTTCCTTACCAGAAACGAAGACAATCAGCGTTACGAGTTTCCTCATTTTCCTTTCCTCCGCTGTTTTCCTAGAACAAAAACTTCTGCCGATAATCCAATTGGCCCTTGCCTTTCACTTATTACACAATATTTTATTTTTTATCTATCTCTTTTTCCGCTCTCTTCCTCACTTTCAGCGCGCGGCTGCCTCACGCTGGATTATAATGATATTGAAATTTAGCTTTATCTTAGCTCGCTGACGATACGCCAACAAATTTTCTATTTTTCTTCTCTTCTGCTTATTTGTGTTATTTTTAGTTGGCTGCTTTCTTTCTTCTCCTTGCCGTCAAAATTCACCTTTTATTTATTTTAGCACTCGCCGTTCTTGACACTTTTGCGAATTGGATTTCCTCGCCTTTCACTTCACTTTACTCCCTTTCCAGTCGACTGTTGATTTTTAATTGGCTCAAGACTCAACACCTCTCGATTGATTCGAGCTAAATCTTATTCATCTCAGCTCGTTCGATTCCCAGAACTCGGAATAATCAAGCAACTTGCGATCGGATTAAACTTTCAAATCTTCTGGCATCGACACCGGCAACTTGGGTAGCTCGGCAAGCACGTACTCGCAGTCGGGTGTTTGGTTCAAGACTCAACGTTGGTTGCGCGCGGCCGCTTCCAACTGCTCCGTTCTCTCTCGTGCTCGACGCGTCGCGCGTATTATGAATGGGCATTTGATAAGCGTGTGGCCATACGCGAACGGCTGCGTGCGGTGGGAGAGCATTCGTGGTTCCTCTCTCGAGATGCAGCTTGTGCACTTGCTTATCTTCTATCGGATATCTTCAATTCGACCTCATCTGCGAGACCAAGAGGACGATTTAAATCACGCTCAAAGAGGGAGGGAGGTCAAGGACGATTTTTAATTGGGCTCTTCTGCCCTTCTTAATAATTCACGGTGCAAATTGTGAGTTGCGTCGCTCCAGCACGCAGCGTTCTCCGAGACACCGAGCAAGAGGGAAACGGAAAATGTGTTCCGCACATCCCATCTCCATGTAGCTCATTTCTTATTAAGAATCTCATCCTTGTCTCACGTTATGCATCGCATTATTTTTCTATGTTGTTGATTTTGGCGTTGACAATCGCAAGTCGTGTGACGGTGTGACAAAGCAGCGATGGGGGCAATTCATAACACATGTCGAACTCTACCTTCCTTTTGGTGAGGCTTCAACTTGGCTTATGGGATTATTAGTTTCGTTAGTCATGCGTTCGTGGAATCAATATCTAAGTTTGTAGAAAAGCTTCCTATCACTAGCATTTTACATCGATACAGCTTCAATTTTGGGTGTGGGAAGCCTGGATACTTTTTCGACTCATGGTTTTCTTCCAACTAATCTTTCGTCCGTCTGACTCTCCGTCCTTCCGAGTCACAAAAGCTCCAAAACTAGGAATGCTAGAGACCTGCGGTGTTTAAGTTGTTGTCATCTGGAGTCTTGAGAGTTGGCAAATTGCTTTGGTTTTGCCAAAAACCCACCAGGGACGTAACCAGGTGGGTTTACCGGTGTATGAAACTTCTATGAAATTTACGTTTGCTATACATAGCTCGTGTAAACTCTAGCAAGTAATGGAACTTTTTATGACCCCTATCTATTTCAGGGACTGAGCTCGGTTAGTGCTATTAATTTACCTCGATTGAGCTGGAAATTTTTTATGCTGTTGGTCTTGTAAAACCTATCAACATGTTCGTCTATTGTGTACCCCTACCATCATCAAGGATGGAATTAGGGACTTCTTAGGTTTCTACAGCATCGCAATTTTGGACAAAAGATGTTTATTTCGATCCAACTCAAATGTGTTCGTTACCCGGCTAAGTTTTAAACATTTCTCTGTATGTAGATGCTGAAAGTTTCTGCTAAATCACAAAACTTATACATATCTAGCTTCCTAACTAGGAACTTAATATCTCCTTTAACTTTATTTATCGTATATTTATTTGTTCTGGCTACATTGGCCATTATTCTGCTGGTCAGTCATTCATGAGCTTATTCAAACCCATACGTTGCTTACATCATCCTGAGCTTGTCAGATAGCTGAGAAGAAACCTTAATCAGCATCGATTTTCATAAAGTTATCAGCGGAGAGAGATTTCACCAACACAAAGGAACGCTGAAGGAGCCTGAAAATTATAAACGACTAAAAGAATCATAGTTAACCTCTAGGGAAATGGACTTAAACCCGATCAAACGACATAAAAACCCATTATTTTTGTTGTAGAAAATAATTTCCCGATTGGATTTTTCCACATAACCACAACTCCTGACCTCCATAGCTTCCACTTTATCACGTTACAATGACACATGATAATAGAGCAATTTCTAGATGGCCACGCTCTGTTTATCTTGCTAACGTTCTCAACTACCTTCTAAGCAACGAGAAGATTAATGTTCGCCAATTTGAGTGATGACAATTGAGCGTTGACCGCGAAAAAGGTCGAACCAATGTACATAGCATTACCGGTCCCGCGTCTCTTGCACGAGGAAACTGGCCAGGGGTCTCGCTGGAGTGCTGGACGGCTGGAACCACCTCGCTCGACTTGGCGCGTGTGAAGACGGACGGACTCGGCTCCCGTACGACTCTCCTAAACGGTTAAATTTAGCATTGTGATTTCTATTTATAGCTCCAATAAATTGATGTTGCTGGCCTAAAGTGTATTTACTGCATCAGTGTGAACATAATAATGGAATATATCCGCTTTTAGATTTTTGCGATTCTTCGCGACTAGCGACCTTAATTGAGAATTATGGGATTTCACATAACGCTTTTAACATTGTGTGTCTCTTCCAGAGTAGGAGATGTAATAGAGCCATTAAGATCACTATGTAGGTACGTTGCGTCATGGTGTGAATTGAATTGGGATTTTTGGGGTATCCCCCAAAAGGACTGCTATGCAAAATATTCTGACATGTTTTGTCTAAATGCTTGATTTTTAATGTTCGATTTTTTGCACTAAGTTTTTTTCAGTCGTTTTGAAACTTTCTGAAACTTCACAAAATTAAGGAACTTCCTCAAGGGTGTGTCTTGGATCTTTAAAACCCATCTGACAGGTTTTGAAGTTAACTATTGCAAATTCATAATAAGTTTGAAGAGAAAATTATTCCTAACTGTGAAAGAGCGAAACACGTACACAATTTCAGTGAGCTTTAAAATTTGGATAAAGACAATAGAACTATGAGTTTATATATTCGAAAAATCATAATTAATCTAAAAAAAGTCAAAGAAAAGTTATCATAGTTCCACTGAGCTCTCAATTATTCTCTTTGCGATAGATATCTCCGTTCAACCAAAAATGTGAAACATTTTTAAAAAATTTTGTTGGAAGGGTTATGAAAATATTTATTCAAAACTTTTTTTAAAACATTTCCAACACTCTTAAAAATTAGCTACTTTATACAAATTGACTGAACCCTTTTATTGTTATTATTCATAATCGAACTGATTCCACATTTATTTAAAGCAAATACTAACGAGTAGGGATAAGTCGTTGAGATAGATGGACTGAAGGTGAGGCAAAGGGTCATACAAGTTCCGAAGATCCTATTGTGACATATACATAGTTAAGTCGGTTTAAAGCTAAATTTTTTGTAAGTGAGAAATAATATAGCGTTATAAACTTTCATTGGCCGTGAAATTTTTTTTTATCCTGAAAGTGAAAAGGCCCGAAACAAGTAACAACAAATCGAAAAGGACAAATCAGCAAATTGAGTTCAGGAATGTCATATAAATTATTTGTTTGTTCAGACGAATCTGAACTTTGAAAACAACAACCCGTGTCCACCCCAACCCTACACTGTATGCATCCGAATTCCCAGCCATGCCACATGGCCATGAATAATAAAACCAGGTTCTGTAACCTTTGACCCATTTCGCACAGGAAATGCTCCATTATGAATTTTTCCACATCCGAGTCTGCCAATAAAACATTTACAATCGATTTTCATCATTTCAATCAACATTACGAATTCATAACATCCATCACAATCCCCAAAACGAGCTCGGGTCGGAGCACGAACATTTCGAGGAATTTGTCGTCCTTCAATTCGGTGTGATTTCGAGCAATGAAATTTTGGCGCCCGAGCTCGAGCTCTCTCGTACCTGTAAAACCCATTATCAATTGTTAAATAATTAATTTTGAGTGCATCAATGGCAACAAGAGCAGCATCGCTGCGTGTCGCTCTCCATCATTTCGAACCGCTGAAAATTAAATTTAATTTCCACTGAACATAACCTCCCTTATTTTCAGCAGCAACAGCAACGGCAACTACTACAATTTATCATCGTGCGCGCTATTTTGTAGCTATTTGTACAATCATCATGCCGAAAGCCGAGTGCTGCAGCCGCTCTTTGCCAATGCCACGGACGGCGCGCCGAATAAAATTCCAATTACCTGCCAAAACGATAGTTACGTCTCGAGTCTCGACTCAGCTCGCCCTCTCTCGAGTCTAGCCAGGTGAATGCATGCGATCACAATATGGGGGAATTATTTTATGAATGAAATCTAAATGGGTGGAAATGAAAAATGGATGCGATGCAGGAGTCTATTCCACGATTCGCCTGCCATAGGCCATTGACATCCAGATTGGAAACGCATTCAGCTGCACGAGGAAAGGTCTATCTCGGATATGAGTTATGGGACTTTCCCGGAGTTTTCCCGCATTGTGGGGTACTTTGCATCCCATTTACGGGCTTCACTTCGATGATTGTTACATAAGCCACGTGTAGCTCACTCTGTAATTGTCTGTCGACAAATGCATACCTCCAGGTGGGCAATTACGGCCGGAGCTTCTTCCTTGTACGCTATGCATACCTACTGACCGCACACTTTGAATTGATAATTTTGTCGTGAAACGAAAATCAAAGCTCTAGAAGTCTTGATTGCAATCGATGAGGCTATAAAAATGCAGCCATTGAAACGTGGAATTCCAGTCGATTAAGAGGTTTCGCCAAGATCAAAGCTCAATAGAATGGCCAAAATAGCGGTGAGTTTTTGTTCTCCAGAAAACCTTATCGAAAAGCGTATTTCCAGATTATTTCTGCCGTTTTGATGGTTCTCGTCGCCTCGTGCCTCGGAGCACCTCGTCCGTACGCCCTCCCCAATCCCTCTGCAAGCCCGTTCCCGTCTGCCAATCCAGCGCCCTTCGCAGCTCCAGACCCTGCGGCCTCTCCTGCCCCCGCTCCCAGCCCGGACCCGAAGGCGGACCCCAAGGCCGCCCTGCTCTACTACCCCTACTACTATCCCTACTACTCCTACTACGGCTACTACCCCTACGGTAAGCTCGGAACTCCAGTTCGTTTGTATGATCAACTAATCCCTCCTTTTATCGCAGCTTATGGATACTCCTACGTCATCGGGTGAAGACACTTCTTCCACTTGCTTCCACGTTCGCTAATCTTTCTGCCGGGCACTGCTTTTCCCTTTTCGATTCAAACGAGTGAAAAATGCTAAGTAAATAAATTTTCCTACGCTAAAAGAGACGTTTTACTGTGCATGCTTTAGAAGAGACATGGGAATTTTGGCACCTTTCCGAACTCATTGCCAATTGCAGCACTCGTGTGAGCAAGAAAACGTCTCAGTTGCCAGTCACTTTTGGTTAACTGAAGACATAGCTCCTGCCAAGAGGTTCTTCCTGTATTTTCCGCGAGTCAGTTAACAAGCTATGGGCAAAGGAAAAGGAGGAGGCGGCGGCGGAGGCGGAAATCCCAATCAAGGTGGTGGAGATGTACGTACAAATTCAAGGTCAAAGCTCAGAGTTCCGTCTCTGAAGGCGACAACAGTCGATTAAATTCTTGGCACCTGTTTCCTGAGAGATACTCTTTGTCTTTTGCTAGAAAAAGGGCGGCAACAAAGGCCAAGGAGGCGGAAATAAAGGCAATCAGGGTGGCGGAAAACAGGCGGGCGGTGCTCAAGGAGGCGGAAAGAAAGGTACAGTTGAAGGAGCTTGCAAGTCATGAATAAGATGTAAATTCTTTTCAGGAGGCAAGAAATAAGCGAAGACTTCTCGTGGAACCTAAGACTCAATAAAAGACTTGGTCTCTCAATAAAGCAAATTTGTGAGGCATTCCTCGAGTGTGTGCGCTTTGATCGTCGCGGCGCTCCACTATCTCATTACTCAATGTGCATGCTAATGCACAATTACCCTTACATAACAATAGCCAATTGATCCCGTGTCGGCATATCTTCATCACGTCCTCGGAAATCTTGTCACGTAAATGAAACAATATCAATTATCATGCAACTTTATTGTTTGTTTTGGAATCATAAACCATTTCAATTGATAACAATCTACCTATAATGCGTTTGGAGCCCTAAGACTTGAACCAGTCGCCGAAGAAGGCAGCGGCTCCTGACTTGACGTTGTCAGCGTAGTTTTGGGCGGTACGGAGTGTCTTGTCGAGTGACGTCGACGACTTGCTGCTCGTCAAGGTCGTCTAAAAAATTAAATTGCATTTTATTGCGAGTGAAAACCACAAGCGGGTATATTAATTAGATTGAAGCTAGGAAAACCTGAGACCATGAAAGTTTCTTATTTTATACGCTCTCAAACAATTGGAAAATTGGGCTCTGAATTGGGATTACGGCGTTTTCAATTAGAAAAATGAGCTTTTGATTTGCATTCTGACATTTTTAACAAGAGTGGGTTTCTTCAATTAGCAGAACCAGTAAAATCCTCTGTGGTAAAATCACAAAAGTTGCAACATTTTGACTTCATTATTAAGCTTCTTTCGATGCGTCTTTAAGAAAAGGTTTCCCTTAAATAAAGAATTATTATTTAGGAGATTTCGATTGTTTAAGGGTTGAAAAATTCTAGGATAATTTGGTGCAGGATTTTACATAATAATTGTTGGGTTATGTAGTCCCAAAATGCCATTAACAACATTAAGCAGAGACAAAGAAATGTATTTTGAGTTTATGACATAAAACTTTCATGGTATAAAGAACACACAAAAATGGGCGCCGAGAAAATTTGAATTCGGTTAGTTTTCACAGAATACACTCCATTCAAACCAGTACCTTCAAATTTAACCCCAAAGGAGCTTCGGAACCTTGATGAAATTTAAAATTAGGACATCGCTCCCAAATTCTTCCAACTCACCTTTTCTCCGTCAATCAGAGCAGCAAGTTTCCCCGTTGAGGCCACCGTTGGGAGACCCCCAGCATTCTCAGCCGCCGAGGAATCACTAATGGGCAGAAGCGGGAACCACATGATGGTCGTGGTGTTGGAAGTTAGTGCCAGCACGTTGGGATCCTTCTCCTGCTTGCCCTGGGACAGCCCCTGGCTCTCTGGCACGGCTGTGAGGCACCCTATTTGGTACTGCGTGCGATGGGCCGACTTTTTCACGTTCTCGTTGACAAAGGGATAGAAGACGTCGAAGTCGAACGGGTCGATGAAGTTCTTGAACTCCTGCGTGAGACTCTGGTAGGCCTCCAGGAGGTCCTTGTTGTCTTTCGGGACCAGGAGGACGCTCACGAACTTCAAGTCGAAGTAATACTGGAGCGAGGCGTTCTGGTTGCCCCTCACGAAGTCGATTCGGGACTGCTCGTGGTAGAACTTGTGGATGCTTTTCGCGATCCGCACAAGAAGAGCCGCCGAGACAACCTTAGGGAAGGTGTGAGGGTTCACCTTGTTCAAGTCCGAGCACGTCTCATGCAGGAATCTTTGGAGAGGGAAGCTCGGCTTCGACGGAACGCGAATAGTGGAGTCGACTGCGTTGTCCTGCTCGTCCTTCTCCTGGATCGTGACTAACTCCCAGCTTGGGAACTCCTTCAGCATCGTGTTGAAGTCTGTTCTGGACTCCTTGAAGTAGTCGTCGAGCTGCAGGCAGAAGACCTCTAGCCACCTCATCCAAAAGCTGGTGGACTCGTCCGCTAGTAGCAAACTCGTTTGGTGATAGAGGTCGTTGGACGTGGCGAGGTCCTGGAAGTTGGAAGTCAGCGACGACTGCGAGAGACACGACCGCAGATGCGAGCACAGCTGAGGAATGGCTTGAAGGAGTAGCGCTAGCAAGATAAGGCTCTCTGGATCCTCTTCCAGTGGTAAGGCTTTTACTTGGGAGACAATACTGAAATAAGAGAATAATAACATTTGGAGATGGATTCTAGTACTCAATGTGCTTACCTGTTGATGTTTTCGCGACTGCAATCGTTGAGGAAAGCCCCAATCTGGTCCGGCATCGCGTCCGTCCGCAGTCTGAAATTGGCCTCGCTCTCCCCCGTCAAGTAGGCCTTCACGTCTCCGAAGAGCGCCGCGAGCTTTTTGTCAAACTTCATACATAGATCTACAATCTCTGGCGTGAACCCACAGGCCTTCATCAGGAGCTTCTTCTGGTCGTTCGGAGCTTCAAGCGCGCTCTTTAGAGACCTCGGATTGTCCTCAATTTCCTCTCGCCACACCCACGACTTGACGGTGTCCTGGCGCTTCCCACTCTCCTTCAGCACCTTCTGAGTCTCCTCGAGGGTCTCATTGGTAGCCAGCTTCCATGCGTCCTGGATTATCTGCTGCAAGCGCAGATCCACCAGATGTTGATAGAAGTTTACGTAAAAGTCTAGGTTTTCCGGCAAGCTCAGAGATTGCAGGACATTCAAAGAGGGCTTTGGAACCTTCAAAGTCTGTCGCTTCACCTCCTGGATCGTCTTGATGGTCGTTATGAGAGCCACTATTGCGTTTATCTTCGAGCTAACTGCTTTCTTCACATACGTAAGCCACTCTTCAAGCACAGTCTTCAGTTTTATGTCGTCTACGTCAGCCAGGGACACTTGGGGTTTGAACTTTGAGACTATTTCAGGCAGAAATTGCAGCTTGGGGTCGCTCAAGTCAAAGATGTAGCCAAGGGTGGGGCTTGAGTGGTCGCTGGAAAGGTTTCTCAGCTCGTTAAACAGTAAATGCTCTTTGAAACAGGAGTGCAGGAGCTCAACAGTCTCGTTCAGAACCCTCAGACTGGCCAGAATCTTCTCCCGAGCTTTCTCGTAGCTCTCGTCGTCCAGCGTTTTCTCAAAGGCTTTCGATCTGGCGTCCACCAGAACCCGTACAAGTCTTTCAAAGTCACAGTTTTCCAGCAGCAGAATGCCAGCAAGACACTTGGCAGCCAAATTCGCCTCGAGTTTCTCTCGCTCCAGCGTTTTCAGACACTTTTCTCGAATTATTCCGTAGAAGGGTCCCAGTGAATCCCACAGCTTCTCGACCACCGGGAATTTATTCACTAAGTCGGCGTTTGTGGATACTTTCAAGCCGGTGAAGATGTGTCTGGAGAACACGAACAGCTGCGTGGCAACGAAAAAGTCCTCCTCGTCCACCAGCTTCCAGATCAGCTCCGGTATTTTTGAGAGGATTTTTATCTGCAAAACTACTCCGAAGAACTTGGCTTTTTGGAGTCGTTCTTCTTTGACTTCTGCAGACACCTCATTCCGGAAACCGATGAGCTGCTGGTCGTTCAGGGCCTTGCACGAGCTGGCAATTGTGTTGACGTGGCTAATGATTTCCACAGACGTCGACTTCATTTCCCCGATGGAGTCCGCTGCTTGAATGAGATCTCGGTATCTCTCACTGAAAAACAATTCAAATTGTGGACAGGAACCTCTCAGATACGCTAGGGGGTGGATAAAGTTACCCCACAAATCTCCGAATTTCCATTTTCTTCTGCTCGATCTCATTCTGGAGCTTCTTGTGCACTTGCTCAATCTCAGTAATCGTATGTTGCTCGAAGAGGTGGTCGACACTGACGTTCAAATACGCTTCCGGGTTCATATTTTTCATTTTCAAATACGCGACTGTCGACGAAAAAAATTGTAAACAATCGGAGCCGAAGAACTGGATGTTTACGTTACAAAGCATTACTAAGCGTGACGCTCATATCTTCCTAGTTCGGGTGTCGGCCACCGGAAAAGCCTAAGCTTTTACGTTGGGAATTTGGAAATACTGTTCTAAATAGAAAATGCTGAACTCAGAAATTTAAGTAAAAGTGATAAGTTTAAGAAGCTCTACAGTTGCTAGCTTTTAGAATCCAAATAACTGAAAATGCTCGTGCACATGAAGCTTTACTCAAGGACCAATTGTAAAGCTGAGAAGTAATTTTTTGGCGCGAAAACGAGATCTTAGAAAAATATGCCGTTGATGGGCTGAAAGTTGTTAAATTGTGCTCAAAAGGGTCAAAAATTGTGCAAAAACTTGTTTTTGTTTTCAAGCATAATTTCAATGACAAATTGTAAAAATTAAAACAAAATATTTCTGTATCCTTTAATTTGTATTTTGAGATGTATTAAAGCGTAAGAAGAGAGTAATTAGAGAAAAAATGTTTTGCTTAGAAAAAAGTTCCCTTTTTCTGTTTTTATTGTTGACTTAAACCTTCCAACACTAAAAAATCATAAAAATGATAAAAAATGTGTTTTGAATTGTGAAAAAAAAAACACCAAAACTGTGGTTTTCCACAAAAATGGCAAAAATTTGAAAAGTTTTTCAACACAATTTTTTCAATTTTTAACAGCCCTAGTAATAACTAATAACTTATTCCAACCTAGCCAGAGATAAGCCACTAATAAATTGTATCTTATCTCTGAAGCTCTGGTTTTTACCAGAAATTTGCCTCACTGATAACGAGCGCAGAACATTTCTCACCCACAAAGCAATGATTCAATACAGATACCTCCGTTGCATCGACGTTCAGACCGATAGTGGTGTTTTTTTCATCCGGCCGACTCTCGATGCGACGTCTTTTTATCATCTTGCATGCCGTGTGTGCCTCTCGAAGATTGTGATGATGAAAAAGGTCGGCAGGGGTTATCAGCACCCGCCATATTCCTCCGATCACATGCTTACGCTCTTAATTATTGCGCGGACGGCTTGTACTCGTAAGTATTTTGGCGTCTCTCCACCCAAAGTCCACTTTCATTGATGCTCGCCGGTTGCATAATATTGTTCTGGAGTCGATCGGGTTTCCGGAGTTTTTCCAGGCCCGAAAGCGTGTTAATTCGACGGCGTTGATACTCGATCATAATCATCACGGTACGTACATTTGACTGATTGACCCCACACACTCTCCGCAGCACACGTAAATTCACGGTGATGGCTGGCAAGAGGCAACAAAACATATTGATCGTGGAGGAGAAGGCGAGCGTGATTATGAACATGATTTAACAAGGCAGGTATTCATGTTCTTCATCGCGCTGCTAGCTCTCCCAGTCAGTCAGTCAATCTCTCACCCATCATCATCATGCATGCACATATTTTGAGGCTTGTGTTTGGCTCTGCATAGCCACAATGTACAAATCATTTATCAATCGGTTCAATCAATTTCTAATAAACAATATTATAGAGACTCCATTGTATCATTATATCACATTAGTTTCCTTTTTCTCTTCTTCTTTCTCCTCCAACGAACTTCATCATCATCGGAGAGAGTTGCAGATCTGGGACGGGACTTTTCTGGCACTCACTTTCCATCACGAGCAGGGCAGAATAAGCAACTTCCCGCACCTGACCAGCTTTTACAACAACAAAGTTCTCTTTTCTTCTATGACATTTCTTTTTCTTCCTATTTAAATATTTACTCTCAACATTATTACTTACAACAATATTGTTCCGATATAATGATCATGATGGAATACGCCATAGGACGGATTCTTGTACCAGCCATGTGAGCCTCACTCTTCTACATATTGGGCATGATTAATGTTTTCTTTGCAAGTTTGACATGTTGGAGGAATAGAACATACTGGTTTTTGCTTTTCTCGGAACCTGTGGGCCTGGTGGTCCACGCACTTTCATCTGTGACGAGCTGTCAGAAGGTTCCCACGAAAATTGGACGTTCGTCTCTCTGGAAAAGTTTCTTCTAGAGGGTAATTTTCTAGGGGTGGTCATGAAAGGTCAATACTTCGAATTTTATTGCTCCAATCAGTACTTTCAATTGAAAATTTGAATTTCGGAACTTTCAATTTCGAACAAATCTTTTTTTTTTAATGCCAATTAGGACTTAAGGCAATGAACCTCTTAGCTGAATGAAATTTCACGACGCTTTGGAAATAGTTAGAACCTCAAAAACTTGACAAAATCCGTCGTTGACAACTCTTTGAATAAAAATGGAGGCTAATTTTCTAGTCTTCTACTCGACTGCCCTCGAATACGATGGCTATGGCGCGTTGTTAAAAACTTAAGAGCCGCAAGGACCAGAACTCTCCTATATACTCTGGTGCATGTACAGTCATAGTTTTTTGTGTATTTACTTTACGTTACTAATTGCAAGTTGAAAAGGTGTAGCTGAAGTGCTTTTAAGTAACTTAAATAATTTTTCCAGGCCTCTCGAAGGTTGTAAGTCACTCGAAGTTCTATTTTGTATTTGTCTTGTCCAGTCCTAAAATAAGTCCCAACTGTTGCTTTCGAAGCCTTTTCCACTGTACTTAAAGTCACATCATAAACATGACGAGCGAGTCAAAGAAAAAGTGTCGAAGACACGCTGTGTGCAGAGACGAGATCGCGTTAGCAATAAATAATCATCATCACCGACATAAAAATCAATCGCTGGGGTTGGTTGATGGTCATTTTTTATACTCTCACTTAATAGCAGTGCTGCCACAAATGCCATCCATTTCACACCAAATACTTAGTTTTTTTACGAGGAGAGCGGTCAATTTGGCGCATTGTCGAAGACACAATAATGAATTGCCGAATTCTGCGCCCCTTTTGCTTGCGTCTCAGCACTCGGGAACCGAATAAGAAACTGGAGAGATGCACATGATACTCGTCCTGTTCATTTCCATTAACATCATCGAGTGTGTGGCCTGGGCACGGTACGAGGAGGGCAAAAAAGGTTTTTCTCGTTTATGTTTTTTATTGTGTGACACTTGTCAATTTCTTAAGCACTTAGGATAATGAAATCAAGTATCCGATATATTTTATTACGCTTTTTGCTCTCCGGCTTTTACTCTGACCGGCCTGTTCTGTTTTTGCCTTGCCTCTTTCACGAGAGGAAATGAGTTGAACAGAGGCTGGATGAGTTTATGAGCGGAACTCAGACTGATCACAAGAGGAAGAAGGAATTTTTAGGGAAGATTTGTTAAAATTTCAAAATAAGAACCTGACTGTAAATTTTATTATTTATTTATTTTCTTATTTTGTACTTATTTCAATCATGAACTTTTGACTTCCAAATAGCCCTGGGGTTCAGGAACAGTGAATTTTTACAGAAATTCACACGTTGTAAAAATCCAAGCCGGACACCATGGCACTTTTTAGTTTTGATTATTGGTGCTCCCAATATAGAATTGAGTGCACTCGTTAATCCATTCCTCAGATAACCGCTCTTTATAGTCATAACTGACCGAAGATGGCCACGGACGGTTTTCTCCCTCGAAAATTTGGTATTCAAAAGTATCGAGGGAAATTATAGTTACGTTCAAACACTAATAGTTAAGTCAAAGCTTATTCGAAGTCGCAAGCTCTCAAAAGATATCGTTTTTATTTCAAAATCTTAAGACAAACTTTGTGCCAGAGGTCTATAAGCTAAAATGGAAAACGCTGCGATCGAAACCTGGTGATTGAAGTTTACCGAACTGAACCTGAAGAATTTACATGAGATTTGAACGATTTTTCCAGAAAATCAATTCGATGAATGCAATTTATAAAATTCTACATCAACTCTGGGAAATTTCCAGCCGGATGCAACCCACGTAGGACGTTCGAGTCTGTCCCATTTATTCCCAACCGAAACATGACAAGACACAGAAAAACGCAGACAAATTCATCAAGCGATTGGAAAACATAAATTTAAATGCAATTCACCAGATGTCGTATATTTCGTGCGTTCCTGACACGCCTATAATTACCACATTTGCTGTTCCACTCTCACAAAAAAATGTCAAAAATTCATTCACAAAAGCGGTCCGATGCCGAGAGCCGGATCAGGTGAGCTTCTCCGTTTCCCACCCCATTCCTCGCGGAGACACTTCCAACTTTTCTCCGCATTAATTAATACCACATCGCGGACGAGGAGATTAAATGACAAAGTTGAGCGATGAAATTGGGTGGAACGCAAGTGGTTTTTATTCCACCTCCGAGATATCAAAGAGTTGCGTCTCGGCACCGGCTTGGGATGCCATCAAAACGCGAAAAAAGACACGATTTTTGACAATCGACACGGCTCTGGGGCACCGCAGCTGTGGACCGATATTTTAATGAAGAATCCGTGTAAATGAGGGATGTTGCTCGTGGAAAATTAACGCGTTACAAAGTGCCGCACATTTGTTATTCCTCGCCTTCAGTCTCACTTATAGATATTTATTTTTAATGCGTAGCTCAGGTGTCGCCATCACTTTGCATAATGAACTTTTTGCTGCTCCCGCTCCCGTCTTCATCTCCCTTCGCCGACTCCTAAACCTAAATAGTCCGCTCGCTGGCATAATGACTTTCTGTTAATTAATGGCGTGATGGGCGCTTTCTTTCTCGCTAAGTACTAGCTTTGATGAATCTAAGTACTGGGGTTTCGAGGTATTTTTAGCGGGTAAGACAGTAATCTTAAAAATACACATACTTTCAGATTAACAGGTCTGATGGAGCCCTTTTTGAACTCTTCTAATTAAGGTTCAAAAAAATGTCGTGTAAACAGCTAAGAGGCCTGAAAACAAACCTACCATTAGCGCTAATTTTATTAGATTAACCCAAACAAGCCCTTTATGAAGTCCTCAAAATTGGCTGCGGGTTCAGGAAATTATGAAGCGTCAGATGAAAATCTTACCATATTCAAAGTATAAATTGAGCCTTGGATATTTAAGGATTAATTTAATTTCAAAGCTGGTGGCCCCAAATTTAAAGAAGGCCCTCAACAGGAGTTTGGAGTACCTCATTTTCAACTTCTAACGAAAGGGAAAATTTCCAAAGCTCCTTTCAACAAGTTTTCTGACCCCAAAGGAGCCAGACAACAAAGAAAACTTTTCCTAAAAATTAAGATAGCGCGAGTTTCGAAACCGACACGAGATGAGAAAAATGTCTGAATCGAGATCCATGATCGACGATTTACCTAATTACAGCGCATTACCAAAGTTCTGTCTCTCAATTGGCAGCTTGTTTGCCAGCCTGCCTGCGTTCCAAATGCAATAATCGTAATTGTTCATCAGCTGCTGCATGCAGTCGTCGCATTTTGCCAAGCTGATTCTGCGAATTTGCATTTGTATGCAAAATGTGACTGAGTACGTGCAATACTGTGCTCTGCAGAATCGCATCAGAAGGCGCAGTCTGAGATATACCTGCACGTTGGAAATGGAATGAAGAGGATACGGGGAGAAAGTGTGGGAACTGAGGCAAGAGGTACTAAATTGGGGAATTTTTGGCGGCATAGTTTGAAATGGCAGCTTTCCGGGAAAGCATGAGAAATTTTACGGTTAAACGAGGACAAAGCTCAATTTTTCGAAACAGACTTTTGGATAAATTTCTTGAGAAAACTCATTTTACTCCCAAGGATTGAAAGAAATCGAACTTGGTCCTTTGATTGATCTTTGAGCAAAGACCTTTTATTCAAAGATTTAAAAATGTGTACTAAGAAAATCGTCGAAATAGGACATTTTCTTGAGACATTGGTGAGATGAAAGCTTTTCAACTACATAAGTACTAAGTACTTGAAAAAGGACTAATTTTTATTCAAAGGTAGCAAGGAAATAATTTTGGTTGTTGAAAAATCCAGGCATTAAAAATTTGTTTTCTAGAAACCCAGAAATCCATATTAAAGTCAAAGTCCTGGGGAAACAACTTCGAGCATGGAAATTTTTCAGGTCGGTCGCTCTTTATATGGAGTGGACAAACAGAGCAAAATTTTCAGCCAATTTTCGTGGAGGTCTGGAGATCGAAAAAAAAAATCTCCCAAAGTAGGTACTTAATTCCGGAGGCTCCGGTGGCTGTTTCTAGGGGTCCCTCTTGTGATTGTCACCAAAGATGGGAGCTCTAGCCCCCGTACTTTGGGAGCTAGAGAAAACCAAATCTTGGTGAAATTTTCAAATACAAAAATTTCAAAAAAATTCGATTTTCTCTAGCTCCCAAAGTACGGGGGCTAGAGCTCCCATCTTTGGTGACGATCACTAGAGGGACCCTTAAAACAGCCACCAAGAGATGAGCCTCCGGACTTAAGTACTTTGGGAGATCCGATTCACCTCAAATCCAGCCTTCCACGAAAATTGGCTGAAAATTTTGCTCTGTTTGTCCACTCCATATAAAAAGCGACCGACCTGAAAAATTTCCATGCTCGAAGGGAAACAATGAAGCTTGCATATCTTAGCCTTGTTCTAACCTGAACTTTCCCTATGCAGCAACGTACAGTATGGGCACAATCGCATTATTTTCCACCCCACCACGTCAATGGAAAATGCCCAAGTCGTGTTCGCTACGTAATTTGCATCTCTTCCTGAATTTCTCATTGCATCATGCTCACAGTCACACGTACTTGAATCTTGAATCATGTAAAGCTCATGTTTCTATCAGTTATCAAAAAGACACAATTCAAGAGTCGAAACGAGCCGAGCGAGGCTGGGGCGATTGGAGCTGAGAACGACACAACAACAACTTGAAATATGTAGACTGTTATCTGGCAATTGGACATTACGTATAAGCAACTGCTGCTAAATCGCTCTAATCGCCGTGCCGCTTGCCGCGTCTCGTCGCTCCCTCGCTGCTATTTCCAAGCGCCTGTAAGCAGCGAACGGACAAGAAAACACATACATCACATCGTTGTAGATGCAGCAGCAGTAATGTTTATGTTTTTCATGAATAATAAAATGTTTTAATGGGGAGAACGCGAGATAAGATAACGGCCAAGTCTTTTTTATTCACATTTCAAGTCCAGACAGAAAAAACATTTATATATAAATTGCTTACAAAACAGTAATTAAGACTCGAGTGCGCAAAGCTGGCCTAGGAGGGAACCGAAATGCACCCAAAAGTGCCCTCAGTCGCACCCAGCTACAATTAGTTAACTTTGATAAATGATCTTTGAGCTTCTTATTTTCACTTTTTGACAGTTTTATAATTTCTTTTTTACACTCTAATACTCATCTATTTATTCCCGTATTGGCTACTAATGGTCTCAAGTCAATTCACGTGTAAAAGCAAGACGAGCGTAGCAGCGCAATGAAGCGAGATCGGGAAGAACGAGGAGAGGTCTGGCGCAATAATTCACACTTCGAAGTCAGTTTTCCCACTTCCAGGGACGACCTTCGATGGGGACCAAAATTTTGGACTCCCGAAATATCTTGCTTAAATAAGCTGGAATATCATTAAGAAAAGTCTCATATAAATTAAGCTCAAATAAGAGAATTTTGTGGGCCTCTTTTGGTTCGTAAAAGTTTTCTAAAACCCTAAAATATCACGGTCCGGCATGAGCAACGTTCCGCCCCTGATGCACGCTGGCCCGAAGGTGAAAGACGCAAAATACATTGTACTGCATCAAAAAATCCATTAGGTTCTCTGGGATTGGGAACCCCTTGGCGTTTGTTTGAAATCATTTGCTCTCGGTAGTTTACACACGGAATCCAACATTAATTTTTCATTTTTCTGATACGTGTGTGTTTAAAGTTTGTGACACTGCGTTCCCGAATGCGGGTGATTAATTGATCCGATCGTGTAATCTGATGTGTGAACTATATTGGAGTGACGCGTTCTGACTGGAGGAAAGCTATTAATTTTGATCTGTGATTCGTTTGGGAAATCTCACTTTGGCTCGAGGTCAGAGAATGCCATTTTCCATGCCAAAGATGTTTCTGAGTAAGCATGGGATCATTTTATGAAATTTAATTTTAGGGCTTGTTGAGCTGTTGGTAGTTCATTCCTTCATATTTTAAAACTATAAATAATGATTTCTGCTTATATCACATAAAATTTGCTATTTGAAAAAATAAAGAGAAATAATCAAGACTGTGAAGAAAATACTGAATCGCTTACATTTTTGATGTCACATGGGACCAAAAGACAAGACTTTTGACTTCCAACCTATAGACTCTTGGGAATTTAATCAGAAAAAAATCTGGCCCTTCTTACTTACCTTACTCACGTCATTCAAAAGAAAGTAGCTCATAATTTGTCAATACTTATTTTATTTACAGTTCCGTGATTGCCACGATTTCTGATGAGTTTTCTTACATTTTCTCCATTTACATTTATAATGATGCGATAATAATTTTCATTAACGTTACTTGCTTCATTTCTTTTGATTATAAATTAACGTAATAGCATTTTCCTATCATTTGTATATTAATTATTCTGTATTTTTTCATTCACATAACTTTTGTATAATGAAGTTTTTCTTCTATACTGGACTGCAAGAATACAACATATAAATTATACAATCGGTTTTTACATTGCAACTTCACTTGATTTATTTTTTTCGGTTTTTTATTTTTTGTATTTTCTTGGAAACTGAAAAGAGGAAATGAGGGACTTGGACGGTTGTAAATGAAGTAGCTAGATATGGGAAATGAATATGACGTCACACATTGAGATTCCACACTGAGAATTACTGGCTGAATTTGAGCAACAACTAGATTTAGGCTGATCCGTTTTTATACAAATTGTGTCCTAGCTTACGTCCTTAAACATTGCAATGAGTACGAATACGTGATATTTGCGGGTTTCTCTTGTCTAAATTTATATAAAAATCTACTTTCCTAACAATTTGATTAACTCAAAAATATTGCATTTTTCGTGAAAAACGTTTTTGGTGTGGTTTTTGTTTTGACGCTTGTGCCAAAATAAGTAACAAACGATGACATTACGTACTAAGGAATCTAATTTTGCTGATGACTTAGAATTAATTTTGATACGAACGAGAAATAGATAGAAGGTTTGAAAATAGGGAGACACACATTCAATCTACAGACATCGATATGTATTGGATCAAAAATTATACAAAATCCGCCTCTCGCAGGACTCTTACTTGATGTCATCAGCGCAAGAAATCTCGATGTCCGTCGTGGAGTCCAGCGTCGGTAGCTGACCGAGGGGGTTGGAGTCCGAGGCTTGATCCAGCATGGAACTTAGGCTATTGCTGTTGTTGTTATTACTATCTTGGTTATTGTTGTTGATCGTACTATTGTTGTTGTTGTTGAGTAGACTGGATGCCGTGTAGCAGCTAGAGTAGTAGGGGGTCAGAGAGGACCCCAAAAGTGAAGATCAAGTGGTGGTCGCCAACTGACGCCAGACAGTATGTCACATTGAGGGTAAGTAGGGCCAGGAGAAGCTGCTTCCTGAGAGCAGCATGTCGCGGATGAGGGTCTCGATCGGCGTTTTGCCCACCAGACGGACGAAGAAGAGCTGTTCTATCACCTGTAATGGGAAATTTCTTGTTTTTATTTCTTTCCTTTTCTTTTTTTTTCAGGAAAAATTCAGAAATATACAAGAGACAAAAACTGAGATACACAGTATCATGTATCTAATTTTACTAAAGCTGTCAGACTCACCTGTGACGACACTGTCCTGAGAGACGGCAAGCGCAGCAACAATTTGCCAAACCTCGTTGGCTGACTGGGGTACTGGGCCCTGCAGTATTCCTCCAGGGCGCACTGGCTCTTTTCCTGCAGCGACTCTATGTGAGCCACGTCCGAGAGTCCACACGCATCTGCAAGAAAAAAAGAAAAACTCAATTTAGCCCAGTTTCACAAGCCTCATATTTGCCCCGGGCGTTTTCAGTGTAAATAGTGAGTATTAAGAGGTGTTAACATGTGAGAGATAATCTGCGGAACCCATTTTTTTGTGGCCTTGCATCACTCGAGAGGCGATTGCCAGCGGACTTGGACCAATGAGAGACGGCGAGTCAAGTAAATAAATATCATGATTTAATTGAATAACATCTGACCCTCTGCAGCTATAATTATTGCGCTGTTGTTGAAATTAATTTATGAGATTCCGCTTGGCCGAGATTTCAGATTTTTCACTTCGCGGACTCGGGCTCGGACTACCTGGAAATTGGGACATCTCCCAAGATCACTTGGAGGTCACGACTCGCGAGTCGAAGAGCTTATGCCGAGCTCCACGCTAAATCAATTTTAATCAATTTATTTGTCCAATAAAAATCAATTAATCAAAGTAAATAAAATTATACCTACATCATGGCGCTGACCATCATAATAAATGCGGCCCAGCCATGATGCGATCAATGAAGAGTTAATTTTTAAAATGCGCTTGTATCCATCATGATGATTGTGTAAAGAAGAATAAATAAATAATTGTATATTTAAATGAATAATCAACGCTCTTGTGGTGGCTTATTTGCTTGTTTGCGCCGTGCCTGCTTGCGCTATTATTAATTTTAGACAATTTAAAATGAAGCAAACGCGTTTTTTTCCACCACAAAAAATTACACTCACTCGCGTTTTACTATTGCTCTTATCGCCCCCAAAGATCTCTTAGCGCGCCAGCAGTGACAGGCAGATGAGATCGGTCCCAGAGCACCAACAATGTCTCTAGTAGTGGTCGGAGAAGTAGTTGGAACATGTGTACACCAATTATTTTAATGAATTGTAATTGAAATGAATGAAGAAAATTAGTCGTAGTACGCGCGATGACTCTAATTGTTGCTCGCAAAGAATGTAGACGAATTTCTCATTCATGAGATTTCTCAAAGTTACATTGCACTGACATTTGCAAGTGTTCTATGCAGCTTGTTAGAAAAAATGCTGGGCGTGGGATACGTGTGTCATGCCTGCAGCTATTGTGCTTCGTCCAGATTTCTTAATTTTCTTTAAATTTTTAAAAACTGTTTTTCATTTTTAGTTACTTTTTGAAATTCACAAAATCAAAAGAAAAAAAGAGAATTTGCTGGCTCGGGACCTTGATTTTCAATTTTAACCATTTCTGAACCAATAAGGAGGTTTCGAGATCTCACACCATGACTTTTAAAATTTGAAAGAAATGTATTTTTGGGATCATTTGAATTATCTTTCACCCGATCGAAGGCCCCAGAAATTAGGAATTGAAACCAAAGAGCCATGGCGGGTTCGAAAACAACAAAAGCGGTACACCCCCAATTAAAATTCAGCCTCGAACGCAAATCAGACGACGAATAGAAATTCGATCCCAGAGATTGATGGGGAGACATTACCGAGTTGTAGCCACCCAGGGCAGTAATTGATGTTCTGCAATCAAGATACAAATCGCCCCGGACGAATATCACAAGAATGCCGCGCTCATGATTTGACTCATTCCTCAGCCCGTTCTACTTACTTTGATTAATCAACATAACAAATTATTAGTTTGACTCATACCCAGTTGCTCGGAGGAGAGCGGAGTCCCCGGACGAAATTCAAGACGATCAAGTGTTGTATTTCAATTAGTTGCAACTCTCGCTCTCTCTCCTCGCCACCAACTCCTACCAGAGCCGGTGCGGCCCGGCGACTCGAGTCTCTCAAGTGATAGATGCTAAGCACTTAATAATTATCATGTTAGATCGCACTTCATCTTCCCGCCACGCCGCGCTCGCCCATTTCACTATTTCTTCTCCTTCTCCAATTTATTACTTGTTCAGTTTGATTAAAATTTATCTCCGTGGACGCGGACGGCGAATAAGAGTTGAGTTGACAATTCAATGTTGATGACGATGACGAAGGCAAGACGAGAGCCGAGTTGAGAGAAAAATTATGTCACCAATTAATCACTTGACATTCTTTTCGTTCGTGCGAGCGAGCAGGCGCACAAGTGCCAGCGAATTGCGTGCACGAATCTCCATCTAATCTCGAATTACCATGCCGGTACTCGGAGGGAATCGAGCTCGACATTAGCTTAATCCACTGTAAGCGGCGTTACAAATCGTTATCCAATTTGGGGAGATTTTCGGGATGTTTTTTGCCCTCTTTGCATAAATAGTCGTCTGGGATATCGGTTTCTGACAATTTTCATTTTATCTGTTTGTCTGTTGTTTCAACCTTTGGGATAGTTTTATTTCAAAACCTCAAGAGACACCCAAGAGTCTGGAAATTAAATTTTGGCAACTTCAGCTAAGGACTTAGTTTTGGAATCTATAACTTTTCGTCAGATTTAAGTTCTCTCAAAAAAGTTATGAAGATACAAATAACACCCCGCTCCAAGTTGAAATTAATAAAAAAGAGAAGGGTACCAGATTTGTCTCCATGAAGCTTCTTTTTAAATTTTTTATTCACTAAACCTCTTCTGCTTCGGCGGTAATAAAGTATGCACCCTACAAGGATGTGGTCCGCCACCGCATTACTCAATCAACTTCAGTGATTTTGATTTATTTACGAGGTGCTAGAAAAGTGTGCCTTCAGGATACCGTCTGATTAACGGGGGTTCCGTCTTGTGATATCGAAGGCAGCCCATAAATCAGCGGCGGAGTGACCGCAACGTACGGAGTGGTGGACTCCAGACACGACAAACGAGGAAAAGACAATAGCCTAGAGGAAGTATAGAGGATGTGGTAACGCACGCTTCCACTATCGGGACCATAAAGCACCAGCACCAGGTACTGTGGAGACGAGCGAGAGAGTAAAATACAATTTTGTGCAAACAAGATCAGGGAGGTTAAGATACATGGGGAAGGCGTAACTGAACATATACTCGCAGACTAAAGATTTACAGATATTTGGATAAAATATTGAATTTAATGCGATGTTATTGCCGGATAAAGAGGCTGCAAAGTTTGTTTATGCACCCATTACATGGCTTTCAGAGCTCCGTGTGCACCGATGATCTTGATATCTCAGCAATAAATAATCCAAACAATGTTCCGGGCTAAATTTAATTAACTTTGGGGTTCTTGGTTTTTTGCTCCCACAAAGTTCACTTCACCGGTCTCCCAATAGTCGCGTGTTTGCGAGCAACTAGCAGCTGCCTTCCGCCAAGTAGTACTTCGGCTGCAACTCGAGCCAGAGGTCAGCCGTTTGCCTACTACCATCGAGACATCGCGTGCTCCTCTTCAGTTGTCACTCGGCTGGCAATTTCGCAACCAGAAGACACTCAACGGAAGTAAATCTTTATTATAGGTCAAGCTGCCTGCATTGGGAGTGTAATTAATGTAACAAATCATCAATTAAGTGTGTACATTAGCTCTGCCTACGACGATTGTGGCAAAAAGGCACGCAGTTTTCTAAGTCGCATCTCCTTCTAAGCGTTACCCAAGTGTACAATTTAATTGCCAAGAAGCATTGCAGTAATTAGGGCAAATTCAACATCTTAATTAAAAAAGTGATGAAAAACATTTGTGTTTTATGACTAATTTCGCGCGCGGTCCCGCGAGCTGCGATGAAACGGAGGGGATGGGAAATTCGGAAAATTTCTGACAAAATCGCCGAGTGTCGGAGAAGGGCAATAAAACCAGATTTATCGACTGTCATCGAAGTTGTTGTCACAGTATGCAACTCTTTCCGACTTGAGTTAGTACCTCAAGCAGATGGTGAAAAATTACTAAATTACTCCAAGGAGATATTAATGGCCCGGTTGCTGCCGCTGTAATTGCCTGAGCTCGGTTAATTATGTTCTTCTTGCCAACGGAGGTATTGTGTGTAGATTTTAAATATTATTGCCTTTACCAGGCAACATGGCTTTTTAGGTTGAACACACTTAAATGACATAGCACAGCGCAATAGATTAAATTCTTTAATCACTTAATTTGATGTCTTAATTGCTGTGCCGAAGCCGATGCCGGTAGGGGCCCGAGTCAAGTGCATTACGAGCTTTCACAATGAAATACGCTTGGCCATTTATTGCAACGTAACGATAGCGATTTAAATTTCCTCCTGACACCTCTGGTACTTGGCGTTCTAGCTTTTTATCGGCTTTGAGTTGAAACTGTCTGGACTATAGCAGACCCAAAAGGACCTCATTTGATAAAATGTAATCCCTAAAGCCTCTCCTTATTGCACTCTAACAGCTTATTCATGCCAATTGCCTCCCATTTAAATCCATTCAATTATCATTTATAAGCGCATCGTCATGCACAATAGTCATTTACATTTTAATAATTTCTGTAATTTGTTTTAATGCGCGTAACATCGCGAGTCGCTCTCTCAAGACTGCGACACAAACAATAATCTTAAAAGCACAAGCTACTCAAGAAATTTAGTGAGACTCCAGTAAGTACCCAATTGAGGATAATAATTTAAATTTAAGTAAACGAGAGAAGAGTGTTTATTTTTAGTTTGCCTTAATTGTCAAGGAATGCACGAGGACAAGTGTCAATGGAGTGCTTTCAACATCAATCTTAATTACAGTAAAATGTCGAGATTTTTTGTGCGAGCCAGAGAAATTCCGACCCAGACCATGTGGCGTCGGAACACGATAGCCGCAGTCACGGTTTGCTACCTGGGAGGTAAGTTTTTAGTTACTAATGTGCTCGGTCATAATTCCATAATGTCGATTATTGGCTCTAATGAAGTATCTGTGATAAGATCTGAATCGCAGGCTGCGGAGCGTACATTGTAGGTCCGAGTTGTTTGTTAATTTACCAGAGTTATCGCACGAACTATCACCATCAGTGATTTTCGATACATGAGTCTTGCTGGGATGCAGCGATTAAGGTTTAATTGGCTTTTTAATTGTGCTTCCCAGGGAGCTCAAGGATCAAGGCAGGCTTGAGTATTTTTTTTCGGGACTGTTGCATCTTGAGACAAGTCCCATCTGCTCATCACCCAACTCCTCCGAAACTGAGGATAAAAAATTGACTCGGCACGTGACCCTTCAAGTGTCAAAGATTAAAATTTTTGTATGCTGACAGACGTAATCAAGTAGCAATCAGACATTTGGTGAATATTTTAACATACTCATCTCGTGAATGGGTAAAATGTCACTTATTCGCTTCTGTTTTGTATTTCTTCCACTTCCCAGCCTCCGACGCCAACACGCCGCAAACCGAATCTTGATTACGCAAACAAAACCGCACCGATTCCGACTCCCGACACCCCCATCATGAAGTCAGAAATATTAATCTATCAAACGCCGCGCCGCCCTACCAAGCTCACACGCTTCTCGCCTCGCCTCGCCTCAGTGCAATGCCAAAAAATTTAATCTTTTCCCCTTTTTGACTTTTCTTTGTTCCGCACGTTACAAATTTCCACTTTCCAGATACGCCGTACACGTACTCCGAGAGCACACCCTGGGGCCTGAAAGTGTCGGGAACATTTTCTACAGTCGTTAGATACTCGGAACTTTTTCCACAGCCCACAACCACTATCATTGTTTTCGGTGGCTTAGTTTCCATTCCGGGAACTCGCACGCCTCATTTGCATGCTCAAATGCCAGATAAAACTTTCGCCCGGAAAGTCGGTGGCAAGAAAATCGATGCCGAAATTGGGACCCAGAGCCACCTCATAAATTTGGCCAAATGACACTTTTGCAAATTTATTGGACGGGAGGTGACACATTTAAGTCCCTTAAATTCAAATAAGTCGGTCAATCCTGTAATTTGACCATTGCTCTTTTACTCCCGCATTTGTCGTTCCAGTTTTTGCAGAGCGGCAAAAAAAATCGTCACCACCCTAAAAATTACCGTAAGACTGTTTATCATTATTTCCATGATGTGTGTAATAAATGGAATTATTGTGAATTAAATAATGCGAACATGCTATTACACACATTGTCCTCCACTAGCCCGTTTGCGACGCACATTTCGCAATATGACGTTGCAGCAAAGGTGCAGTTTGACCCGCCTGACCTCTTTATTGCCTCCGATATATTCGTATTTCGCTATTTTGAGCCACATTCAAACGCACTCACTGGCAAAAATGTAACTGCCGATTTTTGATAATGATCAAAGTTGCGCGAAAAATATGCTCAGATTTTGTGCCGGTATTAGGGAATCGGAGTAACATACAAAATGTTGTAAATAAAGTGACAAACGAGCACTAAACAACATTTTTATTATGCATATCATTTTCATGTATTCATAAAATCACAGTCTTATAGTGCAAAATGGAATCGACGGACGCAAATGACGACTGTTGAGTGCCATCGTATAAACAAATTTTATTCAATCGTCGACATCTCCTACGAACGTTCGGGCTGTCGTGGTAGCTGAGTGGTCAAAAGCCTGATCTTGATGACACAGTTCAGGACTTACAGTTCTTGAACATTACTATCCGACCAATTGTGAACTGTTTCCATTCTAAATAACTAGTGAATTTGAATTTTAGAAAAAATTCTCTATTTTCGAAAAATCCCTTTAAACTCAAAATTAGTTTACACGAAATGAAGAAAAAACCTCTCCTGCTTGCATCTAGAAACTTCTAAATTTCAGACCTTACCGTGATCTGAACCCTTCGACCATTCTCGCAGAAAATTTGCTCCGAATATTTTGAATAACTTTTTATAAACTTTTCTCTAGGAAGTCGAGTTATAAAACTCCCAACTCCATATTTTTCTGGCTCCTCTTATTGCAACTGATGGATTAAGCCTTCTTTGGCCATTGTAAGTTAAGTCCCCAAAAATTAGAATATTTTATAAAAAAATTTACAAGAGAATGGACGTTTTACATTTTTAAAAGCCACATATTGAAACAGTCATCAAAAAAGTGAGGGAAAATCTACTTCAAAAACTTTTACTCGGTGAAGTGATTGAAATCTATTGATTGACAAATTTAAAACCCACCAAATGCCCAACTACCCCAGAAGGGTACTTTGCTCCGTTTTGTTTTCGTAAGGTGATCACCATAATAATACTCAGCTCTCAAACCGCATCGGCGTATTATGATTATCGGTCCACATTAATTTATAATCGGCCTGACGATTCTCAATGTGTGTGTTCTTCAATCGAGATCTCTGCTTCGGATAATTTTTTCTCCATCTCATTCTCTGGCTTCGGAGCCCGAGAACAAACGTGAAAACAAATCGGCGGATTATGCAAATGATAAAACACCTGATAGAGTGTGACACTTTGATGATCGCGATGGAGAAACAAGAGGTTATCGGCACGATTTACGACGATTCCGATCTCGCCCCAAACGACGATCGAACATCTGGTCCGACTCACTTCCTTGTCCCAGAATCTCCGAGGAATTCCAATAAACTGGATTATTTATTATCTTCCTTTCACGCCACAGTCCGAGTGCATTGAAAGAGAATAGATAAAATGTGTCAATGAAGGAGGTACTTGGCTATTTAGTGATTTACACGCCTCTGCCGAGCAAAGAGACTAAAATAGCGCCGAGATCATTGTCGCTCTTCCGCTCGGCCGGGACAAAAGACTCCAAATTATGTCGTCGTCGCTGCGCCATTGTTCGAGTGTGTGCTAATAAGTAGCAGTTTGCTACATAATAGGCCACATATTTTACCATTTTTAAAGTAAACTCGGAGCAAATTCATTACATTACATTGTGCCGGAGAGTCGCACAATGGACAAATTCGAGCCTCTCTCTCGTTCCTCTTCCTCCCGCTTCCATTTCGGTCGAATAGCAAAACTTTTTCCTTAAATGCCGGCGCAATTTGCCGACGTGTGGGGAAATCTGTTTTATTTTAAAATTTTATCAACGGCGCCAACGCATGCAGTGACCTTGGAGTTGGAACGAAACTTTTATTAACGTTCATTGTAGTGCCAATTAAGTTCCGACACGAAAGGCGGGCTGGGCTGTTTTGTGCCTGGAAAAGTGAAAATCATGTCTGTGCCCTACAAAACAGCTCGCTTTTGTGCTCCGTGACCTTATTAGTAACAATGTAATTTTGATGTTCCGTATTTAGCGATATGGAAATCGTACGAATCAATCAATGTAAATGCAAATAGCAGTATTGATTAGGTATCTGGGGTTAGTTACGGTAATTGGCAGTAAATCAGTTGTTTTCGAATGGAGAGCCCTGAAGACCACCAAGTTTTGTCTCTTGATCCCACAGACAAAAAAAAAACAACTTTATTGGCAACTTTTGAACACGAAATCAGGAGCGCACCAAGAATACCAAACGTCCATTCTCGCTGAAAATTTGCTCCTGAAATTTTTTGTATCTTATTTTATAGTATTCTAGTATTCTAGAATATTTTCTATTCTATAGTATTCTATTTTATAGTATAGTATTCTATTTTATAGTATTTATAGTATTTTATAGTATTCTATTTTATAGTATTCTATATTATCTATTCTCTAGAATATATTCTATTCTATAGTATTCTAGCTGTTGAAGGAATTAATTTAAAATGGACAACTTAAGCTTAATCTATCAGTTTGGGTCACAATAGGATCTTCGAGACCTGCGTGACCCTCTGCCCCACCCCAGATCCATCCATCAGTTGTATTAATAGATAACAGAAAAATATAGGGTTGGATTTTTTATGAGTCTGATGTGAAATAATTTCTTCAAAAACTAGAAAACTTTAAAAAGTTACAAAAAATATCCGGTGCAAATTTTCAGCGAGAATGGACGCTAAGTTAAATAAAAACTAGAAATGTACAGCCTTGTGACATATGCAATCAAGCCAGTGGCAGTTTTTGAGAAGTGGCTGATTTGAAAGTAGATATGTATTGAACCTGTGTGCAACAAACTTTTTTAAAAAACAGTCCTTTTGGTAGCTTTTTGGTAATGATTGATAGAGAGGATTAATGTACAGTGGACCATTGAGAGACACCAGTGCATTTACTTTGGTTCATGAGTCAACCTATACAACTGCTTCTAAAGTCTCTAGAGTGACTTCGAATAAAAGCTAAGTAAGCTATTTTCAGGCCCCCGAACGCGCAATTAAATCACTCAGGAATCCAGTCATCAATTAAGACCTCGCTTCTCCAGGTCACGCCATCAGCTCAATAAAACCGTAAACGACGACACTTTCCCGCCTCTTCACTGCAGCCGTTCCTGAACCCATTAAAGTCCTCCGTATCGACTTCATAAATTGCATCGATTGCATTAGCAGCCGCATCTCCCATCCGATGTTTTGACAAGTCAGAGGATCAAGATAAACGCTCTCCTCTGCCTTCTCTCGGGCCGGAGCTCTCGATGCAATACCGCACCATTGACGGTAGTGAAGTACTAATAATGCCTCGCCAACTGGGACAAGAAGCAGCATCACAAGAGGTATCCATTACACACCCGCTGTGCTTTCAAGTGGACATAATATTCGCTATTCTGTTGAGTTACGCTGCTCTTTTCATTTCTTCCTCCACTCCAACCCAAGACACGGCCTCCTAGCCAGGTTCGGTAGAGCACAGAAATACCGAAAAATACAAATGTTCCGTCGATGTCCCAGTTTACAAACATTTCTTCTGTTTTTCGGCTCGCATTGTTTCCCAACAATCGACAACATAAATTTTTCGGGAAACATCACCGATATTCTTGCCAGTGGTACAATGTTATGAATGTTGTTACATGTCCTTTGTTCTGTCTGTCTCTCTATCTCTTGCGTGTGTACGTCTCGGCCTGGAACGGTATTTGTTGTGCTACTTCATGCTGCTTTGCTTTGTTTAATTGTCAAATGAAGTGCGATGCGACTCTTGCAAACTTTCGTATCGACACCACCACGAGCAGCGTCGAGAATCTCACCGTATCTCGAAGCGCTGACATGCAAATGAAACGGGCTTCCGTATGTCCGTCTTGGGCAGGGGTGGAAATGGGGGGCATTTTTGTCTCAGGATTTTTCACATATTGTGAAAAGACCTATAACTTTCAGTGCAATGTTTCGTTCAAATAATAATAATAATTTTTTCTTCCATTTTGACTTTGGAAACTTTAGGACTTCCCAAAAATCTAAGTATCGTTTAAGGTACCTTTTAGGACTAAAAAACTATAACTAGGGCTAAAAAAACTCTACTAAGCTGAGCTATGGAAGCTCTTCAATCACACCCCTGGCCCGCATCCCGTCCCAAATGGGGACCCAGATGCGCAAGCCGTAACAATGGCTCAAAATTAGAATCAAAGTTGATTTTTAAATCTGATAAACGTCTTACGGATCAGAAGCATTACACAAACAAATACGTCATTGTATCGACATTCCATTCAAATCTCGCCTTGGCGCGCACATGCATAAGGTTAGTTGTCATTGGAATAACAAAAATCCAACAAAGATCCTTTTATCTCCTCGTCATCTCTTCATTTTTGTCACTTTCCTTTCAAACGGCTGCCTCCCAGTAGAAGAAAACCACGACAGATGCAATTCGTTACCCAAATTCCAACGCAATTTTTCACCTTTGTCGCTCGTTTCTTTTCACAAAAATCTCACTAAAACCTACAATGACATCCCGCCCGCTTGTGTCAATTTGACGCATCGCCAGACTGCCGAAAATACGCAAATCATCCTGGAATCGATACGTTTGTGTTGGCGCCAAATTTTACGACCTGATCGGAAATCATGACTTTGACCTTAGACGCGACATGTAATTACAGCCTTTCCAGTTTTCCACGAGAGAACGGAGAAGCCAAGGGATCAACAGGTGAACCATGGCCTATGCCACTGCCGAAAGGGTAGCTAGGGAGTCTTGGAAACCGATTTGTTGATTTCACCACGCAGAGTCTGACGGTTGCCCTGCAGTCATTTCCAGTTCGGCGTTCGTTGGGTTCGCGTGTGCCTCAAATCTTTCGTGGCAGCTTTTTTTCGAAATTCTGAGTGAAAATCCAAAAACATGGCAAAGAAAGTCGGAGTCCAGCAGCTCCAAGCCGAAATCAACTCTGACGACGACTTTTTCTCGTTCATCGAAAAGGATATCGGGCTTTTGGGTAAAATTTCTAATTCTCAGATAGACTCACAAAATAAAAAAACATAATAATTCAGTGATGGACATCTACACGGAGTGGTGCGGGCCATGTCTTGGAATCGTGAGCAGTCTGAAGAAGATCAAGCTGGAGCTGGGAGGCGACAACTTGCATCTCGCAGTGGTGAGCTCCATGACAACCGACTTTATATTAGGGTGACCCCAATCCTTGAAACACTTTCGCGTTTCAGTGCAAAGCCGACACCATTGATGCTCTGAAGCGGTTCCGGAATAAAAGCGAGCCTACGTGGCTCTTCGCTTCGGTAATTTTCTTGGATCTCTTAAAAACATATCAAGAGATTAAAATTTTCCAGCACGGAAAAATTGTGAATTTGATGTTCGGAACCAACGTGCCGAAGCTCATGCAAATGATCACTGAGGAGCTGGAGCTGGACGCAAAGTTCAGGAAGGGCGAGGCCGAGCGGAAGTTTTACGAAATGGACGAGCTGCTCCCGGAGGAAATCGAGCGTCAGCAGGAGAGACAGAAGTACGACGAGGAGATAGCGAAGCAAGAGGTGGAGGAGGCCAAGCGACAGAAGAAGGCCTACTTCATGGGAGTCATGGAGCAGATCAAGGAGCACATAACGGACATCGGGTGCACCATCTTCATGCCCAACGTCAACAGAGACATCTACAAGAAGCTGACAGAGCCCGCCGAGAAGTACTCGCTGGCCGCCAAGGAGCGCAAGATCACCAACATCCCCATGGACCAGCGAGACATCCTCTTCATGGACTGTCCCAACCCGCTTCCGGAGCCGGTCTTGGACTACATACTAAAGAAAGACGTCATCATCAATTCTTGGAAGCTGCCCGAAGGTGACCTGAGGGTACCGGAAGACGTGCTGAAAGAATTCACGGCCTTCATCTCGCAACGTCAGGCCATCACAGACGATGCCGGGAACCCCGTGGGAGATGCCTCCGTGGAGCCCCTCATCGACGAGTTCAAGATGCCTGACCAGGGGATCGTCATTCCAGGGGCCTGGACTCCGGGAAACAGGACCACTAACGCAGCTATCATTTACCTCTTCTTTCGTCAGGTATTTTCATTTTTCGCTTGCGAAGATTTAAGGTCTTGTTTCAGTTCACAGAGCACTTTCTGCCCCCTGATCCCCTTCCTGAGCCTCCCCATCTCTGCGTCATCTACGACGCCTACAAGAAACGGGACATCCAGGAGCTCTGTGACCAGTTCACAAAGGACGTCCTGGCTCTTGGGTATTTCTCCTCAGGGGACCCCGACAACTTTGAGCTTCTGGCAACGACCACGGACAAGTACTTGGAAAGAAAGCCAGCAGCGTAAGTCCTAAAAATCCTCGCGATGAACAATCACTGACTTTTTTTTGCAGAACCGACAAGCTGATCATCAAGCTGGCCAAAGTGACCAGCAACGCAGTGCTCGCCTTTCAAGGCTTCGGCCCTTGCTACATCAGCCAGCACACGGTCGATGGGTTTACGGAGTGCGCCAAGTTCTTCCCCAAGGGGTACGGACAGGAGGACGAAGATGTGGGTGAGGAAGGCTCGGGTGGAGGCAAGAAGAAGAAAAAGAAAAAGAAGAAGAAGGTCGTGGAAGGTGCAGAGGGAGGTGAAGAGGTCGCTGAGGGAGAAGCGGGTGAGGAAGAGACCTCTTCGTCGTCTGCAAGTCCCGAAAAGCAGGCCAATGGAGCTGAGGAGGAGGCCAAAAACGCTCCCGGCAGCAGAAAAGCGTCGAAAATTTGATTGTGCTCCGGAGTTTGCTTCATTGCGTCGCTTATTGAGTGGAAATAAAGAACTGCATCAGATAAATCGCGCATTCATTGACTCCTGGGGAGCAAAAAATGGCATTTTGCTCGCTGCTTGCCGTACCTTGTTCGCACATTTCCACTTTTCATTATCACGTTGCCAGTGCCGTGTTGTTGTCCGCATCTCAGCTACTTGCGGTGGCAGCTAGAGCACGTTTACGTTTGCAGGAAGCCTAATTTAACATCTTTTTTATTAACCCATTGGCTGCCAAGAATTTCAAAGATTTGAAAAATTAGGGGTTTTTAGAAAACCTCCTTAAAATGGAAATCAAAGAAAATTATTTCAAAGGTAATAAAAATGTCTGTGCATTCATATGTCTCTTTGGAGCCCGTAAAGGACTGGAGCGACCACAAACTTCCCAATCTCCAACAATGGTCAGTTTTCGTCCTGGACAAGCCTTAGTCGTGTATTCAATAGCACTTCGCGAGCGGGAAATAATGCTGCGTCTAGTCTATTTTTATCCTGCCTCATGTCGCAATTTTCGTGCTCTCGGGAAGCAGAACACAAACATGGAGTTTTAAAAATGCGCGACGAAACGGGAAAACTCGCATTGATGGGGAAAAGTGAAACAATGGCCGATCGATGGCCAGACACCGATGAGTAGAGGAAAACATAGAAATGGAAATTAAAATGTGTCGCGACCGATGGGGGAATGCCGGCTATGGTTTGTAGAGCCTCGGCACTGTTTATGGCCGTAATCGCGGGAATAACAATTTCATAAGGCGCGTTTTAGAACCCAATAAAACTAATAAAATTAATAAGGTGATTTAACGACTCCTCCAACACTTAACCCGCCGATAAATGTCAGGTTTATTGCGTCTCGCTCAATGTGACCCCACTGCATCCCTCTTCCTACATTATCAATTACAGATCCACACTCCTCTCTCGTCTCCGCATGCATTAACACGCAAGTTGATAACCATGGCAAATTTACATTCATATGCATCACAAAAGGGCATCTCTGGCATATAAACAGACATAAAATGGTCCGTCGCCCACGTTTGTAATTTTATTACACGCATTCCGACCCCTCGCCGGAGCAGTAGCGAGTCCCCAGCCACCGAAATTAAATCCGAACCCACGACAAAGGGCGCGCTCCCGGAACGCATTTGGCATGCTCTGGAGGGCGCCGAAAGGATGCACGATAATAAGCTCGGAGTATGACAAGCTGTGATGAGGAGCCGGCTTTGTGTTTTCAACTGCTCAAATGATGCCGACGATGATGAATCCATCATGGTGGCATGTTACCAGTCTCTGTGTGGGGAGGACGGACCAGACTTGTATTGTTTTGCATAAACATTCATCGTGATTTGTTTGTTGTGTATGTGCGTGGACGTCTATGCTATCGGAGCGTCTGTCGAGCTGCTTTGATGGACAACTGGCTAACTTTTGACGGAGCGTGGTGGCGAGGGTTGGGGATTTGTCATGGAAAATGAAAGATTGAAGAGCGATGGGGTGGTCGAGGGAACTCTTTTTCGTTTTGATACCTTTTGAAGAGAAAATTAGTAGATCATTTTAAGACAGCTGAACCCAAAATTTCTTTGTAACCTAAAAAGTATTTAAGAGACATTTGGACATTTTCGTCAACTTTTAGAACAGGAAATTTTTTTCACAACTAGCTCATTTCGAAGATCTTCATAAAATGAACTTTAAGTCTCCCCCTAAAAATCTAAATATTTCGAGTCTGAGAGGTGGGGTAAATAACCTTTTTTTGTATAAATTAGAGAATGATGAAAATTGGGTTAAAGTGAAGACCGATTTCCGAATTCAGCGAGTAAAGAAGTTGGCTTCTATGGAATGAGTAGTATTTCAACTTTTTATTGGAAGTTTAAAGAATCAAAAATTTCATAGAATCGAAAAATCTCAAGAGAGATTACCTTTACACATCAGGTACATTTTCTAATAGCTCTTCCGGACTCTCTATCAACTTAACCTCAATTAAATGCTTACTTGGCCCCACTTATGCGAAATATCTTTTCAAGAAGGACGGAATTTATGTAGTGGGAGCTCCTCATCTGACATTTTTCAAGACACTTAAATTTCCATCACTTTTAATGTTGCAGAAAATTCAAAAAGCCATAACATTATCGTCTCTCGGATCATTGAAACCGAATCGAAACCACATAAAGCCCCCTCCAATCGAGTATGTCTGTGGGTTAGCTGAGAGACGACAACAATAAAATAAATAAAACTCGTTACAACCCATTAAAGTATGCGAAAGGATGTGTTCCATGTACGCCCCTCACATGTGAACAACGTTTTGGATTTTTCCAATTTCACTTTCAATGCCCGAGCAAACACAGCAGCTCTTCAGTCTTCTCGACAACGACAACACCGAAGACAAAGAGGATGTTTTGAGTTAACTTAACAATAAGAGAGATAATTCATTGCCAGTTTCAAGGGAGCACACCTAAATGTCGTAAGTCATTTGAAAAAATGTCTGCACACATTTGAGATGTTGTCCTCCCTCTGTTTCCTTAACCCTAAACTTTCGCTTTCTGCTTCCTGGTTTCCCAAATTTAATTATTTTTCTACTGTAGCTCTTCACTTTTTGCACTCTCTGTGGAGCTGAAAAATTGCAAGATTCGCATTGAATCGATAGCATCGGCAAGTAGATCCGAGAAGAGAGCATGGAATTACGTGGAAATGAAATATGTACCAAAAAGACCGGTTCTGCCTCGTTCTCAAGCATTCAGCGATATTTTTATTGCGCGCATTACTGGATATAGCGAAAGAGCCGCCAGGGGTCCTCAAACTTGGGTCTCCCGGGTCACCAAAGCCCAGAGTCTTTTGGAGCCCAAAGAGCCTGAAAGGGGTTTCAAGGAGTGAATGGTTGGAGCCGCCCTTGGAGACTCCTGGTTGGGGGATCGCAATCTCATTTTCGCATGCATTTTTGCGAAATAATATACAATTTTATCTGTGGTGCAAGAGCAAGCGGCTCGCATTCCCGAGATGCTGCTGATGTTGTGTTCCAGCGAATAAACAAATTTCCTTTTGCTCATATTTGGAATTTTTCTTCCTCTCCCATCCTCTTGCGTGCGTTCTTTTTGACTATCTTAATTCTGACTTTTATTCTCTCTGCCACGTCTCTTTGCGCTGCGTTTCTTCAAAAGAAGACAAAAGTAATCCCATAATGCACCATACCATGCCGGCCGCTCTTTTTCACATCATGCCGAGCTCATGTAAGCTTATTGTTAAACTTGATCGCGTCACTGATACGTGAGAGGCTCGTTTTTGTCCCGATACTACCAACAGACAACGGGGCAAGAGACAAGGAGAATACTTTGAAGTGCCCAGCTGTTCCTGCGAAGCGGCCGATCAAATCTGGCTCGGCTTGGCTTATTCAAATGCGGACACCAATAACTCAAAAGTGTCAGAAACGTAAAACGGTAGGAAGTGAGAGGTTGCAAGGGATTGAATTCCAAAATTAGTCAGACCTCTGTGTCTCAAATCAGTCGTGTAACTCGTGGGATCAAACTGTGATCTCGAAACCACTCAAAAGCCACTTCTCGTTCCACCTCTGAGCGGCCCCAAGAACAAGGTGATAAAGAGAAATGATGAAAATGCTAATTAGAGACATTAATAACGACCATCCCAGGGAGATTTTCGGATTTCGGCGTCCAGAGACGCGAGATTTGCATGTGTGTGGTCTAGCGGATATTTCTGACACCTTTTTAATCAATGGTGATTTTTATTATGCTTGTGTTTACCAACACGGAGCCATAAAAAATCAATGATAGTCGATTTTTATGACAGATTAAAGAGTGCGAGAATGTGGTGACAACTTCAAAAGTAATCTCCTATCAATTGATTGTTTTAAACGTGTGCTCAAGGAGATGGGGCCTCAGGTTTCAATGGTCGAGAGAGATGTCGTCGTGAAGAAGATTATCTAATGGCTAAAGCGTGTGATTAGAGATTGGAATTTATGTGACAGTTATCTAATCTCGACACATAGCTCGGAGTGTTATTGTCAGTGCTTTGACCCCCTCCGGTGTACCAAATGGCTCTCAGTTTGGTGGAACTGGATTTTCCGGTGGAGTCTATTTGGCAATATTCAGTTTCATTTTTGCCCAGAACGTTGAACCAAGAAACCCAAGAGTTTCATTCAACAAACCGCTTTCCTGAGCTAAACGATAAGACTTCTGACCTCAAAACGTCTCGTGCGCTCAAAAATATCCCGTCCATCGGAGCAAAAAAGATCAAACGGCCCTAAATATCCAAAGTCTAAGCAAATATCGACCTCCACCGCCGCTATTTTTCGCTGATTAATGGATATTGTGAGTAATTTGTCACGGTAATAAATCGATGATTTTTTACTCGGCTCTCCCCATATCTCTTAATTTGACTGATCATCCGAGTTCTCTTTTTTGTCGCACTCCAAAGAGATTCTCCAAATATAAATTATTATTATCAATCACGAGATCCACTTCAAAGCCCTCATTAACGCACTGATCTACGTGACCTCGGTGTGCAGCCTCTTCCACGAAATTAATGCAAAGAACTTTATCGCTGTTTGGTCAACAAATGTGGTGTACATAATCCACCCCGGGAAGAGTCAGAATTAATCACAGTCCGACTGTGCTCCCTCATATTTCACCCTTTACCACCTCCTCTATTGTTACAGCGCGGTGTGCCGCACATGCATGTACAAATAAAATTAATCTTCGGTACAAATCAGCAAATTTAATTAACAGACCTTCGCATTGATCCCCGCAATGTCACATCCTTGGCGCGTTCCGCCGACTCCCGTGTGTAGTCAAATAATAAATTCGAGAGGAGCGCCCGGCTTAGGAGCGACAAGTGCACAATGCCAACGATGAATGTAAATAAAATGATAAAATTTGAATGTTCCCCTCGTGACGGGATGCTGTGGCAAGCCGCAAGAAAGTCGCTCGTCGCTCGGCAGTTTGGCACGCACTCCCGATGCCGAGCCGCCACATTGTTTGTTAAAATGATATAACCGTGTAAATTGTGTGTAAAAGACTTAAATTACAAATTGAAACGTTATCCTAATTTGGATAAGTGTGACAGCAACTGCGACGGTATTTGGGGCCAAGGGCGGCATAGGGGGTGGCAGTAGATTTAGATGGGGCACCGAAAACTTATGACCGAAATTTTTGGATGATTGAGTAGTTGAGAAAATTGTAGCTTTCAAAATAAACAATTCGGCCTTCTCTTGGTAGACCAATAATTTACAACACAAAATTAGTTAAACCCTTTTTGACCCTTATGAATTTAAAATTTTAAATTTGACCTATGAAACCGAAAAATTTCGGCTTTTCCTTAAGAAATAACTCTTAAATTTTCTAAAATTTCGAAAATAATGTTTGCCCGCTTAGCGGCAAATTTTGACCATCCACATTTTTAGTGATAAAAATGAATTTTAAAGTTACATTTTTGGTCAAAATTTTTTAAAATCAGACAAGCTGAAATTTTGCTGAAATTATTCAGAAAATACGTTTCCTTTTGAAAATAAGCTACTGTAAAAGAGAGGAGTCAGAAAACTGTTTTTTTCTATGACCGTCTCAAGACAGTCTTGCCAATCACTGGGTTAAGTTATTCTGTCTTGCTGAAAGTCCCCACTAATTTCCATCCCCGTCTCCAGTCCTGTAAGTCTCTCTCCCATGTATTCTAGTACATCCCTGAACCGACGATGATAGCAGCAAGCTGATACGGTCCCAGGTTGCAGGGGAAGGTTCCATTGCGTCGTCTGCGTGCCTTGTGAGCTGACATTAATGGCAAAAGGGTTGAAATACTTGAAATAATGATAGTAGGAACGAAAATGGAGCCAAGAGGTAGAAGATGCCAAGGTTAGTTGAGATAAGCAAAATTGTATTCTAAACACGCCATTTTCGGGGTACGCAAGACCGGGTTGAGTTGACAGAGCGACATACGCGATGTCGTTACATCCAAATTAAGATTCCTAATTGCCAAAAACGAGACTTATTTACATTTGACATGACCGCACTTTATTTTTCTCTCTCTCTCCCGACTCGAGGTTGCGGCGAGCTGGGAGGCATTACTGTTATTGCAGGGCGAAACGAAATAAATCTGAGCGAGGCTGGGCTGGAGGGAGGGAAACAACAGGGAAGAGGACATTTGTAACATTTAATTAAAGTTTCTGCGATGACCTTTGATTTACGAGGTTAATCTCCCATGAATAAAATTTGCGGTCAAGCTTATCTCTCTGACACAAATGTTAGGAGCCAATTAGTTGGACATTAATTAGGAAGGGAGGGTTCCCCATAATTGAGATGGCAATATTCTGAAAAACCGTCACAGACGACCAACCTGTGCCGCAGCATTCCAACCTACTTCCGAATGCGTGAGTCTCTTCTTCATCTCCTTTGATGAGCCATCAAACGCAAATTAATCCGGAGATGAGAGATCCACTTGATACAAAAAACACAAAATATTCATCGCGGCACTAAAATTCAGTGTTTTACGATCCATTTTGGGATCGATAAAATAAACTGTGACATTTTATGCGCGCACGCTGGACCGCGATTATTTTATTAGCCGATACATAGTTGGTAGTAGTGCTCGCTGCGCGCCATATCACAGTAGGAACGGCCTCTTTAACTATGATATAAAATTGTTCATCATAAAAATCAATTTAATTCACATTTTTGAATAATTTGTGGTGCTATTAATGGGTTTAATATTAGTCTTTGATACTGGTGACATCATGCTGCTGCCCGTAGATTCAATCTCCGCGTCCACGGACCGAGGACTGAAGAGAAACGCGCGCAGTCAGGGGGAAATAAACCACCGCTATAATCGTAACCGTAATCACGCTAATCTCGTTTGTGTTCAGCTCTTTTAAGTACTTGTCATCATAAGTTTTATGGAATTAAAATATAAGCAGGGAGAAGTCAATAAAAGGCGTTTTTGCAGATAATGCAAGTGATTAGAAAAAGCAATGTGCCCACTCACCTATTAGGAATGCCACCAAACGAGCCTAACTGACCTGTTAATCTGCTCCAAAGTGTGTTAGTGAGGAGTGAGAGGGTGTGAATTTGACTGGGTGCTGTTAGATAAGATGATAAATTATAAAATGATGTTAAAAAGCAAGGAAAGCCACGAATTAGAATATGTACTTGCTTTTTGCTATTGAAATTCGTGCCTTTGAAATAAAGTAAAATAAAAATGAAAGAGAAAGACGAGTATTGCTGAAATGAAAATGATTTATTTTTCTACGTTTGATTGGTCCCAAGAGTGAAATTAGCCTACGAGTTAAACTACTTCTAAGAACTAAAGAAAAACTTAAATTAGCAATAAATAAAACATAACCAGGGTGAGAATGAGTGGCACATGTGCGATGAAGGTGAGGATGGATGAGCGAATGTCGAGGGATGCAAAACCCACTTCCACTACGCCTCTAGCTCATCGCAAACCCCAGCTGTAGGGCGAGCTAGCACTAAAAAAGCTACTGTAGCTACTAGAATACGGACTACTCAAGTTTAGGTATTCGTCGAGGGTCGCTCCGAAGGACCGAGTGGGCGTCGGGTGGTAGATCATGGACGGCGGAGACTGAACGGTACTACCTGAGGAGTTATTGTGGCTCGAGCCCGAGGGCGAGTCCGTCGAGGAGTTGCCGCTCGAGTTGAGCGCCTTCTCCCGCGACGGCGAAACCGTCGGCAGCGACTTGCTATTATTGTTATTGTTCAGAGTCGCTATCGAGTTCGAGAGAGTGGCGAGGTGGGTTCGGACGAGCGCGATCGTCTCTTCCTCCGTGAGCAACGTGTTGTGCGAGGCTATGACCTTTGTTAGTAGAGCTGCCGGATCCCCAAAGAGGTGCTCGAGCAACTTACCTGTGGTGAACAGGACGATCGCCTTCAAGCACGAATACTCAGCCGAATCCACGTGCAGCGCCTTCAGCTTCTCCACCTGCTCCTGGAATATCCGGATGTGATCCATAAATGCCACCACCCGATCCGCAGCCATGGGGGACGCGTGGAGTCCCGCTGCCGCCAGCAAGGGGGCCACATGGAGCGGCATCGAGCACTGAGACGCGTTTAATACAAACAACTCGGACCACACGAGTCTCAGCAGAGCCACCTGGTCCGTGACTTGGAGTTCTGGGAAGAAGGGGATGTTGCGAGCCCACTCGACGGCCGAGAAAAGGAGTCGGGCCGCCAGCTCGCAGATGTTGTCGATGCCCATGATGTTGTTGGACTGCATGCATTGGCCGTAGCGCGAGGTGGCGTACGGCTCCGCTCGGAGCAGCAGCGAAATGTAGGAACTTAGATATGAGTGGCCGTTAAATCCTAAATCACCATTAGCGAGTGCGTATTGCCCGTGCATGCCGGGAATGGCGGGCTGGGTGGGTGGTACGCGCCCTCGTTGTACAGCTGGAAAGAGAAAAGAAAGTTTTTATTAGTTCTTGTTTTAGTTTCCGGTAAGAACAATTCATAGAGGCCTTTAAAGTTTTCAGAAGACTTTCTTTAAAAATAAAGGGCCCCCTTACACCCACTTTGAGCCCTTTTCTACCTCGATTGGTTTAAAAAAAGTACTTTTAAGGAAAGAGATCCTTATACAAGCCCTTAAAAATGGCAAGAGACTTTATTCATAATTTTTACAAGTAGACTTGAAGGCTATTGTTATTTGCAGTAGTTGCCCTCAAAGCCACGTAAATTGGCTGGTTCTATCTCATATGTGCTTGGTGGGGTGAGGAAAGGTTAGGGCATTCTCCCCACACACCTGCGCGCTATTCCCTCCATTATCAGCCAATTTCGGTTTAAATTATGTACGACCAAGTGCACCAATCAACCTTCGCCGGTACGAGTGGGAGCACGGGTTCACCAAAGCAATCTCACTCGAGCGTTCACTGCTCTCTTTACGGCCCCGGCATCCTGCATTTCCATTTTTATTGTACAATATCGCGCTCATTTAGCTATTTACACATCATTACTGCCAGCTCTCTAAGTGCCACGCCATGCCATGCAATGTCGAAGTTGGGGTAATTTATGTTGATGAATATATTTAAAAATTCATTACGTCTGACGGCCAGAGCGCGCCTCCTTCCGCCGCTACCTCTCGCCGAGAACGCGAGGAACTCAACATTTTCAATTTAAATCATGCGCGCCCTTAAGTGAGGCAGGCAGAGAGAAGGAAAAATATATGCCAAACAGGTGATTGGAAGAGATTATTATCTCCTTGTATGTATGTTATTTGCCGCCAATCGCCATCAACACGTCGCACGCGTGTAAGGTATAAAGGTGACTACATTAACATTATAATTTACTTCTTGGAGCACAAATCGCGCTCGGAAAATGAATGAACGATCGGCTGCACACATGTGAGCGCTCCTCCAGCCCATTTGATTGTTTTCTCATGATGATGATCGCGCGAGGGCGCAGTAAATTCATCACTTTTGAGTGAATTTTATAAATTATTGCGTTTCTACCTCTCGGCGACAACAACATAATTTACTTGTTACCGACTTCGAAATATATTGGTTTCGAAGTATACTGGAGATAAACTGGAGTGAAATCGAGTGAGATCTTTGGAGTACTTTTAATAGCATTCATTAGGTTTTTGCTTACTAAGCAAAATTTTCTCTTTAAAAAAACACGTTTTACGATGCTTAGAAACATTTAAAAAAGTTAACTCTCCACCAGGAAATTTTTCTTTTTAAATCCTTTCTTGTTTGTTTAGGTTCTTAATAAGCAAATATGAAATACTGGTTTCGGATGTATAGTTTTTAAGAAATCGAATAAAATATTGTTTCTGTGTGCAAATAGCAGAGCTATAATGAGGCAAATAACGGAAAAAATGAGGTATCAAATGAAAGGTCAGAACTTTGGCCTAGAACTAACCAATTTATATTTGGACCAGCAGTTTTCTTAGGTTGCCATCACACTACAAAAAATTGCCCGATTTTTGGCGATATAAGTTGCCCTGATTCTGATTATTTGCTCTGGGCAAAAATTGCCGCAATTTTGCGGCCACTGGAATTGCCTGAAATTGCCCAAATCGCGGCAATTTAAATTGCCTAGTGTGATGGCAACCTTAGAAATCGGAAAAATTTTGACCCGGAATTTTTTCCAGATTGCGAGGTAGAGGGTTAAAATACAAAGTATTAGTCTTGAATAAGAATATCTCTGTGATTTTTTAAAATTTTAACAAGCCCTTACTTTCCCGATTAATCTAGAAAAGAGCTCCAAAACATAACATTTTATGGGAAATGGAATAGACCTGCTGAGGAACCATGAAAAAAATACTTGGTTTTAAAAATTTTAAATTTAGAATTAAAAATTCAAAGAACCTTTAAATTTTTCTGGGTTTACAACAAAGCTGAAAATTCTGAAAATGTTTTTTAAAGAGAATGATTTCTAATGTACCTACTCCGTTTTCCGACACTATAGAGTTCAAAGTAAAGATCTCGGAAAAAAGATCAGTAGTGAGTCTCAGCCACTCGAAAGTGTTACAAATGACTTTCTCTCTCGAGCCCACCAACTCCTAGCTACTTATTATTCTTATGCGAACTCGCCTCCGGCCCAGTGTAACTTTGTATGCTAAATTTGCACATTTATCTTCTTTTTTCAGTGGCTGGCTTCCTTCATCGCGCATAAAATACGTACTGCTAGTAACAATGTGAATTATTCACTTACATGCCATTTTTTCACTGAGCCTCAATACCTCTCTCGCCATACCATCATCATTATTGCTCAATATTCACGAGGAGCCCCACTCAATCGGCAGCACTTGAAATATATGCGCTGTTTTGCATATTATTGTAATGTAATCGATATTCAAATTGGCAGTGAGAGAAACGTTCGAGAGCGTGGTTTGTGAATTACGACCCGGCGATGCATTAGGAAGTCGTTAGAATCTGCGACATGGTCTTGAAAAAGTACGGCAGAGATGAGAGATGGTCGCCCTGCTGCTTGGAGAAATTCGACCCTAGCTCCTTCAGGTGCTTCCTGGTTTCTAGCAAGTCGCGAAATCGCATCTCCATAAAATGTTGTTTATTGCTCTCGGGATCAAAGAGCCCCACTCCACTCTAATCGAATTATTTACACTTGCGAAAAAGATTACACGTCGCTTAAGAGGTGACAAAACATATTTTCAATTAATTTTTACCGTCCGTTTTTCTGCTCGTCCAGCAGCCCAATGAGCAAAATTACTTCGTTTGCCACATGCGATTTTATGATTATTAACACAATAAGCAAATTGCTACTAAAACTTGGCTGACTGGCAATAAAGTTAAATTAATTTAAGAATCTCGCCGATAGTGCATGCGAGGATGAAAAACGCACTTGGAGGCGATAAAAGATTCAATTCGCAGGAATTTGATGTTTTGCTCATCTCCGCGCTATCGGCTCTTCGGGAATCGTGTGATGGCCATAAAGAACATTTTTATTGCTGGAATGTCGTTCTTCACGCCACAGTTCCACACATTTTAGTACGTTCTTCTGCATTCAGAGGTTTTGAAAGGGTTTTCAAGAGTGGTTTTTGAGTGAAATTTAGGAGCCTGAAAACTAGATATTTCAAAATGTAAATAGAGAGTACTTGGGGAAATAATCTCTCTTTGTTTTCTTTTTGCTAAATTCAATAAAACTTCGGAAATTGGAGATAAGAAACATAAAAATTTGTTAGAAATTGAAGAAAAAATTAACATTGTGGTTTTTCCCAAAATAGTACAATTTTTCACAGTTTTTAGAAGCCTTACTGATAACATCATTGGCCACAATTAAATTCCCAGGAATCTTAGACACAGTTACTTGTTTGTGCCTCCGCTAATTTGCGAAAATACCTCCACTGAAAGCGATCTATGTGGGCCTGCGAGAGAGATCTTCAATCTTGAGGCCACAATTAGATCACAACAATAGCATCACACACAATGTAATGAAGAGCAATATTTACAAAGAAAATTCTATAATACTATTGTTCTCATTGTTCAAATGAGCGGCTGCTCGCCCAAACCGTATGAGGTCTAAACATTTTTTAATTCTCATTGTTTCCGCTCATCATCTTTAGGGTCTTCCTTGTCATCGCATCTCGCTCGCAACCACGAGGTCTCGTACAGAAGCGAGGTCGGGCAGGTAGTAAGGGGTCAACTTTTTTACCACTCATCTCTCGTCCTTCGAAAATATTTAGACGATCGCATAAAGAGGCGATAATAGTATCGTTTTGCACCGTCTTGAGCGGGAAATTGGCTGGATGTCTCGTGAAACACGATACTTTCTTGTCATGCCGGGGACCTTCGACTCCTCGTCCCAGGTACGGAGAGGGCCGTGATTGATGATGATCGCATGCAAACTCGAAATCGAACCGAGCACAACGGACATTTTCGCAACATCGCATCGATCATTAATCACAGAGGTCCTGGTTCGCAGGACAATTGGGCCGGCGAGGTAGGGATTTCAGTCCAGCTGAGAACCGCGCGGACTCGGCCGGTCATTTGCCTGTAGTGCGCATAAAAATCACATAAATAACCCCGTTTGACCGGTGGTCAGTCTTGAAGACACACAAAAAGGGGGAAGAAGGGCCGAGAGGACCGGGAACGGGAACATGAACGCGGTACAAGGAAAAGGAATATCATTACAGGTAGGGTGATGGAAGTGCCGGTCAAGCACAATATTGCGTAAAATATGAGTTTGAGCAAATTTTCCCATGAACACGACACGTATTGCGAGTTGCGACAGAGGCAGCCGTGCAATGATATTGAAAATCGTAAATACGCTTAAGCAGAAGAAGAAATTATGTAAATACGTGTGATCGGAACCTGAATACAATAGAATATAAATATGATTAAATACACGACAACGACGGCGATGCGCAATGAAGAGATTTAAAAATCCGAGAAACGAGCACACCGAGACCAGCAGAAGTAGCAAAATGCTAATAATCATAAATTTCGATGCAAAGGGCGAGGAATGTGGAGTGAGCTGTCGGAGGAAAATGCATTCGCCATTCGCAGTTCGAGAGAAGCTAAAATGAAATCACCGTTCACGGATCATTAAGCAAAAGTGGACCGTAATGTCGGTTCTGGCTTCGACTTTCGGATCGGGCTAAGGAATTCCCGAAGCGTATGCTGGTGGAACGAATCAAGGGATTTGGCGGTTATTTTGCATATTGAGGGGAGAGAAGTCTTGTCAATGTTCCATTGTATGTCTGTCAGTAGTCCGAAATTCCAGCTAATTTTGCTTTTAGTACCTTTTTAAAATAGTCTCAAGTTTCTTCAGAGAAGTTTCCAAGACGCCTCAATTTTAAAGGTCGAAAGGTTTTCCTTCAAGATAAGGGGATATAAAGGACATTGAGGCTGGAAAAGGTGCTCGTACAATAAAACAATTTACCGGCTATTAGATTTTTAATTTCCTCTATTCTTCCACCTTTTATCTGATAACATTCATTAAACCGCATCCGACAGTTAGTCATCATCTTCGTCATCGCAGCCCAGGAACGTCCTGAGGTGAGAGGAAGAGGAGTAGAGCAAAGCAAACAATCTGATTAAAAAACCAAACAACAAGAGAACGCGTCCTCGACCCCTTTCACCCCTTTCCGTACCGCAATGGTGCATTATTACGTAATGATGATAATAAAAAGCGAAGCGAGAAAAGGAGATGAATGAAAATGTATAAAAAGTACGCAAGAAGAAGAGGCAGGGGTCAGAGGTCTCAAAATTTGAAGCACAGGGTACATTCGGCTGCTGTAGGTCTCGACCGAGAGCACACGAGAGCGCGATCATCAAAAAGAGGAGAAGAAGCAGCACTGAAACGGAAAAATAATAAAAAACTTGAAATTTATTTCGACTCCGTTCTGTTCTTCCTCTCCCAATCGAGGCGAGCCCGAGATGATGTATAAAATATTGTTTATTTGAAGAATAGGCACGCGACGATTGGATGAATTTGTTTTTTTCTCTCTGATTTTTTTTCTGTTTTCGTAAAATGTTGTCGTATTGAGCGGCGTTGGGAGGCGAGACAACGGCAACAAAAATATTTGTGTCAAAGAGGTTAGCGAGGTGTTTAAAAGCATGTTGATCCGGTAAACAGATCGAGCAGGTGCGTGACTCTTTGAGATTTAAGTGATCCGGACGCGTGGGTGGACTAAACGGTTTTTTTTTTTTTTCAAACTTTATTGGCTGCCTCCTCAGCCCAAAGGGACTCGGTTCGAAACCATTATGTCCCTTGATGTTTCACAATTTCTTGGGAAGTAGTGAATAGGAATTTCGGGAGGAAGGAAACGTTTAAAGGGTCAGGATTGGGGTAAGGTATGTTAGTATGGGATTTTAGAACTTCTTCAGAGGCTATTTGCCTTCCACGCCACCAAAGAGTCGGTCATCTAACTGTGCTTGGGTTTGGCTTCTACTTTGTTCCTCCACCTGCTGGGTCGGTGAAGGCACTCTCTGTCGTTTTGTGTTTGCGTCTGTGGGTTCCAGAGTGGGCTTGGGCAAGGGACTTTATGCTCAGCGTGTGCACTTATTTTACTTTTCACCGTCAGGGATGGTGGATCATTTCGGAGTGTCTGCCTTTGCACAGGATGTTTGACTCTTTGGGTGACGTGGAAGACACAGCCAATGTTTTCCATTCTGAAAGGAAGAAAGAAAAGGGAAATAGGATGATTCTTGTTAGTTTCAAGGGTCAGGGAATGGGGAAAGGGATCCTCCTGGGGCTTCATATCTCGTCCAGGAGGTTTATGTTGTGCAGGAACTCAATTATCCTCTTGGAGTTTGCGAGGGTTGGCTTGAGGATGTCCTTGAAGTTCCTGGACTTGAGGATACGGTCTCGGGCAGTGTCATAGAGCTGGCATTCGGCCAAGATGTGTTGGACGGTGAGTGGGCAGTCACACTGCTCACATTTAGGAGGTCCGGTTCTCGTCATCAGATGCTGGTGGGTCAGCCTGGTGTGTCCTATGCGGATGCGTGTCACGACTGTGTCCTCGTTTCTCTTCCCGGTGAGATATTCGCGTTTCCCTTGGACATCCTCCTCGTAATGGGAGCGTAGCTTGTTTGAAGACGGGACTTGAGACCATTTTTGTTTTCTCTGCTCTTTTAACATCTTCTCGATCTTCTTTCGAAATGTGCCATAGTTTAGTTCTGGGAGTGTAATCTGTTGCAACATCGTGGCTTGTTTTGCGCGCTCATCTGCTTCTTCGTTTCCGGCTATATTTACGTGGCTTGGAATATAGTGGAAGATGATTTTGATGGGGGGATGTACGAGCATTTTATGGATTCTTCTTATCGTAGGGCTCTTGTTGCTGCGATTCCGGATTGCCATGAGTGAGCTGAGAGAGTCAGTGAAGATATCGGTGTCCACTAGTGATTCGTTTGCCATCTTGACTGCTTCGTGGATAGCGGTGGCTTCGGCGTCAAACACGGTGGTGTTGTCGTGCATCCTATGCAGGATGGTCTGGCAAGGGCCAACAACAGCAAAGCCTGTAATTTCCCCGGATCTCGACCCATCAGTAAACAGTCTCTGGTCCGCCGCTGCCCCCTGTACAACGCGATTTCCCTCGACCCTAAGTACCTCAGGTGCAGTCTTCTGTCTAGAAAAACGAGTCATGGTCAGGTCCATGTTCAGTCTTGGAAGGGTCCACGGGGCAGGTGGGAGGCAGATCCTCTCAAAATCGGCCTGTGCCAGGCCCAAAGCCGCACAGTTTTCCCTCAGTGTTGTCTGTAAATAAGTCGCCGCGGGTCTGTAGGTTTGTCCAAAAATGTCTACGTGGTCGAGATGGCCGCTCGATATTGTCCTAAAGCTGTAGAGAAGGTTCTTCTTGAGCATCTCGTGAGCAAGAGAGTTCTGTGAGGATTCGTACAGGATACTCTCGATTGGGCTGCTTCTGAAGGCCCCGATGGACCAGCGAATACCTGCGTGGTATAGCCGCTCCAGGATAGTCATGATGCTGTTCTGTTCCCCGATATAAAATACTTCGCTGCCATAAAGTATGCGGCTCAATACCAAACTCTTATTAATCTTCAGCAATGTCTCCTGATCTCCTCCTTGTTTCGGAGAGGAGAGCATACGGAGGGCATTCAAGGCTGAATTGCACTTAGATTTTTTCAGAAGGGCGTCTTGTCTCCCCTTGAATCTGGAGTCCAGCAAGCATCCCAAAAACATAGCCTTTTTCGTAAGCCCCATAATGCCGCTGTGCATCATGAACATGGGCGCTGGGCCCCTCCGTTTTCGAATAAAGTGCATAATTTGGGTCTTTCCCGGTGATAGCTGAAGGCCGTGTTCAAGTATCCATTTTTCCGTGAACGTCAAGGTAAATTGGGTTGCTTCTGAGACCCACGCTGATCTCGCAGGTCCCCTTATAACTGCAGCTTTGTCGTCTGCGTAGGAGAGCGAGAGTAAGTCCAGGTCGGGAAATTTTGTCTGAAAGGCAAGCTGGAGGTCACGTTCAAAGTCGTTTATTGCCAAGAGGAAGCAAAAAACGGAGGCAACCGAGCCCTGTGGGACCCCGTTCTGCTGGGTCTGGGTGCTGGAAAATCTATTCCTGAGTTTCACCTGGAAAGTCCTCTCTTGCAGCAAGTTTTTGATGAAGTGCGTCATATTACCTCCAATTCCCATTTTCAGAAGTTGGCTGATTACTAGGGGTCTGTAAACCCTGTCGTAGGCTTTATGCATGTCGAATAATATGCAAAAAGATTGCATGTTTTCCAGCAAGCCTCTTGAAATAAAATGTTTCATAGCCACCACATTATCAATTGAGCTTCGGCCGTGGCGGAAGCCGTTTTGATATGGGCTGTAAAGTGAGTTCATCTCGAGGTAGTGGTTTAGACGGTTCATAGCCATTCTTTCCATTATCTTGGATGTATTGCAGGTCAGGGAGATGGGGCGGTAGCTATCAGGGCTAGTGGCGTTCTTGTTTGGCTTAAGTATGGGGATTGCGTGGGAGTGATTCCAGATTTCGGGTGTAGTTCTGGATGTCCAAAGTTCATTAAATATCTGGAGCAAGATTCCCTTGGCACGCGGGTGCAGATTCTTGATCATCCGGTATGAGACCCCTTCGGGCCCGATTGATTTGCCTCTAGCTTTCTCCAGGGCGAGTTCGAGCTCGAATTCATGGAAGGGGGAGTTAATCGGGTGGTAAAATTCAGGGATTCCAATGTCACTGAGAGAGATCCCGCCCTGGCTCTCAAGAAATGAGGCTGAGTAGCCATCAGATGTTGAGACTGAGGCGAAGTGAGAGGCCAGAATCTCAGCTATCTGGTCCTCTTGAGTCGTGATCTGGTCTTGGAAGGACATCAGCCTGATCTTGGGTCTGGAGCTCAGTCCCTGAATCCTCTTGATGTCAGAGTAGACCTTCTTTATTGGGGTGCTCTCGTTTATTGAGTCGTAAAGCTCTTGACGGTTCTTCATTTCTGTCTCTTTAATTATTTTTTTTGCCAGGTATTGGGCTCGATTGAGGAGGGTAAGGTTCTCAGTGTCTGGATTTCGCTTAAACCGTTTCATTGCTCGCTTCCTCTCTCGCACAGCCTTCTCGGTTTCTTCGTTCCACCACGGAACCACCCTGCGATGGCGTCTAGTACTGGCGGTGGGAATCGTCTCAGAAGCCAGGTTCAATATTTCAGACACGAGCTCTCCAAAAGCTTCACGTGGTTGAGATTGGATGTCAAAATGAACCTCGATCCCCTCACTTTTCCTCTCGTATTCCTTCCAGTCCGCTTTGTCCTCGAGGAAGCGGCCAGCATTCGGGATTGATTCGCTTCTCCAAGTGTGAAATTCAAAGTGGATAGGAAAATGATCGCTGTTTCCTGGGTCCTCCATGACGGACCACTGAATGGGTGTATTAACAAGGGCAGGCGAGGTGAAAGTAAAGTCGAGCGTTGAGAATTTCCTGTATCTCTTATTGAAATATGTAGGTTGGTCGTCGTTCAGGAGGATTAGGTCGTTCTCGTAGTAGATCTCTTCCAGTCTTTGTCCCAGACTGTTGTAGTCTTCGTATCCGAGAGAGGGCCAGTGACTATTAAGGTCACCGGCAAGAATAAATCTGTCACCGAGTTGATTAATCAGGTCCTGAAGTTGGCGCTTCGTCACACCATCGACTTGTTGAATATAAAGGGAGCAAAAGACGATTGATGATGTGATTTTTACCTCAACTGCGATTGCCTGAAGCTCAGTCTGGAGGTTCACTCGCTGGGGCCTGAGGTCTCCCCGAGAGAGTATGGCCACTCCCCCGTGCGAGATGCTTTCGGGGTCAATCTCCAGGTCCCTCTGAAAAACCTGATATCCGCTCATCTGAATCTTCTCGCCCTTCCCGAGTTTAGTCTCTTGCAAGAGCACTACGTCTGCGTGTTTCTCTCTCAAAAACCGTACCAGGTTTGATCGGTTTGCTCGGTAACCTCTAAGGTTCCATTGTACGACACTCATGTCCTATTTGAGTTCACGAAGGGGATTGTGGAAGGATCTCTTGTAGGGAGCGGTGGTGATGCCAGGGTTGGGTAAGGAGAGGAGTGTAGAAGTGGAATGTGTGGCTGTAAAGCCTGATCTGACATGGGTTGAGATTGTGGAAAAATCGGACATATCCTGAAAATCATAAATAACACGGGTGTTGGGGTTGGGAAGCAGGTTGTGTGGCGTAAAACGGGGTGTTGAATGATAGGTATGGATATAACAAAAGATTGGCAAAAGAAAGAAAAAAGAAATGAATAAATAATTAAACAAATAAATACGTAAATAGATAACAATAATAATAAATAAATAAAAAATTAAATAAAATAAAAAATCAAAAATAAATAGATGAAAATCATACTGATCTGAAATAAAGTTGGGACAAAAAATCTGTGTTGGGGTTACGAGGTAAGCTTTCTGACATTCAAGAAGAAATTGGGGTGCTCTATAAGGCCTCATCTTGCAGCGAGGTCTGGGAGCCAGACTGCAGTCCAAGGTTCTGGCCCAGTGGGTTCACAATGTTGGGTTTGCCCCTCGCACGGCCTCTTGAGGCCGCTCTTCCCTTCTTATCCTTCTTTCCTTCGGTTAGCTCTTCTTCGGCACTCCTTTTAAGGCTCGACTCTCGGCTGTGGGACGTTTGTGAAGCTCCAGTTTCCATCGGGGTCGCAGATTCCTTTAATTGTGTCTGCAATCCCAGTATAGTGTTTTTCATTACCTGAATCTGTTTATTCTGATGATCGATGATTTCGTCTTTCTCCTTTATAGCTCTCTCGTAGGCTTCTAGCCTCTTGCCTTGGTCAGCCAGTGTTGTCAACATCTGCTCAAATCTAGCTTCCAGCTGACTCAAGCGATCCGATTCAGGTTGTTGTGCTTGTTTTTCTTGAGGTGGGGTTGGGGGATTTTCACGGACAACTTCCGTAAAACTAGTTTGCGTTGAGTGCTTCCTAATTGTACGAGCGAATTCGAGTTTAGCCTTGTTGTAAGGGATTCTCATCTTAGTTTGAATCTGAATTATGGCTCGCTCTTCGTGACGGGCGGGACAGTCAATATCGTTTGCTGGGTGGGCTCCACCACAATTCACGCACTTAGTGGGCCCGCATGACTCATGAGGGAGTACTGAGGCGCATGTCCTGCACACAGCCTCAGTTGAAGCGCAATGATTCTTTGTATGGCCGTACTTTTGGCAGCGGGTGCACCTAAGGGGGTTGGGAAAATATTGCCGGGTCTCGAATGTCCTCCAGAATATCGCAATCTCGTCAGGGATCTTTGTGGAGTCGAAGGTCACGATAAACACCTTGGTAGGGACAGAAACCTTCGTGGCAAAATCAAATTTCATGATCCTCTCGACATCGATAATATTCTGCTCTCGGTAAGAAGCCTCCAGCTTAAATTCGGCGAGTTGTTCGTCCGTCAAGTCGGGGTTATATATGGTGGCGCGCGAAGAATTTAGTCGTGGTTGGTCCGTCACTTTTACCTTGATGTCCCTGAAATTCAAGTCGATCGGGCTATTCCTGATCGCTCGACGTGCGTGCTCTTCCTTGTCCGTCAGAACCATCACCTTACCGTCCCTAATTGGAGTCGCCTTCACGTAACCGGGAAAATTGTGGCGCAGAAAGACTTCGACACACCTGGGGTTAAGGTTGCTTAGTTGACTCTTGCCAGACGCATCCTCAAGCACTACAAATCGTCCTCGCTTAACTTCCTGTTGTCCTAGCGCTGGAAAATCACCGAAGTCCAAAAAGGGCACGAATTTGCGTTTCTTCCGGTTGCCTGAGCTGTTTTGCTCAGGCAGTGAGCTGGCCATCACTATTTCTCCTCTTCTTATCCCCTCCTCTTTTTCTGACTCTCTTCACTCTCTTAATCAACTGATAAGACTGTGCTATTATCTGTTCAGTTTGCACTCTTGATTTTTACCACGTTTTTGTCTTTTATTATTTTTGGCTTATTTCCACTGTTCTCCAATGGTTTTGGGTTTTTGGATGATCACACCAAAAACCGTCGGTTTTGGGCAGATTTCTGCCGAAAAGTGAACTCAAGTTACACCGGGAACTTAATAACTCCGTGACAATGTGTCAAAGCACGTCTGCACAGGATCGATACTCGTTTGTAACTGGACTAAACGGTTATTGAGATTTTTTATAAAATGGAGGTTTTTGGGTGAAGTTAAATGTCTTTTTTCGAACAAGCTTTCGATTTTAATCCGAAGTTATTATCAAAATTCTGGAAATCTCCTTTTACTTAAAAAAGCCTGAAAGTTGTTTTTCACAGAAAATTTCAGATATTTAGAAAAGGGAAATCAAATGCTACCCGGAAGCATTTCGACCTCCCTCCACCTTGTCTCGAGATTGATTTCCCGTTGGCTCGCTCATGGTTTGCATATCATCATTCATCACAATCAATTAATTAGATTCATCTCTTTCGACTTTTTTTCTCGAGCTCGACTCAAGCCTGGAAATAATAATTACATTGAGCGATTAAAATCTGCCTCATCATCATCCTCGGCTTAGACATCGTGCGGTATTGTTCACACATATCTCTTACACAATCGACATTTTTTCCTTTCTTTTTAACGTTACTCGTATGTCCGTGTCTAATATAATTTACTATTATTCATCAAATAATGATTATGACATTCACATTTTCGATCTGCGTGCTTTTCTTTCAATTTGTGCCTCGCTGGACCGAGATGTGGAGGAATTCGGGAAAGCTCGATCGTGATTTCCAATGACTTGTCAGCTGTCTCTATTATTCTTGCCAGTCGCGAGCTCGAAAATGATTTCTTTCTTGGATGTGGGCTGTGGGGTCCAGCGGATAAACAACACTTTGAATTGCAACCTAGATCATCTTTCGTAGCCAATTACAAGCCGTAATTGATGCTATTTATGAGCTCCATTAAAAGTAATCACCATCATCGCAGTGTGTGACGGCCTATAAAGTCGGACTTAACGCAACTTTGAGATGCCCATAACGAGAGTTATAAGGAACTACAATGTATCGAGCGGGATTCCTTCCGCCGCGGCCGTGATTTCGTTCACGGGAAATTTCGAGGAGCAGATCCGAGAGACCCCAGGCGTGCATTCTCCTTCCGCATGCGATATTTCACGTTTAATTAACGCTAATTACCTCCTCGGTTACCTGCACTCGAGAACATGTGTGATGCACTGATACACGAAGCCCAGGTATGCAAATATATGCGACGAACCGGGAGCACCGGGTAATTGAAGCGTAACGAAATTCCCACAGACTTCTTTTGCAGTGTTTTTTGGGTTTCTTTCTCACTGCAGTGTCTCGACTCTCTGTACCATATGGCTCTGCTATCTCATCCATCACTCCGGTTCGTAGAAGAAGCTGACATACGAAATGCTCATCGTCTCGGTGCGCAAAATTGTGTGAATTACCTGGGGCAAATTCACGAGTTGGAGCAATTTATTTACAACTTATGTAAATTAGATGGCAGACTATCGTAGTGTTGATAAGTTATGATCCGTGGAGCGGATGGGTCCGTGTCAAGCGGGAATGGGATGGAAAAGGAGAATAAGTTGTAATATTTCATGTGCACGTCATTTTTATCATCGAGATGAAAGCTGCCTCCGCGATATGGCAATTAATGCATCTCTGCGGACGTCTTCATTTCGGAGCGCTCGAGTCGAACTGATTCGAAGTGAAAGCTAATTATTTGGAGGGCTTCTGAGAAGTCGCTTTGACATCAGCGTCGGGGGACTTGAAGACCTACACATTCGGTTTGACGGGAAGAAGTGTTTTGATTTTACGTTACATCTCAAGACCCTGGATGTTTTTAGAATAAGAAAAGACACAGTTGAAAAGCCTTACTTTGAGATTTAGGTTTTAATATAAACTTCAAAGGCTCTCAGATATCAAAAGAAGTCCCCATTCCTTTGGAAAAATTCGTTGAAGGCAAAAATGAAGTTATGAGAAAAGCAAACAAAATTTTATGCCCATAATGTAATAAACTTTATGATGATGTATTATTCGTCTAATTCAACGTAAACTCCTCGAGCCGCCGCGCCAAAAGGGATAACGTAGTTTCTTTTTCCATGCCATTACTTTTGATGTCCGTGCTCACATATTTTTTCGTCCATAAAGTTCCTCCTTTGAGCCGCGCACCGTATCAAAAGTCGAGAGTCGTCCTGAAACCAGTTGTTTTGCATAGACTTGATATTTCATTAAAGCTTGAATACGCTCAGAAGGACGCCAAGGGTCGTCTGCAACCCTCACCGCATTCACAACAGTTTAAAGAAAATAGAGAGAGAAAGAGCGGAGACGCTTCCATCCCCTGTCAAGTCTTCCTTTCATTCGAGGCGACGTTGAAGAACTGAATTGCGTCCTTCTGGACATCGAACAATGACCGGTGGTCATTATTATTATGAAACCTAAAATGTTGTGATGTCGTCCTTTGGTGTTTAATTTTTGGGAGATATAATTTATGCCGAGCGTAGAATCGCTCAGTCACACCCAGGGATCGCCGTCCTTTCCCTGGGATCCTTCATTAAAGGATTACCAGGGGTTTTACGCAAGTGATTTTCACGCAAGTTGCATGCTGTGTGACCCTCTACCGGGTTTTCTTCCAGGTACACGGACACGGAGGTGAGAAAGATTTGACCTCAAGTCCCCCGAGTCCGGCCCTGAGACCCGGCGCTCTCTTCAAAGAGGCTTCCAGTCGCCTTTATTGCACAAAATTAAACAAATCCAACGCCATTGATGATGTAAGGAGCTATTAACGACATTGTAAAAGTGCGCGGTTGCAGCTAAAGCGCAACAACATGTAATAAAGGAAAGTCGAGGGCACTTCTCACTCATCGGCTCAGACGTCGGCGTCGCGTTGCGGCCGCGAATCGGAAAAAGATAAATAACACAGACGCAAAACATGATGTTAGAAGCTCTCCTCTGGAAGTAGAGGCAAGGCGCACAGGCACACATGCTCGTAGGTGTGGAAATGTAAACATTTGTGCCCATGCGCGATGACGTGAAATGCAAGACGCTGCTTCTTGCCTCGCTCCTCGCCAAGTCACTCCGTGCCGAACGCGACTGCCGCGGCCGGTTTAGCATAAACAAGTAAACAGTTTGTACAAATGTTTATTGTGAATATCTTATTAAAAGCATCTCTTACACGCACATCATATTTTATTCATTCGCCTGCTCTTTATTTCGCATTTCCATTTTTATGCCTGTTCCCGGCTTCGCAGGCTCTGCCCGCTCTGCACTCTCCAGTCGGCCGAGAGATCGTTCATAACTTGACTGATAATGTTATTACATGCCAGGGTCGGTGTTTTGCCACTCAAAATGTATGTAGAATCGCTGATTTCTCGCAAGTCGAGGAATTTTCTTTAGTTGACCTTTTTCCGGACCAATGGAAATATTTTTTTACTGATTTATTTAAATGAAATTTGATTCAAAGTAGAAAGCCATTTTTTGTGCCTAAATTATAGAACAAATTTCAAATCAAACAAAATTCATGAAAAAGTCATTAGCATTTCTTAAAATTTTCTTTTAAACACTTTTTAAAAATCTGCAGGAACCTAATTAATCGTGAATTTCCAAAAACTAATGAGAAGAGCTTCAAAAAATTCTATATTATGAAAATTACGATTCTAGAATTTCAAAAAATTTTATTATATTTTTACAATTTTGAGCACATTTTTTCTGTTTTTTACGCTTTTGGAAGTTTTTAATAATTTTATAGAATAAAAGAGGAATTTGTCACTTTTAATTACAACCCGAGGCAATAACCAGAAATTTTATTCTGAATTTACATTATTTACTTTTTACATATTTAACTAGGCACCATTTGATAACTATGTACATATTTGTAGTCCTTTCACAAAACAATTTTTTAAAGTATCGCACCTTTGAACCTTTAAAACTCGGGAGCCTTCATTGGAAGCCAAATATTTCTCGTCAATATTTTCCTAAAGCCAGTCCTGCTCTCAGTCTTAAACTTCTCCCCAGCCGCGGAAATCGCAAGTCGAACGGCTGAGCCGCATTCTCTTGATTAATTGTCCTCATCGAATCGCGCAACTCCAGCGATTGGTTCCGGTGCCTGAACGATCCTCGTTGTCTTAGGTTTCACGATATCCACGTTATTACTCATTATGTAGGTTCAGGTGATGACACCGGCAACCAAAACGCGGCTAAAGGGTGCAAAGGGTTGGGTTACACTGGTGCCCGAATAAATAATAATTACGTTGACAATATTACCGGCCCGGTGATGGCGAATATGAAATAGTATATTTTACATTTCGCTGCGTTTCTACCTCTTTCGGTTTGGCCCAACCGTGGAACCGGGCGACGAGGGACTTTCGAATTTCGGAGAGATTTGAGCGATGAAGAGGCGATGAGTGGCACGAAAGGCCGTAAGTGGCCGTCAAGTGGACATTCCCACGGGTGAGGCGAACCTTATCGCAGGTTGGAAATTTTCTAAATAATTGAAAGAAGACCCAGTTTGACCGGCTTGCGAGTCTGTTATTAAATTATATAGTGCCCAGTATGAGGCCTCCCGATAAAAATGGTTCTGGCCGCGCATGTTGATGTAAACCTGCAAAACTGTACTCTGAGAAGAGCGCGAAAGGGAGGAAAGAGGCGAGCTAAGTGCTGATCAGCAGGCAGACACATGTATGAGAGTAACGTGATAGTGCTAAAATAACGCGTGTGTGCTGCCATGGGAATTGAACTAAATTGCATTTTATCCATTTTTATCTTTGTGTTTTCGCTCGGTGCGCGTCAACATTTATAAGCCGACATGCATGCCACAAAGGAATGCTCGCAGCTCCATCATATCGCACACTAATCTCGGCTCTGCTTGTTCCAAAGGTGTGTCGCGGCCGGCATTGCGCAGCAGAATCTAGAATATGTTGAAAGCCTAGATCGCGGGCTTTTAGGAGTTATTAACATTGTCATGTTGGATCGAGCAAAAGAAACTATGAGTAAGAAGATCCTTTTTTCCTCCATACATCGTGGGGCAAAAAAAGGTCACAAAAGTTTTGAGAAAGTTTTTTACTATCAATGTTACTTCAATTGGGACCTTGCACTTCAAGTTCCCAATTGAAGTTACATTAATTTATATTCACCTCCAACCCAATTCACAGATTTCTTATTATCGTCTTTCAACGATTTAAAAATGACCTTCTAAATTTTTGTTGATTTTTTTAGAGAAATTGTTTTTATATTTTTGTGACGCTGTGTAACTTATTGTTTAAAAAAAACAGGCTACAACTCTGAAAAATTTTTACAGGACCTAGAATTATATGAAGGATATTCCCTATTCCCGGATAATCGAACCCATTTAGGTTGACTTGTAATAAGCTAACCCTTGTTGGCTTTTTCCGTAGGGAAAGTGGTCTGGCTAAGGTAAATGTCAAAAACGTTAGTGTCTCAAAATCATTCACAAGAAAGCAAGGGTCAAGTAAAAATAAATTGGTCATTTTATAAATTAAGTGTCTTGAACATCATGAATCCAAAACCTGACTTTTCTCAGTCTTGGAAACCCCCCCCCCCCCTCCTCAGTCCACCTCTGACTGCCAGATTGGCTGAGAAAATCAAAGAAATGACAAAAATGCCGGTATTCGGGAAATCGTGTCCTTCAACATTCAATAAATGTTGTCGTCTGCATGTTGCGGCCCCGCGGCACGGCATGAGTACACAAAATATAATTGAAAACTAACAATTCTATTTGAATCCGAATATATCTCTCTGCTTCAAAAGAACAGTAACAAACCGCGTCCGAGTATATAATTTCGTCTCTTGCGAGCATGAGCTTCCCATACTGTCTGAGGCCGAGCTGAGGCGAGCCAGGTCGGGCTGCTGCTGCCCATTTGGTGCAACAACAACGACGTTCTGCGATAATAAAATGTTCTTTGTTTCTGGGCATAAAAGACTGTCAAGAGCGCAACGACGACGACGACGACGTCGACGTTGTGGCAGCTGGCTGGGCAAGGAGCGCGCAAAAGTAGGTACAGATAAAAGAGAGATACATTCGGTGTGTTGCGCTGCGAATGCGATGTTCCAGGAAAGCAAAGACATAATAATTTTTCTCATGCTTTTGTACACGTTTGATTGTAATCAGCTGCATTTTTACATTTTTTTCAAACAAAATTTAAATATTCTCCACACTCCGCCAGGTCTACTCGATACGTACTTAAATGCCACAATAGTTCACTTCGGCTGAATTTGTCTCGCGGTACACATTTTGATTTATGACTTTTTCGGGACAACTCCGGGATTCTCTGGGTTGTTCGTTCACAGAATGTCGTGACACAGTCTCTCATCTCCAAGAAGCAAAGCAATTGGTCACTTGTCATACATATCGTGGAATCACTTGAGGACTCTTAACAAAGCATAGAGCATGACGAGTACCAGCAGCGGAAGCTGGCAATTTGGCTCATCATAATGTGGGCATACATTTGACTTAGATTTGCTCTAAACGTCCGAGGTGGTCTATAAATCACACCAGAGCAATCCTCTTCTGGGTAAACAGCGGGCCCTGGGAATAGCTTGCAACCTTGATCTGTGTTCCTCTCAGCTTGATGCTTTCTATGGACATTAGTTTAGAAATTCGGGATTTTTTTGCCTGATGGAGCTAGCTAATAATTCTATAGTAGGGAAGAAGGCGTCTTGTAACCTCTAGTGACTTTTCCTAGCCCATAGACCACCAATGAGATGCTGACTTCCAATAAAATGTAATGGTTGCATATCCGAGTTTTTGTGCTTAAAACTAACAAGAATCATACATCGTTGGATAGCACATTTCTTTAGCCTTCATAACATGTTTCCTCTCCCTCTTTCTTTTTTAAGGAAAATTTTTCTAAAATCTTACAAACCAGCCTTATATTTCACGTATGTAATATATTTTTGAAGTAACAACATGGTGCAAGTCAAAACTAAATTTTTTATCTCTTCATTTTTGATGGGACAAAACACCCACAAAAATATGGAAAAGCCTAAGATAGCTCATTTTTGGTATTTTGGGCATTCCAAAAATTTCAGTTGAAGAAGTTTTGTTGGTCTCCGGGAGAAAAGTGATCCTCAGTTTTGAACCTCTTACAAAACTTTTGTGGAATTGAAAAGTTCATAACATCTTGACTCAGTATGACCAGAAAATGTAAAAGTTCTAATTCGTCTAACGCTTGCTCCTTCCGAAGACTTCAAAGAAAGAGCTGAGAGACGGAGAGCGAATACACAGTGACCTCCCTTTCGGAAACTAGATAGCAATCGGCGCATTGGAATGCTTTTAAGCTCACATTCCGTGTAATTGTAAAGATGTAAGGTAACAAATTAATTAATCAAGAGCGGGCTCGCATTTATAAAGGCGGTGGAAAGCCACCTGTTGACATGGGAATTGCGCGCATTTCCACAAAGACTTCACATGACTTCACTCTTTAATAATAATGATACAGCAATACACCTACTTTATTGTGCAAAGTGCACTCAATTTATTGCATCTCACCTGTACCATCTATTTTCCCGCAAAATTATGCGCCACATATAATGCATACATTACTGCTCTATTACTCTCGCCAGGGCACGCTATTATGCCTCGCGAATGCCGATCCGGTCGCGCATCGCCGCATGATAGTCACTTCGTACGCGCGAGCTAGAGTAAATCAAGAGCACTTATTATTATTGTTATTGTTGCGTATGCCTCCTATTTAATTTAATTCAATGTTTATTCTTTCTTCATTCATTATTGTAATATTTCTTCGGCTGCTCACTCCGCACTTTACAATGTTCCGCGTTGCAGCATTATTCACCTCAAATTACCAGCATTAAGCGCGGCAGCAACAGGCATCTTAACGTGTTTTGTTAAGCGTCGTTTGATCACTTCCCTGGCCTAGAGATGCGAGCCCATTGTGCGAGTGACTTCCAAAAGACCTAAGTGGCTGCTTTGTGAGGGACTTCAAAATGTTTTGAATATCAATAGTCGTGAGAAAGTGGCCTGGAGGCTCCCCGGACCCTTGAAATCGGCCTCAAATCGATTTTCAGATACCCTCGAGCTCGAGTGCGCCAGAGGCCAGCCCAAGTGGGGAAAGTCGTGAAAACCGCGGGGTGCTGGTCAAAGCCTCCGAGCCTCCTTTTCGGCACGAGAATCAGCGTCATTATCTGGAATCACGACGTGCACCGAGCTAAACAATGGAATGTTGCCGTAATATCGGATAACTCACTCAATTTGCCATCGTTCATTAAATAAATGCGATAACAATATAGAGCCAATCAGCGCATTGGCATAAATACGGATACCATCGAAAGGCACAAAGGCGTACGAAATTGATTTGCATTTTATATGATTTCCAATTTTTCAATTATCTCTCTCTTTCCCCCTCTCGCGCTAATGATTTTTTTACTGGGACTTTTCCTGCGAGCCCATTACACATTATCACGGCTATTGTTGGTCCAATAAAACACAAAAAGGTGAAAAACACGTGCAATTCATTTTCTGACTATCTCTGCCCATTCCGCAGTCCGCGTCTGCGGGCTACGTTGCGAATGCGCTTCGCTCTTTTGATGCCCGACTGCAGCTCAACAATAGTATAATTCATTTAAAATGATGCATGAAAATGGAATAAATCGATCAGTTTAACACAAAATTGAAATAACAATAATGTAATGAATGTAGAGAGATCTGAGCTCATGTATGCAGTAATCGGGTACATGATAAATTATGAGTTGATCATCCCATTGCGCGCTTAATCAATTCCATCCAGCACTTTCTCATCGAAAGTATCGAGGCAAGAGAGTGTAGTGGGTCTGTGTGATGTGATATAAATAAATTTTTAATATAAAAAATTGAGCATAAATTGAACAATCCATCATGAAATTATTGTATTAATTTCAACATACAGTTTCCAATAAAGCACACGATATTCATGCCATCCACGAAGACGAACGAGCAGCGCAATCAATTCAAATTCATTCTCGCTCAGCCGTTCCTCTACCCGCATCGCATCGCAGTCGCAGCCCAGAGCCTCGATGTTGCGTTTGCGTTTGGTGTGTGATAAAATTGATTATTATTAAAATTAATTTAAATGAGAGCGGCAGCCGCCGAGAATCTAAATTGAAATTGTTTTTCTTTGTGTCTCTGGAGCTGGTTGCTGGAGCTTTCTTCAATTGGAATCGCGCGTGTTTGTGTCAGCACTGAGCTTGACTAAATATTGAGACCATAGTCTGAATTTACTGAACCCCCCCGCAACGAGTGCCTCTGGAACTGGAGATAAGGAAGGCAGCCGCCCATGATGGAAGCACCTGTGTTGCTGTACCCATCTCTAACACAACCAGAAGTTGGTCTCTTGACCTCCGGAGCAGCGAGGTTGAGGTCAGACATTTATTTGTTTGTTTTCTTCTGGCGCAAAACGCTTATTGCTCTTTTCGCTCTCTTTCTCATTCCTTGTTCTGTACGTCAGTTCCCCACTCTGCAATTTTCGCTTTGATTTGCGGTAGAAGGTCAAATGCTTCCTGCTTTTTGCTGTTTTTCAAACCTCACCGTTTTTAACTAGAATTATAAAAAGGGAAAGAAACTGGTAAGAGCCAACTTCAATTCGTGGACCCCCGTTCGTCCAAACTACCCGTCTTTAGTGCCCCAGAACCGAGCGAAGGCCCGGCAGTAAACCAGTCCAACAAAAGAAACATAAATAAGGATGATTTACGCCGAACATTAAACGGTCTCTAAGCTCTCTGGCCATAATCTGCGCTGGGCTCGGGAATAAAAAGCCACAAATTGATATGATACGACTCGGATCCCTTCCCTCGCCTTTCCTTCAACTCACTTTTGCTCTCAACCACACTTCAAACATAATAGACAAAGAAGTACGTATGCGATAATAAAATTTTAATGGTTAATTACGTTTCGCACATTTACTACCCATTTGTAGTACAAATGTATTACAAGAGCGTCGTGTTCGTGTATCGCAAGCATGTTGAACAAATCATAATCGTATTTTCATTTCTGTGCGCTTTCACAAAAGGTGCCCATACGCGCATTGCGCGCACAAAAGACCGAGCGTATAGGAATCCGCAAAAAAACAGTGAGTCAATTGTGAAAAATTGATATTGTTAGTTTTATGATAGATGCCTCCTTGGACGTGCCATTGAAGTAATCCCTGGGACGACTTGCAGCAAAAAGAACGGCAAGACTAATAAAATGAAGACCATAAATTACGAGTGATGTGACTCCCTGAAATTGAACATTCTTGAGCCTTTATTGTTTGACGCCACAAACAGGCTTTGAAGCCCTTTTTGCTTTGAACCAAAAGTATGAAACTGCATAGCTTGAACATTTTTCTTCTGACTAAAAATCTACCCAAGGAATTTTTTAACCAACCCTGAAAATAGGTTATATCCTTTGGCAGTTCTTTGTACAGTTCAACTTCATATCCATAATTTATTATAGTTTTAGAATATACATTTAATGAATTTAGCTGATGTGGTAGAGATTGAAAAGTTATAGTTTTTGAAAAATTCAAAGTCACATCACTGATATATTTGACAGAATTTTACGGATAGCACGTTCAAGAAATGGCTTATCAAAAATTTAACAGTTTTGGAGCCAGAAAACAGTATAGAAAAGCGCGGTAAAAATCAATTAATTCCAAGGTGAAGAGGTAACGCGATCCCGCGGGACAAACACGCAACACCGCTTTGGTAATCCGGAACAGGTGATGAGGAGCAAAGAACAGGATATTAAAAAGAATGTACCAAAACCTCATCACCTCGTAACGCAATAAACACGCAGGCCGACCAACAAAGCACGCCAGTGCCAGAGAAACGCGATTAAGATCTTTTTAGATTATGTCATTCAAACCCTCGAGGCAGTTTAAATGAGAAAAACGCTCGGTTCGGGAACAGCAAGAGAGCGCTATGGAACCGTCCGTTCCCCCTTTGTTTCCAGTTCCAGACCCGGTTCGCTCGCCTTCATAACGGCGAAATGAAATGCGAAAAAACAAAAGTAATTCACTTGAAAAATTGTTTCAACCCGACCCAAGGTGTACTCTTCGATGTCAGCTCGGAGCGAAAGGGTTCGGCGCAGTGTGCGACTGCGATTCCCCTTGAACTCAGGGGTTTCTGCAGCAGGCGGGAAATATTTACATGGATTTGCATAAATGATCCTAATTAATAATGATTTCTTCAAGGTTATGTGGTATGTTGAGCGCTCGCTAAGTAAGTGGATGGAAAACCGAATGGCAACATGAATAATTCACGACACATGTGGAATTTATGAAAGAAGTTAGTGAGCAAGTTTCAGGGAGTCTTTTTGGGACTTAGCTCAGGGGATGACCTATCATATTTCTTCATTTGAGGAAAAATTGACCCAATTCTAAGTTTTTAGCCAAAATACTCACAAAAGAAACCCCAAAAAATACTTCAAAATCATTAGTGCTCTGGGACGGAATGAGATCGCTCGAGCTTTCTATTTGACGGACACCAAGGCCCTCTCTACCGGCAGCTCCATTCCAACTCACTTCATTTTGTCGAGACTCAAGTAAGTACACGCCCCACCGAGCTGCGTAAAAATAACATTACTGTGAGTGATTAGTTAAACAAACAGAAATCTCAGAGCCACCAATCAAACAGACGCTCAACTTTGCTAGATAAATAAACACGAGAGCCGCCGTCGTAAGTCCATTCAATGTGTACACGCACGTTTTGGCACCGCGCCAATGCTTTCATTTCACTAATTAATACACGATGATTGTTGTTTTTTTTCGGCCTCTCACAGACACCATTTTTATTTTTCGGTACAAGTCTGCTTTCCATCAAACTAAATGGCCTTCCTACATGGGTTCGGTTTGTACGTACAAGCTGTGGCGTGGCTTAGGTGGTGGCTCCATGCGCGCGCACGGTTGACCCAAAATTGCGCTCGCTTGCTTCGGTGGCAAAAATAAATCAGCACAGTTCGGGCAAAGGCCAGTGCCCGGCACACATGAGTTAATCGTTTTTAAAATTATTGCGGCTCGAGATCGAGATTAGAAATAATTGGCGCGCTTATGCGACACTTGGCGCGGGAACGGCCTTTGATGGCGTGATTTGGGGGATTACTGGGAGACATTTCTGGCAATTTTTGTTAAACAGAACGAGTTAACGAGTTTTTAAGCCTTTTTTAGTCACATAAAATAATCAAAATCAACTTACCTTCGCGTCGCATTCCCATTTTGAGGCACTTTCTGAGACGACAGTATTGGCATTGGTTCCGGTGATGCTGATCGATGGGGCAGTTTCGGTTCCCCCGACACGAGTATGTGAGGTTGCGCCTCACGGAGCGCTTGAAGAACGATTTGCATCCTGCAAAGAGAAAACAAGTGGGCACGTTACTCACCGCAAAAACACCAACTCTTACATCGGTCTAAATAAGCGTGAAAATAATAATAAGCCGGCATCAAACGAACAACTTTACTAATTACGAAAAAAGGTTAAAACAATTAATCTTCTTTGGTGCGCCGATCACTTGAGCCCAGGTCCAGCTCCACCGCTCTTAATGGACCATATAAATTACGCTGCATTACGGCATATTTGACTTTAGGAATATCATAAAGTCCGTTCCGTGGCAAAAAATGTAACAATTTTGAAGCTTAATCAAGCGTGGCCGCACTTTATCTCTTACTTTTTCCCTCTCCTCAACCATCCACTGCCGCACGAGTTTCAAATTAACTTGCTTTGGTTCAGGATGATTGATTTTTCTTGTGCCTCCATATCGCGACTCCAGCTCGTTTCTGCTTATGGCCCGAAATTCGTGACAGCCCGTGTGTGTTTTCGAGATATCATCTTCCATTGTTTCGGTGTCATGTTCACATCAAATTTCACGTGATACGTTTAACCCCTTCCTTGGCTCGCAGCACACACCGTGATCCGCACATCCAACAAGTTGACACATTTGTTGACACAGACTTGATGATAATGTACGAAATTAAATTGGCGATGACATGCCACATAACGCTGCTTCCGAGTTTTAATTACTTGTCTCATTTGGCGCCGAGGGAGCAGAGTTTACGAGAGCTTCAGTTGGCTCCCAGGCACGAAAGTTTTTCCGCTTTATTACCCTTTAACCCATCTGTTGCCTAGGCAACTTGCGGATTGGGGTGCATTTTCAAGTTTTCAGTTCAGAGATGAGTTTTCGGGGGGCTGGTATTTGGTAGTTTTAAGTTAGAATTTAAGGAGAAGAGGTCTTGTGTCACTGTGTCTGAGTCATGAGAATATATTCGGTGAAAAAACTAACTAAACTAACAAAACGTTTCAATTTTGGATTTTTCCCTTGCCACAAAGTTTTTTAGTTTAATTAAATGGTGAAAAATTTTCAGTCCCCCGTGACTCACCCTCTGAATGGACCCAAGAGCTCAATTATTCAAACGATTACAAACAACTCAATAATAACGAAAAGAAAAGAAACAAGCCCATCAATCCCAGCTCAGCATTGCACAACCTTCCTAATTCGCAATGAATGAATCGAAGGTAGGCAAACCAAATAAAAGTCGTTACTCGGCTCGCTTGCCTCACTCCGCAGCGTACCGAGAGAGCTACCAGAGCTGCAGTCTGCAGACGAATATAGTCAAAATAAGATTGAGATAATAACAGCATAATGATACATTGGTCGAGCTGAGCTGAGCCGCGTTCCGAAGCTCTCAGCTCGACTCTTTCTCTAATGCACAGCTAAAAATTAAATGTTTAACTTTCAGCTCACATGCTGGATACAGGAATTTCGCCAACATACAAGCCAGCTATCGGCTGCTCATCGAAATGGACCAGCAAAGATCGCAGGTCACGATTTTTCAATATTATTATAATGAAAACTACATAATACTTCCGTAAAAGGGTGGTATATGATGCGAACCAAGCGAACTACGTCTACTTGAGAGTGCAACGGCGGACTCGCTCAACTTGATGATAGCTGCAAAGCAGCCAAGCTCTCTCGCTGATGCCTGCCTTCGCGGAGTTGCAGACTAGACGCGGATAATAAAAATAGCACGGTCTACATTAAAATTTTTATTGTTGCGGCCGCGAGTCGGGGTATCGCCGTGCCGAGCCAGCCGAGCCGGGCTCTGGTTATTATTATACAATTCAAACAATTACTCTCCTATCCATATCGAATGAATTGGTGGATAAAATTATAAAGCAATATGGATGCAAAAGGAGGCGAACATGCATGAGCTGGAGCCGTGTGTCGAATCAGTGCCCGCAATTTATAACATGTGATGATTTCTGTTGATATGTCAATTAAAGGCTGGCGGCTACATACTGGGCTGCGACGCTCTGGGACACTTCTGCGTCGCAGAGCGGACGATTGAATTACTTGCCGGGGCCGCCTTCAATATGGAAATTTTATCGATTCGCCGCTTTTTATAGAGAATGATTTTAGCGATCGTTGAATGAAATATCGTGCACATTTGCAAGGTTTTTCTTATTTCAAAATGAAGACATTAATGGGCGAGGAAGTGACGTATAGATCTTGATATTCAGGGATGGACGTAACAAAAGTTGGACCTAGAAAATGTTTGACTCAAAAATCTTTGTAAGCAAAAACGGAGATGACCTTTCAAGCATTTTTCTTCCAGAAAAGAGTCAAAAAATAAAGAAATGCTATCTATTTCTTCAGTTTTAATTTTTTTGAAAAAGTGTTCATGCTTACTGTGATGATTTTGATATTAGAGTGTGTTCATTGGCGATTATCTGATAAGAGAATTTTTTAAATTCAAGCCTAATTTTCTTTGATTTTCTAAAAATAGCAATGATTCGTTTACTTTCTAACGTGGTATTTGGAAAGAAAAATTTATTGAAATTTAAAGCCCACCAAGCATTTAGGGACATTCCCACAAAATTTTTCTGATCGGTATCTGGGGCCATTCATTGAGACTCAGCCCTCCCCTTGCATCAACAAACCAATTCAAATGCCATGTTGGTGAAAAAGCACTGGCCCAAGGCGCGTAGCAATTTGTAAAGGCCTTAATCACACAGTGCTCGGTACCAGCATTTTGAATTTATGTCCACAAACTTTCCTCTCCCGCAACTGCGCGACTGCGTGGCTTACTGTTAATAATTGCCCGTAATAATAAGGCAGACTTTGTAATTGTTTTACTTTTAAGAGTGCCCAGCTCTGGCTCGTCGAGAGACTCGCGGAGAGGAAACTCATCATCTTTTTCAACGTATTTACACCATTCTTTATTGAACAATAAAAGTGTGCTTCATCATCGTATTTCATCGAAACTTAGCGTTTTTCGTTGTCCTTCTCCGGCTCCGTATGGGCTTGTGCAATCTCCTAGCCGCTCGTCTAGCCCTCGCACAGAACAATAATGTTGCAATTTTTACAACTCTCAAAAAGCTATAAATCAATGCGAGATAATATTAATAATAATTCCTTTGTGTGTGTTGTGTTATGTTATGTTTAGCTGTTCGATATATTTGTTCATCGCGGAGGCTGACTTCTCATTCATTCGCGATGATGCATGGTGCTGGAAGGAGTGTCGCTGGTACATGAGAAGAAGCGGACGGGTTGAAAAACAAATATATACGATTGCTCGCGAAATGAGCGAGGAAACGAAAAACACAAAAGAAAAAATATTGAATGAGAACTGAGGCGCACATTTTCCTTTCATGCGCGCGGGCTGATAAGATCTCGGCTCGCTGGTCCAGAGTCGTACCTCGGACGTCAGTTGGGTTCAGGTCGGTCCCTGAGTTCGAACCTGCATGTTTTTGAACGACGCGAATGCAAACAACTCTGATCAAAATCAAGATCGAGCGGGTCTTTGAGCGAAACGGGCACGAAAGTGTGCGAAAATGCTAATAATCGCAAATTGATATGAGCTAATTTTGCTGCCTTGGGCTCTCGGGCTTTTCTAATTGAGTAGCCAGGGTCTCAGGTCATTTATCAGCTGAAATGATTTGACTGTCAACGTGCTTTAAGGTGTAGTGGATACTTAACTTTGGGTAGAAGGGGGTTAAACGGACGATCTCTATGTAGACTTATGGCCATCGTTTAAAAGATTATTTTATGAAAAACTGATTCAGGATATACAAACAAAAATTACTTTCCAAAATACTTTAATTTTAATCTAAAATATATTTAAAAGGAGGCCGTTCATGATTTAATTTTTTGATTAAAAAAATAGGACTAACTATGCTTTCGAATGAGAATATGAACTGACTAGATTATAAGACGTCTAAAGATCTTCAATATTTTAATATCCCTCAATTTCGTGAACGAATAGACGGACAGACAGAAAAATTGGGAGATTTGAAATGCCCCATACATTACACAAATCACCCCCACGACCCAAGTATGTACGCAAATATTTGAGCTTTTTGTCCGCTGTCAATCTACTTAGTGCCGGTTTCTAGGTCACAGGCGTCCGTGATTGACTCTGATTCCGAAGAAACGCCGAAATTCGAGGAAGCCGTCCAAGAGCGCGAAGCCCCACGAGGTGGTTTTGAGGAATTCGTCGTGCTTCCGTCCGCCTCAAAGGCCGGGTGTTAATGCAAATCCCACCAGTGACTGGCGCCAGAGCATTGTATTGGCAATTTTTCAATTACTCCCGAGCGCACGGAACGAGGAGCTGGCGGCGAGAAGACAAAGTTTGATGATAACTAAAATGGATAGAATACGTGCGCTGCAGCGCGGCGAAAGTTTGCCATCTCATGTGGACCCTCCACATGCCCGTTTGGATGCGTGATAAATGGCCCAGTGATGACTTTTACCTTGCTTGATGGTGCGCACGGAGAGGCAAACGCACAACTTTAAATTGCACCGCCATGCCTCGAAATGATCCGCGAATCTCATGGAGGAAATGCCGTAGATGAGGAAATTTGAATTATTTTATGAATTATAACAATTGCAGCAGAATGAGAGGTAGCTGCGTAAGCCTCTTAAGACAGTATTGTTGTCTTTGCGAGGTGCCAGCCCGCAGCTACGGGCGCGGAGAGGAGCTGGCGTTTTTGATTTCGTACGCTCTGCCTCTGCGTCCGAGATCAATTTTATAAATGGAACATTTTATACACAATTTATAAGCCCTAAATTACGAAAATTACTGCTTCTGATGGTGCAGTGTATAAACAATCTTGCCACTGGAATTGCTCGCCGGTGCGGTATGCAAATAAGAAGTAGCGCTCTACAGCAGCGAGTGGGACCTCCAACTTTGATTAGTTTCGGAGCTGGAGAAATTGAAAAGTATAATTTGTTGCTCGTGGTTTGGTCCGAGCGGGAACCGAGTATTTAGTGCCTCTAACGTTATGAGAACGAGGGACTGTCTTGGCCATTATGGGGAGGAAATGAGAGGTTTTAGTCATGGCTTAGTAAAATTAGTAGAATTAACCAGCAAAGTAATTTTTTCTCTTGACGTCTTAATCTAAATAGTCAATAGAGGAAGATGTTTTCCTGACACTTGGATATTTTTTCTAGATAATTGGGCAGTCAGTACTTTTTCTTAAGCTTTTTTTTAGTTCATTTGAACCAGTTCAAATTAATGAAGTAAGAAGCGCATCACAATTGGAGTTATAAGTTAATTGTTACATTTTTTTTACTAAATCAAAATTTTTGTGAATTTAAATGCAAAATTGGGTTTTATTTTAAGAGCCAAATATTTTTACATTAAAAACTGAGCCTTCAAATTCCCAAATAAAAATAAAAAAAACGATAGTCCGACAATCCAAGGTATATTTGTTTCACTGTTTCCCTCAGAAAGTGAAACAGCTAGCAGTCAACATTGTTTGCAAGCCTCTTAAGCTTCTTCTTTGCCCACAACTCATCTCAAGTACGACAGTGCACCTTGCGAACGCACTAACTCGCATCCAAAAGCGCAAAAGTCATCGTCATCGATACATGTAATTAGTCTACTGCAACAACTATTATGCAACTACAATAATCATTAAACTCAAGCACTCTCGCGTCAATGAGCACTCAACAAGCTGCGCCAGCGTCGAGTGCTGCGATGGCGACGCGCAGTAAAACGCTTTATTTATCCCAGGGTTGCACTCGAACGTCACGTCGCCGAATCCAGCCTGGCTGCGGCGAGCGTTAGTAGCCTCATTTGCTCAAGAGCCGTCATTACCGCTGCCTTGCCTCATGATGATAATAAGTAATAACAATGAGCAATTTGGTGCGTGGGTCGACGATTTAGCGACTTGTTCCAAGTTTCAGCTAAATGTTTAATTATGATAAGTGGGTATGATTGGACCACGGTATGGTTAGCTACATTGTCAGTGGGGGTCATCATCATGCATGGGGATACTCTGGAGTGAAACCGAGACGGGACTAATTAAAAAGTACTCAACATCCAAATGGTAGCACATTAATATAGCAGCAAGAAGTGTGCAAGAATCTGCTACATTACGGATATTTTACGCTATGAAACCATCAATTTCCACAACACCGAGCCACATATTGTTGCGGGATCATATTACTCCTCTGCTCGCCGTGCAGTGAGCGAAATGAGCAAAAGTACAAGAGCTACAAGACAACGAAATAACTCGGAGGAACATTGAGCACTACAACAACAACAACGGCAGCAAGTTGAGGAGAGAAATTACAAAGGCCAGCATGGATGCAACAGCGCGCAAGAAGACAAGGGAATTTACAGTAATTAACACCAAACTTGTGAATCTCTCATGTGAATATTGTGTTATTTATCTAACACGAGGCGCTTCTCATGCAAATTGCAGGCATGCTGAGGCTGTTTCGAAACGAGCGCCAAGATATGTTACGAGAATACCAGCAAACAACGGACCGGAACATCCTTAGAAAATATAAATTAGAATGGCCACTGAACTTTGGTACCGACTCGACACTGTAAGAGTGTAAGCTACACGTGCTTACTGATACTTGGGCGCCTATTTATTTAGCTTCTGGAAATTTTGTAGGTCTAGTGAAGTGACCTACAACTCTTTCTTTTTAATTACCTTATTTTTTAGGACTTATTTTTTGATCAAAAACGAGAGAGAGAGAATCAAATTGAAACTAAAACAATCCGATCTCTATTTGTAAAGTTTTTGTTTAAGATCGATGAAATTAATTTCAAAAGGACTGGACAAAGTTTTTTAAAATTATTTTGAAAAATTCATTTGATAGAATTGAAGAACAACAGGCAGAAAACAAAACAGTGTTTTACGTTCGCTCGTAACTGCATTCCCGTTCTGAACTTCATCTTCCCACCTTAATGAATCATCATCTTCGACTTCGTCATGACCAACTTTGAGATTATCTTTCGCATGGTTTACCGGCTACTTCATGCAGGTTGCTACGATAATATTATGATACACTCAGTATTTACTCATTCCAGCGTGCTTCCAGCGCAAATCGACAATCCGAGAGAGACGAACCTTCTGCAAGACGAAACAGTTTCGTTTTCATTCGATGCGCAAATACTCGCACTCGCACAGCAATTACTTGGGAGATAGACAAGCAAAGACCGTTTCTTCCTAGCATTCTTCATCTTAATCTTTTTGTCTGAGATATTATATATAAATTAGTGAAATATGGGAGGAAGAAGCGGAGAACAACGGGCAGACTCTTAATAACGATGAAACTGATACTTATCAAAATGCATGTTGCATGATAGCAATTTCTAACGAACCCATTAGCAATTATTCTTCCAATTTTGCGCAAACCTAACTGTTGATAAGGATCATGACCACGCTATGTGCCAGCTCTGTCATATAGTTACACACGGCCGCCAATCATCACGATTTTGTCTGCAGAGCAGCCATTCAGAAACCCTCCAATTAGGCTCATGAATATGCATGAGCTGTGTTTGACCACCACTTTCGCCATGTCGACTCCATTTTGTGTGGCCAACTTACAAATTTCCCTTGTCTAGTTGTCTGTTCAGATTGCACAGAGCCACCAGGGACGGGTCTAAGGGTCAAACAACTATCTCCACAAGTAGATGGGAACTAGAAGTTTAAGCCCCCCAGCTCTCCATCCCTGGCCACAAGGCTTTCTATATTTTGGGTCATTTGTGCACTGGAAATCGTGTTTTATCCGGACATTTGCATGTCACTTTGTTCGGCACATTAAAACTCTTGGCAGCGCCTGAGCTCCATGGCAAGCTCAATTACCAATTTGCCGGATAAAAATTGAATTAAAAATTTTCCAACACCATGTTCACAGACATCCAAACATGCAATCCGCAATATGTAAAGCAGCGGGACCTGACCACCGAACATGTGCATAAATTTGCATTTTGTAAGCTCAAACTGCTGCTCCGGTCTCTTCCTCCCGAGTCTCAGACCGAGCGGTGAGCACTCACTCGCCTAGCCAGATAAAATTAGATAATTGAATTTGCCGTCGACGTCGATACTGCGTGTGTTTTATATAAACGACAAGTCGACGAAAAAGAAATTAAAGCAGCAAAAATTATGTACGCCGCGCCACTCTCGGGCTCGTGATTCCTTTATCGTCCATAAAACTAAGCAAAAATAATCGAAACAAGATAAAAAGCTAAGCGTGTAATGGGAAAATTGAACATAATGAATAAGCCCCATATCGTCGATGATTGCACCGGGAGAGAAGAAATTTCGACGACGGCGACGCACTCTTTGGTTAATCTATAATTTAATAATAAATGATTTGATATAGTGGAGTGTTAAAAATATAATTTGTGCCTTGCTTTTTGCCAGCATGTGCACACATATGCTGCATCATCATGCTGGGAGTGTGTGATATTTTGATCGCGTGGGAGATTTTTTGTAAGCCAATACAACATCATCACTCTCTGCACCGTGCCTGCCTGCCTGCCTTGCTGCCTCGATTGCGGTCGCGGACGGATTGAATGATGTTGAGAGCGAGCATTAAAGCATCATTATTGTATTAAAACATTCTTTCAATTTTGAGGCCTTTTCAGGGCTTGTAAGTGATCAATAAATTTTCATTCATAATAGTCTGCCGTTAAATGCAAAAACGGTTCTTTTTTGTGCGGATCCAAAAATGGTTGTGGAAGTTCCATAGTCCAAAAACTTGCTTAGCGAAATATAAAAATGTTAAAAAATGTAGAAACGTTGCTACGAATTTCAATTTTGTAGCAAAATTGGATCGAAATCTTTTGTCAAAAACTCTGTTTCAGAAAAAATTGATTGGGTTTCCAGCTCCGGATTCTAAGGACATAGAGACTTAATGTAGAATTATTTTCTAATTGATTTTAACAATTAAATGTTCCCCTCCATACAAAATTCGCGGGTCCCTAACTCCGTCCCTGGAAGAGACAGGGGTAATATGCGATTGCATGATTGACTAGATTTTGCATAATTAACTTCACATTAAGATTTGACAACATGCAAAAAATCTGCAGGTCTCCAGGCTCTTAAAGTTTCGGATGGACATACGGATAGATAGAAAATCCGAAATGTCTAAAAATGGGCCAGGTGTAAAATTCATAAATTGTCACATTTCAGGGCAGCAAACCCGTTGAGTCGCGAAAGTCGCATAGGTGATATATGAGTTAACTCAAATATGTACCTCCACACACCGAGCACCACCAATAACGCACATAATCAATGTTATTAGTCCGGAATTATCATCTTATTGAACATACGCTCATATCATCATAATCATCGTCATTTTTCTCTCAATAATGAACGTCGACAACCGAGGAATAAATATTTTTTCCCTTTCTATTGTGGCTCTCTTCACATCCTCAAGTGCATGCATGTTGCTTGTGCCCGAAATTCCCATTGACCAGCAAAATAAGAGATTTATTTTTATGGGAAAACCGCTGGGAGAAAAAGTTCCAGAATATTCCAGGCCACCTGGTACGGACAGAACTTTCCCGCTCAGAGGGTTCCCCGCATTATCACAATCGAAGTCGGACACCGCGGCCGAGGCTCGGGCTGCGAAGGCAAGGCACTCTCAAATATAAACGTAATAATAATGAAACCGTTAACGGAAGATCGGTGATCGTCGTACGCGATTTGAAGATCACGATTCCTTATACTTTGATCAGATGGGCGTTCTTTATGCCTCTCTCTGCCTTTTTGTTCGTCCATCCGTCGTTTGTTATGATCCAGCAACAGCAACAAAATTTTTATAATGTTATGAAAAACATGTAGAAAATGCAAAAGTAGAGTCTGGGTCGCTCCTCAGTCCCAGCTGAGTGCAGGCTGGCAGTAATATATTTCCAAGGCATATTTGTCGACAATAAACTGCCTTTTTTGTAGCAACAACGTCTCCGCTTTATTTCCCAATTTGTAAACTTTTTGCTTCTGCGGCTCCCGCTTGCAATTGTCTATTTCTCCGCTCGCTCGCTCGCTACCTTCGATTCCTCCGATTTATTATAATAATGCGAGATTTTTAGTGCAATCGGCATGCGGAGAGGAAAAAACCTTCGTGGCAGTGCACGAGCGATGAAAAATTATTTGTCAAATTTATTGTGATTGGATTCATGCGAACATAAATTAAAAAATGTTTTCCGCAATCTGAATAAAAGGAGGCGGAGAGCCGAGGAGTAGCGCCGTCGGTGTGTGGAAGAGTCGTTAAGTCCCTTCAGGTAGCTGGTGCTCGTAAACATGTCTCTGCCTTGTCTCACAGACTTGAAATAAGTAGGAGAACGGGGAAGGAAAAGAAAAGTGATTTAGAAGAGATGTAAAAGTTTTACGATTTGACAGCTTTGAGAGCCACGTGAGAGGCTAGCTGCTGTCATCTTCGGGAATATGACGAAAATTCATTAGTGGTGAGGTCATTGGCCTGCTTTTATGAATGTGTGTTGCTTCAAAGTTCTGCAATATTTTCTTTCCGGCCCTACCTTTCCTTCCAGATTTGAAAAGCGAAAAAACTTTCTTTAGGGTTTACCCCATTAACCACCGATGAAATATTTGGCAAATACCGACTGTAACAATTTGTATACTTAGTTCTTGTGCTTTTAAAATACCTGCATAAACGTTTTTTCCGTCTCCATTAACTTCTAAATATTTTTACTTGAAAAACAAAGGCCAAACCTTCGATGTAAAATAAAACTTTTAAAGAAAAAAACAACAAATTTTTGTCAAAGATTTTTTAAGGACCAAAACACATCAAATAGAGCCTAGAAGAGCACAGAGGGGGGCTAGAGAGCTCACTTTCAGTTTTTGTACATCGCAAAAAATAAGGTTACAGAAATTACGTTCGGCATTCCTGTACAAAATTTTCGGTTGTCAATGGGTTAAAAGGTTGAAAAGCGAACAAATATCCCTTTCCGGACAATATTGAGTTTTTGCCTTGAAAGGAATACTGTAAAGTCCTTTCAATATTCCCTCGACGAAACAAATTTGTTTCACTGAAGCACTCTGTTCACGTCATTGTCAATCGATGAAAACAAACAATAGCACATTTCTATACATTTTATGCTAATTGAAATTAAAATTTTTCCAGTATTCACTCGTTTTCAAATAAAAATGTAAATCGCCTGAGACTTTGAACCGGTTTGCTCAGTCCCTTCTGCCATGCCCGCGCTCGAAAGTCACACCATCGAAGGGGACCGCCTCGAGTAATCGACCGATAAAAGTCCTCCGGATCGCATCCAAGCATTTCAGAAATCATTAATATTTTTCGAGAAAGAACCACTTTGCATCTCTCTCTCCTCTTCATCATAAACACATTAACCGGTATATCCAAGGTACCTCATAATGAAGTTCTCAAACATTGTCTTGACGAGAGTCGACTCGAAGCTCGACAACGAGTATTGTTCCAGCTTGTAAGGTACGCATGTGTGCCATGCCAGACCCATTCAAATTAAAATGATGTTGCTTTAAACTTTTCCAAAGATTAATTGATGTTTTTGACATTTGACCGTTTTACACGTACACAAAAAAGGCTACAGATTTTTTTACTTTGCTTATTTTAATTTACGAAAATGAAAACATTTATTATGACTCTATCGCGCTCGGAATAGGTGTTCATCTTGAAGCTCCGCTCGCTGCATTGTAATCTGCTGCTCGAAAGCATAATAATGCCAACAGCTTATTTATAAAAATGGGGACTGCAAAGGGGTGAGGGCTTAGTGCACTTTAATGGCAATTTATAACATTTTTCGTTGTTGTTGTTTGTGTGGTCTGTCGCACTGTGGGTGACGCATTAAGTACATGGATTTTTGCAACAGTTTAATCAGATTTGATGTAACCTTTGACACCGATGGCCGTTTTGGCTGTGGAACAATGAGACAAAGTTACTTCTTTGAAGTTGGGGAGAACGAATGTAGACCTTCAATAAGCCATGCAGATCTTGGTCCAAAGTTGCAATCGACAACAAATTTTAAATTAACAGAAAAAAACATGAAAAAAATTAGAAAGAAAAAGGATAGTGAGAAAATGCCATCTTCTGCATGGTTTTCGATAGCAAAGTTTTTTTTGCTGTCGTGGTTTAAAACAATGGTTAAGAAATTTAAAACAGTAGCCAAGAATTTTTAATATTTCCTTATTTTGTTGAATATTTTTCAGCCAAATTTATTTTGTTTTTTTAATCCTTATAATTTTATAGAAATCAGAGTCTTTAAAACAAGATGACACTTAACATTCCAGTTAAAAATAAAAACAGCTATGCTAAAGGTAGAAAATTTTCAGTAAATTTAATTGCTGTTGACTGAAATTGTAAGCTTCAATCACTCAGAAAATTTCTTCTTCCTCAGAAAAAAACAGAGTTTAAAATTCTTCAAAGTAACCCATACATTTTTATTATTTAATATTTTTATCATGATATTTCACATTTAAGGTCAAAGATTTTACCGAAGTAAATACTTGGGGAAGCCCCAAATATTATCAAACAGTCACCACAATAGCGGGTAAAATAAATCACGGCGTAATACGCAAAAGATGGAATTGTTCATGAAAAACGACGCGAGGGAGGACAAATTATGAATATTAAACAAGCCCCATAAATTTCCCCGAGCCAGTCTAAGGAACTCGGGACATTCCCCTCTTATCGGCAGAACCTTGAATATCATTATTATTCCGCTCATGCAGATCGTCCCTCACGAAAATCAATTTCGTTTCACGGAACAACTTGAAGTTTTCGCAACATTTGCTGAACTTTGCCTCGTCTTTTTTCGGTGACTTCAGAGCGGTCTAGTGAAAAAACCGACTCATTAAATTGATAATGAAGTTATCAATATTCTTAATGTACTAAACTCAATTTCGTGGTTGTCATATTATCTCGACGGTGTCCGAGCTGGGTGAGTACCGAGCATAGAGCAAGAAAACTCGGCTTCAGTGAGCCTGGAGTTCATGATTAGCAGCTGTTAAACCCAATTTAACGGTTCACGTTCCTCGCGCGCGCCGAGCCGAAGTGCGCTTCAGAGGTGCATCCGAGCGGCGTTTTTTCGAGAAAGAAATTATAATTGCAGGCAAAGGCGTGAAATTTGAATGTTGGAGATGAACTTTGCCGAGAGTTAGCATTCACTTAACCTTAGTGGGAATGTGTATGCATGTCTTGTCAGATCACAAAAAATTTCTCTAGAGGTCAAATATTTTTGCAACCAACAGAGATCAGGGAGCATGAAATTTCTAGCAGTTTTTGCAAAGATAACTTTCTTTGATTAAATTTAATTTGTTTATTTTTTCTAAAGTCCATCCAAAATTTTTCGTTATAGTTATAGTTCATGAAAAATTCCCCAAGCCATTTCAAATTATCACAGAACAAAAAATTCAATAAAGCCTTTCTAATTTCCAAGTTTGCAACATAATTTCATTTTCCTGGTAATTTGTCTCGCTTGACTTCTTTTCTTCCTCGTTTTTCTACCAAGAAAAATTTTTTGTCCACCCACTACTTAGTCACTTCGAAAAATTCCTACCTTCACACGTAAACTGTCCGTAGTGCTTTCCGGAACTCTTGTCACCGCAGACGACACACTCGATGTTCTGGTTCTTGGCATCGAGCTGGCCGTTGGCCGATCCGTTGCTTTGGCTGCTGCTATTCACTTGGCTTCCGGGTGTGTGGCTCTGCTGCAAGGCCACCATGGACTTGCAGTCAGTGGAACCCCCCGTGCCCTGACCCGTGCTCCCTACGCCCGACACCGACCCGAGGGTCGTGATGTCGTCGGCAGAGGGCAGCGTGTGGCCGCCCATTCCGGAGCTGGGATCTCGCCAGGCCCCCGGATGCGGGGGCGGAACCAGCGGATGCCGGTTTATGCTGTGCAGTCCAAAGTCTAGGCTGGGCATCTCCGACGTCTGGTTCCGGTTGAGGAAGCCCGTGGCCGTGGACGGAGAGGGACACAGCACCCCACCTCCGTACACGCTCAGAGAATTGTGTGTGATAATGTTGCCACCTTTGGCCCCACTATCGGGGCCTACACTGTCTAGGAAAATTTTGCCGCCGACTTAAGTTTCACGCTCCGCAATATATTCGCTCATAGATTTGGTTTGCGGCTTCCACACTTTTCTCTTGCTTCACTTAATTTTCTTTTTTCTCACAGATTATATTTTCTTATTTTTGGAATTCCCGAAATGTATTTCCACTTTTTCCAGTTCTCAGAGTCCGGCTTGGTGATTTCTGGAATTTTTGCTAAGCTTGTATTTGAGTTTTTCCAAGTCACGAAATTCCGAAAAACAACCGAAGTAACAGAACGCACATGAAAAGTAGATAAGTTCCGAGTTTAAAATGTATAAAAATTTTAATCGCGCAACGTATCCGTACACAGCTGTTCGACGGGCCTTCTTAAGCCTGAATGCGACTCCGACCCAGTGCAAAAGGTACACGACCCGGCATGACTCCGACCCGTCCACACGCCAGCGTACACGCTGTACAAACAGTAGAAACACCCATTTTCCACTCGCTCAACTTTCCCGCCTATCGACCCTGCACCAATGATTGCGAGATTACTCGGTGTGTGCGAGCGCTCTTATGTACTGCCCTATACGGAGTAAGTCTCCGTGCTCGCACACGGGGACTTACCGCCTCGACGCGCTCCCTATGTACTTCATTCATGCCATGTAACGCGCTCATTCATTCCTCATTCCATTCCCCGTACAGCGTGTGGATCTTGGAAAGCCGCACACGGGCACGGACACGTTCATTTCGGGCAGGCGAGTTCGGTACAGACAGACAGCAGGGCAAGAGCATGGGTTAAATAGATGGTAGCAATGGTTAAAGAAAGATTGGGAGATGTACATAGCGTTTTTGCAGCCTTCTCGCGGCTCTGCGGCCTGCGCAACCTCCGTGCCTTGTCACCTATATACTCTTGATGATGGGCCGCCCTGTCGTACGAACGCGGCGGCAATATGGGGCCAAAGTGGTTGTGCTTCTGTGGCACAGTGGCAGTGGCATGGCATGGCACATAAGAGCAAGTACCTAAAGGCAAAGTTCACACATCTTGGCTCCCACTACGCCTCGCCTCGGCTGTGGCTTGCCCTGGCATGGCGGGATTTTCGGTCTTTGCTGTCACGAACTTTTTTCTCTGTTTCTTTTCCTCCTTTTCGCTTGCGTCCCTCTCTTGTGCCGACTACCGTTGTGTACGTGCCAGTATCACTTCTAAAAAGTGACACCAGAAGCCACATGAGCTATTGACCAAAGGCTGCGACCGACGACCAGGCGATGATGTAGGCCCATGATTTGTCGATCGATAAAGGAGCGGACGGGCAACTTTGTTCTCTGTGGGTCAACGAGTTTTCAGTTTGTTTTCCCCCACATAAATCTTTCTTTTTGAATTTTTTTATTTTCTATTTCTTTCAGGATTTTCCACCACTTGGACCCACTACGATTAAAAAGTCCTTAGTGAGCATGTGCAGACCTGTCGAGAAAATACTCAATGAGACGAAAAAGATTCATTTTGACAAACTACGATACCCAAGACACAACTGAAACCCATCCGGGAGATGAGAGGCAGCCGAACAGGAAGAGTTTGCGCCCATGCTGTCACCATAAAGTGGCGTAAAATTGAATTTTTGATTTAAACCCGCAATGTTAATTGAATAAATTTATTATTAGCGTCATTAATTGTGCTCGTATGCGCAAATGCAAATATGTCCGTGATTTCTCTCACCATAACTTCGCATCTCAAACACCAACCGCACTGCACTGCAGCCCTTGCAGCAATAAAACTGTAATTACTCCATAACAACAACAAACGGACGGCCACTACAATGCCAGCCAGCACGAGCCATAAATCTTATTCGTTATTTATGACAACTCCAACATATATCCAATAAATAATGACAAAACCCGACAAAGCATCTTCAGCACTGAGGTATAAAAATCGGATTAGAAGTGGCGTTATTAAACACTGCACATTCAATTGCCTCTAATCCACTTTAAATAGTATCGCAGAATATTGGATCGGTAACAATAACGAGTCCCGTCTCATCGCCTCGGAACTTTAGAATTTGTACGCCACTTGTTCGACGCGTGCTCTTGTTCCGCTTCCACGTTCCAGACGAGAGGAGAGGCGTCGGAGCACGCACATTGTTGTGTTACCACGACAGATCCTCGCAAATTGCACGCTACAACGTATGATGTGATGAAATAATTTCGACGCATTAGCATATAATACTCCTGCCTCAACCCAGTCCACGAGCATCAAGCACTTCACCATTATCGCATCATTATAATCTTCATCATTCATACATTTTTCCGCTTATTATTGTACTACTATGTACGGAGACATGGCAAGCGGATGCTCGATTTTCTGGATGCTTTTTGGGAAAGTAAGAGGACTATGGGACCTTGGTTTCTCAAATTAGGCCAAAATCACACCAAAATGTGGGAAATTTCAAAATTACCTTGTTTTTACTGCCCCATTCCTTCTTGCACAAAACTTCCTCAACCAGGGTTGCCCTTGTGTTTCCTGCACTGCTACTTACATGCCCAGCACCGTCCTGAACTGTGAGACTTTAGGACCGAAGCTACAGATACAGGAGTGGCTGATCTCTTTTCTGACCCACCAAAAGGCTTTTTGGAACTAAATAACCTCGTAACCTCTTTCATTTTCCGTGTAATTAATCAGACTAGTCGACAAGCTAGGCCTATAGGCCTACATCCACTCAGAACTGGGGCTGGCTCATTTCTCCAAGAGAGATAGAATTTTTTTTGAATAAAATAAAATAAGAAATAATATAACCAAACCTTCTATCAAATAGTCTAAAGCTGTCTTCCTCAAAAGGTACCCATTTCACCTATCACTAGACTATTTAGGGCAAGAATTTACAAGAAATCGTCTTATTTTTCAGTGAATTTACTCTTCTGATAGACTTTATACTGTAAAACTTCCCTGTCTATTTCAAAAAAGCCTTCTGAGTCTCTTAATTTAAATGGATAATATTTTTAAGCAGGATCACGTTGACTCCTTCATGACTCAATAGTAAAATTTTGTTGGAAAAAGTCCAAGGGCAGATAACTCTGATGAGAATTCATAAATTTTCATAAATGGGGTCATAAAAATCCTCTAAAATAAAAATAATACAAGTTAAACTCTAAAATTGACGGTTATTAATTACATCTAATTTTCCCCTCAAAAGTTCAGGAGTCGTATTTTCTGCTGAGCTGCAAAAACGCATGCCGCACTTCAGAAGTGCACAAGAGAGGAGATTTTTGATAGAATTTCAATTTTGTAAGCACCATTATCTGTTTAAAAGGCACACACACACAAAAAGGATTACTGTGTATTATTATTATGCAACACAATATTGCTAAACATTTTCCTGCCTGACGTTGCCATTGCTACTGTGCTCGGAGAACGGCATGCTGAATCATTTTTTCCCGCACAACCGGAGAAAAGACACGATTTTTCATACACACTAAAAGGCTCAGTGCGCGCATTTGGAAAGAGCTTTAGCACGCATTAGCTCAATCGTGCGTGTTGAAATGGAAAAATTTCAGAGCTGCGGATTGCGAGGGTGGCGAAAGGGTTCGTGCGAGGTTGCGGGAACGAGGGAATGTTAATGAACTCGCGACGTGTTATTTATTACTTTTGTACTTAGCAAAGTCACGGAGAAGAAGTCGGAGACAACTGAAACCATGTGAAATGAAAAGTTAATAAGGTTTTAAGGTAACGTTTGGGGCGGATGCGGATAAGGATGCCATACAAAGGAATACACAAAAGAACATTATGAGACATCCACATGCTAGACGAAGGAATCAGCAGGAAAGAAAGAAGGAACTTTTCTTCTTACATCGTGTCTCAGAGTCGCGCGAGCACAATGCCATTGTGTCGCTTTTGTGTGGAAAATGGAGAAAATTGAGTCCCTGGAAGTGTTTGCAATCGCGCCGCCGAGCGAGGCGAATCTGCTGGTATGCCGCAGAAGTACGCGACGGCGATGGTATCGGGGATAGATTTAATCAAAAATTACGTTTCTCATAATATTTTATTCCGCTTGCATGCGATTTTCACGTTCCTCTGACCGCAGTTCAGTTCTGCAGAGCGCACAAAAAACGTATCAAAGGCATCTTCGGAGCAGTGCGGCATTGGCTGGGCACTACACGAAAACTGTGTTTTTATTATATTTTATTGTCATATCCATGCTCAAATACAAATATTTCCCCGCGTGCTTGTTGCTATTTTTGCCTTTGCTGCCTGCTTGCAATCACATAATTTATGGGATTTAACTCTTGAACTCGCGCGACGCTATAACTGTGCGAACAATTTTTCAAAAAAAGCGCAAATTCGACGTCCATGACAAACCTCCGAGAGACATGCCTTCCCGCTTTGTCCGTTCGTCATTCTTTGCTATTGCAATGTTAGTCTCAATCTTCCTGATGGAGCCAACAATTTCCTTCGTTGCTGCTCAGACCCATGAGAAAAGAACCTGACCAAAATCGTTTTTGATCACGGCGAAAATAAATTATTCAGGTAAATTTAACGAACAAAATTGTAACTATTTTTGTTTTTAGCAAAAAGGCTTCAATTAGAATCATTTCTGGAACAACCAAAAAGTATTTATTTTAAAAATACTCAAGAATCTTTCATCGTCTCATGAAAAAGCGTTAAATGACGGGCAGTTAAATAAAAATCACCCAAAAAAGTCATTGACGGGGTTTCTTTTTGGAAAAATAAATTTTAGAAAACTGGTAGAAAATTCAAAGTTGCTACTTTTAAACCTGAAATGGACAATCAATTTTAAAATTTGTTTGAAACCTTGGAAAATTTGACAATACCACTCTCTGGAAATTCAGAATGCCAAAATCTAGTAGCCAAAATCAAAGCACAAAGTGTTTCCTTACTGATCGATGCAAAACCGACAATTTTCTATTTAATTAGCTCTCGAAGTGCCTGTAATCGTAGGCCCATTTTTTTAAAAGGTCTAAAGATGCCCTTCAAAGACCGAACACTGAGTTCTCAACTCCAGGAAAACAAGTTTAAAAATTACTGATGGGAAGAGTTCCCAACTAGGCTTCAGTGAGCCTCTTTTAAATAGACTTGTGTCCGGCTCCAGTTCCGCAAAAGTTGGATGAAGGCAGCACTATGCGCCGGCTCAGGAGCAGCAGCTCTCGTGAATAATAATGTGGCGCACCTGCTCTGAATGGAATGAGCGACAAGCTGGCCAAAAATATGGAAATCTCTTTTTTGTCCCGTCACTCGACAGCGAGAACCGCTCCAGAGTCTCGTCGCGTCCCAACTTATCTTAATTGTTATTGCAAGCATAACGCGCGTGCTGTGCGTGATGAAGTACCAAAAGTAATAATCATAAAATTGATAATCGAATCCAGAGCTGCTCAGACATGTGTGGACTAAATGTAGTAATAATCTCAATCGCTAAAACTAAGCCATTATTTGGGATCTTTATTGATTTCTGAACGTTCGACGGACGCAGCTGCCGATGATCAAAGGCATGCGAGCTACTAATATTGTCACAAGGTGGGTTGTGATGCAATTTATCAATGCTTAATTGCCGCGCAGGCATTTTTTAGATCTCGAAAATTCTTTATTTCAAAGAGAATCATCGAACGTTTGATCGCATCGAGGTCCATAAATTTCTCAATTCGTGTCAAACAACGTTTTCGCCCGTTCCGATGATAAAAGCGAGGCAAGTGACACGCAATGATCGGGATGGAATTTTGAATTTCACTTTCCGATACAAAACGGCCTATTATTAGACCGTCAAGAGCCGTCTTGGAGAGAGCAAGAGGCATATTTCACCATCTCGAGCGGTGCTCTCTGACCCCCTGATGAAGATCGCAGATTTAATGTGTTTTTGGTCACAGCCAAAGACTTGTGCAGCACAGATTTCTGCGTCATTTGCTTCACTTATTTACTTTGAATCGGTGTCTAATTTTAAATTATCTTATTTGAAATTGTTGTGTCTGTTGTGTATCCGTCTGTTATCGACTCACAGCTAAAAAATGTCTTTTGAGGCCTATTTAAAGACGCGCGTATTTTCAATCTCCTAAATTAAGCTTGATTGCGCCACCGTTTGCACCTGACAGGGTAGATTCGCTGTGCTGAAGTAAGGAGACCTAACCCATGGAACACTAAAAGCTTCAAAAAATTCTTGCAGGAATGCTGAACATATTTCCTGTAACCTTACTTTTTGCAATACCCAAAATCAAAAGCTAGCTCTAAAGCTCTAAAAATATTAAAAAATGTTTTTGAAGTTTTTATTTTTGAAAAATAAATAAAAAAATAAAAAATAAATCAGAAAAGGTAAATTTGTAAGGGTTTAGACAAATTGCCTAAAAGGGAACATGGGAAGGAATTTCTTTATGGACATATTTAATTTAAAAGAACCTTATATGTTATATCCAAAAATGTTTAGCTATTTTTAGTTCAAGCTCGAAAACTAACTTTAGCTAACTGAAGCTGCATTTTAGCAACTCAAAAATTTTTTTTGCCCTCCATCAGCTAATTAATTTTAAAAGAGACAAACAGACAAGTCAGGAGGAACTTATTTAACTGACCGTTAATCTAATCGAATGAAATTAGCAGCGCTCGTCTGCTGATTGAATAGTGGGAGCCAAAAGCAGGCATCACTCAAGTGGCAAAAGTGAAAGACGAAAATGTCACCCTGGTATGCCGTTTGATCTTCACTCTTTTGGCTCCCGTCACTCCCGTGCCCACATTCCCGGCTCGCCTCGCGGGCAATTGCAGTTTTGGGGCACATTCCGAAATGTTCGTTATTTTTGAGCGCGCGATCACTGATCTCCTGGGTGAGTCATGCTGCAACATAAATAATCTCCCAAGATTTATGTAAATTGATGTTAATTGCGCTCAACTTTGACCATCTCCTCTGCGTGACCCCTGCACATAGCACATGAACGATGTGAGCATCATTGCATCTTAATTTCACGGCATTGTTCTCGTCCTCGCTGACCGAAGAGTCTAAGGCGAGATGAAAGGTCAGTTTGTTTTGCGTGATTGTGTCGATGTCAACTTTCTAGATTCTTATTCAAATTTTTACCTGCCAAACCAGTCCAGAATCGCCTCTGCTGGACCTTCTCCGAGACCTAGCCGCAGGGGAAATTTCGATATTTCAATAATTTATGCGATTTTACTGGAAAATTAATATTTCGCCTTATGCAGATGCATCCATTTGAATAGCGAGAGCGCTCGGAATGTGCAATCAAAGTTTTACTTTGTAACAAATTTTAAATGCCAGCTCACCCTCCTCATTGTCCACTCATGTGTTGCATAAATAATGCGACTGCCCCTCTGCATTTCTTCGTGAATTCTGCGAGTCCGTGAGAACTTTACGGATGCACCTTTTCAATTTGGATTTGTTGGATGTCTTGCAGCAGGGTTTTGGGCGAAAATCCGATTTTAATGAACCGAGACGGTAGTGCGGTCACCAAAATTAATGCAAAACTTCTCTTGCGTGCAAATTTACAAAAGGATTTGGAGATATCCGGGCTCATGGAAGTATTATACCGTGAAATTATATTGATTCAGGATACCGAGAAAACGTAAGAAAATGCCAAAGCACATTGTTACCGCATGATCGATCGACGTCGAAGAGGGGACCTTCCTGCGAGTATTGGTCCTTCTTCCTTTGACGCAACGAAGGCGCTTTATTTCGTCAATAAAATTTTGATTAAAATTCATGTGTCCGTGTATGACAGTGATTAATCTTCGGATGCCATTTATTGATATTAGGGTTAGCACAACCGGTGGAGGTTTTAAAGTAACGTTTTTGGAGGAAATCTCTAGCCAATTAGGCCGAAATGACACCCCATTTCAACCCTTTTCCTCAACATGTCGTAACGAATTCACCCAGAGTCGGAGGCTAATCACGAAATCATCGCTCCATTCGGGGTAGTCGGCAAAATTTTAATAACCTAATGTGAATCTACGTCGCATCCATTAATTTAATAACTTTCCTGAAAGTCCCAGCAACTGGGGCCTCCGAGCTAATTTGTTATAAAATTATTCCCTGCTCCACCTTGGCTTGCAAGGTGCGAGAAATGAACGCCCGTTCATCCGTCATTGTTTGCACACCAGTACCACCGAAGGAGCCGCCGCTAAGGGTTTCGTACATTATCTGCGCCTATATATTTCCACTCTTATTGGTTGATTGGTTGGGTGGTGACCTTTTGACATGCGCAAGTTGGCACCCGCCGTGGAGCCACACACACACCCGTGTTCATACCCAGAGTAAATAATACATAGGGATTCTTCAAGGATATCCGAGAAAAGGCTGCAGAAGCCTTGGAGGAATACTAAACGGTTAAGGTCAGAGGTCACCCGTCCGTTCCCTCTTTGAGAGCTCAAACGGGTTTTAAAGTTTTCCTTACGCTTCATGAGAAATTTCCAAACCACCCGGCCGAGAACCGGTATTCACTGAAAAATGTCTGAAATTAATCTTATCGCCTTTTACCTTCACTTGCAAGAACAAAATGTCCAAACAATACGGATAGTGGCAGCACTTGGAATACGTAATAGCGAAACCCAACATGTACATTCCTTGGGAATCGTGATAGCCGGACGAAATGTGATACAAAAAGGCGGTGGCGACTTCATGGACTGCGATCGGCCTCGCCTAGCTCGAGCGTGGAGAAAAATGTATGTGCATAATTTAGCCTGTGTTTGGGTGACATTGGAATCCCAAATTTATTACACGCTGGCATTTATGAAACACAAACTCAATAATTCACGTTCAGGAGCAGATCCTGGCCGGCCGTTCCGTGAAATAAATACGATTCTTTATTATTCAGGATGCATCAATTTTCATAACTTTAAACTTTATGGTCCGTCTTGGACAATGAACAAGGATGGTTTAAGACAAAAAGGTAGGCTTCAAACTGTTTTGGGTATCACGTTCTGTGTAATTATTGACCAAAGCGTGAATTGGGAGGGGAGTTCTAGGGAGACCAGATTTTCATCTGAGCGTATCTCTCTTTTCCATCAACTATGAATTTATTTTTTAACAGATTTGATGTGAGCTTACACAAAGAAAAGTAGGAAGAGCTGAAATCTCTTTGTGTATCATTGGAAGAGTAACGAGTTTTCCATGTCAAGTTACGAGTTTTGAACTCAATGTTGAAATGAGAAAAAATAACTTACTTGATTTGCTCTTTCTTTTTTCTAAAGAAAACCTTCTGAGCATTTTCTGGCTATTCCGAATAGTGAAGACAGACAAGCAAAAATAAAGAAAATCAAAGCCATTCAGTCCTGCAACGAACACCAAAAACACTCTTTTCGTTGGCCGTAAAAAGGATTAGAGGTCACGGAGGGGTCAGTACTGGTCATTTTACATAAAAAACGCACATAACAGCTCCGAACGACGCAAAAGGGGTAATGTTAGTTTCTGTCACCCTTCCGTTGAGCTCTTGATTTTGTTTGAAATCAACATTTTAGCACAGCCATGGAAATTGTTGAGTTGTCTCATTGCGTTATAAATTTTTAATAATGCATATTGTTGATACTATTAAAATAACAAAGGATAATGAATTGTCGTGTCCCGGTGCAGGACACCAAAGGGGTGAGTAGCGGCCATCCCGCAAAGGAATGCGACGACTTGGAGGAATTTTCAGTGTCCTTCACGTCGAGATAATTGATTATCCTTGAGAGACGCTAGGGGATCTCAACTATTGACCGTTAGTCATAAATGACCTCTGGCAGCTGCCGAGCGCATCTCATCTCTTGCCGTTTTGCGTGCTGAGATGCGCCCCGTAATCCTCTTGCGTGTCAAAAGGTACATTACTCACACTTGACATGAATGCTAATTTTTCTCAGCCCAATCCGATGATCGCCTTTGTGTCAATATTATCCTTTATCGTTTATCCTGGCCACATATTTGCGCAATTCAATAGAAAGTTTGCGGATCCGGGGACAATGTAAGGAAGAGCACTAAAACTATGACCATGCACGGATGATGTACCCTTTCTTTTGTACAAAATAGATAATGGCTTGTGATTCAATATGTTGGACCTTTCTGTGGCAGCCTTTGTTAATGTCTGTATTTTATGATTAACGACCGGTTTATGGATATTTTCATGCTCTCAATAGCTCGAATTCTCCTTTCTGGATATTTTAGCTAAACGGTTTGGTCATAAATTTTTTATGGGCATAATTTAGACATTAAAATTTAAGATGCTCTTTTCATGTTTTAGTGGCTAAGTGACACAAAAGAAGTACAGAGATCGATTGGGAAAAGAGAGATGATGTTGTTAAAATGCCTCTCGATGGACGAGGTTTCAGAACGAGACCTCTTAAGAAGTTTTTGCAATATTGAATCTTAGAATAAGAACAATAAGGCTACCAAACGAGACCAATTTTGGGCTTGAAAATTAGTTTAAGGCAATTTTTAATCAATGTCGCTACTTGAAGCTGTTACAAAAATCTCAAACTTATTCATTCATCACATCTTGCTTGAGACATAGAGATAAGAGATGCAGCGTTTACTTTTCATGTTTGATTCGAATGTGTTTTGCAAAGACAGTTAATTGAGGAAATGTCAGTAACTCAGCTCAATGGGAAAATTTCTATTTGAACTAAAATATTATTGGTCTAGGAAGAGATTGAAAAGGAGTACTATGTATTTGGAAAGAAAGAAAATGTTTCCAATTTCCATCGTGTTCTTGTATTCCATGCTGTAGTTAAGTTTGCAGGAGCCACCATTACCTTAATAAGCTCCATAGAGAGGGACAATCGTTTTGTCAAAAGTTTCGTTCGTGATCTGACCAAACCAGTCAAGACCAGTTCTTAATGAGGCTTTTTTTATTGACTTGAAGGATTTCAAAAATGCTTTTGAGCATATTTCTTCCTAGCAAAAGATCTAAGAGCAAATTTAAAAATGAGCAAACTCGCATGTGCCACTTAGAAAGTCGTCATATGTACGATTCTAATCAAAGCGATCCGGCGAGTGCCCGTCAGAAAACCACTGGAATCGAAACGTCAAGAGTTTGATTCGCTGTATCAATGTCTGATGCAACTGATAACGAAATTCACCCTTCATAGTGCACGTGATTCGTTGTTGTTATAATTAGCCCTTGAAATATTGATTACATTGTACCGATTCTCGACTCGAGCGAGAGGAGCTGCTGCTGCTCGAAATGACGACGCGACGGGTTTAGGGGTAAACCACAAACAATCGTATCAGTTGGATCTCTCTCGGTGAAATAATATTCCGTGTTTTGTCTCATTGTCGAGCCAGACTCGGGGCAGAGGAGCGCATGGAAGTAATCTGATATTTTCATTCATTCATTTCTGATTAGCTTTGAGCAGTTTTGAGTCCTTTTGAGTGAGTGACTTGTGACTCGGGGACCCCGGAAACCTCCGTAGGGCTGCTCTGGAAGGAACGGTATGAAAGGCATCACATTGATTAGCTCCCAGTAATCGACAAATGTCGCGATGTAGTTATTTTTCGATTAAAATTTCCCAAAGGACTGGCTGTTCTCGTCTGTGCGCTCGCATTCATCCACCATATCGTGCACAGGAGCGCCATTGCCGAGCCGAGCCGGGCGGTTGTAGTGGAAGAAAAATGTTTATCTTTAATATTGGTAGCAAGCTGGGTATCGCGTCTATTGAACCCCATTCATTTGAGCGCTCGGCGGAGAACAAAACCAGATCCATCAAATAATGGCTGGCAGACGGAAACAATGCGCCCGCCAGACAATGCTGGCTAATAAACGTGAAAGATTATACGAGCGGTGAAAAAGTGAAATACTGCCAAACATGAGTACTTGCGAACGACTTAAATTGGGCAAATAGCGCACCGGGAGTCCGTTTCTTCCTCCGTTTCGCAAGAAATAGTCCTGATGGTCCGATTCAAGTCCATTCATCGACGCTCGCACAATAGGGATTACAACCCCAAGTGACCGTCGAGTTTGTCTGGAAATATGGACGTTAGCTATCGCTAATTATAGCGCTTTAAATTGCCTTGTTTCGTGTCGTTCGACAAAGTCGCGGTACAAATTGGAGACACCCGAGTGACAGACACTACAATGGGAGGAACAGTGTAGTTTCGAATGTGTTGGGGAAAAAGAACCAGCAATAATGTGTTTCGCTGGCTCTGCGAGTCCTCGTGGGTCATGGGAATTAACAACACCTCTTAATGTTTATTGAAGTAATAATTACCTTTTCCACTGCAGCGAGACCACGGGCTCGCTACCTGATGGACGGAGAACACTAGCGCAAAAAACAGAGTCACCTTTTGTCACCGCGTAAATGGGACCTGGAACATGTTAATGAATTGGACTATTGTCGAGGGCAGATTGCAGCTTGTAGTGGGACTTTTTTCTGCTCGAGTCGGTTCAAGTGAGAAAATTATCGGGTTGCAGTCACAGAAAAATTCTTTCTTGTTATTTGACCGACACAAAAGTCCAATGAAGCATACATATTTTTGGTCAGCAAAAAACTTTCGTAAATCAAGAATGTCTTCTGAACTCATCCGCGGCTCAAAAAGTTCTCATGGCAAAGTATCCTGGAAAAGGGCTCTTTAGACAGTCCAGAACAAAGATAAGAAGTTTTCTAGGTTAAGAGGCCAAAAATACATTCTCAGAAGTTTGTAAAAAAACATGTTTAAAGCCAAGTCGGCGACGACGTCCTTGAGTGAATTTCCGAAGAAAAAATGTTTTGTCCAAATATTTGTTTCTGTAGAAACCCAAGGGGTCTCTAGCTCAGTCCCAGGTGGTGGTACTGCTATCTTGTAGAACAATTATTCGCTAGGTTTTTGAAGTTCCTCAACATATTAAATTTTCAGTTCAATCGTAGCAAATAAAATTTCCCCCCCTTCGGTGGCACGAACCCTTTGCGACTCGGACGCAAATCGGACACAAAAGCGCATTTTTTCAAAATTCATGTCAAAAAATGCAATAAATATGCTCCTGATGTCGGAAAAGCTCAAATCTTAATGATGGGCCAGAGCTCGAAAAACTACAACCCCTTCCCAAGCCCTTTGCAACCGGAAACCAGATGATTCACTTGACGTTCGGTAATTGAGAGGGAGTTTCGTCATAATTACTTTAATGCAAATCCCCGACCCTTAAACCACTTCTCATTTTGTTTTAGCCCGCGGCCACAATTTTAATAGCGAAATCACATACAAAAGCCATCATATTCAACACATTTTCCACGCATTGCCACATCTATCTTCAATAAATTATACCGACTGGCATTTCCCCTCCTGCAGCCTCGCGTCTCGCCATTGTGTGATTTATGCAAAACAATGATGAATGCATGACACATAAGAAGTGTCAAATATGCTGCATCTGTTAAGATTTGCATTGTGCGACTCCGAGATGTGTGTCAAAGGATCATTCTAGCTCGCCGCGTAACGAAGCAGGGCAATTAAGTTTTATTGTTTTTGCGTCAGAAACGAATTGTTGTGACAAGGTAAAAGTCATTATGCCTAATGGTGCCTGCTTAGAGGAGATGACAGACATCCGCACAGTGGGGGTGAAACTATATAATTTACCCCTGCCAAATGTGCTGATCTAATTCCGATAATGACTGGTCAGTGGCAAACAATGAATGTTAGTGGTCGTTCGAGTGACGGTGCAGCCGTAGGATTTAGCCGGTCGGTATCAACAGTTGAGTGACTATTATTTGGGGTAGTCGATGCATGGGATCTATCATTGACAATTAAGTATTTATCGGCAATTATCCACTAAAGCCATGTAGTTGAGGGTGGAAATGAATTAATTGGCTCTGTCAGGTTAGTTTCTACGGTGGTGTCTGATTTAGTTTGCATCTTATTTCATACTTTTGAGTATAAGACCTACTATTTATCGCTGGGAATCCTTTCTTTTCGGATATCAGTAATTTTGGTAAGTAGGTACTATACTTGAATTATGTACCTATATAAGCTGGTTCAGAATTACGGAATTTTATTCTTGGAGGAACCTTCAGAGAATTTTTGAAGAACCCACCTAGGATTTTCAACATTTGGTCTTTAATAACATAACAACTAAACCGACGCGTTTCAAACTTTTCGGTTGATCAACAAGGATCTGGTACTTAGGGTAAGTTTTCTTGCCAGCCTCAGAACTTTTCAATTCCTTAAAGCCCTTGACTCCTCCAATCATGGTCATACTTATTTCCGGGTTTTGAATAAAACGACTTCTATCCGCTAGTTCGGTCTCTGCTTTGATCAAGGTCGTTTCGTAATCCTGAACTCAATCTATTGCTGCCCTTGAGTCAAACCTTCACACGAAAACACTGATTTCAAGCTCTAAAAACAAAGTAAAAGACTTTCAACATCTTTAAGTCGGACTGCGTCGGTCGGCGATGAACAAAAAGTGACCTTCAAATGGTGCTAGCCGCCGAAGTGGGTTAAAAGCGAAGCGAAAACTCTTAGACAATCTTAAAGTCATGGCAACAGCAACACTTGTGCCACCAGACAGTGGTGAATTTGCGATTGAACGCAGCGCCGATTACATAGTCGAGTGCCGAGTGCCAAAACAAACATAGCAAGACCAACACCGTGATAAAATGGATTAAGCAGCCACTTACAAGTGCCTCGTTTCGTCATCATCGCACCCAATTTCTTGTTCACACTTGATATTATGCTCTTACCTGTAATGCATGCTCACACATTTTTCATGCTCCGCTCAGTGAGAAAAGCTTGCGTGTAGTCTGGGACTGACCATATACAGACAGGCAGCAGCCACCAGTGACCAGGTATTACATACGTACAATAAAACCAGTCAATTGGAACACGAAATGCACTAGATACAATCGTCTATGCGAGCTATGCAAATGCAATAATATCACGAAATTCCATTTTCAGTCTCCGACGTTAATGTTTTCGCGATTAATTGACGAAATTAGCCAGTTGCATTCGGGGAGTCGAGGAAAGCGGTCGAGAAATCAGAAGAAAAAGTGCGTTTGGGGGCGAACATGAACCTGCTGATCTCTGCCACCGTGGTTTTAACCACCCTCGCGTCTTCCGTGCTCGCTCAGAGCTTCAACTATTCCTCCTTCACATTTGGTTTCCCCTTCGAGGACCACGAGCTGCGTCTCCGCTCCATCAACGACGAGCTGCGGCCCAAGATTGTGGGCGGAGAAGACGCAGGACACGTGGTCCCGTTCCAGGTTAGTCTGCAGGTGAAGCGGAGACCCGGAAGAAGAGGACCAAAGGGCGAGAGCTCTGACTGGGCCCACAACTGCGGTGGCAGCATTCTAAAGCCCACGGTGGTGCTGACGGCGGCCCACTGCATCGTGAAGTTCAGCCCGAGTCGCCTCTCGGTGGTCGTTGGGACGGACAACAGAAAGGTTGGCGGGAAACGGTACCGCGTCAAGAGCATCACCGTCCACAGTGGCTACAGGGAACTCCGACAGCACGACATTGCCCTCCTGCACACCGACAAGATCAAGTTCGGTCCCTACGTCCAGCCCATCCAGCTCCAGAAGTCCCACGTGGGAGGGAACGAGCACTGCACTCTCACAGGTAGGAACTTTCGTTCTTCTTTACTCTATTGGTGACCTCAGCAGCTGTCTAAATTTAAAAAAACCCCTTCTTCTAGAGCTATTAGGCTTCCTTTTTTCGAGCAAATTTGGTTTATCTAGAGTTTTCAAACACACATAGTGTCAAGTCTTAAAGCTTAGTAGCAGCGAAATTCTTCTCTGGCCCTTTTTGAATGTGTGTTCATTCTGTTCCTACAGTGACCAAAACTGTCATAAAAATGGACCTTATTCTATCTAAAACCAAGTTACAAAGCTGCATTATTTCGGGGGTTTAGAAGTAGCTTTAAAAGACCTAACCTTGGATTGATACTTTTAGAAAAACGTCAAATTTCTTGAATATATCTCCAATCTCTATTAACCGCAAACCTTCGGTAGCTGAAAAAATATTTTCTTCACCAAATTTGGTTAAAATTCCAAATTAGGTTTCGTCCAAACGTCACATCTCGGTCTAAGGGGGAAAGGGAGATGGGTCTGCTTCTGAGTGACAGATTGCACCATTGAAGACCATTCTCCATTCTCTGATACCCGAAAGGTATAAGTCAATATTCTGAGCGAGGGCCTGTTCCAAATTACGTCAAAGTCCTTGGGGGGGGGGGGGGGGGGAGTTGCGGCTACTCCGTGACAGCCGGTACACACTCAAGCCCTATCGTTAAATTCATTAAATAAATAATTAAATCCTTGAGACCATCTTTCAAGTCTCAAAACTTTTGATTCCAAACGTTTTTGAATGAAAGAAAATTGCCCGTAACCCTATATTTATTCTAGGCTGGGGCTACACCTATCCGATTCGGGGAGGCAGCCTTCCTGAGCACCTCCAAACCATCGATCTCCCAACGATATCCAACGACATGTGCCGAAAAGTCATGAAACAGCTCACAGAAGGCGAGATCTGCACCTACAAAGGCCACCTGGAAGCTGCTTGTGGGGGTGACAGGTAAGCCAATTGCCACCCTCTGTCGTTCTTCTCATAACTAGTTTTTTTTAGTGGTGGCCCCCTGGTGTGTCGAGGAAAACTGACCGGAATTGTATCGTATGGGTCGAGAATATGCGGATCGGGTGCACCGGACGTGTTCACGAGGGTCTCGGAACACATAGACTGGATACATGACAACATAGAGAGCTACGGAACCATCGAGGGACTATTTTAGAGTACAAATTTTATTCTTTCAGTTTGTAAATAGGCTTTTAAGACTAAAATACACGACTTCTCACATTTTAGTAGAAAAACGTGGGACTTTACTGCATGTTCTGCTTGATCCAGTCGTTGTACTTGGCAACGCGGGTGTAGACGTCGGGCAGGCCGGCTCCACAGAACCTGAATCCGTACGAGACCACGCCATGGACCTTGTTTCTGCACACTAGAGGACCTCCACTATCCCCTGGAACCCGAGAGTTAGACTTGAGACGAGCAAAACAGAGCACTTACCTCCGCAAGCGCCAGCCAAAGCTCCTCTGAAGGTGCAGATCTCCCTCTCCGTGACTCCCTCCATGGTGCGTTTGCACTCGTCGTTGGAGATGACTGGCAGCTCGATGCGCTGGAGGTTGTCGGGGGTGTTGCCGACGCGGATCGGGTAGGTGTATCCCCAGCCAGTGAGGATGCAGTTCTCGCCACCTTCGATAAACTCCTCGTCGTACTCGATGGGCTGGACGGCGTCCGTGAACTCGAACTCGTCCTCAATCTCCATGAGAGCAATGTCGTGCTGCTTCAGCTCGATGTACTCCTCGTGGACGGTTATCTTCTTCACCTGGTGCCGGGATCCCCCCACTTTGTTGTTGGTCGACCCAGCTACCACTGAGAGGATCCTCGGCTTGGCTCCGTCCACACAGTGGGCCGCAGTCAGCACGTACCTGGAAAACTGACGTCACGCAAGAAGAAACAGGAAAGGGCTTACTTTTTGTCGATGATCGATCCACCGCAATTGTGCATCCACTGGGGCTCTCCCTCGTCATTCTGACTGAAGATGTTGTTGAAGAAACCCGCCTGGCGCCTCACCAGGACCTGCAGGGATATTTGGTAGGGCGTGGGCGGGGAGTTGGAGCCACCCACTATTTTCGTCTGACCATCTGAAAAGCACCAATGAGACCCGGCTTGGGGTACTAGTGAGTCCCGTACCTGGGGAACTTTTTGTCGCATTGTCCGCAGCCACTGCCGCCGCTGCAATCAGAGCTAATAGTATGCAGCAATAAGCAATTGGGTTCATTTCTTGTGCTTGGCTATTGTTATCTTGTGAAACTGGAGTTTTTGCCGCTTGTTTGCTTGCTGATGTCGATTACACTTCTCAACTATATGTCAATTCAAATTGAACTAATTAAAGTTTAATAGCACGATCGGGTTTTTATATGAAAGCCGGCAAAAAGGCTGCTAGCACGCGCACAGAACAACGCGGGTGTATGAACTTTAATTACATTTTAGAATTGATAGGCGCTGGCAGGCGGCGTTGGGCCCTTGAGCGCACGGAATAGTAGCCTATATCAATGGGCTTTGTACACAATAATGGCTCTTGATTAGCCTTAGAACGTTCTGCCGGTAGCTGCACAAACTTACCAACTTTCTTCAAATGGTAAAGCTAGGGAAGGCTTTTTCTCACGAAAAGTAGGTGTTCCTTAAATTGCTAAAGTGAGCTCCTACGAAACTAAAATGGTCGCCAGAACTATGCATCTTAAAATACAAATAAGTCCTTCACCGCTTCTGTCAAAACTATGTGTCCTTCTTCACAGGACACCTCTTTTCCTTGTCTCAGGACTACTAATAAAACTAATAACATTGTTTGGTAACATTGATTGACTTAAGTCATACAGCTTTAATTTTCTTATTATTAAAACGTTTAAAAAATTCAAAGCTTCTTGTCTTTGAAATTTTATCTGTGTAATTATTATTAGAACTCAAAAATAAACTTTAACTTGAGTTTGTATTTTTGATAACTTAATCAGTGACTCAAAAATGTTTGAAGTGAATTTTTGTTTCTAAGCTAACTTTAAAACCTACTGACTCTAAAATTCAATGATTCAAAAAACAGAAATGTCCCAACTTCTCAATTGCTCACTTTCGGGGTTTTTACAATTTCAGGCAGCGAGAAATTCTTCAGAACCCCATGTGGGTTCGTTTTGCACATTTTCTATTGACATTTCATGTGTCAATATCGCATGATTTGCATAATTGGATGATAATGATAACAACAATAGCCACTGCATGTGTCATTGCATGATAACTCGCACGGAATTGCCTTGGCCTTTACCTTCGAACGTCATTCTTCACACCCGATGGGGGTTCCGTCCGCACTCCGGCTTTCCTTTACGACATTTTGGCGTGAGCCGAAATTCCAAACACGTGCTCGGCGACATCGTAACCCTTCTTGAGAGATCAATAATCATCCCGAGAAGCTCGAAAGTCACGCAATTTTGGCTAAAATATGTCAATAACTCAATAAATTTCATCAAAATAGGGTTGTTCTTCACCCTTCTTCCCGAACACATTCGGAGAAAAAGAAATAAACTTGAAAAGTGTAACCCCTTTGTGGTAAATCTTGGCGCACGTTGCTCGTAAAAAGGGTGAGAACTGAGAGCGGGATGCTGCTTGAATGATGATAGTTTGGCTCGGAATGTTAAATGGCACGATGCAGTGAAGGGTCACGCTGACGCACTCCTTCGGTGGCAGCGGCAAGACACTCTGACAAAGAAAAGGGTAAGTTGCACTTAGTTTCGGTTTATTTACCCCAGAATTATTGTCATAATAATGATATTTTCCGTTCTGCACCCCCGGTTCCGGTTGAGGGAGGAAAAATACGAGCTCGGATCCACTTTTTGGGGAGCTCATTGCCCTGGCACGGTTCACGGCTCATAAACCTAGTGGAAATTTGATGTCACTGTGTTCCAACGTGACCTTTAACTTGTCGCGTTATAATGGGAAAATCAATAAGTGGTTCCCTGGAGATTGGGGTTGCTGCTTTATGGGGAACAGCTGAACGTGTTTTTTAACTCGCCGATACTCGTTAATCTTCAACGGAAAAACCCAGCCGGACCGAGAAATGGCGCGAAACCGAGCTCGAGCCGGTCATGCCAATCAAGATTATTGTCTAAATGCGCTCGGAACGTTCGCAAATGGGCCAATTCCTCCGCTTCAACTCTATCTGGAAGCAAACAGAGATACAAGGTACGTCCCCGACTTCCCTAAAACACGAATTCTTGCAGCAATTTCGCCAAATCTTTTGTATGCAAGCAACTGAAGCGTGAATGTCAAAGGTTACGATACGTTTTTTAAGTCGCCGTATTTTGAGTATAATGCAAGGAAAACCCATAAATCTACTTAAGGCGTGAAATCACATTGTATTGTGCTGCAAGTATTTTTTACAAATTTTTAAATAAAATTGAATTCGATTGACTACCCCAAGCAACGTCACCCTCCGTTGTTTGTACATGCTCGAGAAGTTCATCCCTATTAATTTGCTCCCGTCCTTCCAGACGGCCCGGCTAAGACTCTTGAGCTAATTTTTATACCTTTTTACACCAGGAATACACGCAAATCTCAATGTCATCCAATTTTCGGTGACATTAAACAGCGCATTGTTCGGCAAAACGGGATGCAAGAGATATGCACTTTGGCAATTTGCACTCTACGTTTTTTATTAGGCCACGTCGTTTTTTTACGGCAATGTCATGCAGATATTTTCACAACAATGTGACAAATCAGATATGAATATATGATTTTTATGGGTTCCTTTTTGCCCCGGATCGAGTTTGAAACTTTTTTTGCCTTTCTAAGTAATTGGATTTGATTATTATGTGGACTGTAACGTTTTTCGGAGCGCTATGTGAACTTTTGTTTTGCTCGTCTTGAGAAACTTTTGCCGGAGTTTCTGGCAAAAAGGGAAGAGAAATTTATGAGGCTTGCATAATTCAACGACAGACGGGTTTTGGCGCCATTTTCTTCCAAAACTTTCCAGCAACTGACAACGACGGAGGAGAGAGAGCTATCCTGTCCAATGGGAACCGTTCACGGACGCCCATCAAGGCATCATCGCAGCTCTAATCGATGTGCATTAAAATTGATGACTTACAACAGGTTGATTATGTTAAAGAATCATGATTAAGGCAGCCGCAACAAGCAAAGCAAATGTCGTTCATTAGTATCTCGCGCGCGAGCGAGCCGAGCTCGGAGATGCGTGAGTAAGTGCTACAACATCGGCTCTTTGACACGAAGCTGCTCCACGCGATATTTTCTCTTCTCGCAAATGCACTTTTGCGGCGTTCGCACGCGGACCTTGCCGCCTCCGTCGCTCAGCTTCGCAACAACAATTACAATACTATCTTTCATTATCTCGGTGCTAAGATCTAAATTGCAATCCGTGTTTACTCATATTTTGCACTTTGACCAGAGATGGACCTAAAAGTGGAGTTCTTCTAACTTTTCTTGTCATTTGTCAATCCATTTCTGAAAATTCAAACTTGTGAGACGTGAACGCATTTTTCGAAATTCTTTGACCTTTTTCTTCTCAATAAAACAATATTTGAAAAGAAAATTAGGACCAATTATATTTTTAACCGACCCCACTATTTTGAGCGGCCTGTTGATAAAAACTTTACATTTTACTTAAATCCTACCAATACCAATCAGTTTGAGACTTTGGTGTAGAAAAGAACATTTTAATTAAAAACTAAAAATAGATTACAAAATCGGTGTTAATAAAAGAAAGCTATAAAAAAATCACAAGAGCCCACAAACGACTAAATCGCTTTCCAGGAAAAAAATTAAATTCCGAAACTCTCTAAGTTGCCCCTTGTTCAGTCCCTCTCTGGCAATATGAATGTGTTTTGACTCTTTTAACGCGCAACGTCGAGGCAACAAGACAGATAGATAGACCGAGGTACAACAATCAAAGTGCACAATACATGAAGGAACATTAATAATATCTTAATTATTATTCATCTGGCGGATGAAATAATATATGGTCGCGGGTTTGCGTCTCGAAAAGTGTGTGCTTTGATCTCCGGAGCTGCATTTCGCGAGGAAAATATAAATTTTGATGTCATTCGCGATGAGCACCGTTGCTGATAAGGCGGCAAATGGAAGGTACTGGAGGCGCATCTGGGAATCAAGTCTTCATCTTGGAGCCTTTCCAACGAGAAGAACTTTGAGAGTTATTGATTTTTTAAAGAATATCATGGTGAATTAAGCCAACGCCTCTGATTCCAATGTCTAATTAGGCATGAGAATGTGTTTATTTTTTTAACGAACTTTGTAAACGTCCGACTTAATCCTGGGAGTGACAAGAGACATGTTTGGAGAAAAAACACCACGTAATCCACGCTTTTTGTAAATCTCTGGAATCCCACAACTCAAGGAAGTTTGATTTTTATGCATCTCGCCCCGAATTTACATTTCCTTTTCCCATAACTTTTGCAGCTTTGTCTACGAACGAAACGACGTTTTTTACACACATTTACGTCAAAGGAGATTAAATGTTCAAGAGCAGCGAGGGACGAATGAATATTGATAAAAATAAAAAGAACCGGGAGACGCATGAAATAAATTAAAAATCACCCTATTCATGGCCGCTTTTTCAATACGCTGTGTTTCTGGAGGATTCACGCACATAATTTACATCCCTAATTTTTAATTTTTATGGTAAATTCCGTGTTTTCTCGGTTCAGCAAAACGAGAACAGCTCAGGACGGTGGGAAAGTGGTTAGAAAACAGTGTCTTCGAACTATAGCTGAGAGTAGTTTCTTTAATCTTTTGTAGGAGACTACTCCTTTGAAGTCTTTGAGAGGCTCCCATTCGGCTCTGGTGTAGCGTACTTTCCCCTTTGTGCGATGTGTTGTGCCATTATCCTTTTTATCCTTTAAACCTTGATATTTTACCTTTGATGCCTGAGAGTTAAGCGCTTATTACAAAGGCCTCGTGTGCTTCAAAGCCATTAACTCTTTTGTTCGGAAATGGCTTTTGTCTCTCGTTTTTGCCGAGAGTATACGAGGTACAAAGGGATGCATAGTTGAGGTTTATCAACGTGACGCGTCATCCAATTTTTTAGTGGCGTGCCAAATTGTGAAAAAATTATTGTTTCACAATTTTAAAGTAATTTCCTGGAATGGTGCGATAAACTGTGTTGTAGCCTCCATTGACACCGTTTTAAAATAAATAAATTTTCTCGCGAGTCGCGATGCGGCTTCCACTTCATCGAGTGTAAAAATTATTTATTGGCTATCACTTTTTTGTTTGGTTTCGGGAGCTTTACCTTTTATTTACTGCAAAATATTTTGATGCATGGGCTTACGTTGGTTTCAACAGCATTACCAGATATTTTTCGACGAATATTCATCTCAGACGCATATAAAATATCTAGACTCTCATTCATTTAAGTCGTGACACGTCTGTCAGTTTCCTACAAATTTTAATTAATTAAACCCGGGAAGAACCCATTCTAGGTATTTTGCTCATTTTAGTTTTGGATCATTTTTATTCTCTCTAGGATTGTTTGGGTCTTCATAAAAAACTGCTTGGTCTATGTACTTTGATACAATGCGTCTGAGATGCTGATTCATGAAATTTAGAGTTCTCGAATTTTTTACACCATTCAAACTGAGACTTCTGACTACAGAAAATAATAAAAAGAGGAAAAATGGAAATGTAGAAGAAAAATACATATGTTATAGTCGTACTCGTAAGTAGGTACCTCGAGAATGAAACACTTTTAGGTACTTTTTGAAAGATTTCCATACCTGTTCACATACACCGAAAATAAAACAGGTCAAGTGAGGTCAACTAAAAGCTGAAGTATAAAACTTAGAAAACTCCTTAAATCCTGTTTGTTCTGGCGGAAACAATAGCAGATTAATTCGTATCTAGAATGTGATTCTCTATGCATTGAAGTTTGTTCTTCCCTCCCACTATTTTCCACTTAGTCAAAAGCTAAAAGTCACTTACAAACATTACGAGTCAGACTTTCTAAGAGGTTGACCTCCCGAAGTAGGGAGAGGCACTCGAGACTTCAGATGCACTTCGAAACCTTCTCCATGTGTATCAAATAACACCAATATTATTTATGGTTATTTTATTCCAAACAACTTGCTCTCATTTGTATGAAAGAAATGCGTTTTAACGAGCGCAGGTCTTCCCCCAACGGCAGAACTGCGCAAAGACGACCCGTGATTTAATGGAAATTAATCTTTTGATACTATTAGAGGCAGCACTCACTTAATGCATTCGCTTTTCGTGGAAACTCACACACAACTGCATCTTTGAAACTCAATACAAAGGGAAATGTCTGAATGGGACCTTCGTATTAAGCTTTCGCCTTTCACCTGCGGTCCTGAATAGCGCCCAGTGTCTCTGACTCGGGGCTCCCTCCACAATGAGTCTTGCATTTCAAGCTCTACCGTTCGGATTTGCACACAATGCCATGGTAAGTCGCAACCCAGGCCATTCTTGCCGTCATATATCATTACCCTGCATGTTTACGTTCGCAATTAGTCTAAATTGGTGACATGCACTTGGTGGCGTCAATGATCCCGTTTCTATGTAAAGTGCAGATGAATATCCCATTGTCTTTTCATCACTTTTTGTGGGACTTTTTCCTCAGAGAAACTAAAAGTAATTCTTCCAAAATATGAAGTTGTCTGTCTGAACTTTATTGAAAAGGCTTGATATGATTCGCCATAAGGATGCAACTGACACATTTGTAAGCCTCAATAAGAAGTGAGGAATAAGGTACTCAAGACGTGTAATCTGACCAATTACGAAACCTCGAACTATAGTTATTTTTTACTTCTATAGCAAATTTTCTAAAGAAGATGAGTATCTCCTTCAGAAGAAAAATTTTCAAACTTCCGCCAAACCTCTGAATATACGTTTCCAAGACCTTGTTTGGATAAATATCATAAGGGATATCATCATGAGTCCCAAAACAAGCTCTTCTAACATTCAATTGACGTCGACTCGAGCGAAGTCACGTCTATTACATGACACAGAAAAGCCTTTCTCAAATCGGTGCATGGATGCAGATTGCAGACACCACCAGCCGAGATGATGAGAGAATGTTGACACGAAATTACCGTAATTGAAGATTAATTTGTAGGTAATTGTGAGCAAATTATGATTTAATTAAGTTATATCTGATGTGTTCTGCATTGTTCCCGCAAATGCCTGCTCTCTGTGGCTGCAACACGAGAAAAGAGTCTCTCGAAGCCCTCACTTATTCAAAATACGTGTATGTTCTGGCACTTACGAGAGATTACATGGAAGCATGCAATGAATGAAATGCCTAAGATAATGTTAACAATGGCATGCTGCTGCTCCTGCTGTACTCTCTTGCACTTAAAAGATTGTTGTTGTAGACATTGTAGCATCATTTATGATACACATGTTAGTTGTAATAACAAAATAAACACGTATTATGCGAGCATTGCATGCATATCATCGACAATGTGCGAGGCGAGTTGTGGAGGAGCAGCCCATAGTGTGACGGTAACCTTTGACAAATTGCCAAAGATAACGAAATTAATTGGGTTGCTATGCTTTACCTATTCACGTTGTTATTTTAGCTTCAGAAAGCTCGATTGGACATCTTGAGCATCTGACTCGGGAAACCTTTTTTGGCTCTGATTTCTGAAGTAATTTATTTGGACTCAGATCTGACTCAGCAATATGATCAAGTGCTTTTTGGGGTCAAATCGGCAGAAGCACAACAGCGTCATATAACCCATAAACCCCCCCGATCCACTTACTAGAGATTTTAAAAAATCAGCTTAAGGGTTTTGATTAAAATATCCTAAATGAATAATCTTTTTTGGCAACCAAACCAATGTGAGCCCGACAGAAAATGAATGGCTTTAAAATGTCATATTCTTGTCACAGAAAATTTATTGTTTTAAATATTTCCCCAAAGAGCTATTTCGAATTCCTCCACCCTTCGTATCATGAGTCGTTCCCACGAGAAAATCTTTGTAAAAATCTCCAGGACATGCAATCAGAACTCGCATTTTGAAACAATTACAACGAATTGCTATTTATCCTTTCAAACGTTAATTACACCCCACAACATGAAACGCTACTTTGCGGTAAAAAATCAAAACGCAGGCTGCATCGCGTTGCACCACAATTTCATGCACTGGACCTCGTCACGGATCGAATAATTCATCAACTGGCGTAAGTAAAATGTAGGCAAAGGCAGCAAAAATAAATGGGGTGGCAACACCTGTCCCGTCACCATTCATTTTCATCGTTTATCATGCATGCAATATTAACATGATTTTTAATAGTAGTGCAGCGCATATCAAATCAGTTCACCCTTCTGCGTGGCTTTGATTTGATTCAGGGGCAGTTGTGGTCGACAAATGTGTGGGAATGCACGGTGACCTCTGAGCGTGGTCACTAGAGGTGGTGGCGGTCAAGCCTAGATCCGGTGTTTTGGGAGCAGCAATCGGGTATGCAAAGGGCAGGAAAGTAATGGGCTTTTTTAGTGCATTATGGCAGACCCGGGGCTGGAAGGTGGAAGTGAGTGGTGGGTTAAAAGTCATGCTACTTGAAACAATATTAACCCTCCAAATCAGGAGGAAAAAACGAAAGTCTATGTTCTCAATAAGTAAAACAATTATTTCTCAAAAATTCTGACGAAAATTATATCTTTTTTATTTTGTTCCACAAATAGTCATATTAAGACTATGAAAACAAAATACTCTCAGAGGTTGGAACTTAGATCACCAACTCAACATGAGGCTTTGTTTCAGACAACATCAGGACTTGTTTCTACATTTTAAGAGGGCCAAAATTGTCCTTGAATTAAATACAGCTTGATTATATGTTTCACTATTGAAAACTGTTTTATTTATTTATTTTTTTTTATTCATTCATGTCAATTAAAGACAGCAGATTGATTTATAGTTCTAGCCTGGGAAAAGTCTCTTCCGTCACTCAAGGTGGCGAGGGAGGAAACGGAAAAACCCAGTTGTCCAAGGGATCTTTTCCAAAAAACACAGAGGGACAGATTACGGACATTGACTTTTCATCGAAATTAAACTCAAAACTATTCCACTGGGGAAATTTCCGATTGAATACTACCCAGGAGTTCCAACTTCCAAGGGAAAAATTGTTCAGAACATTGATGCAGATCGTAAAAAAATCTGTTTCCTGGTTAATTTTCACTACTGATATCAACGATTTTTTTCCAGGAATTTTACAAAAAATTAAATAAAGCTCCTCGTTGGCATCTTTTTGATTTTTTTTTTGTGAGATACAATGGAGGAGTACGGAGGAGACAAAAAGAAGCTAATTTTTCGAAAATCATAAATCTCGTGGATTTTCCAGTGGAATAAAACCGATGTGACCAATGGTTTTGGAGCTGTAAACCGTCAAAGAAAGGCATCATTGCATGTCGCGTTAAATAGCAGGCATCCTCTGTTTGTTTTTGGCTGAAGTCAGTAAAAAAATAAATAGAATATTGAATCAGAACAGCACTCCTTAACAAAGACCAAACAAAGAAGGCCCAGGATCTCAAAATCGGCCGTTCCGCATAAAATTAAGATCTTCGTGATGCACTGAATTCCCTCCAGAAGCGGCTCAGCGACATGAAACTGATATGAAATGGTAACGGAACCGTGCCCGCGAGTACCGTATGCTGCTTGCTGCTAATTAGTGCACTTTGTATATCATCAACGACAATTAATTAACGTTGGAACCGCAATAATCCGCATGAAGCAAGCACTCGACGCTGTCGCGTTTAATAACAGGCTCGGGAGCTGCTTCTCATCCAAATGACACCTAAGCCAGGCAGGGACCATGGTGCAGCCCATCTTGATATCATTTTTCCATTTCTTGTACTTCTCACGCTTTTGAATTTTAATGAAGCGTTAGCGCCACAAAATGAGCAGAGCCTTCATCTCGCCTCTCACGACTTTTGCTGCTCCATGCAAACTGGATCCGATCGGATTGAAAATTTGAAGCCACTGTCTACCTGCCTATTAATTAAATTATCGATCAAGAACGCGCTAGGGCTGGAAAGTTTTCCCAAAGACAAACAATCTCCTATCACCAGCGCACGCCACGTCAAGAAGTTCATTTTAATGCGATTTACGAGCCTCCTGGTTCCCGATGATAAAATGCTTTATTAGTGAAAAATGAAATTAATAATAAATTTTTGCATAATTTATGGATCTTAATGAAGGTAATGGAAGACGGAGGAGTCGGGAATTGTAAACCGCTACCAGAAACTTACACAGTCGAATAATAAGATTTTAATATGCTGCCGAGATGCGTCTTGCATTTCGAGAGAGCGGCGGGAAAGGCAGTGGAAGAAAGAAAAATACAAAGATTTGTTTACTTGTGAGCGGTGAAAAACGAGCGGGACTGGGGTCTGGAGTGGAAGAGGAGAGAGTTGGAGAAAAAAGGTGCAAGCTGGTGGGTGAGCAGACGACCATAATGCTAATTATTTATCTTGCCTCAGCAGAAGTCAGCGAAGTAGGCCAGTGAGAGTGGAACGGTGGAAAAAAGAGCACAGATTTATCATTCCCGACTAGCTACACCGCTTCCTCGACACAATCTGAAGATGATGCCTGGTAAGTGAATTATAAGTAGCGGGTTTGTTTGTCTGGCGGCTTGCGATTTCTTTTTAATTGACAGAGTAATCTAATCAGGAAGGAGTGCGACTTCTGCTAACGAACTTTTTGTTTGGTTTTACCGCGCAAAAAAGTTCCAGTCGAACTGTCTGTTCCCTCGTCACGGCCTTAGAACGAATTCTTCTGTTATTTTTATTACAGCACACTAGACGAGTGTTATATGACCAACTTAGGTAAATGGAGATAATCTTAATAAATGTGGAGGTTATGCAAACGTTCACGTCGCGTATCACTAGAAGCTCGACTTCGACTCGTAATAAGTTTAAAGAGGAAAGAACGGCTGCTGCAACTGCAAGATCATACATTACTCTTTGTGCGACACGATTAGTGTCATAAATTACAATGGAACGAATAACGTAATAATAATATTGAAAGTTACTGCCGTTAAAGCAGGGATGGCACTATATGAAGGTGCTGATTAAATTCCACTGAAAATTTTACACAAAGTACATTTTCAAAAGCTCATGTTTTCAGCAAATTCTCAAATTAAGATTTCCAATTTTATTCAACCTTAGACTGAAATGAAGCTTCCGAAAAATTTAATAAGGTGGTTTTTTTCAAAACTCCTTCTTTTTACACCTTCAGATGACCTGTGCATGCTGTTTGGAGTGTTCTGGTATGACTTAAGTCAGGATGATTGCTGGCTCTGAAGTCTATGTAACGATTCACTTTGAGATGAGGAGAAAGATTAGCTGATATAAGATGACTTCAAGATGTACAGATATCCAGTTAGAAAAGAAAAGAGGGTCTGCTTTTTGAAAGGCCGCCTATTTGACTTCATGGGTTCGAGAGGTAAATGTTATGTTTGAGGACATAACGAACTATAATAGGTATTTATTTTAGAAGAATTGAGCATAATTTTGATTTTTCAGTCAACCTCTTGACAGATTATGCTACTTTATTACTTGAAGAGAGTCTAAAAATTCAATGAGTGTCAATGAATTGAATTGTAACATAAAAAATTTTCTATGTCAACTTAAAAGGTTTCTTGATAGCTAGCTATTTTGCAAGGGTCCACCATGTCAAAGCACTGCTGGAATATTTTGAGTTAACCCCCCTTGTCCCGTCTCTGTAGCTACTGAACACCCGTAAATGGTATAAGCAAGACCAGAAGCACGACCACACGGTGCAAAATAATTAGATAATTATGTATGGTCAATGTCATACTGAATCATAACTCAATTGGCAAGTCTCCCGCTTCTCCTGCGGCTTATCTTAATGAGTTTCGCATCTCGACTCTCAGGCGGTGCGTTGCGGCACCGACGAGTGATGACAATACGACCCGAGCCCCATGGGATTTGCGAGTGAACGCGTCATTTTTGAAGTCATCTCGCATATCTCGCAAAATGCACTTTTGAAATCCTCTAATAGCCGTCAATGTGATACCATTGATGACAAACCGGCCAAACTAAACCCCTTTTTATAATTCGCACATCTCCACAAAGTCGACATCACGCACAAAACCAGAAATTTACACACAAAATCCACCACAAACAGCATTCACAGATTACAATTTCACCCTTTCATCTCGTGCTGATGATGATGGTTTTCAATTCGTCACCCCTCGTGAATGGATGGGAGAGGGATTGTGGCCCGGTCCAACTGGCTTTGTGGAAAATCATATGTTTGATTTTCCATGTAATGTTTTAATATAATGTTTTGCAATTGAATACCTTTGTTGAATGAAATTTGAAGAATGTCGAGCTGATATCGTTGGGGTGTGTTTGGTTTACGATTTTGCATGGCTGAGCAAAGATTTGGGGACATCAAAAGGGAATGAGTTTTGGCTGTTTCTAAAAAGTTTTCAAGTCACGAGTAAAGAAATAGGTTTAGATAATTCTTAGCTCTGGGCGAGGCTACCTAGAAGAATGGGGACCTCTTCACCTTTTGAAGGCGCTACCGATGGTGCTCAAATTCTGACCAACCATTTTTCGTCCTTTTTCGGGGCTCTGAGAGAAAAATTTTAATGCGAGAAATATTAACTTCAGATGAGTCCAGTAATCGCTGGAGAGTTTAGTTAAGAAATCAAACTTTTTGACTGCTACCTTAAGCCTCAGTTGCCACAGGTAGCCTGTAGCGCCTGTAGGAGTCCGAAAAACTTTTCACTAAAAACTCCTTTCTCCAGCTCAAAACCTAAGCTCACCCTTAACCCCTTTCTGAATCTATGAAATATCAGAAAGCAAACTATGCCGACGCTTCACAGATACAAAGCTTGAAAAACGAATTAGGGTCGTTCATGAAAACCCGCCATCTTTTCCGCGACATCGGTAATCAAGCACACGTGCTCCCAAGCAACCTAAAAAACACGTTGACATCATTATTTTCTATTTGCATTTTAATTATCGTATCGTTAATTTCAGAGACTCACAATCATCATTCAGAGCTGTAAAAGCGGGGAAATTTGATATTTATAAGCTTCTTGTTCTGACGTGGCTTCAACGCACCGGAGCTGAACCCCTTCCTCTCGAGAAGCATAGAGATGCGGAGCAAAGCAACAGCATAATGTTTGTGTAATTAAACACGATATCAAACGACGTTTACCCACGCACTCGAGGAAGAGCTTGGTGACTGAAGATATATCAAATAAGAGAACAAACTCCTTGAAACATCATCTATTGAACAAACATTGTTAAATAATTTTGCGTCAGCGTCCTCGTCGTTTAATTTGAATATTTGTGTCACTTGCTCATAAAGCACATGTGAAATGGTTTTCGGTGCGAGGGAAGCAGCTCTCGATTATTGACACGCGTTCATGGCGAGCAAGCGGAGCAAAATGTAAATTTAATTGTGAGCAAATAGCAGGCACTTACCCCGCGTCGCATCCCGAGCGTGAGCGATGACTCCGAGAGATCAATGAAAAATTGCGCCTTTGATTGTTTCAGCGGAAAAAATGCGGTTACGCTGGGGGGTGCCGGGTGAATGAGGGTGGGCGGGCAGACACGAAATCAAAGAGGATTTACAGGAATCAAGAGATTAATTCGAAGTTAATGTTTGACTTGCTCTGATCCGGCTTCGATGATTTGATTACATTTGCGGCGGCGCACGGATTATTGGTTGTTAATGAAATGCGACTTGGGGGGAGAGATTACCATTTGAAGCAAGGGCTTTGGAACCATTTTAATATTCACATTTACAACATTTTTAAGGCACAAAATATTTATGTTTGTTAATATAAATATATAGTATTGAAGTTTACACACACTAACATTTAACTGGCTTTTAAACTACAGTTTTTAAGTAAGCCCACTAAGTTCGGGATAATTTGGTATTCTTCAACAATATAAGCAAATAGGAACTTTAAAAATTATCCCGAGAAGAAAAATGTCTTTTTCTTTTAAAGGAGATGAGTAAAAGTGTGTCTGTCAGTAAAAGATTGAACATGATTTTGTTTTATGTCCTTAGAAGCTATTTGCGGATGCGTTGCAGCCTTTAGCAACAAAGATTTTTATGTAAAATAGACCTCTTCAGATCCAGTACCACCTATTTATTTTGTGACCTCTCAAGGAACATTACGAAGGAATATATCGACTTGTAAATCTGTAATTAAAAAATTAAGCGAAATGGAATTGAAAAACCTCAGCTTCTTACCGATACAAACGATGCCATATTAACTGGTGCCATGTTTCCGAAGGTCAAAAACGTTGGATTTTGAGAAATATGCAACATGAAAATCACCATTTTCCGCTCTTTAATGGGCAAGAGGTGCCACGGGATGTCGTAAATAGCCTGCTCAAGGTCATCATATTTGTATTCGAGAAAGACTCCGTATGCACAAACGATGAAAAGCATGAATGTGACAATGAGAATTACCATACATCCTATGATCCAAATTTCAATGGAGCACACAAACACAGTGATGGCCATTTGGAAAGTAATGCTGGTGGCATCGATAAGAAACATTACGCTGAACATGGTTTCTATATTTTCGATGAACCTGAAAATAATTTTAAATTAATAAAGAGAATTTGTTTCGAAAATAATTTTGAAAAAGGAACAAAAGACCTAAACAGCTAGCAGTTTTCAACCAAAAACATACAGTAGCGCTTAAGCACTTACGGTAGCAATTCAAATGCGAAAAAATAGCCCTTCTTCTTGACTAATTCTCAATCAAAGAGCTTTTGAGGTGTGCTTTAAAAATGTTTAAATTCCATGTAAATTCAAACACTCATCAGTGGCTTTTAATTACTAACCTCATGAATTTTTGATGAAGTTCAATCAAATCAATGATTTCCACTAATTGCGATTGATTTTTCATCATTACGTCCCCGCTCTCCAAATGCTCCTGCATAATTGATAGCTTCCTAACAATTATTTCCAGTATCATACACCCATAGAGCACGAAGCAAAGCCAGACGCACTGGACCATTGTTAAACCAGTGATGGTGAGAACGCCCTGCACTACCTGGTAGCAGTAGTTCACGAAGTAGCCCGGGTTTTTTGTATAGTCCAAGCTCGGGAGGACGAATCCAAAGGGCAGTATAACTTCTCCGGTCAGTTTCATCACAGGATAGGGATACATGTATCCTAGAACAGTGCACGTCCAGAACAACGAGCTCAAAACCGCAGAATGGTACTTCGCGTATCTACAGTATTTTTTCACGATATCCGTTACTTCAGGTCGTTTTTCCATTTCACGAGCAAAATCTATCATTTGGAACTTGAGTTTCCGAAAACAATCGGAGTGTTTAAAGAACACGACAATCCGAGCCAATCCTTGGATGCCAAACGAAAAGGTTATGAGACAGAAACACACTTGAATTAAGTCTCCCCAGTATTCAATGACGTTGCTGATGCTCACAATGTTGTAAGAGAGGATGTCTAGTAAGACCAAATACGAGATAAAGTTGAGCTTATAGTCGGGCACGAACACGTTGAAGCCCACTATTTTGGCTTCCAACTCTATGTAGTTAAACACTAACTCGAGATCTCGATAGCCTGACATGACTGACGCTACTACCTGGCTCAGGAGGAATTAGTGCCTATTTAAAACATTTTCCGGTCCAATTGATTGTGATTCCCACAATTAAAATTTTAAAAATTCAGTGGACTCAGTAGCTCCAGCAATCGATTACTAAGCCAGTAACTAACGTGTGTAATTAGATAATGAGAGCTTTTTCCTTGAAATACACAAAGGGTCTTTCCTACTATGTTGAGGGACAATTGACAAACAGTTGGAACCATTGGAAAATGTGCATTTATTCGTAATTTTAAAACGTAGCTCTTGCTACATATTTCTATTGTTTCTCCCGAACCACTAGTTCGATTTCAATGATGAGAACATTTTGGAATCTTAGTTATGATGGCCAAAATTTTAGTTTTTTCAGCAAAATATATATTTTTTTAAACTCTGAAAACAAAATTTTTGAAAAATTTAAAAATGCCCCAAAAACCAAGCATCTTTAAGATCCTCATTTTGAAATCATGATGGCTTGCATGTCTTATATGGTATTTCTAGACCTTGTGGTGAACGGACCATTGCAAAGGGAGTCTGGTTGACAGAGCAGAGATCGAGCGGAGAGTTACGTTTCTCGAGGAGTCGCGAAGAAGAACTGCGAGTGTAAAGACCTAAAGCAAGCGTCATTATCATATCATATTAAATCAACTGTCCACCGGGCAATCCGGAAAAAAAATCCGGGTTAGGATTATTGCGATTTCTGAGAAAATTGTTATTTCAAATATAAATTCGTTTCATTTGTAGTAGAACCAAAGTTCTGACCTTACGTTTGATTTTACTTCATTTCTGTCCGGTTTTTGCTTAGTAGCTGTCTATTTACACACAAAAACAGGAACCAGTCAAAAATCGCAAAATATTTTTGTCCGCCATCTTGAATTTTTATACAGTTCTAGATTTATTTGCTGTGATTTTTTAAAAAATATTATAACCTCAATTATGGTTTTCTATATTAGTCATAGCTTGTTTTGGTAATTAGGCTTCCAGAAGTCATACAAATAGAACTTATTTGTTTGATGAAAAATCATATTGCATTCAATTTCTCAAAAAATACTCATCGGAAACCAACTGTTTTTTGATGTTTATTTATTAAGAACCTAAACGAACAAGATAGGATACTTTGTTTTTAAAAAGAAAAATGTCCTTGTTTTTGGAGAGGCTCTTCGATATCCCATTCCCCAACCCTCGGATCATAACCTTTCAGTAAGCTAGGTTGAAGTCTGCAATGTCTACGCCACTGTTTTCCATTCATGCAGATTATCATTGTAATCCTTCCCACCAGTAGCTGGCTAACGTTCAAATTCGCATCAAATTTATTTGTCACCTTCAACACGAGACCATTTATAAAGCTTACTTACAAGCGGCAGCACCCTGGAATGCTGGAGGATCTATTCGAACGGGTTACATGCGAGCGAGATAAAGTCCAAAGAAGAACAAAAGGTGGTGACGTATTTAATGTTATGCCTCCTGTGCCAAGAATCCCATTGATTATGCAATTCACTCGCCCCCGCTCCCCCATGTTCAGGCCAGACCTGGCCCGGAGAGTTGGAGATCCCGAAAAGAAGTGCTCGCTGTCATAACACTTGTCAAAATATTTATGTCAATGTTCAACATGTCACCGATGCTTATTTCTACGCGTCACACCATGACTATTTCATAAATATGGAAATTCCGAGGGGCTTCTGCTCCGTGCCAGGCGACAGAGCGAGGAGTACATTTTTAAATTAATTTTTCTGCTCCATTCCGCTCGTTTCTGACGACACATGTTCTCTTGTCAGCGCACGCCAAGTTTCAGAATCCTCACAAGCAGGAGGCAAAAAAGCTTAAAAATCAGGAAATTAACTTTCCACTGTTGGATTTGCTCGCTATGCCGCTGACTGACATATCTGCCGACTGCTACATTCACACAAGTGGCAAAAAAGGGATGTGTTGATAAAAATGCTACGCCATGGCATACTTTTTTCACTCGTTTTCCACCATTTCCACTACACACATGCGGAACAGGGACAATGAATTTTAGAGATACTATCAAGAAGAATGAACTTCCTCCCGCGCCAGCAACGTGGAAAAAATGTATAATTGTGAGTGCGGAAAACCGCAACCGAAGTAATGACGGTTCGGAAATGAATTTCTGCTGTCTTCCCAGCGAACTAGCAGACTTTTTCAGCTTTGGGTTAAAATAAGTACAGATGTGTACCGCAACTTTTCGAAATAGATCAATAAATTTTTCAATGATAAAATCTTTTTTCAATACCTGAATGTTTGCCTCTTAAGGGATAAAGACTGACTGAGGAAGTTTTTTTAGCCCTTTGATTTCACAATAGGAAATACAGAATCCGCGTTTTTCAATGTTATTCAATACTGGCAAGTTTTGGAATTGGTTAAAGTTACTAACAGATCCTATGTAAACCTCTCTCCTCCCAGTTAAAAAATTATCTCTTTTTACCAAGCTCTTAAAAACAAGTAAAAATGTTCAAAACTCATGGTGAGGGATTAGGTGCAACTCGGGAATTCGACTCCGGAGCAAAAATTCTGAGTTGGGAGTTAAAGTCAGGCAAGCATTTGAAATGAGCTGGAGTCGTAGAAGAGTTTCGGTACAAATTTTCTACTCCATATTCCTGTAAGTTCCAAACCGAACCAATTTTTGGCTCTGAAAACCAACACAAAAAAATTTCAGAGGCTATGCTTCTAAACATCTAAATCCAAAATATTTTCTCGTTACTTCAACATTTTGCGTCAATCAACATTTAAACTAATGATATCACAAAACCCTCCAAATCTAATGATAATGAAATCTCTCAAGAGGTATATTCGTCTTCCTTTGTGTCCTCAAATCCCAAAATTAATCAAATTAACAAGATCCCGGCACTAAACGTGATTGACAGAGTGACAAATTATCTTGCAAATTTGCCAACAAATCGAATTGAAAGGTCTGCACAAGCTAGGTAAACTTTCTCACCTTACGTGTACCTCGCGTTAAAGAACGCCGTACATCATTTTTCAAATCCAACACCCAAGGTACACCGGACCCAGCTTCGCACAGCTGGATTTCATTAACATTGCTACATTGTAAATATCGACAAGTCAGTGAGCATTACCCGACCGCGTCGCACATCGTCTTGTACTTAGAGATAATTGAAGGCGATGATTAATAGTCAGGAATGCATTTCTTGGGCAATGTAAATGATCAAAACGCGTCTTTGGTCCTCCGTCCAAGCGTTCAATGCAATCTAATTAAGCTCTGATCCCCCGGAGACCAGTGTGTGGTTCGCCATGGATGTTTTGCGTTTGATTTGGCGATTTACCGAGAACCCTCGGACGACCGGAATCTGATTGAGGGACAATAAAGTAGTATTATCGCATAAAAAGGAGAGAAAATAAAATATTCAAGTTACTCGGCGAAATTTTATTCAAAGCGGAAAAATAAAGCTGCTGGAAGCAGATTTTTATCCTGTGCGCAAAAAAGAGGAAAGTAGGCGACACGTTACACTGCAGCAAAGTGGTTTTTGGAAAATCGGCTTTTTGTTCTATCGCAAAAAATAATCTTTTGAAAGTTCCACAAATTATAGAAAAATCGAAACAGCTCTACTGTGTTGCTTTATGGAATGAAAACAACAAGTTTCAATTTTAAGTGACAACAAGTTGAAAGAGGTTTTGGGAACTGTTGTGCTCTTAAATAGCTGAAAAATTTCTGTGTCAAGCAGAGTCTGGTTAGGTTGAATCTCCGCCTTCCTAAAATTTATAAATGAACATTTGATCCTCCCTGCACAGTTGTTAGGCCATGAAAAAAAGACTTGAATACCAATGTAACATTTTACTAGAATTAAGGAGTATTTGAGGAACTTTATTTTTACCACTAAGCAACTCTAGACCGAAACTTTTTGTGACAAAAGTACTGGCGAGAACATGTTGAACCCATATATTCAGACGCTTCATGTGACGAAATCCTCGTAATAAAATCATAATTTTAAATTTCACATCCACTTTTATTCGCAACATAAAAGTGCGAAGCAGAGGCATTCAGGGCACGAATTTCGGGAGTTTATTGATTGAGCAAAGACGGCAAAGCGACCTATTGTCTGCGGCTAAATTGAAGAGCGGAAGTTTGCGTGAGAGTTGAAGCAATCTAAATTAATTTGTTGATTCACTAAAAGACGAAATTTAAATGAAGCAGGCAAAATATTGAATCAAGAAATCAATTAAGACGAGCAACTTTGGACAATGGCAGATGATTTCAATGAGTTCGTTAATTCCAGACGAAGACGTTAGCCTGTTCCGGACCACTTTCCCTGGCTTCGTCGTCTTCTCAGCTGTCTCAGAAGGGTTCAGACTCTGTGTGAAAATGGCAAGCACCCGGTCATTGCTCGTTTGTTTATTTGCTGATCCAGCGACTTATGAGGAAGTCTTACGACTGAGGTGTCTGACACTTTGCGTTGTGGCGAGGAGGAAAAGAGCAGGCGAAAGTTGTAAGGCCTCACATTTGCCCTCATTTTGTCCCGTGATGGCTTTGCTGAAGGGTTAATGTCTGGCGCGACTTTTGTAAAACATTTTAATGCTACCAGCGAGGTGTCGTAAATATAAATTGCAATTGAAAGGCTTAGCCAGAGCGTCAGGGACTGATTATGGGGTTTTGGCGAGGCTCAGCGGAAGGAGAAGGTTTGATATTTGGTTTCCGTTCTCTCATGAAGGCTGTGTGAATTTTAAAATTTTAATTTGAAATCCGAGAGGTCGAAAACTAAATTGTTAAAGACAAAACTTTTCTTTGCTCCAGACTGCCAAACTCTAAGAATATCAATTTTCTTATGGATCACAATAGGATCTTCGGGACCTGCGTGACCCTTTGCCCCACCTCAGATCTATCTATCAATTTTCTTCATCAGAGCTACCAAAGCTTTTTCGTTTCGTTTAGAAAGTTCGAATTTTGTGTTGAAGTCCAGTCCAGTTAATGATTTTCTGAAAAGGATGTTCTTTGACTTCTAATCAACTAAGATAAAAATAAGTCTCAAGCTCGTGGTGCGTCTACGTTCCCAAATAAATCATCCACGCACTTGACATCTCACTGATGTGATAAAATAAAAGTGCCATAATATTTTAGTATCACAAGACAATCGGGTAGAATGGACGGGAACCATCCAGATCGCTCGGTTTCTCTTTTCTCTCTGAGGATATGTCCCACAGGACACAACAGGCAATATATTTCGGTATCAAGTTACGCCATGAGACGCATTCATTGCGTCAACGACGGACGGGAGAGGGAGCGACCGAGATAAGTCAAGCCAGAAAGCCGTGGAAAAAATATAAAAAATAATCAATGCATGATAAGGTCCCGGGAGACTCCTCGTGGCATGCAGTGAGAAAATTGACAAGTTATCAACCTATTAAGTGCTAACTTCTTTCTCTTCCCGCTGAATAATTTTCAAATTATCATAGCATTACGTATTCAAATTACTATTCTCAAGTACGCAGGTAAATCTCTGCGTTTTTTTTCGGGAGTCGGAGTCTTTCTTCCTCGCTTTGGAGAGCACATTTGTGTTAAGTGTCACTCAAGTGTCGACGCGTCGTGAGCTCACAAGAAGAGACGAAAAGACACCCGGAATCATGATTGACGAAATCCGACGAAGAAGCACGGGCGGGAGTTGCCACACTTGCAGCCGCAATCTCACGTTTCTACAAGCTGATTTATATAAACTTCCATCGCATAACAATCGTGGATTCTGAGGCACAAATTTCCCTTTGAGACTTCAGACACAAAAACGAATGCGAGCGCGCAAGTGGAAAAAATATGCCGTAATTTTTCTCGAATTTCCTCAATTTGTGTCAACCCCCGCAGCATACCAATGCCGGAGTAGCAGCAGCGACACTGGCAATCTAAAATCCATAAATTTTGGTTAATTTAACAAAACACATTTTGATGTGCCGCATCCTCCTGGCTGCCGACTCGACTGGCGACTGGTGGAGTGTCTATCATTCTCGCATTTGGGCCTCCTCAACTTTTTGCCCGACTTTCCGCTCGCCAAGTTCATAAATCACAAAAACAATAAAATTGGTATTGAAATGTATTCCATATTTTCGCTTTCCGGCGCTGGAAGAAGAATTTTCAAGTGTGATTTATTAGTTTGCACAGGAATTTGATTAGTTCTCCTCAAAGTGGGGTTTTTAGAAGATTTCAAAACGTTTAGAAAATTCAAACTGGTTCTTAGGAACCAAGGAACTGATCAGATTATAGGAACCCACGGAGACTCGGTTCAGATTGGCCACTTAGAGATACGGCCAGAATCCTTTCTAAAAAGTTGTGGAAAATGTTTGGATTTGTTGGCAAAAGTAATTAATCGAGGCTAGCGAAGGCATTATCCTAAAGTACTTGAATTACTTTTCTGTAATTTACTCCATTGTAACGAGGGTACAAAATGAGGGCAATAAAGTTTTTTTTCGCAAATTTAAAACTCCTCGTAAAAAAAAGTTTTATTTAAAAATAAGACAACCAAAAAAGTTCATGAAGTTTCCAACCACTTTTGGCGTAATTTTTGGTGAATTAGGTTTGTGCTATAATTTTGTCCAGTACTGTTTTTGTTCCTTGGTTTTAGAATTGAGATTTTGCAACCAGCTGTTAAGCTCAAAGAATGTAGTCTGGTGTTTGTTTAACGGTGGTGTTTCTGCTTCAAGAACGTTGTCCAGACTCAACATAATTCCCTTAAATTGAGTAAAAGTTTTTCATGGTTCAACTTAAATGTCTTTTTCAGGATTATGCCGAGAGATCAAAAATCACCGCCCGATGTCCCAAGTTTTGCTAGCCACCAGACCGTAAAACCTCAAGCGTACCAACAGAACATCCCAGACCTTTGTCAGTAAGCTCTCAGACCGCGCCAGATGTCATCTATGTTAACACGTTATATCCTTTTTCCGATTTTTTCAGGCGTCGCGTCGCACTCTAGGACCTCAAGGTCCTCAATCCTAGACGGTCGTCCGTAAAAAACGAAAAACTTCTTGTTTTTTCGTACGACTCATTAATTTCCTGAAATATGTTGATTTTACGTATTTCTGACACTTCACTCTGTTGATCCGCGTCCCGGCAGAGTTGTTCGATATCATGTAAATGAAATCCGAGACCGGAATTTCGAGACGGGAAGTAATTCACTCTCAACCTGAACCAGTTCTCTGCTGTGATTTTCTTACCCTCATTCCAGCTAGTTCCGATACCGTCGTTTGATAGAGACGAGAAACAAGGCTGCTGGCTCAGAGGGTCGGGTATCAGAAATTAGTAAAGTTCACATCGTTTAGGAGTCTCACACACATGGCTAGAAGGAGAGGCCGGCGGTGAACCAGATGTGAGCAGAGCTCGAGAAGAAGGAAGAAACCAAATGGCAATGACCCCAAGTACTTCTTTCTAGGACATCGGGAAGAGGATTTATGATGCAACGACGTCACTCGGAGGCATCCACATGAGCATCATTATAAATGACTTGTTCGTCATCGTGAAACATTTCAATCAATATCCATGTAGTACAAGCGAGAAACATGCGAGAGAGAGCAAAAAACACCCGTCCGAATCGTCGGTATTTTAATGAGAAAACGCAATGCTCCGGTCCGCACTCGTCATTTCGAAACATCTCAATATGCACTTGCATATCTCTCACACATGATTGATAGATGGGATGGTTCCGAGCAACAAAAGAGCTCAATTATGACTTCAGACTTGTTGCAAGATGTGAACCAGTTGATCGCATTATTTAATTTGCGGCCGACTTCTAATTTAAATATTAGCATAATAATTTAATCAGCGACTTCCACCCTCGTTGGCCATTTGGGGTGACGACTTGTTTAGAGAGACTTGCCCGTCGCCCGTTGAGGCAAGGATTACTCGCATTTCCTATCAAAACTGCCTTGATTGATTATCCCCTTGAGCTACGTTGCACGGACGAGATAATTTCGGCTCTTGTTTCATGAGAAAACTTTGCGTCCCTCTGTCTCCAATAGTATCATCTGGCCAGCAGGAGAAGCCTTAAGAAAGGGGTTACGGTTTGGTCACAATCATACTCGGTTGAACCTTTCTGACTTTACTAGTTGATTTGGTGATCTAAGCTAGTAAAAATTTTGTAAAAAATTAACTGACTAAATGCAGGACTGTTAATAGAGGCGGAGAAGGACTCGGATTACCGGGCAAAAGCTCGAACCTGCCTGGACCAAACTAGATTTTTTTGGGCTCAGGTGGACCTGGAATTCAAAATGTGAACCCTTACCCAGCTTTAGTGTAAACCTCATGAGTAGAAATTAAGTTTGCTCTTCATCTGAGGAAGAACTCTTTGATTTGTTTTAAAAATATGGATCTCTTCTCAATAAATTCACCAGATAGTCGCTGGCCTCCAAAGGTTGGAAAAAGCACTTTAATTACATAGAATTTAAATTCATAGTCAGTTCGGCTTTTTGATCTCCCGTTTCGCCAAAAATCCTATTTTTGGAAAATTTCAGGCAAATTTACTCAAATCCAAGAGCTCTTGGCCCTGTATTCAGATTCTTCTCAATTCAAAAAATGGAAGAGATGCGTCTTTTTCCAATCAATGTAGGTATGTCTGTCGGTAGAACTTTCCTCTGAACTGGAAAAAGTTCTGCTCCATGCAGCATTTTGCGATCTCCACGAGGCACTCCATCTCCAAAGGGGGTGCTCGATGGTTCTCCAGATGCCTTTTCAAACACCCTTCTTGGCCCTGTATTTAGATTCTTCTCAATTCAACAAATGCAAAAATGATTGAGTCTTAAGAGATACATCTTTTTCCAATTAATGTATAGGTATATTTTAGGCAGTAGGAGCTACCGTGAATTTTTTTGACGCAAAAATAATCGTTTGGTCGTTTTTGGCGTTCCTGTTGTTGGTCCAGCCCTGCATTCCTGAAGCAAAAAATAAAATTCTTCTCCTTAACACCTCATGAGCGACGACCAGCCAGTCGAGCTTCACTGGGGGCCTCCCAATTATTTTGCATAAAATTGTTAAATTGATTAAATAATTGATTCAGCCGAGATACGATAAACACAACACCAACTTGGCGTTGCTTCCATTGCTTTCTCGCTTCTCGCATTAATGACTGAATGAAATATTGTGTGTTTGCGGACACCCACCTCGGCTTCATCATCATCTCTGTATTCTTCTGTGTTTTATGCTAATTCGCCCAGCTCCTTTGCCTGATGTCTTCATGTCGAGCAGCAACTGCTACCGACTCATTGTGTGCCTTTTGCCACACCAGAGATGTAATCTAATTCACGCCACTGTGTCTTTTTGGTGTTTTGGGGTCAAGAGGCGCATCGGCGAGGCGCCAAATACGTGTTCAATCATTTTTCTGGAGCCAGAATTCTTACGTGTCTCTTTCTGGACTCGACTGCGAAGGGGGAAACTTGATGAGTCGGTAATAAATGTGAAAAGTGATCTCTAAAAATAACAAATAAACACAACAAATTGGTCATAAATTTCATCTGAGCGCTCCAAATTTGTAGCAATTTAGAAAAGTGAAACAACTGGTGAAAATTACCCTTTTTAGAGTGATTTAGGAACACTTGGCGGGCACTTCTTTTCACTTTTTCGATTCCAATCACGCTCACCCCTCGAGTCTTTCAATTTCTTCATATCCCAAATCACTTGCCACAAAAAACGCTAAGTAACTGGCAACATGTGCATTTGATTTTTTCGCCCTTCAACAGACTGCGGCAGGAAAAAAGTGTTTTGCTCATGTTGTCTGTCTGAAGATTTTCTTACAACATTTTAAAGCTTTCACAACACCAATTAGTCCTAGAGCTTAATTTGCTTCTTGCTACTTTTCTTCAGAAGTTGAGATGTTTAAGATTTTTAGGAAAAATATGTAGCCGAATTTAGGTACGAAATTTAGTAACCTTCTGCATGTATGAAAAATCACCAAATTTTCAGAAATTGTTAGATTAATATCGGTACCGATGGTTCGCAAAAAAAATATGCGGCCGTTTTAAAGTTTCATATTCAAACGAACATCAGCCGATATTTTTGTGGAAGAACAAGCTTTCCCCGAAAGATTCTTTATCCTTCAACTGGCTTACATCAAGTTTCCCTCTTTTTCAATGTCATGAAAAAACGTAATTTGTGGTTTTGAGGAGGAAAATTTACCGAACCTCAAATTTCAATTTCATCCTTTTCCAACACTTCTATCCAACTTTTCACTCGTCATACACACATGTGGCTGGGATCAGAGGTCAGTCTTGCCATCAATCTAACATGCGCAGCTCTCTTCACAAACGTCCCAAGCCCGAACTGAAACCGGACCGGCCACCGAAGTCTGCGGTAATGAGAGGTAAGCAAGGGTGACTGTGCCGTTCATGCACCCCATTGGCTTTAATGCCACAATATATGTAGGTATCCCCTACAAGTCGCTTCAATGGATGTGCGGGGGCTCAAAATTCAATTATTTAACTCTTTCACATATTAAATCCTCGCATGCTCACGCTCATGCGAAGATACATGTGACACGCCATTGTCTCCCATGATCGATGTTGGTTCACAGGTGCTTTGTACTTTGTGAATTAACGACGACATTAATATTTTGCCACCGCAGCCTCCGACAGAGTCCGGGAGATTTATTACGCATACGAAATTTATTACTTGGGTAACATAATTCAAATGCAAAGTGTAATTAATTTAATTGAAAGAGATGCGGTGTGTTCACTGTTCACGTACAACGTAATCAATATTTAATCGCGAGCAATATCATTTTCAAATACTGCAAATTAAATACACGGGCATACATAGAGTCAATTTGCTGGCTGAAGCCGAAAATTGCTAGCATATTGGAAAATTAGAACTGGCGGCGCGGAAGCAAAATAAACCACGATGTTGTTATTTATTCAACTTACTTGTTTACAGACTCGCTGCCAATTACTCAAAAGCGCACTAATATTCGACGCAACTAATAAATCAAATTTTCAACTAGTAAATTAAATTATCAATAGTAATTACGAAAAATGCCAATGTGTCCCTCATCCTTTTTATTAAATAAATTGAACAAATTCAAAGATTTTTTTTCACTTTTTTCCCAAGTTTTAGCTTTTTTGTGAGTCAAAATAATAAAAATTTTAAGGAGCTTTGTAGCTTTCTTTTCGAATGTTAAATGTGCTCATTGAGGTCTATTCGTGTTTTTAACTCGATTTTTCTAAATTAGCGTGAACTCGTGAAGCAAAGTAAAAAGGGCTAATTTACCTACTTGTAGACTGACTTTTCAACTCCCAACGACGGATTGATTCTCTAAGGACCTCTATGGTTCGTTTGGCTCCCGTTTTGGTTTCTTTTAATTTCGTTTAACAATGGTAATGAAGCTGTCAAAGTGATGGGGAAAGTCTCCTTAAACAAGATGACGAAGCAAGGAGCCAAGAGTTAAAGTCCTAAAGTTAAAGTTAAATACTAAGGCCGTAATTTTCTAGGCAGTAAACCGTGCTGTTGATTAAACTCAACGCTTTTGGAAAATACCTTTGGATAGCCAACCACCCTAAATTGCAAATTACAAATTAAGTATAACTGATAGGTACTTTCTTGTTAATTATTCGTTTTTGGTTGTTATCCTTCGAAAGTTCTGAAAACTGTAAAGAGTATAAATTTCTGAATAAGACCCCTCACATGTCATTCATTAATCAAAAACCGAAACTGCGGAACAAAACTACAAACTTAATAACCGTAATTGACCATGACAATGTGATTCGGCAACAAAAAAGGATAAAACAAATATGTGTGTTTGTAACATTGGCCACTTCCGCCTTCTTCCTCTACGAGTCCGTACGCCTGCCATGTCCTTTTTCAGTCCATTCATTCAATTCGGTCAGGCACACTTTGAACTCGGCTACCTTTCGTTCCGCTGCACAACTGTCCAGATGCATTTATGACATAATTGAAAAATTGTTAGCTAAAAGTAATAAAATTGTCACCAGCGCCTGCCCATTCCAGGATATGGATTCATTGATTTGAAACAATGATTTGATGCGGAACGAGCGGAGCCCGAGGTGACAAATCTGTAAAACTTTCGGCTCGCTTTCTATTAAAAACTTATTTATCATTGTCCATTTGTCACGTTAACAGTTCAATTAGAGTTTTTGTGCGATCAAATGGTTTTCACTTCCGCAAATTTGTTGAGTAGGACTTATCCATTATCATGAACCAGATTCAAAATTTTCAAGGCTGTTTTTATTTGTTATAGTAGGATCTCAGGAACCTCTCTGACCCCATGTTCCAGCCCTGAATCTAGCTAAGATTTGATTATATAGGGCTCATGAAAATAAGGGACGAGCCCTGTGATCCACAAAACTAACAGGCCAAGATAGCATCCTTTATTTCGGCTCAACTGAGGTATTTTGAAAGAAAGTCCTGCAAAAGGAAGAAAGCGATGAAATTTATGAGTCGGTGGCAAGAACCAATTACTCGGGGGTGAAAGGTTCCCACGCACGCGGAACATGAACCGAACATGTAAAATCCAATATCCACATAAAAACGCATTCCAAAACAACCGCAAATGTGTGTCGTAATGTGGTTTTATCTGTCTCACCATCTAATTCCACTTTGACGGTACGGCAGGATATGAACTCTGCCCGGGCCCGGGGTGCACATGTACTACATATGCATACCTTGTCCTCCACTAATTTAGATTTCCTACTCACCGAGCGATTCCGGAAAAGAAACAGAGCGACCTAGTGCGTGTGAATATCGTGATTTCTCGCTCGATTTCGGGGAGGAAAGAAAAAGAGCGGGAGAAATATGGACTGGCGGCTAATTAATTATTCATTGGATTCTACGTGCGTAAAAATTTTTAATAACTTTGTTTTTCAGCTGCCTCTAATTTCCTCCTTTTTGCAACTTTTTCTTAATTTTTATCGCGCTCACATTTGCATATTTCGCAGTCGCACTGCCATCACGTCTATCTTAATAAATTTATGTATACAACATCCTTCCTCTCTTTGTCTTCGTCTTCTGGTTCTTGTACACGACTGCTCCACCACCGACCAGCCGAAAAAATTAAAGGGCGATAAAAAGTCGGTGGCACTGGCAGAATTAATTTACCGCCAATGTTCAGCTTCATTAACTCGGTTATTGTTTTTGTGTAGAGGGCATAGAACGTGCTAAAAGTTTCAGCAAACCTTGAGAAGGATAAAGCCCATCGTATCAGAGTAACAAAATTTCGACATCAAGCAGTAATCAAAAGTGTTATGGTTTTTTTTTCATTTATTGGCTTCAAATTTCTTACAGGAACGTGGTATTTCATTGCTGGTGTGTTTAAAAGTTCATCCAATCAGCCGGTTCAAGTCCTATAGGGTCTACTGATGAAGAAGTACTAGGATCCACTGTAAGCGTAGGAGTCGGAGTTAGAGTTGGAGTGGGCGGAATGATTTCGTCCGTGGAAGAAGCAGTTGGGCTCACATCCGTGGAAGAAGCAGAAGGGCTCAAATCCGAGGCAGAAGCAGAAGGGCTCAAATCCGTGGAAGAAGCAGAAGGGCTCAAATCCGAGGCAGAAGCAGAAGGGCTCAAATCCGTGGAAGAAGCAGTTGGGCTCAAATCCGAGGCAGAAGGAGAAGGGCTTAAATCCGTGGAAGAAGCAGTTGGACTAGTTGCAGTAGGAGTTACAGTAGGAGAGCTTGAACTGACTGATGATGAGGTTTCGTCTGGAGAAACCTGTTGGCGTCGACCAGGTCCATGCCTTCTGCGGCCCCAACGTCGTCTATTTTGGCCCCTCTGATGTCCATTCCAACCTCTCTGTCCAAGACGTCTTCCTGGTGGACCCCATGGTCCCCAAGGTCCCCAAGCCCAGTCTTCGATGTCTTCACCTCCGATTCCGGGTCCAGGTGGAGGCAAGGGAAAGCTGTCTGTGTCAGGGTCCCATGGTTCGATGACCGACACATCAAGGGGAGGTGGAGGTGGTATCCCAATTCCAACCTCTTTATCCTTCTTAACTTTGTCACCTTTTTCACTACTTTTTCCCAAACCGCAATGGGTTGCTCCCAGAAGGAGCAGAACAGGAGCTAAAAACTTTACCATAGCTTCACTAAGTTTATCTCGGAAGGTAGAACTCAAGTGATAAGTCTAGTGCAGATAGCTTGATTTATACAATAAGATCTTGTTATTAGTTGCTTTTGAATGACGCAAATGACCAGAATTAGAAACACTTGAAATAATATTTTTTGTTCGATTGACGCACGATAACGTCTCGCTACTGAAACAAACTCATTGGCATTTGGAGGTCAGAGTGGAAAACTTATTGAATACTGTTTCCTATTCTGTAGCTTTTGGCGTTACCATAAACGGTGTAAACAATTTTATTTAAACGTTTTTGAAGCTTTAAAATGTTACTGAAATGATTTAAATTTTTTTTGTCATTTAAAAAAATTATTGTTTCAATTAAAATGTAGAATTTGATTTAGGTGGAATTCCAAAGGTTTTTCGCTGCCCTAGCTCTGTCACGCCTTAGGGAGATTGCAGCAGTCGTTTCATGAAACCTTTCCATTTTTGTCAGGGCTCCAAGTTATATTTTACAATGTTTTGACCACATATTCATGACTTGAGCTGAGTACGTACCTATTTATTTTATTGAACGATGTTCTAATGTTTTTTTCTGGGCGAGTTATGTAGAACCTAACACAATAAGGACAAACCTAAATTGAAACAGGTGGTCGAGTTACGTTAAAATTCATTAGTCATATCAATTCTGATCTGTTTTTTTGTTGTTTCAAATAGATGACCTGGGGAGTTGAGGGGGTTTGAAAAGTTTTGTGGGATCCTTCCTTAATCTCTTGAGTCCAACTAATAATTTAAAGGGTTCAAACATTTCATCAAAATTTAATTTTCAACTGTAATTTAGGGAAATACGGCAAAGTTTTAGTTAAACCTCCTCAAGGTCCTCATTTCAATAATAATTTTCGCTAAGGAGCCTGCTAGAGAATGTACTCAAATGCGTTTAAACTTTTAAAATGTGCTGATATGCATTTCCAAATATTTAGACAAAAAGACGAACGTACTTCTCAAAACATACCGGCCTTATTACGATAAAACACCAATTTGATTTCACCGCAAAAATGGAATCATTGAACGTGCAGGAATAATGAAACGGAAGTGTGACACGTTCCAGGACCGAAAAATTGCAAACTGACTGCTTATTCAAGTGCACTTCGTGATTAATGGTTGGATGGCAGGTTTGGTGTGAAAAGCAGACAAAATGAAGATGTGAGTGGATGCGTTCAGTCTGCTAGCATCGCCATCATCGGGAATAAATGAGAAAAATGGGATGGTAAACGCGTAAAGATGATGAATATTAATCTCTGGCATTGTTTAGCGAGAGCATTTTGACGATGATGAACGGATTCAATGATTTCGCTTGATTAGCTTAGCAAATAAGTCTGGAATTGATGACGAGCTGGGAGCTGTCCGGCCGAGGCGAATGATGGATTTCTTGAGAAATGGCGCGAATTTGTTACCGTGAAGGCTGTTAATAAGGAAACGCTCGGCTTATCTACAAAGTGCGCTTTCTTCGATGCTTTGTTGTGCCCACAATCCACAAACCTGTCCTCTGCTGCAGCAGCAGACGCGGAATCGGATAAAATGTATTATTCAAATACTCAACACTGTCTCCACATTCGTTCGCTCTCAGAGTCTCTGCGACACACAAATGTATCGCGAGTCCCAACAAAGGGCATGGGTGGGCCAATTATCGCAAATTAAAACATCGTACAACATCCGTGAATATATTAAATTCGAAAATTACGATACAACAAAGTCAAATATCGCTCGCTGCGACCCGCCAACTCGCACACTGCCGAGATGATAAGATTTGCATTAGAACTTGCATGAACCGATCCCGTGGCGTTTCGTGGTTAATCTTATCAGTTCACGACTCTCGACTCGAGTGTCTGTCAGTTGTCGTTCGGCTCTTTAGCAGTGACAATGTCGAGATTCAGGTGGGAGGAAATAAGCGGCCAGGTTGGGGCTCAAAAGTGGTTCAAAGTCACGAACGAGGAGGTTGCCGAAACCCCTCTTGGGGTGAATTGGAGGCCCAGCTACTGCGTCTTATCTGAGCGATATCGAGCTTACATGGACTTAATACTGGACTTCGAAGTCAGCTCGGAAGACGTCTGGATCGTCACGGCTCCGGAGAGTGGCACGAACTGGGGCTCGGAGCTCGTGTGGCTCGTCATGAACGACTTCAACTTCGACCTGGCTAAATCAGTTCCTTTCTCTTCGCGAATGCCCAAAGTGAGAAAAATGTAAAATCTGAGGACCTTCTTGGCCCCTTTTGAAGCTTGAAAATTTTCCAGTGTCAAGTGGAAGACCCCGGCAAGCCGAAACCCCGCAGACCTCCTCGCTCAGCAGTGCAAGATTTCTCCAGACGAAGAGCAAACTCCACCTCCGTACGTCATCATAAACCACCTCCCCGCCACCTTTCTGCCTCGCTCTTTCTGGACAGCTAAGCCCAAAGTGTTTTACGTCGCAAGAAACCCAAAAGACACTGCTCTGTCCTGTTTTCATGCATACAAGAAACAGTACGGCTATCCTGGGACCTTGGAGGACTTCCTGGATCTCTACCTCGAGGGGCTGGTGGAGTTCGGCTCTCAGCTCCACCACGTAAGGGACTTCTGGAGCCTCAGAAACGAGCCCAACGTTTTCTTCACGACCTACGAGGAGATCTACGCCGACTTGGGGGTCATCATCCAGAGAGCCGCAAAGTTTCTCCAAAAGAGCGTCTCCATAGACCAGATTATTCAGAGTCTCAGGCACTTGAATGTGGGCTCACTGAAGGGTTTCGAGCTGGAGACGCAAAACGAGCCGAGTAGCTATAGAAAGAGGGAGATCGGCGTTTACAAGACAGAAATGCCAGCTGAGTACATCAAGAGGTTCGACGACTGGATCGTCAGGGAGCTTCCGAACTGTGAGCTAGCCAAGACCTGGCTGGAATGAGCGGACCACGAGACGCCTCCGGAGCTGGCTTCTCGCTCAATATAAAATAATAAAACGATATTTTTATTGCACACGTCTATTGATTTCTCCTTCTTTCTTTTGCTCCTTTTCCACTGCCGTGGTCTCTGCCGAGTGCGAGCGCGGAGTAATTGCTTGTTTTGCAGTTTTAATCAATGGACTCTCTCGGCTATATGCGACACTCCAACGAGATGCTCGAAAGTGTTCTCGTAACAGAGTTAGGTAATGGAACGGGTCGAACCAGACCCCACGACACTGTTGCTCAAGTCTATGGTCTCTTCAATAGGCCAATCGTGCGTCTAGATCTTTGATATATTTCAGTGACATATCAATTTACGGAAATTTACGTCGATCGCACTCAATCTTCGAGCTACGTGATATCAGTCAGCTTAAGCCAGTTCAACTAAGTAATTATCAATTCTTGCTAAGAGATTTAAATTGCAAAACTTAGACTTAAAGTTTTGTTAACTGTTTTTATTAAGGTTTTATGAATCATAAATTTACCATTTGTCTATCTCTTTATAGCGGACAAAGAACCAATTCAAAAACTCAGTAAAATGTTATCTGAATTCAAAATAGAAATTCTAGATTTATAGAATTAGAATATTAGTTAATTATTGCCCAGAATAAAAAAATCTATGGGAGATAAGAGCTAACCTTTTTTAATTTCTATAAAAAAGTTAAGGGTATTTGAAAAATTTTAACCACACAATTTTAAATTTCTAGTGGGCGCATCTATAACTTGCACCTTAGGAGACGTAACATAGGATTGGTTCCCAATGGCAGTCGAAATATGTATGCTCTATTTCGTTCTTAATTGCATTTTGGTTCCACTAAGGTTCCTTCCCAGGAGTTAGGACATTTTGGGTAAAAACAACAAAGCTCAACTCCCTTCCAACGGGAAGCTAGAAGCTGAATGAGCGAGCTCTTATCACATCAATAGCACAACTTTGTCAATGGAATTTGTTTACCCAGTAGATAAGAAAAATCATTCAAAGCGTTGTAAATCACTAGCCGTGATGATAAGCTCTAATAGATTTGGCTTGAAGGAAACGAGACCACTCACAGAACGAGGTAGTTGCCTCTTGTCTTACGAGGGAAAAAAACCGCCAACAAGTACTCGTACCTTGAAAGCTTAATTGCCATAAACACCCCCGCCGCGGAGGACAATGCCATCAATTTGCGAGACAACCCAGATAAAGTGACACTAATGTACTCCACAAATGCTGTAACAATCTAATTTGTTCCTTTGTCATTGCGCCATAAAGTGCCGAAATCCTTTTCTTTTCAACTTTTTCTGCTTCCCTTGCATCTCTGCCCGTTTCGACACCAACGACTCTGCAGTCTGCTGACTTTACTTCCAAATCTGATAAAAACGCGCCACAGAAAGAAGCGCGATTATCTAACGACTCATTATCAGCAATCTCGCAAAGAAGTAAAACCCCCCTCGAAAAGGCGAGAAGAAAATTTAAAAGTTTTATCTTCTGCCTTATGACCATTTTAGCATATCGCGATGAACATTACGTGTCGTGGAAGCCGTGGAACCGAGCGACGGAGTAAGCAAGGACGTTTCAACACTTTACTTGGGCAATTGTGATGGGGTAATTTATACTCTCGTGATAAGAGAAGAGGCTGGCTGAGATTTATTTCAGTGGCTTTTGTTTTTGCGCTCTTCGTTTGGGTATATTTTACAACCAATTTAGTGCTAAAAATATCGATCCTTAAAAACTGCCGATTATGTGAATTTTTAGTGCTTGTACATATTCCCAATTCTCATTTAAGGTCGATTCACATACTTGGACAAAATGGTCCTGGACAAAATGTCCAACCGGCTCTAGCTCTGCCCCCTTAAGTGCTAGGACCACGGCGTAAAGTGATTGTTGTAGCCGCTGTTAAGACGCTTCTTTTGACACCCCTCCCAGGTCCGTAGCCCTTAAAATGGCTGAGCTAGAGCGTTTGTCCAGGCTGTCCTGAGAACAGAGGAAAAAAAATGTTATAAGTCTTATTGACCTTATTATAATTATATTATATATATTATTTATGTTATGTATTTTGATTATTGTTTTAAAAAATTTTTTCCTCTGTGTTTTAATTTTTGCTTTCCAAAATGCCCAAAACCACTTCTCTAGCTTGAAAACTTAATTTTTTATTGATTTTAATATTTTTGCCCCCTTCTCCGCATAGGCATGTGATGACTCGGGCAACTCAAAGACCGGTCACAAATCGTAGACTCAACCTACAGGGCTCGTTTTGGTCTTGTCTGAAACTTTATAGTCTAGGCTATTCAGAAAAAATAGTTTCAGCCCAAATGTTTGAACTAATCCCCCTGGACAGACCCTGGACAGAAAAATACGCTAATTTTGCCCCATTCTAGCTTCACTCATTCACTAATAAAACACTAGTGAATGTACCTAGCGAGCTAAATTTTTGTCTGTATGCTCACAATAAATTGTTCTTTTGAAAAATAGCACTTAACAACCCTTAAATGCTTCGAGTGGCTCAGAAAAAAATAAATATCGAAAAAAATGACCCCCTCAAAAAGTGTCCAAGTGGTCTAACTCGGCCAAAACAGCAGCTAAGAGGCTAAAAACTTGCGTGCTATCTAAAAATCAAATGTAGATCACGATTTGACACCCGCCGCGACAAGCAGATGGCTTATTTGGCGGTAGGACATCTGGACAGAATTTCGAGGGCCTCAGGACAGCCTGGACAAACGCTCTAGCTCAGCCATTTTAAGGGCTACGGACCTGGGAGGGGTGTAAAAAGAAGCGTCTTAACAGCGGCTACAACAATCACTTTACGTCGTGGTCCTAGCACTTAAGGGGGCAGAGTTAGAGCCGGTTGGACATTTTGTCCAGGACCATTTTGTCCAAGTATGTGAATCGACCTTTAAGCTGTAAAAGCTGTAAACTGACCGAAGTTTTACTTTCCTTGTCTAGCCGAACCAATATACATCCATATTTGATAGTTTTACAATCTTTGGTTGTTAAAAATATCTACCTCTCTCTAAAACGTTCTAGCTTCAAAATAAGACCGACTTTGAATGCTCGAATAAAAATTATGCTATGAATAAAATTCACATAAGTAGAAGATTTAGAATTTAAGAGAGTGGAAAATAAAATAAATGTTTGTTCAAAATTTTGGCTAAGTCAATATTTTATCGTACAGTCTATTGTACATGCCTACCCAATTTTACTGAGACAACTACACCAAGTTATCTATTTTGAAAATTTTCAAATTTTTGGCCCGAAGAAAAACTCAAAAAACCCCGATCAAAAGCGGGGTAAAATTTAACTATTTCTTGGAACACATTCATCAACTTTCCTGTTTATAAAGTTTACTTCATACTTCACTGAACTTTTTTCCAAATGAAAAATTAAGTTTTAATACCAGACTCTAAAGTTTTACCACTTTTAACACCTTTCGACAAATTTGTGCGAATTTTAAATGTATTTATTTGATATATTTTTAAATTTGCAAAAACTATTTCGAAAATCAAATGAAAACACGGCTGACACCGCCGCTAATTTTAATTGTCAGTGGGAAGGCTAAAAAATTTGAGTTAATCAACTTGATAACATTTCTTTGAAAAGATAAAACCCCAGATTCCAAACTTTGGATTTCCGATTCACATAAATTTAATAAACCATGGAAGGTAAGAAGTTAGGGTTCACCCTGACAACAGTGCCTACTCATAAACGCAATCCCGTATCATACCAGAGACGTACCTAGGATTTGAAACCGGGGGGGCTGAACCTGGAGCGGGGGCCCCCTTCCTATCGAGTGCCGCGTTTACCTACTTGGGGGCCCCTGGGCACTTTTAATGACGCCCCCCCCCTTAGCCCAATAAAAATTTAATTTCTACATCAAATAGGTTTTTTCACTTATTGACCGAAATTTTAGATGGGTTACAATTTAAATTCATAAATAAACAAAAAATTTTATAAAAATACAAATTCTGTACAGAATATTCCTGCAAATTTTTTATATTGATACAAATATTATGTACAAAATATTATGTCACGTGTTTTAAATGAATAACCGAGGCCGTTTTTATTTCGGGGCCACCCACCTCTACACAAATTTTCTAACATTTTTGTAAGACCATATATGTCAAAAATGTATCTTAAATTATTTACATAAATTTGGAGCGGTTTTGGAATTTATTTTTAAAAAGGCCCGCCGCAGGCGCGAAAATTTTTAGGAGTATGCAATAATTGAGAATAAGAAAACCATGTTTAAAGCTCCCTTAAGAATCGAAAAATCAAAAGCAATGACTAAAATCCCTATCCAGCTTCAAATTGTTGAAAAAGTCACAGTTGTGTTGGGTCATAAGCAATTTATGTATTTCAAAGGACTGAGATGTAAAAAGTGAAAGTAAAACAGCGCGCCGCAGGCGCAAAATTTTTAAAGCCTTTTTAAGTTTTGAAGAATTTAGAGCCTCCTTAATAAAATGGGGCCCCTACAGACATGAATGTGGGGCCTCCTGCTAAATAAAATGGGGCCCCTAAAGACATGAATGTGGGGCCCCCTGCTAAATAAAATGTGGCGGAAAGTGCTAAGTTTCTGACCAAAATTTTACCGAATTTTTCAAGATTTGGGGGCCTCTGGGCAGTGTCCAATTTGTCCATATGATAAACGCGGCACTGTTCCTATCCCTATTGATTCAAAAGGGGGCCCCCTCGAATAAGCTGGTGGGCCCCCTGATTCAATAAGTGGGCCCTCTTGATTAAAAAATGGGGGCCCCTTGAATCAAAAACGGGGGCCCCCTCGAATAAGATGGTGGGCTCCTTGATTCAAAAAGTGGGCCCTCTTGAATCAAAAATGGGGGCCCCCTCGAATAAGATGGTGGGCCCCTTGATTCAAAAAGTGGGCCCTCTTGAATCAAAAATGGGGGCCCCCTCGAATAAGATGGTGGGCCCCTTGATTCAAAAAGTGGGCCCTCTTGAATCAAAAATGGGGGCCCCCTCGAATAAGATGGTGGGCCCCTTGATTCAAAAATGGGGGCCCCCTCGAATAAGCTGGTGGGCCTCCTGATTCAATAAGTGGGCCCCCTTGATTCAAAAGTGGGGGCCCCTCGAATAAGCTGGTGGGCCCCCTGATTCAATAAGTGGGCCCCCTTGATTCAAAAATGCGGGCCCCCTCGAATAAGCTGGTGGGCCCCCTGATTCAATAAGTGGGCCCTCTTGATTAAAAAATGGGGGCCCCTTGAATCAAAAACGGGGGCCCCCTCGAATAAAACGGTGGGCCCCTTGATTCAAAAATAGGGGCCCCCTCAAATTAAAATATGGGCCCTTTAAAGGCCTTATTTTAGTATTTATTTTTTTAAATCGGGCCCCTTCGGGGCCTTTAAAATAATAATAAAATTTCGGGGCCCCTACGGGGCCCTTCTGAAAAAGCTCGGGGGGGCTAAGCCTACCCTAGCCCCCCCCTAGTTACGTCTCTGTATCATACACAAACCTCCCTCATTCTCCGCGGGATACCTCAATCTCTTCCACGCAATTCCCCCGAGGCGCATGGTCAACAACCGAATCTACCGGCTCAATAATTCTGTCGATTTCCACAATGATGTATGGTTTCACTCCATCATATCAACAGTTTCATCAAATATTTAAAATCATATTATTGACATTTGTCATGTAGGTAATTATCGAATTGAATAATTTATTGAATGGCGGTCCTTCATCCCTTGTTTAAGCGAGCTGGTTGCCCATCTACTCGCATATTCGTACATATGTGAAGAGGACAATGGCGTATCACGTGCTGTGAAAATTACACACAAGTGCATTACTCGTTTAATCGTAGCGATCGATTGTTGTGTGGGATTTTAATAAGGGATATTTCATTATGTTGCGTTGTTAAGGTAACTTGGTTTGATTAATTTTTGAACACCAATCATCAAGACACAGGCGTGGGAGGAAGCTTGAAAAAGTTCTGGATTGAAGCAGGTTACAACCTATCAGTCCTTTGAATGGGCGCTAAATAAAGGGCTTTTCATTAATATTTTCTCTGAAATACAGTCAATTAAGTTTTTCTTATGAATCAAAGTGATCCGACACATTTTCTTTTACCAGTGAAATTTAATGAAGGTGAACTTTTACTGTATTTTTTAAAAAATAAATAAGGTTTAAATTAAATATCTTTCAAAATTCGAACAGTAAGGCGTGTCTTTGGCTAAGGGTTAACATTTGTTGTTTTATTGCAACAGATTTTAGCTCTTATTAGGAAACCTCATTTTAATGAATCTAAAACGTTGAAAAACCAGTTAACATTTACTGAAAAATCGAGTTTTCTGTCTACCGTAGAGAGTAGAGACGATATCTTTTCTGAATTAAATAAGAGTCCTCACATGCCCACAACCGACTGTTGGTTAAGAAAAACAGACTAGAGCTCACTATACATTTTAGTAAAAAATTCTGCAAAATTCTCACGGAGGTACTCAGCCACTAACGCTGAAAATCACACCAATGCAGGCTTGGAGACCACCTCCGAGTTTCTGGACAAGCTTGGCATCAAATTTGAGGCATCACTGGAGAGGTGAGGATAAGGGCCATTTTAGATCATAAACCACCCAGAAATCCATTAATGTAAATTAAAACTCCTCATTAGTCTAAGAAACAGCTGAGCTGACTCTCACAAATATATTCATACATCAATGAAAAACGAATTTCTCTCTCAATAAAACTTGTAACATATTATTATTATTAAAAATGTCATAATATATAGTACTTTTATTGTTTTCAGTTATCTTCTGGAGGTTCAATGCAATCAAGCAAAAACAAAACGTCATATTTGCTCTTAAAAGGCTTGTAGAATCCCGCTTAAAATTACAAGTCAACTCGAGGCTTCTTAGCATCGTTCCCAGAATTTCTGGAAAACTCCTCATACCTACTCTCAAAGAACTGAAAAAGCGCTTCCATGCAAGAGTACGAGGTCATTTCGTGCTTTGTGTGGCCTGAAACATAAAATCATTAGTTTGGGACTCAAAAGCAAGACTAAATTCTTCCTACCGGCCGAAAAGCATGGTACATCGTTCTTTGAAGCCCGCACTGGGGTATCTAGGGGTTCCGAGGAAGTCACCCAGTTGCGGCTGATGCCTTTGATGCCCTCCACAACCTTGCCCCCGTAATGCACCGAGTCCGTCATGCCGATGGCGAAGACCTTCTCCTTGAAGTCTGACTGGAACTTGTTTGCTACGTCGACCGCCACGATCCCTCCGTAGCTGTGAGCAACGATTCCTATGGCACCGGGGTTCGCTGGCTGCACTATCTCTCTCCACACGGTCGCCCCGTGATTCGAAGGCGTCTCCGAGCCGTTTATTGGCACTTCTCGGCCGTTTGGAGTCTGATAGTGGTTGAGATTTGAGTTCGTGATGAGGACTTCGTAGCCCAGCTCTCGGGACTTTTCGATGTACGGAAGCACCGAGCCTGCTTTGAGCCCGGGGTCATTAATAATAAGGCTTCTGGCCCACTGGCCGGCGCGGACGACTCCTGCTCCATGAATTAGAATCATCAGCTTCTCTGGGTTTTCCAGCTTTTTCTGAGTGCAGTACACGAATGACGCCTCCTCTTGCGGCACATCTTGTGGAATGTAAATTCTGTGAAGTCCCTGCTCATCCAGCAGCTTGTAAACGTGCTCGGTGATAACGTCACCAAGAGCTTCGTAGTGCTTCTGGTTTTCCCGGTGATCCGAGCTAATGTTGAAGTCAAAAGGTTGCGACCCGACTTTCCCAGTAGCTGCGTCGATTTTCCTCAGCTGTCCCTCTTAAATGGCGTTTCAAGGGTTATTGCTCTTGTTAGGTTCATAATCAAGTCTTACCGTCATTAAAAGCGTAGCCAAAACCCTCAAGAGTCGATGGATAGGACTTTTTGCTTGATGACATGATCGGCGAAATTCCCTTCAAAAAACAAATATCGCAGTGTTTCTTTATGAACTTGTGTCTCTTCTTACGACAAAAATGGCAAATAAGCAAACAAATGGACGGCTATTTACTGATTTTCTTCTAAAACTTCGACAAAGTCTTGCAAACATTTACGAGTGTTTTGAAAGAGCACCGGTAAATTGAATGGAATTCACTACTCGATGTTGTTCGAATTTCCTAGACTGGGAGACAGAAATTCGAACTCGAACAGCTGATTTTTGTTTAGAAGACAATTTGTCAAACGCACGAGGAGTTTATTCCCAGTAAAACGAAAAATATTCCTTAACTGGTTATTTTCCCTTTGAATAAAGTACTTTGGGTGACTTGACCTTGCCTAGTGTTCAAGATGGGCAAGCTGAACGTCACGATTTTGAGATACCTCACAAAAGAGGACTTCAGAGTTCTCGTTGCAGTAAGTTAACTTTGTTCGCTTATCCGGCCATAACGCATTTTCCTTTCTTGCTAGCTCGAGATGGGGATGAAGAACCACGAGCTGGTTCCTGGGGCTTTGGTGGCGTCCATTGCCAACATCCGCGGAGGTGGAGTCCACAAGCTCCTCCGAGAACTGTGCAAACACAAGCTGGTGACGTACGAGCGTGGCAAGAAATGTAAGATTCTTCAATACCGGTCATGAAACCATGTCTAAGCCTCTTATTTTAGATGATGGATACCGTCTTACCAACGCCGGGTACGACTACCTCGCGCTGAAATCGCTGACGATGCGAGGAGCTGTCGCGTCTTTCGGAAACCAGATTGGAGTCGGCAAGGAGTCAAACATCTACACAGTCGGTGATGACGAGGGCAAGCCCTTGGTCCTCAAGCTGCATCGTTTGGGTCGGGTCTGCTTCAGAAACGTGAAGGAGAAGAGGGACTATCACGGGAAACGGAAGAGCGCTAGCTGGCTCTACCTCAGTCGCATCTCGGCCACGCGGGAGTTCGCCTACATGAAGGCCCTCTACGACCGGGAGTTTCCTGTCCCAAAGCCCATCGACTTCAACCGCCACTGCGTGATCATGGAGCTGGTCGACGGGTACCCAATGACCCAGATTACGGAGGTGGAAAACGTGGAGCAGCTGTATGACGACCTCATGAACCTCGTCGTGAAGCTCGGCAGCTGCGGCGTGATTCACGGAGACTTCAACGAGTTCAACATCATGATTTCTGAGGACCAAAAGCCAGTGTTGATTGACTTCCCGCAAATGGTATCGACGTCCCACCCGAACGCCCAGATGTATTTTGACCGGGATGTTCAGGGGATCCGCGAGGTTTTTAGGAAAAAGTTCGGTTACGAAAGCGAGGACTTCCCCAAGTTTGAAGATCTGGAGCGCGAGGACGACCTGGACATCGAGGTGTCCTGCAGCGGGTACGGCTTCACAAAGGAGATGGAGAAGGAGCTGCTCCAGGAGTACGGAATGGAGGAAATCAGCGAGGAGGAGGACGAAACTGAAGAGAATGAGGAAACGCCGGAGCTCTCTCAGGACACTATCGACGAAATGCGACGTCAATTAGACGGGGAAGTCGAGAGCATGGACAAGAAAGCTGAGAAAAGTGCAAAAAAGACCGATGTTCTGGCAACCCAAGGAGAAAAGAGTAGCACAGATGAGAAAATCCATTATCAAAAGAGCTCCGTCGAAAAGTACATCGAGTCCCTATCAATCCAGAAAGATCTGGAAGAGCCAACTCAGGAGGAAACGGACGTGTTCGAAGACGCCCTGGCCGGTCCAGTCTACCAGGAAGTCGAGAGACCCGTTCTTCCGCCCACAGAAGTCTCAGACGATGGGGCCTCCGTGAGCTCGGATGACCTTGAAACGGGTGAGATGGACGACGAGCTGAAGGGCCTGGACCCGAACTCCAGAGAATACCGATTCAAGATGGTCCGGAAACTGCTCGACGATGCCAGGAGCATGCGGTCCTACTCCACCTCGGCCAGCACTATCGCTCCTTCGGTGATCACGGACCGCGTCAAGAGAGGCTTGTCGGAGCGGGAGAAGCGAGATCAGCGGAAAAGGGCAGTTCCGAAGGGAGAGGCCAGTGCTGTGCGACGGATGAGGAAGGACAACAACTCTGTGGTGAAGGAGTACGCCGGCTGGGACTTCTGAATGTCACCTGAGAACATCATTGAATAAATATTTGCCTCTATTCTTGTATTTGAAGCGTTTCTTATCGGTCTCGAAACTTGTTCAATGCACTGGTGTATCGGGAAGGGTGACTTGGCTCATTTTTGGGGCATAACTTTTCGGTGTCTTGAAATTTAAAAGGGTGAAGTTCTTATCATGCAACAGACGAATTGTGAAACACCCTTAGCAATTTTGTTCTCTAGTCCTAAGTTTTTCCACCCTTGAGTTATATTGCTGAACTTGTAATTTTTATCCCTATTTATTACAATTGATGATAAATTTCTAGCTCAAAAGTTGGATTAATGGGAATTTTTTTCTAAAAACAATATAAATTTCTTAAGAAATGGCGAATTTTGATTATTTTTCTTAATATATTTAGGTATCTAAAACTAAGTGTAAAGTAACAAAAGTGGTATCGTCGTTACAATTAGGATTTTAGTTTACGATAAGGCCTACTTTCAAGGTCAAAAAAGTCTTCATGATGCCGAAATGTGAAACAAGGAGGGTCGAATTGTGGAACAAGGGAATCGGTCCTTCGGAAATAGCTGAAAGACAATTCTTCAATCCTGAAGTTCTAGTTTGAAAGAAATCCTGATAGCAATCCGACTTGTCCGTCGCTGGATTTTAATCAATTTGCAATTGAAACTGAGGTGGCTATCTTAATTTGCATTTCCAGTCCAATTGAACCATGAATCCGTACAAATGAAATGAGCAAGTGTCGCACTCAGTTTCAGTCATAGAACCTTAACGAAATTCCCGACCTTGCCTAAAAACCGTATCACCCCAAATCATATCAACCGCGACCAGTGGCTTAACTTGCCCATTCCTCGCGTGCTTTAAGCACTTTTGTCCATTAAGAACTGTATCAACCCATGTAATTGTCTCACTTTTTTGCGCTACGAGCAGCAGTTATGCAGTTTAACTAGCCTCTTCAGAGATCTTACAAGCAAACATTGTCGCAAAAAAGTTTAATCTTGAGTGAATCAAGTGTTCTCGGACTCGGAGATTTCTCACTTGTGTCAAAAGGTCTGAAGCTCTGGAGCTAATTGTGCGTCAGAACAGCAACCAGAGGCAAAGCTGTCCTTCTCTTAAAATCATATTAAGGAATTGAAAAGTTCTCTGAAATTTAGAAAGACTGTTCTCAAAACCCACGAAGATCATAATCCTGAAAATGATTGACAACGAATATTTTGTTAAAAAGCTTGATTTTTTTGCTTCTCGAACAACATAATATTGAGAAAAACTAAAAATAACTCCGATTTTTTATTTCACGCATTAAAGATTGTATGAAAAGCTAAGGGAGATTTTGAAAAAAGCTGCAATCGAAAATCATTGACGTCTTTTCAAAACGTGAATCAGCAGAGTGGTGCTTTTTCAGATTCTTAATTTCATTAGCGTTCTCGTGATATTTTGGCTGTATCATTTTTTGGCCACATGGAGCATGAGACAAAAACCCCCAGTCGCGATCTGTTGCGATCGGCGAATAAAACTCCACGGCAGTCTCCGTTTAGATCTAGTCGCGGTCGGTCGCACCTTAACACCCCAGACATGTGGCTGCTGGTGCTTATTTTAGTGATTTTAATAGTAAAGTTCGTCAGGAGCTTCGACGAGTACACCATCAAGAGACTCCAGAATGAGAGTTTCCTCAAAAACTTCAGGTCACCTCCTCGGGTTCCCGTCTTTGGAAATTACTTCTACTACCCGACAGACCCCGCTGGTGAGTCTCTCTAAAGTAGCACTTGATAAGGGAAAACCTCTCTGAGGTCTGAGCGTCGCAAGTTGATAATCAGTAGTAGTTTATTATTGTGTCGCGGAACGAGCAGTCACTGAGATCGGTCGCGAATAAGGTCCGTAATTTGCCTGAATAAGTAATTATTGTTATCTCGTCACAGCGCTTGCCGATGGGCTCAATATTGGTCGCTGTAGCGGCTATTCTAATAGTTGCGACAATCGTAAAGTATCTAAAAGTCAAGAAGCGTGCTGATGAGATCGCTCGGCACTTCGCGAACCCGCCCCGGTCGCCGGTTCTGAGGGTTACAATAATGACCAAATCTGGCCGAATCGAACCGATTGGTAGAGTTCCCTGATTCCCAAAGTGCTCACCTTTCTCCTAAATCCTTAACCAGAGCTTTCTTTCAGAAATCTTCAACACAGTCATGGACTTTCCGAAGAAGTACGGGAAGAATGTGGCCCTTTGGGGAGTCTTCAACCACTGTGAGCTGCTTGTGACGAACCCAAAAGACGTTGAGACTCTAATGATTGGGAAAAACACAAAAAAGTCCAACCTTTACAGTTTCATCCAGCCTTGGCTAGGTAAGCCATTGGTCTCGCGACTTTTTTTTCCAGAGGTGACAGCAATTGTTCAATCGCAGGTGAAGGACTTTTGATTTCTCACGGCGTCAAGTGGTTCAACAGGCGTAAAATCATCACTCCGACCTTCCATTTCAAGATTCTGGAGCAGTTCATTGAGGTTTTCAACGAGCAGGACAAGAAGCTCGTGCAGAAGCTGGAGAAACATGTGGGAGGAGATGAATGCAATATTTACGAGTATCTCACGGCAGTGGCGCTAGACAACATTTGCGAAACGGCCATGGGGGTCCAAATCAACGCCCAGGATAACCCAAACTCGGAGTACATCAGGGCTGTCAAGGAGATGGCCGAAATAATTTTCAATCGTATCTTCAGTCTTCTAAACCAGTATCCACGCATTTGGGCTCTCACTCCTGCGGCCTGGAGATGCGCCAGAGTTGTCAAAAAGCTCCATGAGTTCACAGATAGTGTTATCAATAACCGACGATTCCAATTGCAAAACTCCAAAGTGCAACTTGAGGCTGCTTCTGAGGAAATTGAGGGCAGAAAGAAGAAATTTTCGTTTTTGGATATGCTTCTGCAAGCAAAAATCGACGGATTACCCTTGACTCACTTGGATATCCGGGAGGAAGTGGATACTTTCATGTTCGAGGGACACGACACCACCACTTCGGGCATGACTTTCACCATCTACCACCTAGCAATGCATCCCGAGGTCCAGGAAAAAGTCTTTCAGGAGCTGAGGAAGATCATGGGTGACGATCCCAGCACACCTTGCTCTCACAACGAGCTTCAGGAGATGAAGTACCTGGAGAAGGTTATCAAAGAGACTCTGAGACTGCATCCGTCGGTTCCGGTGATAGGACGTGAGACTCTGGAGCCAATACAGATCCAAGGGGTCACGATTCCAGCCAACTTTCATCTGACTATCCCCATCTACGCGATCCACAGAAACCCCGATGTTTTTCCAGATCCCGAAAAGTTCGATCCTGAGAGGTTCAGCGAGGAGGCAGAAAGGTCCTGGGGACCCTTCGACTACATCCCGTTTAGTGCCGGAAACAGGAACTGTGTAGGTCAGAGGTTCGCAATGCTTGAGATGAAATCTGTCATATCGACGATTCTCAGAAACTTTAAAGTTGTAGCCACAGAGAAAAGTCGTAGCATGAAGTTCCGCAGTGATTTGGTAAGAATGGGAATTTTGATTCATACTAGAGAATCTATCAAGACGTTTTCTTTGCAGACACTCCGACCTATCAAAGGATTCTATGTAGCACTTGAACGACGCCTCTATGAATGATATGTAGAATTTATGTAGACATAATTAAAACATTAATTAAGAATAATTCTGCCGGTGTTTATTTACATTAAGACAAAAACCTTCTTTATTAGGCCTTTTCATGTTAAATCGGTTAACATTCATAGCTTCATAACTTTTCTATCTTGGAAACCACGTGCTGTAAATGAACTCTCACAACGGTTTTGGCGCCAGATTTCAAAACTCACCAGCTGATTCTCTGACAATCTCAAGCCGGTTGTTGTTATATCGGCCAGAGAAAATCTCGTGCTAAATTGCATCTTTAGAGGACATTTTAGATGTTTAGTTCCCGAGAAAAACTAAGAAAACACACACCGGAGGAAGGAATCGGGCGTGAGACATTTATTCAGCTTCTAGTGGATGAGTTTTACACAACTTCTGACGTCGGTACGTTCTTTACTTAAAAACAGATTCACGGAGATCAAATGTTTAAACTTATTCGCAGAAGCACAAGAACAAGTAACAGCGAACCTCGCCAATTTTGCTTACGATCCAATCAACTTTGAGTTCTTGAAGAAGGCTGGAGCTGTGAAACTGTTCCTGGAGCTGCTGGATCACGTCAATGATAACCTCGTAAATTCGGCCGTCACTGGTCTCTGCAACATTTGTCTCGACTCAGAAGTCCAAGACCAGCTGCCAGCCCACCTTAAAGCTTTCCAGAGACTCCTGGATTTGGGAAAGTCCGGCAATATTACTGCCAACATCGTCACCATATTCATCTGCACTGACAAATTACCCGCTCCTGACGTTGCTTCACTTGCTGGGACCGACAACCCGATTCTCAAGAACCTACTTCAACTGGTGTCGGAGAAAAAATTGAGATCTCAGTGCCAAAAATGATTCACATCTTTCGACGTTTTTCTACCTTCAAAGCTGGGGATGTCGTCAGGGTAAAGAAAGTGATTACTCAGAATGACCTGGACCGATTCTCCGACATCACTGGCGACCACAACCCTATTCATAAACCGCACCCGAAGAGGACACCCATCGTTCATGGGGCGTTTCTGAACGGCCTCGTAGCGGGAATCATTGGGACCCAGCTCCCTGGACCCGACACGGAGGTGATCTCGCAAATCTTCTTCTTTCCTAGTAAATGCCACATTGACAAGGAGATCGATGTCGTCGTAGAGCTGAAAGACACCAGAAAAATCATGAAGGTCGCATACAAAGTTATGCAGGACGGAAAGACTGTGTTTGACGGGGAAGCCCGACTAATGTACACCCCATTGAAGGAGACGTAAGCAATAATTTATTTGAGACTAATAAACCAAAGAAACTTAAACATCAAGCCACAAGCTACCATTATTAATTTCAAAGATTCTGACATTTATACCTGTTTTGAAAGCAAACATTCTTGCTCTAAGGGTTAACTTACCAGCTTCAGTCATATTAAGTTACAATGTTTATCTATGCAGTGGCGGGTCAGGAGGATAGATCCCTCCCTCATTGAACTGTTCAAATGTTCAAAGAAGTCATATAAATGCAGTTGTCAAAAATTTTCCACCTGCGAGGGCTCATTTAATAGAAAATGTAGTAATTTACTATCGCCTTAAAAAAAATTTTAAACTTGAGAGATTGTTATTCTTTTCTTGTTTCCGGCTTTGTTTAAGGTTTTCAATTTAGGGAGTATTTTTAAAAGCCCAAAATTTTTCTTGCGGGCTTTTCTATTTTAAAATCTCTAAAATAAATACATCTGTTTTGTTCAAATTAGCTGAGAGTCAAAAAATTTCCTAGAGTTTTTTTATGACTCGTTTTAACAATTTTGCTGACTAAAATTTTCACAGGGAAATCATGAGTAGTACTGAAATTTTTGCTAACGTTTATAACAAAATTTTTCAAATCACCTCCAAACCTGTATTTTGGGCCTCCGGTAAGGCTTAGGGCTTCTCAACGGGCATATTGAACGGCCTCCCCATTTCAAAGAGCTACCTCGCTACTGAATCTAATTAAGGATCTACAATCACAATAGGATCTTCGGTACCTGCATGACCCTTTCTCCCACCCTCGATCTATTTATCTTGTCTTTTTCACATACATGAGACTTATTTTTAACGGCATTTTCTTCTCAAATCTTGATAAAAGTTTATTGAATTCATGGTACACAAAAGAGAGATCTCTCGAAACCTTTAAGATTGAATTTTCGTGAAACCAGCATTCAAGTTCCAGATAAAGATGGCTCGATCGTTCCCAATGAAAGTCAATAATCTCTTAGTAATAGCTGGCAGTTCAGTAGCGCCTTCTCTGAAGCCCTACGTAGATCCCAGAAATGGGCCTTAGAACCAAGTCTACCGCGAACTTGAACCCCTTCGTCCGATCCGTCGTCGTTAACTCAAAGTTTCTTATGATGGCCGACAGCACCGCCTTGATTTCCAGCATCGCGAACTTTTGCCCAATGCAGTTCCTCGATCCCGCGCTGAACGGGACGTAGTCGTAGGGTCCTCGCTTGGAAGCCTCGTCCTCAGTGAAGCGCTCGGGGTTGAAGCTGTCGGGGTCGGGGTAGATAGTAGGATTGCGGTGAAGAGAGTAAATGCATATGTTCATCTGGATGCCGGGAGGGATGTCGCAGCCGGAAATTCTCGTGGGCTCGGAGACGCTCTCTCGGGAGATGATGGGGGCAGAGGGAAACAGTCGCAGCGTCTCTTTAATGACCATCTCCAGGTACTTCATCTTCTGCAGGTGGTTGTAGTCTGGAGCAGCTTCTAGATCGTCTCCCAGTAAGAGCCTCTGCTCCTGAAATACCTTCTCCTGAACTTCCGGATGCAGAGCCAGCTCGTAGACTGCAAAGGAGATCGCAGACGCCGTGGTGTCGTGGCCTGCCAGCATGAAGGTGTCGACTTCCTGTCTGACTTCTTCGCTCGACAGAGGCTTGCCGTCGCTGTGGGTCGTCTGGAGCAGCATGTCGAGGAAGGACCTTCGAGTCTTGATTCCAAACTCGTCGGGTTCTGAGTCAGAAACAGACGATCGGTGGGATAACTGGGTCTTGCGCTGCCTTATGACGTCATTCGTGAACTTGTGAGCGACGTTTATAAGACGTTTTTGTTTTCGGGCGGCTGGAGTGAGGTCCCAAAGAGTCGGGTATTGGTTCAGAAGTCCGAACATTCTGTCAAATATCACCTGGACGAGCCTGGAAAGGTTCCAAAGTAGGTTTGGACGTTTGGTAGTGGCTCATACAACACTCACTCGCTAGTGGCCAGAACGTATTCCTGGTTGGGCTTTTCCTGAGTGTCCATTTTGACTCCCATCGCGGTTTCTGAAAGCTTAAGAGTTCTTACTTACGCCACTTTAGCAATCGGTTTCTTACCACAAATGTTATCTAGAGCACAGGCAGCGATTCTATCATACATTTCAACCTCTCGATTGCTATTTGACTCTGCCTCCATGCGCAGAATCTGGATCAGAGTTCTGTTTTGAGCGTTGAAGACGTCAACAAAGCCCTCCAGGATTTTAAAGTGGAACGATGGCGTCAGAGTTCTGCGCATTCTGAACCAGTCGGTCCCCTCGGCGTTTAAAAGTCCCTTCCCTGAAACTACTGGTTGCAAAGAAGAATGGTAATCTCATTCTTACCAAGCCACGGAACCAGGAAATTGTACGTGAAAGACTTCATGGTGGGGCTTTTTCCTGCCAGGATAGTCTCGATGTCCTTCGGGTCGCTTATCATAATCTCTATGTAGTTTCCTATGCCCCAGAAGACCGTGTTAGGTCCCTTGTCCCGAACGTACCGGTGAAGGGCTTGAAAGGTCTCTAAAAACAATATTCAAAACAATATTCATGAGACTCAAGGTCACATCTCGGGAAGGAACTGGAAATACCTTCGGGCTCCTTGTTGAAGTCCAGGCAGTGTCCCAACAAAAAGTGCTTCGGTATTGAGCCAAAGTGACTAGAAATGCGGTCTAGGTTTTGGCGACGGGCTCTGAATCGATAAACCCAAATTCCGAAGAATAAAACAACGAATGATAACAATACGCTGAGCATCTCGCGACCTTGTTTGCAGCTGGTATGAGAGCGACTGAATGAGCACAGCACAAACACCGGCTGTGAATCGCGACTTCACGGACCAAAACAGAGAGGGGTTTCCCTATCAGCGTGTGTGTAAATATACGAGACAACGAAGCAATTAGTGAGTCACTCGGCTCTCTTTTGAGATAAAACTTTATATTACGTTCTATATTTAACAATTCATTCATAGAGTCGTCGTTCAAGAGCGACATGAAGCCCATTGACTGGTCGGAGGGTCTGGAAAAAGTCAACATGAATTTATCTGTCGGATACAAAATAGTTGAATCTCACCATATCACTTCGGAACTTCATGCCGCGGCTTTTCTCGGTGGCCACGACCTTGAAGTTCCTGAGAATCGTCGAGATAACACACTTCATTTCAAGCATCGCGTACTTCTGACCTATGCAGTTCCTAATGCCGGCGCTGAAAGGGATGTAGTCGAAAGGTCCCCAGGACCTCTCTGCTTCCTCGCTGAACCTCTCAGGATCGAACTTCTCGGGATCTGGAAAAACTTCAGGGTTTCTGTGGATCGCGTAGATGGGAATAGTCAGATGAAAGTTGGCTGGAATCGTGACTCCTTGAATTTGGATTGGTTCCATGGTCTCACGTCCAATAATCGGAACCGACGGATGCAGTCTCAAGGTCTCTTTAAAGACCTTGTCCAAATATTTCATCTCCTGGAGCTCATTGTACGAGCAAGGCGTGCTAGAATCGTCTCCTTTGATAGACCGAAGTTCCTGGAATACTTTCTCCTGGACCTCGGGATTCATAGCGAGGTGGTACATGGTGAAAGTCATCCCAGAAGTAGTTGTGTCATGACCAGCGAACATGAAAGTGTCCACCTCCTCCCGGATGTACGAGTGACTCAAGGGCTTTCCGTCTACTCTAGCCTGTAGGAGCATATCTAGCAACGAAAATTTCTGTTTTCTACCTTCGACTATATCGTTATCACTATCGGCCGTGGATTGGACTCCTGAGTTAAGTAATTGCGATCGCCGATTGTTGATTACGGTATCAGTAAACTTGTGTAGTACATTCACAACTTTTGCGCATCTCCAGGCTTTCGGTGTTAGCGCCCAAATCCACGGAAAGCGGCTGAGAAGGCTAAAAATGCGTCGGAAAAATATCTCAGCCATCTCCTTGACAGCTTTTATGTACTCCGAGTTCGGGTTATCCTGGGCGTTGATTTGAACTCCCATGGACGTTTCGCAAATGTTGTCTAGCGCTACTGCCGTGAGATACTCGTAAATGTTGCATTCATCTCCTCCCACATGTTTCTCCAGCTTCTGCACAAGCTTCTTGTTCTGTTCATTGAAGACCTCAATGAACTGCTCCAGAATCTTGAAGTGGAAAGATGGGGTGATGATTTTCCGCTTGTTGAACCACCTGTCGCCGAATGCAACCAAAATTCCATCACCTATGATGAAAAGATTCCTATCAGTGTCTAGGGTAAAACTTACAGGATCAATTGCTTACCTAGCCAAGGCTGGATGAATTTGTAAATACGCGATTTCTTTGTATTTTTTCCAGCCATAATAGTTTCTACGTCTTTGGAATCTGTCACGATCAACTCGCAGTGGTTAAAGAGTCCCCAAGTAATCAAGTTTTTTCCATACTTTTGCGGAAGACTCATCATCGTGTTAAAGATCTCTGGAAAGGAAAAAGCTTTAGAACTCCCATAGGTTCAATGAAGGAATTTTTCGGCTTCCAAATACTTGAAGAACTTACCGATAGGATCGAACCGGCCGGATTCAGTCATCACGGTTATTCCTAATATGGGAACTCGGGGAGGGTTGGGAAAGTGTTTGGCGATCGCCTCAGACCGCCATTTGACTTTCAAATAATTTATTACTGTCACGACTACAACAATCGCTACCACTGCGATCAACAAAGGATCCATAGATGAGTGCTGTAATGAAAATAATCTAGATAATAATTGACCACTCGGTCCGCGATCCGCAACTTGACTGAAACAATTTCATGGAGCGATATGATTTTTATACATATATGAACAGGTGAGTTTGTTCCTTATCATGTAGAAAAATATTTATTACGAGCCAAAAAACGTGATCTAATTGCTATGACAAAGGTTACCTACAGGCTCTGATCGATAAGGAATAAAAATCTTTCCATAACAACACGTGTGTCACACTTAATATTTCAAGGACGCGCTGATTTTTTGGTCTCGTTTAGTACTGAATAGTAGCGCTTTGGACAAAATTGTTATGCGTACCAGTAGCCCCATGTTAAGAGAGATTTAAACCGACCACAACGAGATCTAAGATGAGACTGGAGCGAAGTTCTCTCCTCAGTTTGTCTCGTGTATAACCAAAAATGTTTGTACACACTCGAAAGGCAACAAGAACGCGAATAAAATTGCGTCATATCTTGAGTAACAAATACAAACATATTTATGAATGCTTACACATACAGTAGCTTCTAGCTAGGTGCATAAGCGTTAAGCCTTTAATCTGGACATGTGTAAGTTCAGGCTTACGTAAACCGAGTTGTATCTAAAACGTTTTGGGTTTGTTCGATTTGGTTGTGGACCCAGTGGACGATGATAAAATATCGCCTAAGCTTCGGTTACCAAACATTTCACATTTTTGCGACCATTTTTAGGAGTCCTGAGAAGAGGAGAGTGTTTGGTAGAAGATTGTTTTGCCATAACGTTAATTAAAGTCCTTATTGGTACACACTTTTTCTTATCTAATTTCCAAGAGTTGAGATTTTGAGTTTCGACCTGGTGCTTTCTTATCGTGGCCCGGAGTCTTATGCATACATACTGCTCAAAATTGTTCATACAAAGGGGACTTCAACCTCCACGCCAACTTCCACTTGATTTAAGTTTTAAAAACTAAATATTTAAAGAAAAGAGTTTGAGCCCTACAACCGGTCCATGGAAACTTCCTTTGGTATCCTTTTTACTTCAAAATAGCCAACAATTTCATAGCATTTCTATTCACATTCTATTTTGTATAAATTAATTTAAATTTCACTATATGAACATATGTATTTATGATAAATTCCACTTTTTATCAGTGTATCCTTAGTTACTTTTTTTCTTGTTTTAACAAGTACCTAACTTTACATAACGAGTTCCTGTCGAAAGGTTAAACAGTTCACTGATACTGTCCAGTGGTGGTTCTAAAGGATGGCACATTTAGGATTCATGGAATTCAAGATTATTATTTGTCCTTTAAGTCCAAAGACGGTCATAAACAAAAAACAGGAGCAAGCAATTTTTAAATTAACAGTAAGTTTTTGAGTTTTTATTTAAAAAATTTCAGCAAAATTTCAGCTACATAGTTTCTAAGAACCCCCAAAAATTTAACCATTTCAAACGTTTTCGACTCATGAACTTAAAAACTTAACGCTACAATTCATTTCCGGCATAAAGCAGGTACATAGGTTGGTCACTTAGAGCCTACAATATATAATTTCTTGTTAAGTTCTAAGAATTAAAGCTTCTTGACTAACAACCATCCCTGACTAATACTGATATCGTTAAGTCCCCGTAGCCTGAGCTCGACTTGCTAGTTCGTTAGAATCTTTTGCTAGCACTGGTTCAATTATTTTTCTCAATGCAACCATTTCAAATATTCTTCGTATTTCTAATTCTCCTTAAGTTCCTGGAATCAGGTATGTTCAACTTAACTACTTTTCATAATGATTCAACCCTTTTTTGTCAATCCCCAGCCAACAGCTTTGACCAAAAACTCCATTATGTGATCCAGAGTGGAAACCTAGACGAGTTCCAACAGCTTGTTTCCGCTGAACGCCTCGAACGCAGGGTTCTGGAAGAAGCTCTGATAGACGCTGCTCGTATAGGACAAAGGGATTTTGTAGAATTTTTGGTGAAAGAAAAACGAGTCAACATTGACGCAAAAGATGGGATAGAGGGCCCAGCGTTGCTTGTCGCAGCTGCTCGGGGGCATCTTGCTACAGTGAAATTTATTATTGAAAGCGGAGCAAATATCGATGCAGTTGACTCAGAAAAAATGAATGTTCTTGCATTGGCTGTCATCGGTGGTCATCAAGATATTGTAGAATATTTGGTGAAAAATATAAAAACAGCGTCCTTTCATGAGTTTCTTGCAAGCGCCCTGCAATGCTCAGCCGAAAAGTGCCACGTACACATTTTTAAATATCTATCCGAGGACTTGAAGAGGGAAATTGACTTGCCAAGATTCATCTTTCCAGAGTACAAAACCATTTTTAGTGCCGTAAAAGGATGTTGCACTGAAATTTTTGAAATATTGCTACACAATGGCTACTACAAGATCTACACTAAAACTACAAGAGGCCCTCTGTCCGGCTCAGATTTGTTTCAAAAGATTATGAAGAACTTTCCAAAAGTCGAGAAGGATAAAAGTTTACTGTTTGAGGCTACTGAAAAGGGGTGTTTTGATATAATCAAGAAGTTAGTCAAGGAAAGGATTGATATAGCAGCCAAAAATGAGGAAAGAGAAAACGTGCTGATGAGGGCAGCTCTTGGAGGCCACGCAGACATTGTAGAGTATTTTTTGACGAAAAACTTTACGGATGTCAATGCTGTGAATAAGGAGGGAACAAGCGCTCTTCATTTTGCAATGAAGAAAGGAAATATGAAGGTTGTCAAAAGTCTGATAGCTGCTGGAGCGAATATCAACTTGCAAGACTCTAAGAACAAAACAGCTCTGATGCACTCAATACTCCATCACCAGTACGATTGAAGGATATTAACACTCCGTGTTTATTACAAAATGAAGATTATTTATTTCAATAATGGGAACACAAGTTAATTGCTTGAAGGTCCAAGTACTAATGGCTGCTTCCTGTATGATGATGCTCTGCTATATATTTCTTGGCCTTCTTGATCTAGAGATCGGAATCGGAATCCGAGGTTTCAAATGTTCTGTATGCCTTAAACTGAAATGAATTGCTCATATGTTACAATCCCTCCAACCCAACTCTGTTAATAATAAGTCAACCGATCTGGAGGCTTGGAGGTTCTGGTGCTTTTTCTCTGACCAGGATTAGCGTTATCTTCAATGACGATTAAACTTGCATCACTTGAAACTGTGCCAAGCCTCTGAGACTCATGCTCCACATCAGTGTTCGGTAATTCAGGGTTTGAAACATCGCGTAAATCATGACCAGAGTTACGGAGTAAAATAAAGGACTGCAATGGTACAGATGCCACTTCTGGACTCAATTCTGGCATTTCTCGGGATGGAGAAATTGATTGAGGACCGGAGCCTATGGCACTCAAACCAGAATTTAAAGACGTATTTGGATCGAGATTGACATCACTCTTACTGTATTCAATATCGTCGTCTGAATCAGTTCCTGAATTTTCTCTCATCTGTTTAAATGCAATCATCTGTTCCACGTTACACTTCCGCATATACCCATTCTCAAGTTCACATAAATAATGCCTCAGGCCTAGTTTCTTCTTCACAATCGCTTTTGTCCATTTTTTCTTATTTGGATTGGAAAAATCTCGCACTAAGACTCTGTCTTCAATCATGAAATCAACGTTCCGTCTTCCTCCGTAATTTCTAATCTGATTTCGTTTATTGCTATTTTCATCAGGTTTTGATTTTTTGATTCTCGGAATCAATTTTGACAAGCAGTCACGCAAATTTCTACCAATCATTGACATTGCAGGAGTCGTATTTGTTGTAGAATGGACGTTATTTCTACATTCGAATAAATAATTATACATAGCCCTATCAATCTCATCTTGGGTTTTATGACCGTCACCCAAACTCTTCTTCATGGCTGATTTAAAAGACCTCACGGCATTTTCAGCCTGGCCGTTTGTAGATGCATGTCCCGGTGCAATTCGTGAATGGTAAATTCCATTAGCTTTCAAAAACGTAGTAAATTCTCGGGATGTAAAACATGTCCCATTATCAGTGACGATGCTACCAGGGATTCCGAATCGTGCGAAGACTTCTCTCAAACATCTCAAGACGAATCCTGTAGTGGTTGAAGTTCCTCGAAAAATCTCCACCCACTTAGTTTTCGCATCAATCAAAACGAAAAATTGATAGCCATAAAATGGCCCTGCAAAATCCAAGTGAACTCGGTTCCAAGGACCTTCGGCCTCTGGCCATGGTATCAATGGAGATTTCTCCGGTGAATCTCTCTGCTTCAAGCATTTTTCGCAATTCTGTGAGACAAACTCAATGTCCTTGTCAATCGAAGGCCACCAGACCAGCTGTCTTGCACGATTCTTCATTTTAACAATTCCAAAGTGACTACTGTGAATTTCAGCAAGAACATATTTTCTTAATTTCTGGGGCACCACCACTCGTTTGCCATACATAATAATCCCTTGTTCACAAAATATCTCATTTTTCCTCGCGTAAAATGATTTAAACGCTTCATCATTCAAAAGTTCCAATTTGCCTGATTCGATTACACCTGACACGAACTGCAACTCTCCATCATTCAGAGTCTCTCGACGTAGATCCGTAATATCGAGTGGGAAACCCTCATCCCGAATGGCTCTCACAAAACCAGAATCAGAGCTCGAATTCCTTCTCTCTGGATGTCTGAGCCGAGACATGTAATCGGCAATATTCTGATTTGATCGTACGTGTACAATCTCGTAATCAAAAGCTGATAAAAATATGGCCCATCTCTGAAGGCGTGCATTTGCAATCGCAGGGATCTCTGAATGTTCTCCGAACAGTCTCAAAAGTGATCTCTGATCTACTCTCAAGGTAAATTTTTTACCAATCAAAAATTTTCTAAACTTCTTGCAGCTCTTCACGACAGCCAAAGCCTCTTTATCCACGACAGAATATCTTCTCTGAGTTGCATCCAAGCTCCTAGCCCAAAAGGCAATGGGCCTTTCAACGTTCCTTTCTCTAGTCAATAAAACTGAAGCAATACTATGATCGGAAGCGTCTGTTACTAAGATCAAAGGTTTTCTAGGGTCAAAATGTGCCAGTCTTAAATCGTCACTCATAAGTCTCTTAATCTCTTCAAATGCACTCTGGCATCTCTCATCCCAGGAAAACTCAGCGCCCTTTCTACACAACATGTGAATAGGTTCAAGAATTTCAGATACCGCAGGAAGAAATTGTGCATAATAATTAACCATGCCACAAAATGACTGCACTTCCTTAACATTCGTAGGAGCTTTCACTGTTAAAATAGCTTTAACTTTCTCATCGTTCTTCGAAATACCTTCGCAGTCAACTGTGTGACCCAACACATTCATCTTCTTCATGAAAAGCTCGCATTTCGACTTCTTCAAAGTCAATCCACTCCTCTGGAGGATTTCAAATACTTTCCGAATTCTCTCTTCGCACTCATGCAAAGTCTTGCCACCTCCTACTATATCATCTACGAAAACTTCGACTCCGTCGACTTCACTCAGTAACTTTTCCATCTCGCATTGAAAAATTCCAGAGGCTGGCTTGATTCCAAACGGCATCCGTTTCATCTTAAAAAGCCCTCTATGTGTGCTCCAAGCACATAATCTTGCTGATTCGTCGTCCAGCTTCAATTGGTTGTAGGCACTTCTTATATCGACCTTGAAGAAGTAAATGCATCCAGCCAAAGATCTGAAAATATCTTCAGGAGTAGGCATAGGGTGATTATGATCTCTCAAAAAAGAGTTAATTGTCACTTTATAATCCCCACAAATCCTCAAACTTCCATCTTTCTTTGGAACAACGACCAGGGGAGTACCAAACTCGCAATTATCAATTTTCTCGATGATCTCTCCATCCAAAAGTCCTTGGATCGTTCTGTTGACTTCTGCCTCGTATGCATAAGCTATCGGCCTAGGTCTTCGATATACGGGTATCAAATCGCCTGTAGTCTGTAATTTAATTTCAACGCCCTTCAAACATCCTATCTGATCGCGAAAAAGCTCTGGAAAACCGCTCATAATTCTCTCACCCAAGGATCTCAGATCTCTTTCTTCACCAGACTCTGTCAATTTTTTAATGGAACCAAATCCAAATCCAAAAGCTGCAAGGAAATCTCGTCCAAGCAAATTTCCATTACCATTCACAACAACAAATATTCGCATGTCCCTCGTGACATTATTAAACTGCAATTTCACGTGCATCACACCCCGAATCTCACATAAATCATTCGTGTATGACGCTAAAATCACATCTCTGTTTTTATAAATCTTTTCCTCAGGAAAATGCCTATCAAATGTATCAACATCGATCATCGAGTAGCACGAACCACTATCAAGCTCCATTTTCGTTTCGACTCCGTTAATTTTAACCCTCAAAATTATTGGGTCAGTACTCACTTGAGGTTTAACGTCCGAGATGTTGCGTACCGAAGAAGTGGATGGCTCAGCCTGAGACTCATCGCTCTTTTTGTTGCACGCTCTCTGGATGTGCCCTTCCTTGTCGCATCGGTTGCATCGAGAATTCTTGAACTTGCAGTCGTTTGGAAGGTGACCGAGGTACCTGCATCTCCAGCAGCGTCTTTCACCTAATTCTTGTTTGGGCCCTAGGCGATTAAAAACATCTCCATGGTTACCATGTTCGGTTTTAACATTTTTTGCACCTCGGGTGCCGTCATAGCCGCCTCTGGCGAATTTCAGTGCATTGACTTGAGATCCCATGGATTTTTTCAAGCTCAGCTGAAATTCAATTTTAATTAGCTCATCTAGAGCTTTCTTCAAATTCACCTTTCTGTCTAAATTAATAGCTTTTCCAAAAATCTTGCTATCTACTCCGCATACGAGCTGATCTCTGATCGTTTCTTCGTATCTCTCGAACTCGCAAAACTCAGCGGCAGTCACCAAGCGAGTATAAAAACTCTCAACCTTTTCCTCAGGAAGCATATGAGTGCTTTTAAAATTACGTACCTCGTTCCAAACTTGAACTTGGGGACTGTAACGCTTCTTCAGTTCATCAGTAAGAACTTTCAATTCGACTTCATCAAACGATTTGATGTTCAAGAAATGTCGAATCTCCTTATTCACCTCATTAGATAACGATCCAATTACAATACCTTTAACATACCGTGAATTATCCGTGCATAAAGAAATTTTACTCATCAAAGTCTCCTCATAGTGACGCCAGTCGCCATCTTTTTGAAACTTTTCGAGGTTGTTCATAAAATTCCAAATTTCGGATGGCAGAAACTCGTCAGCTTCGTCATCTGAGCCTTCCACAGCTCTCATTGGGTTCTTTCTACGTTTAGGTACTGTTCCTGTGAGTTTATTCAAAATCTGCTCTCCTTTCTGGATCATTTCTTTCGCCAACTCAATTTGCTCTGATTGACTGGAAGAACTAGAATCGTCACCGCCTGCCATTTTTGATTTTTATCACTCGTCGCCAGTTGAAGGATATTAACACTCCGTGTTTATTACAAAATGAAGATTATTTATTTCAATAATGGGAACACAAGTTAATTGCTTGAAGGTCCAAGTACTAATGGCTGCTTCCTGTATGATGATGCTCTGCTATATATTTCTTGGCCTTCTTGATCTAGAGATCGGAATCGGAATCCGAGGTTTCAAATGTTCTGTATGCCTTAAACTGAAATGAATTGCTCATATGTTACAACGATGTAGCGAAGTATCTGGTCCAAGAAGGTGCGGACGTTTTGCTGAAGGATTCTGATGGGGAGGACATTTCTTTTTATTTGTCGTATGAAAGTAGTCTGGATGTACTGGACTACTTTGTCAGAGAGGCTAATTTGCCTCTAAACTCAACAAATAGGAAGAACTTAACTCTTCTGCACGAAGCAGCAAAGGACGATGATTTCCAGGTGATACAGTATCTCATTAAAAAAGGAATGAACAAAGAGCTTCTTGATAGAGATGGGAAGAAGCCAATAGACTATGTTAAGGAAGCCATTTCTTATCCAGGATATTGGTTAGATACAAAACTGTCTAGTAAGTACATCCCAGAAACTATAAAAACTTTTCATCATCTAATTTTCTAAAGTCGCATGATATTGAAGTAAGAGGGAAAAGTAGCAGTTTACCATTTCAAGAATTTGTGCCATAATTTTAGTAACTTAGCTAAAACAAAAGATATAGGAGCTCCAACAGGGACTTCATTATTTCGCTTGTAAATATTCGCTATTTATGAGTCACATTTGACCCCCTTGTTCTCAGCTTCCGGAGCTCCTTGGACATCGCGATCTAAAGTGGGTTTTTATTAAATATTTCGACGTTCATGATATTGATAGCTCTTAAGATTTATAACATCTTTTACGCTATTATCAAAACATTAGGATTCTTAAATCTACACCTTTTTAGCTTTATTAGAATCCGAAGTCACACTTAAAGCTTCCAACATAAATGAGACAATGACAGCCATGATACATGAAACAGTAATGTTTTATTGCAACTTTGATCGATCACGAGACATGAGATGGTTCAATATGGATAGAAATTCAAAGAAACGCTACGGAGATTTCGGCAAAAATGGGACAAATTTTATACAACAAGATGATTACTTAGTAATACTTCAGGCGGATCCTGGCTTCAATAAAACTTATGGTTGCGAAGGTTTTAGTGCGGTTGATATTCTTCAAGTAAAAGGAATGCTAGTTTTCTCAGGTATTCTTATCAAAACTTAATTTTTTGGTAGTCAACATTGTTGTCTTCCAGATGTGCCTAATGGAAGCAAATCCAAGTCCCTGTTTTCTGCAGTAATGGAAGGTGATCTGGATGTGGTCAAATACTACTTGGAGGAGAGGAAAATCGATCCATTCATAAGGAATCCCCATCACAGTTCTGAGTCCCTCCTTCACTTAGTTGCGAGATATGGCAAGATGAATGTCGCTCAGTACCTCGTCGTTGAGAAATACTTGAAGGTGGACACGATGGACAACAGAGATAAGACCTCCTTGCATGTTGCAGCTCAGCATGGATGGCTGGAAATAGTACAGTTCCTAGTCAGCCACGGAGCCAATGTCGACGCTGAGACACTTAATTTTGAAACTCCGATTTTTTATGCAAGTCGATCGAATTACTTTGAAATCATGACTTATTTGGCTGGGAAAAAATGTCACCTTCACCACAGATCTGGATACACTCTTCTACACAAAGCTTGCTCTGATGGAAACCTTCAGTTAGCAAAGTACCTCGTTCAAGATCTTCACATGGACGTCAATGCTCGGGACAAGCTCGGGCTAACCCCGGCACATGGGGCCGCTGGCGAAAAGCGGTTGAATGTTCTACAGTTTCTAATTTCTCAAGGAGCTGACGTTTCGCTTTTGGACAATTTTGGCGAAAATGTCTTGTTTTATTCGATTCGAAGAAGAGACATCCAAGCAATAAAGTTTTTACTCAAGAACCTTTCAACTATTGATACTCTCGCCAAGAATAACAACAATGAATCTGTATTTGATAAAGCAGTGGAGAAAACTTTTCCAGAAAGATTGCGAGCCCTTTCGACAGCGACAAGGATAATGCGTTTTTAACATCTTTTTAGACAAGGCGATCGAAAAGTCTGGGTCGGATCAAATTTGGAAAAACAGTTTGGGTGTTCTGGAAGACGTGAAACGAGAAAAGCAAGGGCAGCAAACCCAAGGTACGTACAAACTCTCATTTAGTCTGAATCTGTTTGAAGTGTTGTTTTTGTTTTCAAGAAAAACAGAGAGTGCTTCTTAACCGAATGCTGTACGTTGTTTTGATTGGAGCCCCGATTCTGGCACTTGCGTTTCTGGCCCTTTTCTATCGAATTCGAAAAGCCCGAAAAACCATAAGAACTTTAAAAGAAACTGGACTAGATCGATTCGAGAAAGGAGCCATCAACGAAATGAATCTCGACCTCCTCCTCAACGATCAGGCTGATCTTTTACCCTACAATCCAAAGTTTGAGGTTTCACGGCAGAGAATAAAACTAGGAAAGCAACTGGGAGGTGAGTTAGGTGGTATATATTTAGCAATCGAGTCAGGGAAAAATTTTAGCCGGAGCTTTTGGAGTTGTACTTCAAGCTGTGGTCCAAAATATTCACCCTGGCAAAAACGAAACCGTCGTGGCGGTGAAAATGGTAAAAGCGATTACTGACAACAACACCATGAGAGCTTTGGTTTGTGAGCTCAAAATAATGGTTCACTTGGGAAAGCACCTGAATGTCGTGAATCTTCTAGGAGCAGTAACAGAAAACATCATAAGGAGTAAACTTATAGCTTCTGAAAGACCAATTTTATTTTCACCACTTTTAATTACAGAAGAAATGATGGTCATTACGGAATACTGTGCGTTCGGAAGCGTTGAAGATTTCCTTGTGAAACATCGAAGGAACTTTGTGGACTTGATTGACAAGGAATCGGACAAAATTATGTTTCCACCCATAGAATTCCAAGCTCCAATATCAAAACGATACGTCAATTTAAGGTAGGTGACCTGACCGTCGGCGATCAAGTTTTCTAAGCTCCATCATTACCATAAGTCCTAACGCAACGTCGCTGGAGTGGCATCGTTGCCTTATTTTTGAAAAAGATGTCTTATATCATTTTTGCAGTGGATACGAAACTTTGACAAAAGCGATTCCAAAGCCACTAGAAACTCCAGAAAGCTCATTCTCAACTTCTGATCTGGTTTGCTGGTCATTCTAAGTAGCTCGAGGCATGGGATACCTCTCTTCCAGAAAAGTCCTCCATGGAGACCTAGCCGCCAGGAACGTTCTCCTAGCTACGGGAAACATCGCGAAGATTTGCGATTTTGGATTGGCTCGCTCTCTCTACAACCGCCAAGAGTACGAAAAGCAAAGCGAGGGCTTGCTCCCCGTGCGATGGATGGCCATTGAGTCTCTGAGATACCGCCTCTTCAGCACGGCTTCGGATGTTTGGGCTTTCGGAGTCACAATGTGGGAGATCTTCTCTCTGGCTGAAGAGCCCTATTGCGGACTCAGCGGATACCCAAAAATAAGAGATGGTCTGCGATTGGAAAAACCCAAATATGCGAATCAAACGATCTTCGATATGATGCAAACTTGCTGGGAGGAAGATCCTTCGAAAAGACCAACTTTTGACAATTTGGAGCAAAATTTACGCAATATTCTTGCTCCTCAGTTGAGAGAGGTATATTCCAGCGTTCAGATAGAGTAACATATTTGAATAAAAACGTTTTATTTCACAGTACTTCATCAAGCTAAATGACCCGTACGAAAAATGTAACGAAGACGAAAGAAAATGTGGCCCTGATCCTCTTTTCCGTTGATCTGAACGGTAACACACGGTAAATTTTTTAAGTAGGTTGCTCTAAAATCGGTTACTTCGACGAGCTCATCCTACACTTGTGTGCAAACTTCTAAAAATAATAAGAATAATGGCACGAAAATCCTGGCCCCAAACGGGTTAAGGTCTCAAGAAACTCAGGATATATGTATTTTGATTGACTATAGATTACCTTTAATATTCCCAGTCAATGAAGTCGACTCAGAAAATTCAAATACAAATTTTGGTTTGGAAAAATGTGTTCAAAAATGTCAAATTTTACTTGTAAATGGGACATGACGCTCCATTGAGATTGTGAATGTGTGTGATGTTCGGCTTGCTGACGCTCCACTCGTACCAGGCCTGGTGTTGCGACACTTGGCGCCAGAGGTTAACCTCTATCGCCTCCCCCGCTCTCACCTTCTGTGGCTCCGATATGGGAAAGAAGAACGTGAACCATGAGAACATACCGTTAGTGTGGGTAAATGGGTGAATGCTAAGTTTTATGTCACCGTACAGGACCGACTCGAAGTAACCGATGAACCCGTGAAGGACGCAATCGAGCTCGGAGGTGAACGTCACCGTTTTGAAGCGGGAGTTGTCAATCACCGGGGAGCGATTGGGATGCTCGAAGACGAAAACCTCCTTGGGCTCCGCGATGTGGAACACGTTCTTGGGCAAAACTACGTACGTGCACTCAAAGTTGGACGACATGCTAGGCTGGACGCCCCTAATTGACATCCCCCTGTTGACCTCCCGAGTGTTATTGTACATTTTGGAGGACATGATGGGGTTCAGGAAGGACACGGAGTTCGACGGGATGCTGATTCCGTCCGGCTTGAGGTGCTTCTGAGCCCCGTCAAGACACTCGGGCGACAGCTCGTTGTCGCCGAACGACCCCAGAAGCTCTGAAACCAAGATGTCCGCCTTCTCGGAGGGGCTGAAGTCCCGCATGTCCCGCGAAAACAGAGTGATGTCCTGTCCTGGCCAGAGCTCGTCTATGTTGGCTCGCAAAGTCACCACCGCTGCTGGATTCTTCTCCACCACATATATTTTCGAGGAGACTCCAGTATTCACAGTTGCGTTTATGGAGGCTCGAACTAGTGGACCTCGACCGGCGCCAACTATCATAATCACCAACTTCCGGTCTTTTTCATGCTGCGTCTAAGAAAATTAATCAACGTTAGTTTTTTCTCAATTCTCAACTATCACCAAAAAGTCAGTAAAGAGTATGAGAATTCATCTCCAAATATTATTAGGAGTTCCGAGACTGCTTTGTTAACTAATCAAATCCAACCTTATCCCCTTATAGGTTTTTTGCTCTTTCTCCTTCTGGTTTTAGATCATGAGTCTTTCCAGCTCCAAACAACTTAAATTCTAAGGAAGCCTTGTTATATTTTCTAATTTTGTAGCTCTTTCCCATAAATTTTCCTTGGTTTCTATAAGTTTCTACCTCAAAAACACTTTTCAATACAATTCTGAACTAATGTTTAAGCAAGTTCTTGTCCAAACCCGCAGATACTATAATAGGCCCGGCCGGACGAAATTTAGTATTTCAAGCAAACTGGTAGACCTCGAAAATGAATAAAATCTCCTTTATTCCATAATAATGATTAGGAACGTTTTTAAAACCCCTAAGTATTCTGCGGCCGTAAGTATATGTATCTTGAGTCCTTTTTATTAAAGAATATAACTGAAAGAGACGCCAAAAATAATAGGGGCCAAAGTCACAGCCGAGAAAATGTGAAAACTTTCCATGAACTAAAAAACCTTACCTTGTCCCTCATGGCCTGCTCAATCGCTTCCTGGTACAACTTGTACTTCACGGGGTCTTGCTCGAAGCAGTCATACGTGTAGCAGTCAAGGTTGTTGTACAAGGGCTGGAGCGGGATTTCGAGAAGGTCCCCGAAGCCCGTCATGATGTCCACCTCGTAGTACTTTCTCATCAAAAAGTCAAAGTAGTCTGCATACTCCACTAGCTTCTTTGTATTTGAGCTAGTCTTCAGCATGAAGTGGCTGCAAATAGGCAAGAATTGCTTGATAAGCAGCTGGATCTTGACTGGCAGTACGGGATAGTGGCTCTTGTTCATGGTAAACAGGTCCGTGGAGAGAATCAGATACTCGATGGGCTCGCCGACCCATCGCCGAACCTCGAGGTCGCTAGGAATGTCGTGAGTGAGCTCCAGGCCGAGGCGGACCTGCGGATGGAAGTCGCAGTGCATGCGGAACTCGTTCCAGCTGTTCCAGGGGTCGTGTCCGGAGCTCTCTGCGTCCGGGTCCTTGTCTTGTCTCCACGCGTCCTTAGCCACTTCGACCGAACTTATGGGCACCTCCACGATTACCGTCCCCTTGATGTGCTTGCACAGGTTGCGGGCCAGGTTGACGTTCCGCTTGCCGAGCTTCAGTTTCAAGAGAATGTGGCCGGACTGTATGAGGTGCTCTATGTACTGGATCTCCTCGTTGAACGCCACCGTGTCTCGTTGCCGCACTTCCGAGTCTTCAGAGTCCAGGTCCAGATTCTCGGTCAGTTTGGCAAGGAACTTTGAGTGCCATTCCGTGGGATGCAGAGTCATGCAAGCCCGTGACCCGATCTTGCAGATGCCACTGTCTGGATCCACCTGGAAAAATTGAGAGCAGTAGTCTCGAGAACTTCTTCAGAGCAACATTTAACTTACATGAGCCGCACGTGAAACCGCGGGATGGGTTATCGAGATAACCGTGGCGTTAAACTTGTTCGCTTCTATGAACGTGACCTGCTCCTGCATGTCCGAGACCGCCTCCTGGTACAATGTTTTGTGGGCGAGCATTTTAAACGACTTTTAAACTCCAACAAGACGTTTTCCTTCACTTTAGCCGGCGCACTTTTGTGTTTACTATTTCATTCTGAAGTAGATGGCACTCCGAGAGAATGCGTGAGGAATGCCTTGGGAACGGCTCATAACTTTTTTTCAAAATGTAAAATTTTTACGCTCCTCACACAAACACTTGCAATCCTACTGTAAGAAACACACGAAAAACTCAGAAGCAATCAGAAGTAATGCAGTAAGGTCTTTTGGATTCGACGCATTGAAATCAACTCAGAACAATCCCTCCTTTGGTTTAAAAGTACCAAAACATGCGCCCTGTCCAGTTCGCGATATTCGTCATCGGCTCGGTTTTCTTCTCTATCCTATTTGCGTCTGTTTCGAAGATCATCAGCACCGACGCCGGCTTCTTTCCCGTCCCGGAAATAATAACTCATCATGGAGGACACTTTGAGACAATTGATGATTCACCCACCAAACTTATGTGGTTTGTTCAGGTTCGTAGATTCCGCAGGGTCTATTAGGCCATTAGTGGTTAGTGGAGGTGCCGGCTTGAAACTGTATCAGTAACTTGGTGATTTCGCCAAAATTAGACAAACAGACAGACTTACGTATTTCGCGCTTGAAAAATTTGTGACTGAGCCAAAATCGATAAGACGCAGATTCATTGACCCGCTGCCCCAGAGCAATGCCACCTGCATCTATTTTTGCATACAATACAATGTTTTTTACTCTGCAGATCTCCGACATTCACATCAGCAAGTTTCGAGATGCGGAGCGTGTGAGCGATTTGCGCCAGTTCTGCGTGGAAACAATTAAAGCAATTAAGCCCTCGATCGTCTTGGCGAGCGGGGACCTAACTGATGCAAAAAGCGCTTACGTCGTCTCCTCCAGCCAGTACGAGGAGGAATGGCGGCTCTACAACGAAGTCCTGCGATCCACCGGCATTCTGGGTGGAGAGAAGACCCTGAAGTGGATCGACATCCGGGGAAACCACGACAACTTCAACATCCCCAGACTCTACTCGGAGAGAGACCTGTTCATGAGATACTCTGTCCAGCGCAAGCCGCGGTCCTACTTTGAGCAGGTCGAGGTGGGAGGCGTGAAGTACTCGTTTATCGCAGTCGACGCCTGCCTAGACCCCGGTCCGAAGCGCCAGTTCAACTTCATGGGAGTGTTGTCGGAGAAGGACACGGCGGACCTGCACCGGATCGCCAAGGAGACGAGAGACCTGGGGGGTAACTACACCGTCTGGTTCGGCCACTTTCCCACGTCCTGCATTATGGCCCCGTCAGCCGGAAGCAGAGGTGTCAGAGAGCTCATCGGGCAGTACCCCGAAGGCTACGTCTACCTGAGTGGCCATTTTCACACGCTGGGAAACATAGTCCCTCGCATGTACACCCTTCATCACGAGGGCTTTCTAGAGCTGGAACTCGGCGACTGGATGCGCAACCGGCTGTTCCGAGTCGCGGCCTTCGACCATGGACTTTTCTCCTTCGTGGACGTCCGACACAACTCGTGGCCCGTGATTCTGATCACGAACCCTAAGAACGCCGTCTTCAATGCACCGTCGAGAGAGAACCCAGCGCTCCAGAGGACCTCCACCCACATCCGCGTGCTGGCGTTTTCGACCTCTGAGATCGTGGAGGCAAAAGTCAAGGTGGATTCAGAGGACTGGAGACCCATGCTGAGAAGGACTGACAACCTTTTTGTGGCTCCTTGGGATCCAGAACTGTACAGCAAGGGCATTCACGTCATCAAGGTACTCGTCAGAGACGCGAGAGGCTCCCGAGAGGTCGAGCAGCAGTTCGCCCTGGACGGGACTCGTCTCCCCTTCGACTTCATGGCCCGACTCGTCCTCATGGGAGACCTCCACGTCGTGGCCCAGTGCGTTTTCTACGTCGCCATCGCTCTCTGCACCGTTCCTCTCATCGGCTTCAGACTCCGTCACGCTTTTGGAGAATCCAGCAGTGGTCCGAAGTTCTCCTTCCTTCGGAGCTGGTGTACCAAAATGTGGGTCCTCTCGACGGTTGATCGGCTCTTCTACCCGATTGTGGGGTACTGCCTGTACCTGACGTGTGGGCCCTGGGCTTTCGGCGAAGTCATTGACGGGCACTTTAGCGTCGTTTTTGTCTGGGGAATCTACGTGAACGGGGCCTTTCTGCCCGGTACTCTGAATTATTTGCACGGTTTCCTCCAGCTGATGGTGTGTCAGCTGCCCCTCATCAACATCTACGCCAACCGGACGGTTAAGCAGTTCTACAATCGGCCCGAGACCTCGCCAGCCTCCTTTCTAGTCAAACTCAAGCGACACATTGCTTTTATCCTCATCATGGCTGTCGAGTTCTTCCTGAGCGGTATTTTCTGCTACGAGTACGGAGCCGTTGCCTGGCTGGTGGCTCCCATGCGTACATGGGCGGTGATACTCAACCTGTATCTGTATTTCCAAGCCATCAAACTCCCTCCTCACTGCTTGAGGTAAGAATTTTCTACTTTCGGGAACTCTCTTTTAAGAACACCTTGGATCCCTAACCCTAACGAAACCCAGAATAAATGTTACATTTTCATTACAGCTCAGCCAAGTCCGTCTGGCCGGCACCAGAACGCAAGCGGGAGGATGCCAGTAATTAAAACTGACGCAATTAAGGCTACAGCGTATCAAATCGACATGTCATAGTTTTATTAGGAACAGATAGTGACGATAGACCGAAATTGGACTGAGCTTCAGCTTGATAATTGTTAGATAAGTTTCCACGATTCGCAGTACAATTTAGTTAATTATACCGTAGTATTTTTATTTCGTTAAACTCAAAGAACACTCTGAAGAAGTCTTGTCTGGTCTTTGACTGAAAAATAAAGAAAAAGAAAACATCGAGGCGTTTTGCTTAGTTTTAAATTTGCATATTTTATTATTTATTGTATCTTTAACATTTTAGATGCAATCATATCAACTAAATTACTACAATTGAACTCCCTTTGCTAATTTGTATGGTGCATCTACTACTTAGAGAAAGTGCTCTTATTGCGCACTCACACGAACGTTAATTTAAGTTTTAATTCTTCTCATAATTTTGGACAGTTCAGTTAACTTTCTCTGCGGCGGAAACATTTGACAGTCGTGTTCGGTTAGTCCAGATTTTGAAATGAGACTTCGACTTTTTAATCCAGAAAATTGGCAAAAAACGTAGCCGGCATAAATACATGAGTTTTGAGTAACTGAAATTGACTTAAGCATGGGATTAAATCTTTTTGGGTTACCAAGTGCCTCTCAGCGTTGTTTAAATAAATCCGACTCAACCGAACATGAGTGTGCTCTTCTATAAATTTTATATTTTACAAATAAAACTTGGAAATAAAGTTCTGGGAAGTGCCTTAAATGCTACTTAGGTTTGTCTCTAAATTACTTCTACAAAAAATATTGCATCAACGAAACGATTCATAAGAAGCACAACATAACAAGATAAAACTAAATTCAATAGACTTTGAGTGTAGAAATTTGATATAAAAATCTGTAAAGGCAACAAATGCGACGTAAGCTCAATATCAATACATTACTTTCACGCTTGTACACTTCCAGCCAATCAAAGCTGGTCTCATTAATTAATATCTACTAGACCAGACACTGGAGGACCTGCTGAAACGGCGCGGCTGTCTGCTCTTACACCATATAAGAAGTACGGTTTTTTCGGTTTTTTGTACAAATCCTAATTGAACAATCATCCAAAGAGTGAGGTTTCTAATGAAGCTAGAGCTTGAAGGATTTAGAATATTTTAAGCCAGTGGCGGGGTACTAAGAGTTAGGTTAATCGCCACCGGAACAGAGCTGTGAATAGCATTTAATTTCCATGGGGTCTGCGCAATTCGGCGCTTGTATTTTGATGAAAGCTCAAACGAGAGAGACAGCAAGGTTAAAAATTTTAGAACCCTCGTAGACAAGACTAGATGGTTTTAGATTTACCTTTTCTAATGGTTGCGAAGAAAGAAGAATCATACCCCAAAAGCAAATTATGTATGCTCTTTGGTTTCTACTCTATCTCAAGGTCTCGGTGGTTTTACCAAAACATATTACCTATTAGACATAAAAGATTTCGGCTCAAATCACAACCAAAGTGATTCGTTTGAACCAGAAAAATACTTAACAAATAATATTCAGCTTAAGTTTTTCTGAGATCTCTCTAACTTGATGAAAGAATGACTTTATCGACTGATACTCCTCCAATCAACTTCAATCGCCGCTCGGATTGCACGGACCCCACTGTAGCATTTCACGCTTTTGCACGTGTTCTGGAAAGTGAGTACATTTTTCTAGGTTAAATACGGAAACTTGGGTGTCTTCATCAACGTTATTGTCTGGACCTATCTCTGCTATTTACTGGGTTATCTTTCTATCTTACTGTGTTTGGTTATGTGTAGTATTTTATGGCGCCAAATATTTGATATTCGTCACTTTTTACAGTTTAACCAAAATTACTATCTACAGCGACTTAAAATGATTGCAAAATGCTCCTCTCGCTTATCGCCCGGTCTCTTATCAGGTTCTCTGAGGAGGCCCATGACTGATTCCCGAGATATTCCACGAACTGAAAAAAGCAGCGCGATACCTGGAGGAATTTCAGTTGCATCATCTGACATGATAAAATTTCTTGCTTTCCAGAAGCAAATCTGTTTCCTCCTCAATTTAATATTTTGTTTGTTTTTATAGAAAATTTCCACAACACTGTGCAATTGCTTGTAATATGTTGAACACTTTTTCATGCAAAATCCTTCACAATCGCTTTCTCTCTTACACAAGTTTACCTCAATTTTACGTTATTTGTATATTTTTATGACTACAAAAAGCGCACTTAATCCATCCAACACTCTGCTGGCTGATTTGTTGTGAATGGCGTGATACCATTATTCGCCATTGTTTCTAAGATGTTTCCCACGTAGACAGCGACATCGGTGTTGCATCTCTCGCCTCGCTGGATGAACGGGTGTTGGAGCAGCTTGGAATATTTCGGGCGAAGTCCTTCGTCTTTTATCAAACTAGAGGGATCAGGGAGAAAGAGGCTATGAATTTCGGTAAATTTAGACTTCTTGAAACTCACCAAGTATTTACAAAATCAACAAATTCATCGGAAAACGTAATTCCACAAGTTGAGGCAGTAAGGCGAGGGGGGTCGCCTTGAACAACCTAAAAAGAGGACAACGATTAATATTGAGGGCTGTTCTAAGTAACAAGTTGGAGAGGGAATTCAATCAACAGAACTTGTTTTTAAGAGTTTGAACAATATCGCAAAGAAACTTATTCAAAATTTAGCACACCTTGAGCCAAACGGCTTGTCAAAATGATTTTGAAACTTCTTTAAAATCGCTCTTTGAAATAAAATTAGGTGTGTTCTAAGTAAATTTCAAACCAGAAAACTTGCACTTTTCTATTCTTCATTTAGTTTTTGTTTGTTTAAAAATGATTAGTCTCTCCATCAAAATTAATATCCAGAGCGAGTTTTTATATGCTCTGAAAAATTCATTAATAGCGCTAAAAAAAGGCCTGAAAAATAGCCAAATATGCCCTTAAATATGCTCTTAAAAAATTACTGATACAATACAAAAAACAGCAAAATAAAGTAGTCCGAAAAATACTTTGTTTAAAACCTTAAATGTAATTTATTGCAGCTGACGATTACATGTTTTTTTTTATTTTCAAATGTGAAGGATCGTCGACGATCAGAAAATACAATTTTATAAGTTGAAAAAGATCTCTCAACGTCTGCAGATGTTACCGGAGCATATTTAAACCTCAATAACTCCTTTGGAGAAAGCTTTTCAACAAATTGGTCACCTTCGTTATTTCCACCATTACCATTTAAGATATCTCTAATTGTGAGAATTGCTTTAAGGCCAGGATTACGATCGTTTACGGCTTTCAATTTTGCTAAGAACTCCGTGTTTGCCATCACTGCCAAAGACTTTTGTACATTCTCGTAAATTGCGACTCTTTCAGTTAAAGGCAATCCTTGAGTTTCAAGCTTGACTATTGAGCTCGCAATCAGGCTGAAGTTGCAATTAATGTAAACCAATTAACCAAATCAAATTGCCGTTTACGTTTTAAGCGCCCATATGGTCTAACCAAAATTAGAGTTTGACCCCGGACTCAATTAAGTCTTACAAATTAACGAAAAAGCCTTAAAATAATAGAATACAAAGACAAAATATTGATTTTATGCCAAATAATCTCAAAATATCCAAGTTAAAATTAAAAAAATTAAATTAAATTAAATTAAATTAAATCAAAATACAAAATCGAAGATCAAGTATAAGAAGTGCATTTTCCCGGGTTTATATTTTGAGGGAATCTAATTGTAAATGGTTCAAGAATTCAGAAATTTATTCAGAAAATGTATTATGAATTTAAATAAGATTCCCTCAAAATATAAACCCGGGAAAATGCACTTCTTATACTTGATCTTCGATTTTGTATTTTGATTTAATTTAATTTAATTTAATTTAATTTAATTTGATTTGATTTAATTTAATTTTTTTACTCTTAAGTTCTACTCAAACATTTTTACTTCTATAAACTTTACCAACCTTTTTCGATAATTTAGATAAATAATTTAAATTTCAGCCTAAAAGGCAAATCCACATGAATTTGCTTCCCAAACAAATTTCGGGAGTTCCCCTCTCCGCCCCCTTAGTTGATAGAAGCATACTATAGGAATGTTTTTTGCTCAAATAAAAGCCCTCTAAGAGTTTCCAAAGTTTGAGCTCAATCGAACGATCTTGAAAATTCGCCCATTTGTCTTCCAAGGGGAGCCACAAGATTATATTCAAAGGTTTCCTGATGGATTGTTTTACGTTTCTGAGACCATGTTTTGAAGCAAATGTTTCTAATAATGTAATTTTACGTGCCTATTTTGAATTTCAGCTCAATCGGAGCAACTAAATTTTTCCCCCCTTCGGAGGCCTCTCACCCCACCCCCTTAAGTGATAGGGGCATACATGAGTTCAATGATTTGCTAGATTTGATGTGAACTACAACATATCCAAAATTCAGCTCAATCGAACGAAGTATAAGGAACTTTCATACAACGGGTTTACCCCCCTCACTCCCCCCCTAGAGGTAATGGGGGTCTAAGATGTCTAACCTTCCACCCTACAGACCATGTCCTACACGACATAGAAAACCGCAGGTCTCTATCTCTTCTGGTTCTTGAGTTATAAAGTTTCGGACGGACGGACGGACGGACGGACGGACGGACGGACGGACGGACATAGCAGATGCAATAGTGCATTTTTTCTCCATTTGAGGGAAAATGCACTAAAAATATAATATGCCCTTTCGTCCTAAAATATGCCCTAACGTCCAAAATATGCATTTACATATGCTTTATGTATTTACATATAAAAACTCGCTCTGTTAATATCTGCTAAAGACCTGGAGTTCATGACCCAACCGATTTCACGAGCAAATGTTCTAATTTTCCCTCTTCCAAAATAATTGTGAACACCTCCTACATCACCAGATAATTACATACCTGGTATAGTTGCTCGAACACCGAATTCCATTTGGGATATGGAAATTTGCCGGTGGCCACCTCCATTAGTGTAATCCCAAGACTCCACACATCACTTCGAACATCGTATCCCGGCGCCCTGGACGGGTCAATCCTCTCGGGAGCCATGTAGGGCCTGCATCCGGCATCCTTCGTGCGAGCAATGGAGTCCACGAGCTGCCCTGAGATCCCGAAATCACACAGCTTTATATCACCCCGCTGGTGCAACAGGATGTTGCTCGGCTTTACATCCCGATGAATTATCGTCAGCTTCTCCTTCAAGTAGTTAAGCGCGTGCACCGTGGCCACGGTGATTTTCGCCAATATCGATTCGGGTATGTGGGATTGCTGCCGCTCGTGTATGAATTTGTAAAATTTATCCAGCGACGTGTCCATGAGCTCCATGCAGATCCAGCAGTCGCCTTCTTTGAAGAGGGCGCCATAAAATTGCACGATGAAGTTGCAGTCGTTGGACCGCATGACCACCTCTAGGTCCATCAGCAGCTGCTTCTGCTCCTTTTCGTCCACCGTCGACCTGATTCGTTTCACAGCCATCACTTTGTCAGCCCGCCGGAATATCATCTTGTTCACAGTCCCAAAGGCGCCTCGTCCCACCTCCCCTAGATCCTGCAAGTCGTCGGACGTGAAGTCGTACATTTCCTTGTTTGGCCCCAGCTGGAGCTTCCCGGAGGCTTGCATCCGTATTCGCTCTCTGAAAGGGATAATAAACTCGTTACGCCTTTTTTCGCTCCAATCGATGAGGAAAAACCGAAAAAGAAAATCCTTATTTTTCTTACCTCGTTCTGTCCTGCAGCGGGGCCGGAGGTGGCCGGATCGGCTGTGCCTGGTTTCCTTGGTCGAACTGGAGCCTGAGTGACTGCCTCGGCACGGCAGGAGCCTGTAGCTCGTCCAACACTTGCCTCCGAACGTTGCGATTGTTGATGTCAAGTGACATGCTAGCTGTTGTCGGGCGAGGAGCTGCCAAGAAAATTCAAAGACTTGTAAAATGACGAAAATAGACGCTTCACTGTCAAGAACATTGGGCCATTGCTTTTTTCCACCAATCGAAAAATCAATTCCCAACATTTTCTGCAACTCGAAGAACTTGATTTTCATTTTCCCCTTACATGTATTTGAATGATTGTTTTCAGCCATCTTCACACTAAACCACACACCTCGGGATACAAAGGGCACTCAGACGTCACTTTGGGGTTCAGAAAGCGCATATATTGGAACAATCGAGGCGAAAACACTTTGTGGAATTCATGCACTTGCCATTTTCACAGATTCATAGATTCGCAGTTCCATTTTTGGCCGCAACGGAGCGCTCTCTCGCGGAAATAAGTTAAAGTGCTGAAGTCAAAGAAAGTTGGCCCTCAGCAATTGACGAGCCAACTTTCAAAAGTGCGATTGAAATTTGCTCCTTTCGTGTTTTTGCGATTTCCTGGCTGCTCAAGACTTTTCTGCAGCCACAAAATGCAGACCATTTTTCTCTGGCCTGTTAAATAACGAAAGCAACGTGAACTCGACAAAATGGCCGACAAATACGTGCTTTTCAATGAAAATCGACAGCTTTCGGTAGCAATTCAATCGCCAATCAAGCAGACGAAGAGAATCAAGGTCTATTGAACCATTTTGTTATCAATCAATTACTCATCGTCTTTCTTCTTCCGCAGTACTCCTGTTTTGACGCGTCGGAGAAGTTTCTGGTGTTCGGAGCGACGTCAGGCAGCTTGTACATATTCCAGCGAGAGCCATGTTTGTTCATCAAGATTATACCGAGCAAGCTGCAATCGGTGAGCCAGGTGAAGATCTCCAGACACGAGAAGCTCATCGCGTTCAGCAATGTCAAGGGCCAGATCGGAATCGTGGATTTACTTGCTGCACCAGAATCGGGCCAAGTCAATGTGGCCCAGCTTGAGAAAAGCTACGTGACGGCCTTCTACTGGGATAATGACGAGAAGCTTTACTGCGGGGACCAGAAGGGCAACGTTTCTGCCATCAACCTAGGCTACTTCATGGGACGAAATATCTCGAATGTTACCCTGAAATCGATTCTGCTCCTTGACAGCCCAGTCGTTCAGATCCAGGGCCATCGGGAGCTTTTGCTGATCTCGACTTACTCCAAGTGCGTTTTATGCAATACAGATCTGGATGAGTATAAGCAAGTGAGTTGAACAACTTCTGACTGGATTGCTGAAATAAAATGACGGCTTTTCTTGTTTCAGATTGGCAATAAACCTCGAGACGGCGAGTAAGAAATTATAGATTATAACTATGCTTTTGCTTCGACAACACTTTTTCAACCTTCGATTGCGGTTCTGGGGAATCGAGAAATTTAAATTGGCAACATTTTACAGTTTTGAAATTTATTGTTCAACTTTTCTCAGATAAATTTTTTAGTCGTCAATTCGTTGTTCATATACGGATAGAACTTTTCCCACGAAAATTGAACCTTAAAAGTCTAGATCAATCGAAAATTCCTCTTTTTCAATTGAAAAGTCTGGAATACTTTTCACTATTTAATAAAAACACCAAAACTACTCTACTCACTTCCCCAACCAAAGTCTGGAATGCCAGTTGTAAGTTCCGGGATTCGATTGAAAAGCCATAAATTCTAGCTTAAAGTTCAGAGTCGCAATTGAAGGTTGAAAAGATAGAGAGAAGCCGAGTACGGCGGAGAGCGATGTTCAAACATGTTTTATATCTAGAAAATATCACAGTTTGCTTACTTCTGAGCAACAATTTATTTGTTTACCATTTCGGAAATTTTCAAGTCACGTCATTGTCATGTTTGAACACTAGGAAGCTGAACCTGTTCCTTCAGTTGAAGCGACCATCAAAACAAGCTTTAACCAATTTTTCTGCTCTTTAAAGGTACGGGGCCCTTTTTCACACGATAACGGACGACTTTGGGACGCTCACTCGAATTTACTGCGCTCGGCCAGGCTGCAGACTGTGGGAAGTGGACCTGGATGGCGATATTAAATACACTCATCAATTTAAAAGTGCCCTTTCCGCGCCCCCAGCCAAGCCTATGTCTCCCCTCGACACCACGTCCAAGTCCAACGTACAAAACGGCAACAAGAACACGGATCTGGAGTCTGCGAGCCCCTCCAACACCTTTCACTTTGCCAAGCTGATCAACTTCATGGACAAGTTTGTCATCACGTACTCTGACTCCAAGTTCTACGTCATTGACCCGACAAGTCGCGTCGTTCTGTGGACCAACCACTTTAGCAATATCCAGTCAGTTTGCGCCGTTCGGTCGAGCATCATCGTATTTACATCGGTTTCAACCCTATTTACTGTCGAATGCGCCCCGTTGCAAGAATACGTCCTAAGACAGTTCCAGAACGGCCTCTATGTCGAATGTGCGGGCCTCATCAAAGCCAACGCGGAGTATTTCGGCTCCATCGTGAAGAAGCAGCGCGAGTACCATCAGCTCTACAAGCTCAAGCAGTGTCTGGAAGACCGCAATCAGACTCAACTGGCCCGGGACCTGCAGAAATTTTTCGACGAAATTTTCTCCCACAGCCACGAGATGGTCCAGAGCTCCATGCGTCTTAGCAACGGCATTTACATCCTCGACAATCAGTATTCCAATCGACACTGCAAAGTAATCGACAAATCGAATGAGACTCCAGTGGCCCCGAGTGCCGGTCTGAAGGAGGTGCTGGAGGTGTACGGGAAGAACTTCAAGGAGATGTTCAAGGGCCTCAAGACTCTCAATCTGGACACTGGGCAGTTCCATACCAAAGAAAAATCCTCCACCTCGCTCATTTCGGAGGAAAATAAAACTAATCACGGTAAGATGTTTTGTGAAATAAAGCTTCTTAACTTTCTCTTTTAAAACATAATTTGTTTTTTTCGCAGGCTCTGAGGAGAGAAAATCAACACCCGAGCCCCCTGCCCAAGAAGAAACAGATGACTCAGAGATCGTGGCAAACTCGTCGTCCCGCAAGCAGACCATCAGCGCCGTCCAACTGGAAAACTCGATTTCAGAGGAGGAAAAGATCGTCCGGAGCCTGTACCTAATCTACAAGTCCTCAAAAATAAGCAATCTGAACTTTCTGGACCGCTACTCGACCCTCTTCGATCAGTTCGACACTCGTCGAATAATCGAGCTCCTGCAAAAACTCGAGCTCGTGATGGTCGAGAACGAGGACGGGAGCCAGAGGGAAGCCCGGAAGGACTGCGTGAGGATGTACTTTGACTACCTGAACCCCGAGATTATCTACGAGCTGGATGAGGAGAACCAGGAGTTCATACGGACGAGCTTCATCCTCATCAACGAGGCGACCGACTCGCCCCCGCGTTGTGAAAAATGTCAATTTCCCCTGAGACCGGCTCAGAATCTCTGCCGCTACCCGAAAATCGGCGCGGAGCTGCTCAAATACTCCTGGAGCCGCCACGGACAGGAGGCCTCCTTCAAAATTGCTCACCACGTCCCCAACATGCTGGAGACAATCTGCAAGTTCTACATCCAGGAGCGAGCCATCCCCAAGGTCGTCGACTTCGTGGTGGCCCTCGGGAACGACGAGCTCCTGCTCAAGGCCGCGGACCACTACGACATCGCGGCCTGGCGCCAGACCTTCGACCGCTTCTGCGACCTCCTGCTAGACCAAAAACTGTGCTGTTTGCAATGCGACCACGTGAACTCGGTGCCGCACGCGTTTTTTGACTCGAGTCTGTTTTACACTTTCAATCATATTTTCGCAACCGCCTCCAACTATCTCAACGGACGCGTCATTTTGGAGCTGCTACTGAGCTACAGTGATAAAATACCCAACGGAGCTTTGAACAAGGACATTTTCCTCAACTGTCTCATCAACTCTTAAGCGAAACGACGAATGAGGTTGAGCGCGCATTTATAGGTTTAAGCTCATCTTAGCCACTTGCCTAGTCGCCAGAAGTTATCCAGAGCGGTGATTTCCTGCATATAATTGTGACAAATACTTATATAGAGAATAATATAAAATCCGATAAGCACCCTAATTCGTTGATCAATTCGAACCAACTGTCGTTGCATATCCGTATGGAGCTTTCGTTGTAAGTACTAGTACCCGTCGCCAATAATCAGCCTATTAGAGCCTTACAGTAGCCAAATTTGTTTTAACGAGAATATTTTAATGTCAATATCACAGTATCTGAGTACAATAAAAGCATAAAATATAAACAATTTCTTTTTCTATAGCCAAGATTAAAATCTTTGTTAGAGAAACTTATTGATTTTAGTGACATATGTTATAAGGTAATTCCTGAAAAAGGATTGACCTTGTCATCAAGTATCAAGTTAGTAAAATATTTCCACAAAATCATCAAAACTTTACTGACCAATTCCACCAATGGAGATTTTGAAGCTCTAAGGTTTTCTTCCTAACACATTTCTTTTCTTTATTTTCGATCAGGTTTAGCTATAGGTATGAAGACATGCCTTTAGTAACAAATATATGATTCGAACATATGTCTTCTTTAGTTTTTTGGGACGACCAAATCTCTGTCTAAATTTCTAAAACTCATTGGGAGAGCGAAGCAATCGCAACGCAATCACGACTGTTCATTTTCGAAATATTTTAACATGAATGTTACAAATGGTCAATTCTTTTTAGTGCAGTTGTGGAGGATTCGGCTGAAGCGTGAGGGAGTCAGGAGGACGTCAAAATAATCTACGGGTTGAATTATAATGCTGATGGTATAGCCTCCAAATCCCACCTTATGATATCCTCAGAAAATGCATATCTCTATCACATTTTCCATGCTCCAATTTGGAGTGGTTTGGTGTACAATGTACTTTTAAAAATCTACAGAGATCAGTCCTTACAAGTGCTCCAATCAAACTTAGTAAAACTTAATTTTAAAAAAATACCAAACCCTGTACAGGAACATAATGGCCCTGTTGCCACGTTCCTTGGGCCTTGGCCCACTTAGTATAAATAAATAATAAATAAATTTAAAACTTAAGGCCAGGGTGAAATTGATTTCAGGAACAATTCTTGAATTTTTCTATTTTCTCATTTAGGGCTCCCGGAGGCTGGAAATGATTCTAAATCATTCTCCTGCTTCCCAAAACATTGCCCCAGTACTTTAAATGACTCAAATCGGTCCAGAAATAGCTGATTTAGGTCATTTTCTCCTGCCAGTCGCCAACCTGTCGCCAATAGAAATGCATTCATTCAAAAGGTTCTAAAGGGTCAGAAACTGAACGCACAGACATGATTGAGGGCTTTTTGGATTCGTAATTAAATTTCAAAGGGCGTAACGGAGCCCTTTTTTCGATTTTCAGTCTGTGAAAATTATATAAAATAAGAACAGAAGCCTCCATTGTCGACCCTTCCGAAAAAAGGCTCACAACTTCACTTGTGGGCCAAAAATCGAAAAAAGGGCTCCGTTACGCCCTTTGAAATTTAATTACAAATCCAAAAAGTCCTCAATCATGTCTGTGCGTTCAGTTTCTGACCCTTTAGAACCTTTTGAATGAAAAAATTAAATCAAATTAAATTAAATCAAATCAAAATACAAAATCGAAGATCAAGTATAAGAAGTGCATTTTCCCGGGTTTATATTTTGAGGGAATCTTATTGTTAATTGATCAAGAGTTCAGAAATAAAGTATTATGAATTCAAATAAGATTCCCTCAAAATATAAACCCAGGAAAATGCACTTCTTATACTTGATCTTCGGTTTTGTATTTCGATTTGATTTAATTTAATTTAATTTTTTTTTTAACTCTTAAGTTTTACTTATAAATTTTTACTTCTAAACTTTACCAACATTTTTCGGTAATTTAAATAAATAATTTAAATTTCAGCCCAAGAGGCAAATCCACATGAATTTGCTTCCCATACAAATTTCGGAAATTCTCCTCTCCACCCCCTTAGTTGATAAGAGCATACTATAGGAATGTTTTTTGCTCAAATAAAAGCCCTCTAAGAGTTACAAAAGTTTGAGCTCAATCGGACGATCTTGAAAATTCGCCCATTTGTCTTCCAAGGGGAGCCACAAGATTATATTCAAAGGTTTCCTGATGGATTGTTTTACGTTTCTGAGACCATGTTTTGAAGCAAATGTTTCTAATAATGTAATTTTACGTGCCTATTTTGAATTTCAGCTCAATCGGAGCAACTAAATTTTTCCCCCCTTCGGAGGCCTCTCACCCCACCCCCTTAAGTGATAGGGGCATACATGGGTTCTATGTAGGCTTTCTTATACGAATACGAATGTGAATGCGAATGTTTTACACGAATGTGAATGAATATTTCACCCAAATTATTCGTTCACATTCGTATTTCACATTCGTGAAAACATTCGAATGTTTAAATGAATGGAAAAACATTCGAATGTTTTGTCCCATATAAAAACATTCGAATGTTAAACGTTGCCCCTTGACCCAAAATATTTTTAAGAAGAAAAAAATCCGAGGGGCTGGGAGTTAAATTTTGAGATATGAGTTTTTAGACAAAAAAATTCATATCTTAAGAACAAGCAGATTTCCGATAGAAAGTTTGAGATTGTTGGAAAGAGTCAAAAACTAACTTTTCAATGACACAGGAAATAATCCCACAAACCCTAGAGCTTCCGGAATGACATCAGGAAGAAAATCTGAGCATAGTTGGTTTTCATGTTAAGGGGAGTCAAAAGTGACCTTAAGGGTCGAATCCACCGACCCCACATTCAGTTTGAGCCTCCTTCCGGAGATATTCAAGAAAATCAGATTTTCCATACAAAATTTTTCGACCACAAATTTTGCCTATGCCTGGACCCCCCAAAATCAGCCTTAAAAGCCCTCTAGCTCCTCACCAGAAGCTTCCTGGGTCAAAATTTGAACGTCATTCGAAGCGCCTTTAAAAGTTGAGGGGGCCTCCCGAAGACCATTTTGGGATCGGAGCCCCCGTTTGGGAGCTACGGGGCTAAAACCCCAACTCAATACTAAACATACATACAGACGGACACAAAAATGTTTCTGAAGAATGAAGAACCACTTAAAATCGTGTAACATTCTAATGTTTTTTAATGGAACAAAACATTCGAATGTTTTGCCATTCGTTTAGACATTCGAATGTTTTGCCATTCGTTTAACATTCGAATGTTTTGCCATTCATTTAGACATTCGAATGTTTTGCCATTCGTTTAACATTCGAATGTTTTTATATGGGACAAAACATTCGAATGTTTTTCCATTCATTTAAACATTCGAATGTTTTTAAAACATTCGAATGTTTTTTCACGAATGTGAACGAATAATTTTGCCAAAATATTCTTTCACATTTGTATTCGTATAAATTTTATTCGAATGTTACCATTTGAACAGTAACCTTAGTTCTATGATTTGCTAGATTTGATGTGAACTACAACATATCCAAAATTCACCTAAATCGGACGAAGTATAAGGAACTTTCATACAACGGGTTTACCCCCCTCACTCCCCCCCTATGGGAAATGGGGGTCTAAGATGTCTAACCTTCCACCCTACAGAACATGTCCTACACGATACAGAAAACCGCAGGTCTCTATCTCTTCTGGTTCTTGAGTTATAAAGTTTCGGACGGACGGACGGACGGACGGACGGACATAGCAGATGCAATAGTGCATTTTTTCTCCATTTGAGGGAAAATGCACTAAAAAGGAGAAAATGACCTAAATCAGCTATTTCTGGACCGATTCGAGTCATTCAAAGTACTGGGGTAATGTTTTGGGAAGCAGGAGAATGATTTAGAATCATTTCCAGCCTCCGGGAAGCCCTAAATGAGGAAATAGAAAAATTCAAGAATTGTTCCTGCAAAATTTGAATTCATGTCATAGGGTGCCTTGGGATTCAATTTCACCCTGGCCTTAATAGCACGAATTAGAAATAACAACTTTTCACCAGAAGAGTTATTTATTTGGTTAAGTTTCTAGTAGGAATAGGAACAGTCAACTAAAATTTTCCGTTTAAGTGAAGTAAGAGAGGCAGTTTAAAATAACCTTTGAGAAATTGAGGAGGAGCAAGTCAGACATTTGATTATTGCTAAGCTTTAGTCCAGAGGGACAACAGTTTGCTTCTCAGGAAATGATACAGAAGAAACAGGCTAAACAGAAGAGGTTCTATTTGCATCTTCGTACCTTGATACATTTCTTCTTGTTGAGAATATGAAGTTTTAGGCGATCATAGAACTCCCCAAGGAAGAACACCCTGTCCAATAGATTCTTGAAGGTTTTGGTGGTGTCTGGATCCTCAGAGTTCTTTCCCAATTTCTTCACAACGCTGGAAATGTGCTTACGAATGATTGCCTTGGCCCAACCGGTTTTCTTCATTTTCAGGGTGTCCATTACGCTCTCTGCAGTTTTCTCGCTTTGGCTCTCATTGAACAAGTGGTGCTTCAGGACCTCTTGGTTCGTTGGGTAACAGTTTTGCGTAAATTTGTCCATTTCTCCACTGAATACGACTTTTTCAATGTCGTGAAATTTTTGAGGAATTTTCAACAAAAGCTGCCAATATTCGCTGCGATAGAGTGGCTGCGTAGAAAAAGCGCGCCTCGATTCAAAACAAACGTTGACCTTTGACGCAACTCTCGACAGCTTTCATAACACCAAGGTCATTGCCGCTTCCGAAGCTTGTGTTACAGTCACCTCAAAAATATTTAGCTTGCGTTTCTGCAACAAACTTGAGGGGCTCTATAAAGTTCACAACCCAGGCCGTTAATCCTCAGTTTTGCTGACCAGCTTATCCAGAAACCATGTCGCTTATTCATATTACTTTGATTCTGTCGACCTTTGCAATCGTCGGAATTGCCGCTAGCAGGAACGCCCTCATTCACGCTCACAAGATAGATCCTCTGGCCGCCTTCGCCAAGTCCCTCAACGCCACAGCCAGCAAGGACCTCACTCCATGCACGTGCGGTGTGTTTCTCTCCGGCCAGTTCAAGAAGATCTCCAAGGACCAGCCGAAAGGAAACCCAGCCCTCCAGAGCGAAACGGAGGTTCTGTTTCCGTGCAACCCTGCTGGTTTCAAAATGTGCCAAAACAGGTGCTTGGACGCGGTAAGTCACGTGACCATTTGGCAGCTCTTTCGTGATGTCTGAAGTTTCTTTCGTCCAGATTGTGAAACACCTTCCCAACTCCCCCGCAATCATCTGCGGCGTCATCGAGCGCGATGTGCACAAAGAGCGGGCTTACTTGTTCATCAAAAACTGCTCGCCCAAGTGGACCAACACGAACCTCTCCGCCGGACGTGAGTACTGCTGCAAGAGCGGCGAAGCCTACAAATGCCCCCTCTAATCCCGAGTGATAGCTTTTTTATTAGATTAAAACCAAATAAATAAACTTAGTTGACTTAAAACTTTATTTCTCGTATTTCTTTCCCTCGCACTCTCCCAGTCGAAGTCGCCGCTTCAGCTTCTCAAATCGGTACTTGAACTCCATTTTTATTAGAGAAATAAACGTTGTTTTGTGATTGTTCTGCGCGGAAGAGAAAGAAAGAGCTGAGCAATTTGGTTCGGAGCTGGTATCGTACTCACCTCTTTTATTGATGTCATAATCCACGGGCTTGTTGTACTTTTTGAGTAAAACTAAAGCAATTAGCGTCAAGACTAGCAGTAATGTGACCACTGCAGCTGTGTAGGTAATTATGGGAACGCTATCGTCAGGTTCGCTGCTGCAAAAAGAAAGCGGAGTGCTTCAAGTTCGTTAAAGTTTCGAGTGTCTAGGGCCAAAGATATCACTTGCAATGCAGCTAAGCGATGATATTTCAGGAATTTCACTTTTTCGAGGTTGTCAGAATGAAATGAGAAATTCTTTTACTTTTAAAAAATCTAAATCATCCCGAATACGCCAAAAGCTCTGAGAAGTAACTTTAATTTGTCTATATTTTTTAGAACAGGAGCGTAGCAAATGTAGGGTTAGACCTGCTGAGCTCTACTTGTTTTTTAAAAGGGGGGTTTAGTTAGTTAGTTTTAGCTCTGGGTTGCATACATGGTTTAAGGGGGTGCCCATACTTTAGCTATGGAGTTCTGGGGGCGCCTGTAATATCACTTGGGTGCCTAATTAAGCCCTGGGACAGTCTAGTTTAGCCTTGGGAGCGCCAGTCGTATCTCTGGGGTGCCTAGATTAGCCAACTCTGAAGTGCCAAAGGCTTACTACGTCAGTCCGTCCCTGTATAAGAGCACTCAAAAGTTACCTTCCAGAATTTAACAAGAGCCCCAACTTCTAATCTCAAAAATCTAAAAAGCCCAAAAATACCCAAAGCTTGGGAGAAAACCTCCGCGGACCTTCAGACATTCAAAGGCTCTAGCCTAAAACGATGATACTCACATAAGTCCTTTGTCGACTAACAGGGTCTCTTCATCGTCATCTAAATCCCCGCTGTCCCCGTCCTCTTCATCATAATCCAAGTCTCCCCTGGTTGTCAAGGTTTTTGTCGTAGTCTCATGGCAGCTCGGAAGGCAGTTTGACTCCTCCATCTCTAGACATTTATCACAGCTGAGGTTCCTGTAGCAGGTGTAGTTGTTGCTGGAGTCGTGAATGTAGCCAGCGTTGCAGAGGCACATGAAGGGCGCCACGCACTTGCCATTCACGCAGCCATCAGGATCGTTGACGTTCCCGCAAATGGGCTCGCATCGATGGTAGTTTAGCTCCGAGTGGTCCAGCTTGTAGCCGTTCCAGCATTTGCAGCTTTGGCCCTCACTAACACAGTCTCCATTCTTGCAGTGACACATGGTGCTGTCCATGCACGTGAAGCGGTCCTCGGGATTGACCTTGAAGCCATCGTTGCAGAGACACGAGTTGTTGCCAATGCAGATGCCGTGCAGACAGTCGGACTCGCAGTAGGGCTCGCAGACGCAAGGGTTGTTGGGGGCGTTCCGGAAGCCGTCGTTGCAGAGACAGAAGTCGTCCTGCTGCACCTGGCCGAACTGGCAGTCGATCTCGCACTGGGACAGACAGGAGGAGTTGAGGAAGACCCGGCCGGGAGGACAGGGCTGGGGCGAGTGGTCCTCCGGGAAGTCTGACTCCTCAATGGGGTTGTCGTAGGAGTCGTAGTCCTTGTGGTCGGAGATTTTTTCCGGCTTTGAGGTGCTAGTTGGTAGCTCTGGTTTCTCCTCCTCCTCTGAAGAGTCGTAAGTGGAGGCGGCAGTCTTCTCTTTCTCCTCTGAAGAGTCGGGAAGGTTGTGTCTGACTGCAGTTTCCGGCGTTTCGAGACACTCAAAGGGAGCCACACAAACGCCTTGACACGAGTCCTCGCACTTTGGAACGCAGCTGTCGCCCTGCTCGATGTAACCAGAGTTGCAGGCGCACACTCCGGGCGCCACACAACTCCCAAACTGACAGTTGGGGCAGTCCGGAACACATCTGGAAGTTCATAATTGACGTTACAATGCTAAATAACAGACATTGACCTAGAGTCTTATCAGAGTCGCGACGATGCTGTCGGGAATTGGCGGTTCAATGCTGGCCGAGTCGAAGGGAGTAGGACTTACCGATAGGCGTTAAAATGCTTGTATCCGTCTTTGCAGTGGCAAGTTTCGGGACCCGTACAGCGGCCGTTCTCGCAAATTTGACTACACACTGGGACGCACCGACTCCCACGCTTTTCGTATCCCTTGCAGCACATTTGCTTCACCACTGTGTGTTCCACTGGCTGTTGACGATAAAGAAAACCTCTCAAGACGGAGCTAATAAACGAACCTTACATACCACTTCGATGAGCCTGGTCTTGGTCACCTCCTTGTCAGGACACGACCTACCCTTCAGTAGATCTCTGCAGAACACCTGCTTGCGGTACTCGATGTAGGTCTCCGTTTTGAGCTCAGTGGAGATCACTCTGGAAGCCATTTGGTTAGAGTTGAAGACTAGAGGAGTACCAAACTTACTTTTCTGTGACGTTGCAGACCCCCGGGTGAGCCAGGACGGACCGGAGAACGCCCAGCAGGACTAGAGGCAAAAGTTGCTGGTACATTTACTTGCGGTCGAGGGAGTTTGGATTTAAAGACCGCTTCCGACAGCGTCTAAGATCAGAATGCTTATCTCCTAGAACGCTCTGCGTTGTTGAGGAATTTTTCGTTGCTCATTATTGTTTTTTGATAACGACTCCAAGTTTAAAGAGACGCCTTTTCTCAGAATGGCAAAAGGCAGGACAAAGATCACGAAATGAGTAACCGCCCACCCATTTCTTTTCCAAAGTCCTTGCACATTTCGAGGAACTCGAAGGACTCTCGGAACTGGCTTGGCGTTCAGTAGTGCGTGAAGGACCCCGGTGTAATAAAATAAATAAAACAAATTGCTTTTGTGAGTAATCAGTTTATTACCATATAGGGCACAATAAGGGATCAGGACCCGTGTTGTAATCATCTCAAAAAGTTCGCTAGAAGACAAGAAGCGGGTCAACCGTCGCGTCGCATCGCGTCGTTATAAACGTAATCGTTTGCATGCCTTTGTAATTGAATTGAATTATCTCTTTATTGAATATAAATTGGCAGAAAAATACGAGGTTGATAAGGTGTGAATCATTCATGTTTTCGGAAGCTGGATTTTGAAGTGATGGTGGTCAAGACGCGTGCGGAGTTTCTCTGATTGCATTGAAACTTTTACTGATTCGTTGTGTTTATGTATTGTTTCGCTTCTGAAACACATTAATAACAAGGATAAAGTCTTATTTGCACTAAAAATAGAAAACGGAAACGTTTAGTTTGTCACGAATTGCGTCTCTTAATTTTGCTTAAGTAATTCTAACGTTAATTCTGCGTCAGGAACATGCATAAAGTGCATGTCCTTTCTTAAAGAAATCTATCAGCAAATTTCCCGACCGGTCAACAGCCTCAATCGCAAGAAAGTGATCGAGTTTCATAGGACTTAATATTCTGAACCATCCTTCAAATACTAGTCAAAGTTTTTATTTGCAGTGTGATATTGTCAAAATATTGGTGTGAAAAAAATTATAATTTGAGTGAAAAATTTTCTTCAATGACTGACAATTAATCGACATAATTCCTGTCGTGCAATGCAAACTCATATCTGTGATGATTTACAACTTTTTGCTAATTGTTATTTATTTCAATGTTTTTAAGTCTTCCACACAATGTAAGTTCCGCAAAATTGAATAAATATGTTGTAGCTCTAAACGAGCGCCAAAGTGAGCGCGAAACGTCAGGACAAAACAAAACTTGGAGTCAAGGCTTGAAAATTTCGTATTAACAAAATTCTTAATTAAATAAAAGTTCCTAGTTTTTCTGACAACGAGACGTTCAGAAATGAGTTAGGAGCTGTTCACATATTACGTCACGGTCCAAGGGGAGGGGGGTGTCGGCCGCTCCGTGACAGTCAGTACAAACTCAATTACTGTTATATAGGACAAACCGTGACAGAGGGGGGGGGGGGGTGGGGGTCGAAAATCTCGATTTTCACCGTTACGTAATATGTGAACAGGCCCTTACTGACAATTAATCAGTACTGACAAGACATTCAGAACTGCCGTTGGTAAATGAGACCTTGCAAGCTTTAATACTCCAAAAGTTCAAAACGCGGTTTAAAAAAAAGGATGGACTGGGCTTCCATAGGGCCTAGGACTCTTAACGCAAAGGACTCTCAGAAGACTTAGTATGACCCTAAAGTTGAATTTATGTGCCACTTTGCACAGAAAAAGCTTATAGAAATTAAACCGTTAATAAATACAATCTTGATCAAAAATCTTGAAAGGGCAATCCAAGACAGAGCTTTCGTCCGGATCCTTAGATGGTCATCCTTACATAAGTTAACTCGTTAAAAGATTTTAAAGTCTGTTTACCTTTGTATGAGATTTTCGTGTCTTTTTAGGCTTATTCGTGAAATATATTAACAAACTCAATATTTATAAAATTGAAACAAATTGTGATTGAAATTTTATTTTGTGCACTTATATATAGAAACTTGATTTTTATTTGTAGCAAATTGTAAGAGATGTCATAGACGAAAAGAATACAAAATGGTTTTCTTGCTAATTCAAGTATCAAAAACCTAAATTTTTTCGTAAAAGAATACTTAAGGAAAGCAATCAAATAATTGTAAATAAGCAAGTGTTAGGTTTTATAGGAACATTATTGTGGTTCCTACAAGCTTCCAAAATAAAGCTTTGAATAGACTGACGGACACTTTTCTCGAGACTACAAAGTAAGATGTTTATCGCTTCTTGGAGGTTCTAAATATGTCCAAACACCTGTTGCTCCATCTGCAAATCGCTCTATTAGCAATCTTCGCGGTGCAAACTCGCCATTAGCGCTGTTATGGTCGTAAAATCAATGACAGCATTACAGTTTTATGTAGCATTTGCCATTTTTATGTTTAATTTATTCCTCTCTTTCTTTCTCCCAACCGCACATTGTTTGCATGAACATTACGCGATATTACCCACTTGCTACTCCTACTTTTCCTCAATCAAGACGCAGCAAAACGTTCGCGAGTAGAACGATATGACAGAAGAAGCATATTGCCGCATGATTCAACCTGTTATTGTTGGCATTACATGTCGAGCTTCAGCATCAGCTAAATAGTATAATAGATAACGGATTTTACGAGTACCAGTACCTACTTCTTGCCACTTTTATTGCGTATCGTTGACATGCGATTGGCAGCATGTTACACTTTTTTGCGGGCCCCAAGCAGCTCGGATATATGGCAAGCGAGCAGCGTTTTGAAAAGGAAGAAGAATCTGTGATGGTGAAATCAATCACATCAGTGTCGACGGTAGGTTTCACAACGAGTCTTGTGCATAATCTGCGATGTGTTGTGTGTGTGGAAAAGAGCGGAGTAGAATTTTAGATTATGTGGGGTAACTCGCGGGGGCTATTCTAAGTTTCAAATACGAACGCGTCTTGCCGGTCGCCGAAAGAAATATCTCCTCCCTGTAGCTCCATAGAGGAAACCCCCTCTGGTATCTGTTGCAAAAGTACTGCAGTTCACATGTTAATGATTACAACCACGTCTGAGTTGCGCGATATCGCGACAAGCCATTCTAAAAGGCAGCTACTTGCTGCATTGTAGGCATATAAGTACCTACCCAGTCCCCGAGCTAATACTAATACCTTACACATGTGCGACAAGAGAGTTGCTGGAACTTAAAACCCGATTCGATCTGTCTGATCGCGACTTCGACGTCGACGACGACGACAACTTCAACGCACCAAGCGACAGTACCAGTACCTTTTTATGTAATCACAACTGCTGCTGGGTTACTTACCGTTGCGTGAATTAGAATTACCAACCACGGCGACATCATATATGTTGTCTCTTGGTCAGGCTACTGTTTTGGCGGAACCAGGGTTGAACTGGTGACTCGTGAAAGTTTTTCGTCAATTGCTATATCTCTGTTTTATTAATCCCATTGGATCTTTTATCCCTCTAGCAGCTCTGTAGAAGCCGGTGATAATGCTTCTTTGCTCTGTAGAAGACTGAATTGTTTGAAAGATAAATGTCTGAAACTTATATTTTAAATTTTTACTCCTGAGGTTGAATTTAAACTTTCAAGTTTTGCGTTAAATAGCACCGAGAGGTTGAATTGGTTTAACAAACATAATGAATATCAACGAAGAGAGTTAAGGACCTTTAAACAAGCGGAAATCAAAAGTCGACCAATTCAAATTTTTAAGCTCTTATTTGGTATAAAACAAAGCAGTAAAAATAATGCTGGTGAAATGGGCTAAAAAGAGTTTAATCAGATGCAATTTAAATCTCTACCCCCGCTCCAGATTAGTTCTGTCAGTGCCTAAGTTCGTCAACGTCGTAGGAAACTGGAAACTTGCTGCACTAGTTTTACGTTTTCCTAGCCATCTACGAGATCTCGCTGGTCTGTGTGCGTGCAAAAAAGTCTCACGGTGCGGTGCTGCAGTCAAATGGTAGCTCGATTAAGATGGATATATCCTCACAACTATCAATGTCCGCCATTGGGCAACAAAACGGCCATTAGAGCCGCAATATGGTCAAATGAGCGAAGAGCTGGGCTTTCATCATGCTCCAATTCCCCCGGCAGAAGCAGCTGAAATCTCTTTGTGAGGGTTTCCTTTTTCAGCTACTACCGTGATAAACACGTAGTCACTCCGTTAACAGTTTGAGGGCATTATCTCTCCCGTTTTGCTCACTACAAAAAGCGCTCATCGGCCGCACGCTTAGACATTCTCCCAAGCACCGTTTCTAGTTAAAACTTTCACACACTTTTGTCCGACTCGTTGCTTCTAAATACAAAAATTTGTCATGCACTTGGCGGCTTAAAATCATTCAACTGTTTCGAAAAAATAAAAAAATCCAATTGTACAGTGCATTCGCTCGCTAACTCGCCTCGCCTCACCTCGCTCTCTAAGCTTTATTCTAACATTGTAGGTACTCATGACGCGCTTAGGTACAAAAAACTTTCTATTTGACTGGACATTTGAGCAAGCAATCACGGATGCTTTCACATTATGTACTCGGATGGTGGATAAAAACACAATTATTAGGCTCACCGTGTACTGCCACACACAGCTTAGGTACTGTGATTTCCTCCTCTCGGAACACGGAGCCATTACTTTGCTGTCTTTTGTTTGCGTTGGGGTGTGTGTCTGTTGGAATCAATTTAGCTCGTCATGCCTCATTGAAAGAACCTACAACTTTCTGACTGAAATAGAAACTACGAGAGAAAAACTATTTTTGGAAAAATCATAGGCATATCAGTTTTCTTCATATGAGTTTAATGAGTTTTTAAACGTAGGTACTATTTATGTATATCTTTTTTTTAACTTTTTATTTCCTAAGGGTCAAAGTCAATGATTTCTTGAACCTCTTCATCTTTGCGATGCTGGCTAATTCACTAATTCACAAATAAGTTCAGTTTATTCACCGACAAATCAAGTATGAATACAAAATCGTCTTGTCATCTAAAACATAGTGAAACTTACATCTAATAGGAGGTAAAAATCAGAGCCTGGCTAATTAAAATCTAACTTACTTCTAGATATATGCCGGGAAATTCCCGCCTCAAAGCAAACCTGATTTCTATTAAAATTCTCATCGGGTCACTGACCCCGTATTTAGTTCTATGAAACTCCTCCGGAAAAATGGCTTTCGACGCAATGAACAATGGTGAGAGGGAGGTACCATTCTCTCACGTAGACTTTGAGAAAAAAAAGTTTAAGAACTCCTTACCGGTATAAATGAGGTAATCATAAGCCTGTAAGGTTAGACTTCTTAATCTAAAGTTATAAAAATATGTGCTAAAGAATTTCCCAAGTTTAAATGTTTTAAAAAAATGCTTATTACTTAGTCACTCCAAAATGCAAAAGAATTCGGGAGACCTCTTAATTTCTCTTACTATTTAGAACCGTTTGAAGTTCTTAGTAAAGACTATAAAAGCTGGAAGAGCAGTGCTTCGAGAGCAAATATGCATGAGAGTTTTATGGGAGAACGTATCTTGTAAAACTTACATGGCCATAGTGAAAATTATTTCGAGCATGATATTTGAAAAAGTTTTATTCCTCATTTTACGTGATGTAATGTTGTGAGAACAGAATCGAAGAGACAATGAAAAGGAAATCGTAGATTAGGGAGGTGCCACACAGTCACAGAGTCACACAACGAGGTTGAAGGCTCTGGCAGTGCCGTAGAGAGCCAGTCATGGAACGAGAAATTTGGTCATCACCGGTCTTGTCAACAGGTGAAGATGACTATAAAATGAGTACCTTTTAGTGTTTCTGAGCGCGTCTATGAAACGCGGCTACGGCAGGGCAAGCGTTAATTCCAAATTTAAACACTCAAAAAATATGCGTGTGTTAGCTACTTCTACTCTGATGCCATCACAGCCTGCCCACAGCATGTACTCTCTACACTCTACGAAGTAATATACCAAAATATACATAAAATTGTACAAGGACGTTGACCTTTCTCTTAGGAAATGGATGGTAAAATGTGTGCTGCTGCTGTTATTGTTGTTGTTGGAGTAATAACGCGTTGTACTGAAGAAGAGCTCATTTGAATATATGATCGCACGAGAATGGGTAATTTATGGGGAACAGGAAACAGAACTTTATAACAGTTCCTGTTCCATTGTCTTCGGTGGTGATTTCGTTAGAGATTCCATGGGCAGCACAATGGTCTTTCACGGAATCGTTTAAATGAGTCCTGGAATATCAACTTTTTTGTGGTCTTCTAAAGGGTTGTAACAAGTAAGCTGGCGTTTACTTGACCATTTCTCTCAGAATAGAGTACTTCTTGAGTTGGAAAGCGAATTTCTCTTGAGACTTCAACAATTTTTAAGAACAACAATGAGAACTTGGATGTTGGCTCTAAGTTCTAAAAGTACTCAGAAAAAATAAATCAGTCAGAGTCAGAATGTAAAAGAAATAGCCAATATCCTGGAAAACATTCTCAAAAGGCAGCCATGACTCAGAGAAGAGAGAACTTTCACAGCCTTGAGACGAAAACAAGCAGATAAAATCGAATGAAAAAGCCCATGTCAGCAGAACACCTGGATCCTAGCCGAATACGTGTCGTTCTGCAGCCTGCAGCTATTCACAAAACCATGTTAAAATGGGCTCTAATCGAATGCATTACATGTGATATGATTAAGTGCAAAATACCATTTGCCTGTCCACCTTTTGCCTCACACAATTGCCTACAATAATAATTTGTACCTCTAAACTGTCGATATGCCTCTATATGTGGCGTGTTTGGGCCAGATTTATAAATAATATTTAATCGCTCACTCGCTCGGTTCGGCCCCAAATGCACTCCAAATGGTTGGCGGTGTAAAAATTTAAGGTGTGTTGTGCTGTTGGAATAAATTTATTTCCTTTCGACGCGCATGCAGTCTAAAATTACATACTCAGCGACTCAGCCTAGCTCACATAGATAAGTCTGCTGCGGTGGGTGTCGACTGTCGCATAAGGGTCAATTATCATTCGTGGCATTTTTATGCTCTGTGATAAATTGAGAGTGCGTGTGGACCCGATCAGAGAGCGAGTGCATGCATATCGGGAAAGAACTTCCAGTTCTTTGAAAAGTCGTAAAATTCGCAGCGCTTTTTGGGATCCTGATCGGAATTCGTAATTCACGAGATTTACGTCATTTCCAGCGCTCTGCGTGCGCGACAAGTGAAGATGCGCCACGCTCACGCATCGTGTGTCCGTGATTCCGAACCCGAACCAAAGAGAAGAAAGGGGTCGATCGAGTACAGAACAGGCGAGGCAAGGCGAAGCAAGGCACTACACACAGCATTTCTATATGTTATTACATTTCATTTCATTATTATATTTCTGACTTTTCGTTCGTTGAACTCGCTACGTGTATCGAGCGTGCGATCGCGCTCTCTGCATACGAAATCACATGCACATACAGAGCCTAAGTATAGCTCGTCGATGAGAACATGGTCCGTACAGTGCAAATCAGATGTTTAACTCTACACTTTCTTTGACATCCTTAAGCTTACCATTTCATTGATTTCCAAAAATTGTAACGCCAAGTACTCTGTTACCCTGACTGGAAACAATAAAGCTTCTAAAGCAATCAAAAACCAAAACGTGTGTGTAGGTTCACAATACTATATTTTATAAAAAAGCGAATTAGTTGGGGTCCCAGGGAACGTACAGGGGTATTATAAAACCTATTATATTCCAGATACGTCACTTAAAAAGTTGACCCATAGTGAGATTCTTGAAGCTTGAAGGCAATCAAGGTCCACAGGAAAATTTTGAGAAAAAATAAATTAAATTGCGGAAGTTTTTATTAAATTAAATATGTTCAAAAATTGTAAATTAAGGTTTTTTTCCCAAAACCACAGATTCAAATCAGAAGAAATTTTTTCGAGGACAAGCCTTATTGCCTTTCAAACAAAACGCGGACGTCGAGGAAGAATAATATTGTGTAAAGTATTTTTTCATCGTCGTCGTCGTCTTTCGCCTTCTTTCCAAGACTCCACTCCGTGTGCCTGCTGTATATATTGTTTTCTTGGTAAAAGTATAGTAGTTAGTTATATTACAAACTATATACATTATTATCCGCTTAGTGATGTGAAGCGGTGCGAGGCGAGGCGGCGTTGAGAAGACTCGGCTCGGAGAGAGGAGATACGCAAGGCACAAAGGATGGAACAACAAGAAAATATGTATTTGTAGCTCTCTGAATGAAAGAATTATAACAACGATATGCCTTCTGACGTTGCCTCACAAATCTCCAGCTTTGGCTCTCAACTTCATGCTTTGCCTCGCTCCTTCCTTGAACGCCTCTTCTGTCGTGGTTCGTGGTGGTGGTGGTGGTGGTTCAACAATCCTCATTGTTACATAGCTGTTCTGGTCGCTGCCGAGACTAATGAACTTTCTCGTTCTCGTTCAGCCTTTTCTTCTTCTCTCGCTTGCCGAACGCTTTTCTCGGAAGGACATTCAAAGAAAACGAGTAACTACTCGAATAATTCTGGCAATTAGGGCTTTTGTGTGGAAAACAAAACCTCAAGAACAGTCCGACTGATACGAATTTATGGCCCCTCAGAGGAAGTGGGAGAAGGTCTCGATAAAGCCCATAAATTCCCCGAAGCCCCATAAAAAGCAGCATTGAAGTTTTTATCAGCTTTGTCGCTCTAAAAATCAATCATTGCTCCACCACAAATCTGAATGTGACGTATCGTTTATCACGTCCGATGCAGCCTCCAGTTCCTCCATCGCCGCGCCGTCCAAAAGTGCATTCTCACGAGTCACAGAGAGGAAAACGCTTTCTACCGTACATTTCTCTATGATCTCGCTCGGCTTCATGGCCGGCCTGCACTCCGATCACCTCACCTCGATGCGGTTTCTGTACAGCTATTCATTAGAAATATGTCACGGTGGATTGATTAAGATGGAAATGTACCATTGTGGTTTCGTCCAAGCGATCTCGCTTGGCCCATAACCCTTTTTCTACCCACATTGCGAACACTTATTTTATCACCAGCCCGGTTTGAACTGTAAATGTTATCAGAACTGTATGAACCAGCAGTTGCGTTAATTAAACCTTTTCTGCATATGTTCACAGCGTATCTGTCTCTCGTGCCGTACCGGGTCTGCATCGGGGGCACTGAGGACGACTGTATTGATCTCACCCTCATAACGAGTCTCGCAAGTCGCATGTGATTACGCACCAGCACCAGCATATGTTTCTGTTTATTCACGCGAGCCGGTCTAATTGAAGGCGATAAAGCGAGTGAAGGGAAATTTATGGAAATGCTTGGAAATTGGGGTTAAAGTGGTGATAATGATAAGGCTAAATGCGGGTGACACACAACACATTGCCCGCTTTTCCAGGACGAGATAAGGGGCAATTAGGGTACCACTCGAGAACTTCAGAATATTTCTCATCGTAGGTTTTTTGAGCTCCACGAGCGATCTTTATTAAAGACTTAAGCCAGGACTGAAAATGTAGATGACATTCAATTCGTAGGTACCTAGATCTCCTTTAGCTAAGGAAACTGGTTTTACCAGAGAACAGGATTTCAATAGAAAAACTTGTTTTGTGGGCTACAAAAAGCTAATGAATCTATGTAGAAAAAACCTTTCGAGGGCCAAAATCAAAGCCTGATTATTTATCACGTGCTAATTCTAACACAGACTTTTTATGGACGGAGCACTCAATTCTTAAAATAAAAGAGTCACGAAGCTCTTGGGAACAATTTTCATGATAGTTACACTTCAATTAAATTTGAACGTTCTGATTTCCAAATTTTTGTTGAGAAGACTTGAAAAACAAATTCGACATTTTCAACAGAAAATTCGCCAAAATAATATTTTAAAATAAACATTTTCTACAAACTCAAAAGAATTTTCCAAGTCCATCTCAATTCAGGTCTGAATTTGAAATCACGACTCTTGACCGCCACAGTAGTAATTTTCAACAAAAGCCTTTTCTTTGACACACTCCAGCTTCTCTGCCCACCCCCAGATGCATCGCTGCTGGCTCAACTCGTTTCAAATGCCTCCGATACTTCGACACGCATGCCTAAACTCGTCCGAGATGTCATTGATCCCTTCGCCTTATTCAGATCGCGCATCATTAGTTTGGGATGTTTTTGTTGCGCTGCTATGCTATGCGTTGACTTTTGTTATTAGAAGAAATAATACGGCTTAGTAAGTTAGCTGGTCTGTACAAAATATCACTTCCCCTTCTTTTTCATCTATTCCGCCTCGCATCGCCGTGCAGAGCCGTGCCGTGCCAGCATTTCTACCAAACCAACACCAATGCAGAGACTCGAGTCACATAGTAAAAGAGGACACTGAACTTATTTTTAGACCAAAAAGATGAAGATGATGATGATGAAGAAAAAACGATCGGATCCCAGTCGCCGAAGATGCTGATGGTGGTTCTGTGCCACGGCCACGGCTCGGGTACATAGAGATCACGGAGAGAGGAGATAATAGAAATCGCCCAAAAGATCCGAAGCCGAAACACGCAGCATGCAAGAGGAGAGGCGCACTACGAGAAGAGCTAGGTGGTATATTCAAAGAAATACCACCGAAAATTATAGCTGTATCAAATTTGTGGGTGAATGATCTCCGACTTCTTAACTAGTTGTACATGTGGGCTCCAAAAACCATTCCAAAGCCTTCTTCTTACGGATGTAATGTACGTGTGGATAGCTAGATGGATGGTTGGACGATTGTAATTTAGACAATCTTATTATTTCCTCCGTTTCGTGATTTAAGTGGATGAATGACGATAAAAAATGGAGTTACTGGAATGTTTTTTGTGCTCGTAAAACGCCTGCTGCCTGCCTGCCTGCCTGCTCGGAGCGCTAGAAAGGGCTCTCGAGTGAAATATTGGGGCTTTAACGGAGTCATTCGGTACCGCTTGACTGCTGAATTTCGCCTTGTCACATGCCTCTTTTTCACAAAATAACTTAGGCTTGCGGTATTAAACTGATTTAAATTCAACCTAGAGCGATTTCCTGTTTTATTTCGCCATTAATACTAAAAATGGGTAAAGGTAGGACTTAAAATAAAATCTAAATGAGTCCCAGGAACTCAGTTCGTTGATTTTCAATCGCGTTCAAGTTCAGTAACACTGCAGCCTGTAAGCACATTAATTGTTCTAATTAGAAGATAATTCTTGTAGGCTAGTATCATGCAATGTTCTTAAATATTTCTACGAGGTTCTGTATTGAGAAAAAAATTCCTGGAAATATAGAAAAGGTTAAAACAGTTTATGTCTTTGACCACCCTTAAAAAATTAATTAATCGTAACCTTTAAAAAAATCTTAAAGAGAGTTTTAAATAATTATCAAAACCTTAAAAGACGAAGTTACATAAATTTTACAGGTTCAGAAATTTTATAGCTCTACATGAGGGGATCTTCAAAAGAGGTTTTGTATCCTTTTTGTATCTCTCAAACCTTTGAATGTTAGAAGCCAGTCTGTAGTCCATAAAGTTATTTCATTTATATAACAGCGCGAACAATTTTTTTTTGGAAAAATGTTTGCATTTGAGCAAATAAGCTTTGAAGTTTGAGAAGCGTTTCTATATTGACTGTCTACGTATAAATTGGGTTAAATTTCAGGGGGTCCGTGCATTTTCCAGATTGAAAAACTTTTGTTGATAAATCGCGAAAAAAAATCTTCAAAGCTTTCTCTGCAGACTAGGAAATAAAAAGCTTTTTAATATAAACTATGATTGTGATGTAGCTTCGAGTTTGAAGGGGGAAGTGACGTATATTTTCAGCAAAACAATTTTTTGTACCCTTCATTACCTTAATTATCTTCTTAGTAATTTGGAGGAGAAAAGTGCATTGGACATAAATGTAAATGAATTATTATATCTGAGACAACCCTTTAATGCCACCGTTTGAAGCTAGATAATTTGCTTCAAAGCAGTAAGTCTTCAGGGACAAAAGAACAGATAAATGGTTTCCATTTCCTTTCGTAGATACTTCAAAAGTAGACACTCTTATGCCGTCTCACTGTCAGAGACGCGACTGCTGTTTTTCGGAGAGAAGTATTAAGGGCTCGACTTGACACCATTCTCACATTTTCCTCTAATCGCACTCGCAGCAACTGACTAATGACTAACAACGCATGTGGCCATGTCAGCGCACTGCAGCGCGATAGCAAATTACTAATCACCATCGCAATCAGTTTGCAGCTATCGCATAGAGTACCGAGCAGTCGCGCACTCGCTCCATACACCCGACACAAGAGTCAGTTCTGTGTATCTCTCTGCGGAGCTCTTATTGTAGCTTTGCAACCTTTTTCACATCCGATTTACATCAGCTTACATAATGATAGAGCCAGTCGGTCAAATGCAGACAGAAGCTGTACATGCGAATCTAACTCAAGGACTTAATTACGATACCGTGCGGCCGGCCGTGCGGTAGAGAGTGCTAACTTGCGAATGGGTGATGCCATGCTGATGCCGATGGAGCTGAAATTGCATTTTGCGGTAAATAAATTATCGGCGATGTATTGAGGAGACGGGAAATGTGCCCAACCGGTCGTTTTCGCTTTATGGTCTTCATTAGGGCAAAAAGTGTAGGAATGAGGACGCAAACGCTGCTCTGAGCGGCCCTAATGGCTTTCTTATTTCACTTTAATGATATGCAGAAGTAACTTGGGAGCGTTGGGGGCTTCTGTCCCGTTCAGCGAGTTTTTAGTCAAATCCTCACAAGTTTTTATTGAGTGAAAAATTACAGTTTTATGAGGATCTTTCCTGAAGCTTTAGAGAAACCACTAAATTGCTTCATTAGGCCTCTATGCTTCATAGAAGACTAAAAATAGTGTTTTTATTGCTCAAATTGAAAAAAATTAGAAACTTGCAAATTTACATACGAGAATAATTAATTTTCTCAACAAAAAAAAACTAGGGGGAGGAGTACCCCTTTAAAGCTCTTTTGAATCCTGGAAAAACCCCGAAAGAGTTCCGTAAAAGTAATTAGAAGAATAAAGGGAACGTCAGAACATTTTCTTATCCGGACTGAGTTCAAAAATATAAACTTTGTGAATTTCCGAATTTCCATTTTTTTCGCCTTCATATTGTTCCTCGGCCTCTGCTGGTCCTTTATCGGCCTCTAAAGCTAGGAAAAGGTGAAATTGCCATGTTTATTTTTTTATTTTTCACAATGTAGTCCCGATCAAGTTTATATTTTTGAACTCAGTAGGCTCTCTCAGAAAACGCTCTGACGTTCCCTTTATGCTTATATTATATCTCTATTCCTAGAAAACACAAAACTATTTTCCTTTATTCTGAATCACGAGAAGTTCCAGAGCTACATTTAAGAACATAAAAAAACGACTCTTACTTAGCTACAATATTTTATTGGGGTCTAGAAGAAAACAGCATAGTGCATCTAGGACTCTGGGTACTTAATACAGGCCTGAGTCCACACTGATTGAGTTTCAATATGGGAAAAGTACGATTTATGGCCAGTTCGAAGGCTATCCAGCTGGTCTGACATGCTCCATGCAGCTCTATTTTGCAACTAAAAGGCTTGCTTAGCCCCCGGCGATCGAAACTATGAAAGTTCAAAGGCTTATCCTTCTACCTCCCCCAGCTCAGTTCTCTTAGAATAATCCCATTCATTTCTCAATTACTCCATTTATTGCCTTCCACTCAACTACGCTGCACTCTTTCTCGCAATCATTCATGCCCTCATATAGCCATGCTACATGCGCTGGACTATTAAGTTTTTTCCATCGTTCTGAAACATTAATTACTTTTATGTGTGCTCGCGATCGCGATCGCTAACGCGGCTACTGCACGCTGTACTATGTGACTTATGTGCATTAAAGGATTTAATCTAGGTCACTATTGTGTGATTGCAAGAGAGCATGAATGTTTGCTGCGGAATGAAAGCTGGAATTGGAAACATCTGGTTGAAATTCGAGAGATGCCGTGGTGATGGGCAAGAGTTCGATGCGAGACGCCACTCAAGCCGATTCGAGGATCGCGGCGACTGGATCTGGAAAACTTTGTCTCCCACCACGCTCACGTCCTCATAAATAATTCAGCACGGCATGGGAGAGTGACTGCCTTAAGTGATCGAAACAAGTGCCTGCACCGAGTTCAAATCTGGTCATGCCGAGAATTACTTCATCAACCCCTTCTGACCGACGAAAACCTGCTCTTTCGCATACATTCACTTCACTTTCCGGCAGCCAACTGTGAAATGAAATATTAATTTGATTCCGTCCGACGAAAAACAACGCGCATCCCTTGCTGCGATTTCGATCGTCGACCCATGGACCGTGGAACCCCCCGAAAGCGGACCCGCGACGCAGGAAGCCGCCGCTGAATTAATTTTCTGCACCGGTGGCACCGTCGATCGCTTTTCACCGGCGTCGTTACGGTGTAGCGCAGGACAAAGGATGCACTTGCTCATTTTATATGCCCCGTTAGATACCCCCTCGTCAGATTCGCTCATGAGCGTGGCCCTCGGGTGGAAGTTCAATCGGAAATGCGTACTTTTTGTGTGAAATCATTCGAATGTCCTGATTAGCATGTAAATATATGTGAGAAACTGGCACTCCGGGATTTTCTGTGTGAAAGGATTTTCCTTTTCGGGCCCTTTGAAGCGTTTGAAATATTATGCTGATTTATTCAGAGCTCGAAGGATTCTCACTGAAGTTTTTTATTTTGGGGAGACAGGTGTTGAATTCAAATGAGTTTTAGTTGTCTGTCTCTGCAGAAGCTATTTTAGGTTCATAGAAAATTGTTGGGGAAACTTCTGATAGTAAAAATACAGCAAAAGAAACCTGCCTTTTCCAGAGTGATTTGTCGTAAACTAATCATACCTTCTTCATTTTTCCAATTTTAAACAAAGTACAAAGTTTTCATAAAAATGTTGCGTTTCGGACTAATCTGGAATTTTCATCAAACAATTTTTTTCCCGTTTTGGTTTTTTCAGCCGATCAAAACTTTTTCCGACCTCGAAAATAACCAAAACTTGACAAGGCAGACGCGGAATCAACCCAAAACTCCAACTTTTTGGGCAAAATGCTCTCTTTGATAGTCTTTCTCGGTCCTTAGGAGTGCTACTCGAGTTCTGAAATGATTTTTAAAGCAAAAAGGTTCTTGAAAATCAATAACTTTAAACACAACTTCAGAGAAAAATTCATGTATAAAAATGCTCTTAGAACCTTTAAAGCTGTGAGGGCTCAAGAGTTGAAAAGACAAAAGCCTTTCGGCTTTGAAAGATCAAACCTATTTGGCATGAGTCCAAAACAGGATTCGTCTCTATTGGCATTTAAATTCTAACTCGAGGTCATTCAACCGCGTTCTCCGAAATTCCACGTGTTGCCTAGATCAACAGGTACCACGCAGGGATCTCGTTTCAAATTAACCTGCGTTTTTTCACCTGATTAAATTACCAAATACCACATGCCGCTCAAGGGCTAACTCAATTTAAAACCCTTTTCAAAACGAAACAGAATACGACGCGGACGCAGGTGAGTGTGTTTACTTTTCCTCCATCCACAATCCACAATCCACATCATCCAATTCGACCACTTACGAGTACCTGACTTTTTGACGACCAAACCTGTTGCTTTCCCTTCAAAAAGGTTCACAGTCATACGCGCCCATGCACTACTCGAAGGCACTCATCTATCACGCAATGCGGGGAATCGTAAAGTAGTAGAGTAGAAAAAGGGTTCAAGTAGAGAGTTTGTTTACCTCTGCTGCCGATGCCGATACGCTCCGGTTATGTGTGTTGTAGATGAACGTACCAAAAGGTTAGATAACCCGGGAACGGGGGAATAAAAAACTGGATACGCTCATGGAAATGACGACGATGACAATACGGAATGGTGTATGGGAATGGATGTGCCTGCCCCGGTCGCGGCCACGGCCCCACCGATGCCTACGCCACAAGCATTAAATAAAAATTCCTTTATTGATTATTGAAACCTGTTGAATGTTGAACTTTTTCACTGTGAAAAGATGTTTGGATGTCGCGCAAAGAAGGTGTTAGTTTTAGGTGGAAAGTGAGCGAAGGGACAAGGAAAGGTAATGCAGAGTAAATACAATTAGGGTCAGGTTTCAAGGAATTGGTGCCGCGTCTTTTCCTGATTCTTTTACTTCAAACACACGTGCAAGCTCTTGCTTCTTAGGAACATCACGAGACTGATGTTTGAGCCTCGAGAGCAAATATTTGACTCCATCGCGTCCTGATGGCCAATATTTGGTTTAGAAATAAATTAAGAGGTGCGAAGACATCTGAGGTTTTTGTCACTGGTGCACCTCTTAATTCACGGAAATTGAAAACTGGGATTTAATGATGAGTTGTGGACTCAAGAAAAACAGAATAGACTTCGTTGACAATATCAATTTATTTTAAATAGGTTTTTATTTTTTGGGGAAGTATATTTTTTAGTCCAACGGAGGCGAAAAGATTATATTTGTATCGTTCTTCTTATTCAGTAATCCTTAATATTATTCTTACTTACAACATCAGCAAGATCTGGATTGGATAATTGGTTGTTAATTTTTTTCCAGCAGATCCACAAAGAAACTGCCATAGCCAAATGTCTTAAATCTGAAGCAACTAAAATTGAACAAAAAGCACAAAAGAAGCCCAACTTTCTTTCTTGTCCTTAGAAAACAGCTTTCTGGAGGAAAACAAGTTTTAGAACCTCGATTTTTTAAAAGACCTTTTTCAGGATACATAGATTCCTTTCCACACCCCTCAATCTATCTAGGATAGATCAGCTCATAGCAAGAAAATGAAAAGTCTTGCCATGCCTTTGAGTGATATAGCTGGACGAGAAGGAGTCAGAAAGTTGATTGACCCACTAGTTAGAAGCCTGGCCTCACTCAAAGATCATAATGGCGGGCAAGTCACCCACACAGACTCTAGGATTCGCCTGATCTCGGCCTCCATATGATTTATTGAGAAATTTGTTCAAAGAAATCCGATCCCTTGACGAACAAAACATCTCTTAATTGACTTTCGAGTCGAGAGAGCTGCGCTGGTGGTGTTCAACCTCTTTTCAAATTAATTTTAACCACGCGTTCTATTCATCCAAGTGATGTACTCTCCCGTACTCTCGCATATAAAAAATCATCATCAACCTTCTAATATTTCACCACCATCCAGATCTCATCACTTTATGCCTTCTCGTACTTCGCCTCTGCTTCTCCCATTCTTTCACAACCTCCGAGCCCGTATCTAAAATGCATCACATGATCGTCATCCTCCGCGCTCCAAGTATCCTCCATGCATGTACGAGCATTCCGTTTATCTATGATCATCAGAAGGCGAACGTTTGAGAAAAATTAGAAGAAATAGGCATGGGATGGCGATGGGGAATGGGAATAGGAACAGAAATAGTTGAAAAAGTGGTGTACGGTGGTCGTGTGGAGACACGCTCTGCCATGCCTCGATACGCACACACGGCCGTGTCTGAGCAGAACAATATTCATAGAAAAGTCCTTGACTCCAAGTCGAGAGTTGAATGAACTCTCCTAGTTCAACGCTGTTGTTCGAAAAGAAGAAAAAAATACTGAGATTTTAATGTGTGAATGCCGCCGCTCGTAGATTCGGTGTACGCGGACGGAATTGGAGTCGGAATGAAACAAAAAATCGTTGTAAGGGGATTCCAATACATGAGTCCATTCGGCTCATGGGAATTGGAAGAGTCCACATGAAACCATATGTTTTTTCAATAACACAATCTCTCTACTTGCTTATACGCCTAATTGTTCTCTACAGAGGGCAAAACAGGCAAAGGCAGAAGAATGGAAGAAACAAGCTGTGATTGTTCCCGAGGCGAAAGAAGGCGTAATTGAGATCACGTTTGAATGAGGGCAGAAGGATTGAGTTCCCAGAACTGCCTAGCCCAATTTTTCAACTTCAATGGGCGTTGAGGCCACCCTGACATCCTACTTCGGGTGAGACAGACAGACAGACAACCCAAATGTTACTGCATTTCAAATCCTCGATCGAGCACGATCCTCGATCCCGGCATGCAGGAGTGTGAGTGGGAGGACAATGACCTACCCTCACATGTTCTCGGACGAGATTCGAATGCGCACCAAGAACCCTGGAATGCGTGATAGCTGGGCTGTCGGGGGTAATTTCGAGATTTATTTTTAGTCCACTATCGCCGACATCGCTCTCATTGTCTTCCTCGTGCATGTGGTGGTGAATTAATTTGTAGGATCGTCGTCATGCATTGATTTTTAAGTACCTTGACGGCGACAGCGGTAATAGCTCTGTCTTGAAAATTCTCATTCAAGCGTCTGCCCTGTGTCCTGTTGCCGCTTGCGGACACGTCAATGTCCGCACTAATAGCATTACCTGCAAAATCGATATGCTTATTGAACGGAATAAGGAAACCTTCTAATTGCCTGCACATGAGTGTTGGCAAGGATAATGACGTTTTGATCCTATCAAGGGACTTAGTCCACTTTCTAGTGCATCCGAAATGGGGTGAATATGGCGCTGTGAGGGAATTCCACGGCTTCGCGGCGTTCATAACCAATTCAAAGAAACGAAGCTTGGTCAAAGGAATTCATGTCGAGTTTTGCCTCAAACGATGTGAGAATGTTTCCTCGTTTTGAATTTTACACCAATTTTTGTATGTGACCACACCGTTTTTCAGCTTTTCCATTAGGCTCCTTAACTTTCTGTGACAAACTTAAAACTCAATGTTTTGTCTGTTGTCTTGAGTTTTTTGAAGAAAAGAAACCTTTAAAAAGAGCTCAATTTGAATGTCATTTTACTCATCTGGAGGATTAATCTGGTATCGGAATTGAAACCGAGAATCGCAATAGCAACACATAAATAAAATATTCAAAGGTGGGTCAATGTTTCATTTGTTTGTCTGTCTGTCTGGCCAATTTTAAAATTTTCATTAAAACTTAAGTCAGGTTGCCTTGGCTCAAATAAGTTTTCCTCACGCCTTGAACTCAAAACGTGCTCTTTTTTGTAGAAATTAAGAGCCACAGTGTTACAAAGTTGTTGAATGCCCAGCATTCCGAAGTTACAGATAGCCATCAACACCTCGGTGGTCATCAAAAATCTTCGCCTTGCGCCCATCACCACTAATTAAGTGACCAATTAATAAGATTTCGGATACGGCATCAATCCTGCAGCGGTCATGCATTCGCTACCGCGCTTTTTCCCACCAACTTGTCGCTCAACCTCTCTGTCACTGCATTATTCCGAGTACTTCGCAATGACAAAAATGAAGCGCAAAGCAGAAGAGAAATGGGCACTTTAAAATGCTTTAAATCTTCTTATTGCTCTCATTAAATTAGCATTATGATTCTTTCAAGTGTGTCTTGTTGCTTTTTGTGCCCTGCTCCACTCTTTTGCATACGAAATGAGTCGGCTAACGTGGTCAGGAAAGGAAACTTAAGTCTCAGTATTCTTGTTATTGCTCCGTATCAAAATTCAAGTAAGTGCATACGTAATTTATTTCAATTTTCGTTGGTTCCTTTGGCTCTTTTGTCTTTTTGTCCGCGACTCCGCTCTGCGTGGTATGAAGAGCCATTGCCGTCTCGGAATTGACCCGGGCTCAATTTTTCAACGTCACGTCACGTCAGGAGGGTCTCTGCTGTCTCTGGAATAAGGAATCGGATTGTCTGAGTTACCCCAGTCTCTAATTAAAAATAATTACGCTTCTGGTACTGTTTACACCCTTGATGTTTCCCTAATTCAATTTAAAAATAAACATATTGAAAGAACTTCTGTTTGTGCTCTCAATATGCGGGTGAAGGAAGAAGGGCTATTGAAAATCAGGACCTCGTAAATTAGAAAAATTTTAATGGTGCGGGTCACATGTTGATGGAAACTGGTGTGGGGTGGGTTTGTTTGTCTTAAGTGTCATTGAACGCTTCTCTCACCGAAACGAAACGCTCGTGGATCTGGTGAGAAGTTTACCAGCGATCCATATGGTTTATTTAAGGGCTGAAAATATTGTCTCAAGGAAAAAGTGTCTGGGAACTGGAATATCTAGAAATTCTTTCTTAATAGGATCTTAGTTCCTGATGATCTAGCTTACTTCCGGAAAAGGAGGGCAAATCTTTTGGCTCATATATGTACTAGAAAGAGACTCAAAGGAAAATTTTCTAACCACCAAAAATTTTTATTTTGAAAATTGAATTTCCTCAACAAAAATGAGAAAAGAGCTGTGTGTCTTCAACTTGGCTAACTTTTGGATATTTCGCATGATCAGTCGCAACTTGAACCCCAAGGCTGGCACAGACAACCTAAATCCGAAGGTCATCAAACCCCAGGACGTCTAATTACCTTATTAAACGACAAATTGTGTGTGTGCAGACATTCACCAAATTGAATACCATTACTCGCTTGTTGAATCATTGACGATACAAAATTGAAATCGAAAACGACAGTCGACAGGGACGGGCCGGGTATGAAGTCAGTCGTATGTTGGAGGAGGCAATGAACATGCGACAGCGAGGCATTTTCAATCGACACGGTCTACAAGGGAACAATAATGATTACAGTAATGTATGAGCGCAGTCTATACAAAGGCACACTCAAATGCTAAATTTATTGAAGAAGCGAATCAACCACCGGAAAGGAAGGGTCGATTTTGACATAATAAAATAATTATAATTTTGTAGGAAATCGCTACATGCTGCCTTCTTTAGCTCCGTTGACTTGTTTTCATTCATTCAGTTTTACATGCCGCGATGTCGCTTGCGTTGCTGTTGCTGTTGATGTTGCTTCTGCTGTTTTAATGTAATCAAATAAACCATTCATTCTTTTTTTCATTTCATTTTTAATTTTCAACATCGCTGTCGAGACTCGAGACCGAGACTTAAAATACTGTGCATTCAACAGTTTGCTAGAATGCCTGCATTTCATTAAGTAAATTTCTGCCCACCCTCGGGACCGCAAGTTCCAGTTCTCTCAGCTAGTTTGCGGCTGCAATAAGTAGGTAGTCATACATGTTTACACTTAATGCAACAGTTTTCATTGACGTTCTAAGGAAAATTCAGTTCGAAAGTACCATGATTTGGATCACACTGTTATCTTAAATTTTGACTCCAGGGGAAAATGAGTTCGAGTTCCGCCCCAGAATCTTCAAACCCTCTAAGTTGCCATATTTTTGTATAAAAAATTGATTTAAACTTGAGTTTTGGGTGGATGAGTCTGAAACAATCAAAACCATTGAAACACATTTTGGTAAATTTTTGGATTTTTGTAAAAATTAGTTAAAATTTTGTTGAAATTCTTTTAACAAAAACTTAAGATTTAATCCTTAGTTTTAATATTGTTTGCTAAAAACGAGAGTCAAAAAACTATTTTTGCTACTTAGAGAGTTATTTAAGATGGAACCTAGGCAATGAAGAAATTTATCAAGAAGGTAATCAGAAGGAACTCAGCTATCCCGATTTGATTCAATAGATGAACGCGACTAGGGAGAGTCCGGAAACGTTCTGGTCAGAGGCCCCCGCACTCTGTCCTCCTTTCCTTGTGCTTGCGTGCACACAATTGTTGCTGCTGCATTACAAATTTTTTGTTTTACTCACAAACGCATGCGGCAGTGCGGTAATAAAAATGCTGCGTGGACACACCACCGCTGGACTGTGATTTGTAAAAAGGCACACAATAAAGAAAGAATTATTTTTTTATACATTTTTCGGTCTTGTGATTTTCATATAAAATCCCTGGGCGTCGGGTTCGTGAGAAACGAAATGACCACATTGAAGTTATGGCTTGGTGATTTCAATGTCGAGGGGGTTGAAATTGAGTATTGTTCCAGAGACTGTCTCTTTAAATTGTCTTCCAGCGCTTATGAGAAGTCATGAGGTTTGGATTTGAAGGGGAAGAGCTTCATTGTTGCCTTATTGTTTCGTCTTCATTGCAGCAGGTGACAGGAAGGATGGGGTGTAACTTTTGGCCCTCAATTTCGGTTTTGATTCGCGTCAGTTGGATGATTTCGTCGAGATTGAAACACTTGAGAGCTCTTGAAGGGTTCTTTGCCGGTTGAAAAGGTGGCAAGGGTGCCGGTGGTCAGGTGTTCTTTCTTCGAATTTGGACAAGGCAGTTGTGGAGTTTATTTAAATATTTTAATTTTCCATTCGTTTGGAAGTTTGAAAACTTTTAAAAGAAAATCTTTTAAATAGGAAAGCTTCAGATCAAATTCGTATTTCAGGGTTAGCTTTTGGCCAGGATTCTCGAGGAGAAGACATTCAAGCTCCTATTGAACGAACTCCTAGTGGTGCAGCCGGGTCACCGAGATCGCAGCCCAAATCTCGAGCCAACATGTCAAGGTGTGGCATTAGTCAAGGCATTATGATGACTTGATGACTACTTCGTTTGATACATAGTTTACTTCGGAGCCTGATGGATAACATTCTGCCTCCATCAGTATCAGGGCTACTAATAGGATATAAAGGCACCGTGAGGAGTTAGGGAATGGAAAAACCGAAAGTGTAGAGGTGCAAGGAAGAGCGTAATGGTTCTTTTCACAAGTTCTTCTGAACCTAAAGGTTCAATTTCTATGAGCCTTGGACTCCTTCTTGACCTTTAAACAGTCATGGTTTAGGATCATCGGCAAAATGGAATTATTGGTCGTTGACCAGACATTTCAAGGTGTCCGAAAACTAAAAAGACGCCGAGTGCTGAGAAGAAAAGTGATGGGAAACTCCAAAAATTTTCCTTGCGTACAGCTTCTGAGAACGAAATCCTTATGAGAAGGAAGTAAGTCCACACATGTGTGTCACAATCAGTACCATGAGCGGCAAAGTCTCGTTCAACCCGGAATTTTCCCAAGGACAAGCGAGTCCCGCGCGCCCGAAAGTCAACACACTCGCTTTATCACGATAAGAGATCATCAGTCACCCCTTATCTCCGAACCCCCTTATCTCTCGTGTGGCCTGGAGGCAAGCGAGCACTACGTATTCGCTTCGTATAAAAAATTAATTCCATGTTCAGAGGCAGAACGTTAGATGAAGCTGTTTATGCCTGCTCGCTGCCATCGAGACAAGTTTGTTCAGCACGGAGATAAGAAGTATGCCTGTGTAAATATGAGCTGATAACAATTTCACTTTGGGAGCGGACTTCGGGACAGGCGCGTCACGTTGCCAGTACAAAAAGGACTTTAGTGCGGTGGAGTGGCGATAAGATTACTCGCTTTTCGCATCCTGTTGCTCTGACCGTGAGACCCTCCTTATCACATGTCGAACCCGCAGACGCAGACGACAACTGGCCGCTAACAAAGGAGCCATTACGTATGTCGTAGGATTTCATTGAGACTCAAGAATTATAATTAATCAGCCACTTCCCACACCGAATGCAGTGACTTTTTGTGTATTCTATCGTCATTTTGTTATTCAAATCAGTCAAAGTGCTTGCAAACAATGCGCGATTGAACAACCACATGCGCGCGGAGAGGCCTCCTACACATTTATTCATCATCCACATCATCGCGCTCGCTAGAGGCACATATTAGAGGGAACGTTTGTATAGAGGAGTCTATTGTTCTACTGGCTGTTCTATTTGTGTGCCGACTGCCGTGCGCATGGAATCACCGCGAGGAAGACCGCGTTCTTCCCGTACAGAGAAGACAGAAACCTCCGCTCCGCGCGATATTACATCAATTAAGAATTACGTAAGTCGCGTTCAGGCCTTTTTCATACTGCGGTGCTTCTCCGTCCAAGTTCCAGATAGATAGAATCACTTTAATCATTAATTAATTGAGGTTAATTTTTGTAATGATGCGAGTGCGGGGACTGCGGAGCGAGGGGCAATCGAGCGAGAAGCAACTCTTGACCAATGTCCGTGCGACCGCGTCACTCCGCGCTCCGTGCAGAGAGGCAAGGCAGACTGTCCCATAGTGGCGATCGAGCGCACTGCAATGGCATAATGTCGAAGGAAACGGCGAATGTGATGACCTAAACAAATTTGTCAATATTGAAATTGAGTGTTTGCTCATTAGATTCCCTTGGGGTATTTCGAAACGGCGCGGCTCTGCGAAAACACGTGAGCGAGAAGCGGGTTTTGCTCAACTCTTCGTGGTTCATTTGCCTCATATGTGTATTTTGTATCTAGTTTTTGAGATAATTGTTCTGCATGAATGTCCTGAGAGAAGCTTCCAATTTTACAAAAGAATTCTCAGGCCGATGAGTCTCGACACTCCTTATTAAATTATCCTGAGATGCAAAGAGTAGGAAAATTAGGAAAGAGAGGTTTTCCAACTAAATAGTTTTCATCTCAGACTCCTAAGCTTCACAAAGATTTTGAGTAATTTTTGCAGTTAAGGGAAACGTAGCGAAACAGATATCTTGATGCCATTCAAAGAGCCAAAACGTGTTGTAAGGTATGTTACTAAGTTGCTGTCCCTGTTATAGCTCTATGAGTCAGCTTTCAGAGATTTTCACTCAAATAAGTTTGTTTAAGTTAATGTGGGGGCTAGAGAAGGCTTTACACCCCTTTGAGATTATTGTGGAGGACCACTATTTCTTGACAAGGGATGCGACAAGAGACCCCTTTTTCATTCCTGAAGAGACCCATTTTCAAGATTTTTATGAGGTCCTAATTCAGGTTCTGGAGAAAGGGCCCTTGACCTCCTTCTGTTTCAAAACCCAGTTACGTCTCTGTTTTCACTGTTTTCCAGAAATCAGATCCTGGAACTTCCTGAAAACTTTAACTGAAACGTCTTTTCCAAGAAGTCTCTAATCTGTTTCCAGGAATATTTATCGAAACAGCGCTACTTAGTCCCCACACATGGAACATGGATCGACCAACGCCTTGCTCTCGCGAAGCACGTGAACCTTGGAACCCCTTGAAGCCGCACCCACACAACCTCAGCCGCACTCTTGGCTGGTGTACAAAAAGCGCTTTTTTATGAATAATTGTGAGGTAGAGGTCTTCTCTCCTTCGCGCTTTGTGCACGTCTTCTTAAGGACACTCATACACTCTCCTGGTGGTGATCGTCGGCGCACCAAAAATAGCGATGATCGCTGCTTGCACGAACACACGGAGAGACGGTTGGCGAGCAGGATTCAATGTGATTTATATATATTGGCACATTTTTTCGTTCTTGGTGTATTTTTTGCGCGTCGCACCGCGCCGCTCCACTCCGTACGGATCGGGTCGGGTCGTGCGGGTGCGAGCGAAGAAAAAGAAGAAAAAACACGAAATTACCGCCACCAGAGCATGAAAACATCGCGCGCAGAAGAGAGAGGTGAGGTGCGGCGAAAATCTATGTACCTTAAAATAGATCAGCTTTTTTTAGCCTGAATGATGATGTTGATTTTGTGTACATTTGCCGCTGTTTAATGTTTGAAATTTGTTCCGTATTTCGCGTTTCTTCTGCCCCGTCTTTTTTCTCCTCCTCTTCGCCTCTCTCATCAGTCTCATCACGACGCCGACCGAAGTGGAGTGGAGTGGAGTGGAGTACCTTCATTACACTACATTTTCCTCATCTCTGCCTTGCATCGCCTCGCGCATTTCCAACGCGACGAGCGACGAGCGACGACTCGACGAGCGAGCATAAGTCGAGATTCTTCCTTTTGAGAAGCGGAGCTCCGTACGCCAGCATGCATACGAAATTTATCTAACGCGTGTGGAGTACATAGAGTTGTGTGGAGAAGCACGTAGTAGATTGAGGGCAATTGAGGGTATTTGTCGGTTGGTTGATTTCAACATGTGAATAGAATCGCGTTTGTGTGTGGGTCTATCGCGGCATGATACCGCGCGCCGCGCATTCGCTCCTCGACTATCCAGGACCGAGCTCGAGCGATCGCGTGTACGGCGGCCTGTGGCCACACAGGCACTCTGCCGTATCGCGAGAGTGTGTGTAAGGCTCGATTCAGCTCGACGACTCGGCAGCAAAGGCACAAAGTCAAGTTATTTTTGTCCATTCCCTGTTCATTCGAGTACATGCCGCGATTGCGGTGACACATGAAAATTTTCCTTAGTCGCGTTTTTTAAATTTTTTAATTCTTACTTGCATGTGAAAATATACACACATTTTTGATTCATTCAGCAAGCAACGCAATGTGGATATAAGATATAAAACACACACAAATCAAGTTCAGTATAAAATTAGTGGAAATTCGGCTTCTCATTTTCCGACATCGAGAGCGAAAATTGTAGTGATTTGCTGCGAGATATACACAGAATACATGTGATTACGTCAATACACACACGCGATTAAATAAACATCAACAGAGGATCATCTAAATTTCATTCAATGTGTCGTGTCGTGTGTCTAAATCACCTTAATTGATGATATTTGCGCGCTGCAAGTGGAAATGGTATTGTACTGAGGTAGAGGCAAAAAGTGATATGCCGTTGCGGAAAAAGTTGCAGCGGAAGTGAAATTGTAAAGTTCATCGCGAATTGAGTCGCGGATGAGAAGGGCTGGAAAGTCGAAACTCTAAAGGATTGTGCAAGAACGAGTAAGAAAGAAGTGAAAACGGGTTTTGGAGAAGCAGGAGAAGCGACGCAAGAAGTGCCTTACGTAAAGGATTAAAACGAGTTGAGTTGCTCCGGCTCGTCTTCAATGTAGCACCACGATCTCGATCGCCATCGCATCGCCCATCCGTGAGCGCAAGCAGCAGCATGATGATGTGCTATTTAAAGTTTAAAAGGAATTTAACGACAATCCTACACGTTCAATGTGGCAACAAAAGGTATGCATACTGATTTTACGTGGAAATTTACCAAAATGTGCTAACCCTTTTTGGTTCGGAAGGATATTGGAATTTCGAGACTTTTCCCCAAATTATCCCTTTCAGGATCAAGTTTACTTAATCTTTTTATTGAGATTGAACGTCGAGATCATCAGCGTCCATTTACTCAATTTAATGATATCTCTTCCAACCCAAAAACGAGTGATCCCATTTCCAAACCAAAAAGGGTTAGCATCCATTTATTTCAAACGTAATAACGAGCCCCAACAATTGTGAGAAATACGAGTATAATAAAGAGTTCATCTCTTCTCGCACGCATACATTGCGGTTTATTCACTTTGCTCGTTTGGGTGCCTCCCAATGTATGCAGTCGGACCATCGTCCATCGCACGCGGAAGGATTTTGTCAATAAAAACTCATTCGAAAAATTTTGGGCACGAAATCGGACCGAGCACAAAGCGGGCCTGTACAGTGAATACACATGGGCGTAGTCAAGCGCAAATAAATTTTTATAATACCTTGTTTTTTCACACACAAAAATTTCGACAAACCAAAATAATGTGGTGCGTCTTCACAAGCTCCTTCACTGAATGTGCGTCTCTTACCTGGATTCGTGTTCACGTGTGTTATTTGCTTTTGGGTGTGCCTTCTGAAAATGGGCCAAAATTGACTCGCTCATGTGGTGGTCTCGTCTATGTCTTGTAGACTCATGTAGAAAGCGGGGTAGAGCAGTAAAATGGCAGATCTACGAAATGGTAGAACGAGTTTTGCCAGACTTGATTGATCACTTAAAAGCTTTTTATGGTAAATCTCGACACAAGAATGTGGAATAGTGGTGGATCCAGGAAACGGGCTAGTTTAATCTGGGGTGGGATGAACTTGGACTTGTTTGGCCACTGAGTCACCGAGACCCTCTCCGATACTCCACTAACCCTTCCTGAAGCACTCAGCAGGCTCTTCAAACATGTTTGCCCAAATCACTGTTTGTTTTAACGTGCGTCTAGGCGAGTGCGTAATCGTCGTTAGGCAAGAAGAACCATATTTGTCCAAGAAATTTACACCACCTAGCTTGAGTCACATGACAGCAAGAGTCGTATATGTAAGTGTGATACGAGGCCGAGGATAACGCTGAATCGGTGTCACCAGCCGAATTCTCCGGCATGGGGTCTATCCACACTCTGGTGCCCGAGTTGCGGTATCGTGGACCTTGGGGGTTTCCAAAAACGCAGAGGCAGGAACTCCCTCCCCAGAGAGTTGCTCGTTGTTTGACAACGCAAGCAAATATTTGAATTGTGAACTTTTAATCACAACTAATGCATGCACATGTGTTCCCCTTTGGTCGGTCGCGACAATAATTTAAAATGTGAGCTGTGAGCGTTGGGGTACTCATACATATTCCACGCCAGCGACTCGGTATATGCGAAGGAATTTCAGTCAATAGGGCCCCACCTAAGTAATTTGAATCGTATTACATACCTATTAGCTCTTTTGTGCCATTTTGCATTCGGCAAGTCCGAGCGAACCCCCATAAAAGTCACTAAAAGGCAATGCAAGAAGTACGAGAAGAAATGGAACAGAAGAAGAGACGCACAAGACACACATTAATCATTAAATTGCAATCATTTGGCCGGTTGGTTGGTGATTATAATGTTATGCTGTGTGTATGATGTGTGGCGCGAAGTCTAGACGAAAGTTAAGTAATGTAGAATGTGTAATGGGTTGATGTGAGGTGATGATAAAATTGGCGAGCCACCAGTGGATTTGCATTCGTATTTGGAGAGGTGTATCGGGACCCGAGAACCAGGACAGGAATTCAACCCACTTCGGAATCACTAAAGTGACACTGATAAGAGCACTGCTGAGATAAGAGATCGGACAGGATCAAAGGGACCTGCTATCTGTATCAGAACATGTGACCGTGTCCGCCCCTAATCTAATCGAAAAAGTAATTAACGAACGCGTGATATATGTACACTCGGGAGGAAAAAAACGGGGCGTTTTGAAGAGCACGCGGACGCGGAACTTTCACGCCTCATCCACTCGGTGATCAAATAGAATGAAGGACATTCTCATTTCCATACAAGTTTTTTTTTCACGTCTTGCATATGAATGAATCGCACTATGCATATTATATGTCTTTTACAGTTACTTTAGCCTCACAAGCCTAACTCGTCACGAGATATTTGAATCGAGTTTTGAATCAGGTTTGTCCAAGTGCGGCGGCGAGTCGGAAAAAAGTTGATGAGATGCGGTGATGGAATATAAGGAAAATGTCACATTCGAGTCCTACCATTTCTAGCTGTACAAACTGTCGCTAATTGCGAGTCAAGAAACTGCGAGAGCTGAGGAATCCAGTTTAACTTTTTCTGGTTTTTGTTGTTGCTTTTTAAGGACTTCTTAGAAGAAAAGCTCCAGTTAACCCATTTGCACCCAGATTGATAACTCTTTCAAGTGTCAAGGAAAAAATGTGGAGAGCCGAAATTTAAGGAGAAACCCGAGCGTGACCTCAATAGAGCCTGAAATCGTGACTCTGGGCTGCAACGGGTTAGCGGGGCCGAAGAAGCAGCGCAAGTTAATGAACGCACATAGAGCCGAGCAAGCAGTTTCTATTTGCGGTGAAAACATAACGGAAACGCAATTAAAACAATTGTGCCTTTACACAACTTTTCTTCCCATAATCCTATTTTAAATTTCTTTTCTCGACTTCGTCGGTCGTCTCTCGCTTCTTTCTCTTCGTCGAGGTTGCGCTGCGTTTTTATTTTCTCCGCTCGTCTCTGTGCCTTTCCTTCCCGTTCGCGTCGTCGCGGCCCGCGTTCCCTCTCCCCACCGCCTAGCCTCGTCTTTCACGTCAAATCTTTGCTCTTTGCATAATGGACACTCTAGAGACCTCGCTCATGCTGCACTCGTAGCTCAGTTCCAGTTGTTGTTTCTTCTTTCCCTCCACATAATGACTGCCTAGCTGGAGCTGCTGGTGTGTGCATGCTCCATGATGTGCGGCAAGCTCAAACTCAAACTAGAGATGGGGTCGACGAACTGCTAGATGATGGAGTTTATTGTGTTGTGAACTTGTATACATGGTAAATATACTTATGTACAGAGTGTACGTAGAACATAGATGAGCGTAAAGTAGTACATAAACGTGACGCTTCAGAGTATCAATTTGTAATTTTTTCCTCCTATTCCACGCTCGGGTCGCCACAATAGAACGATATAACGATGATGGAGCTGCAGTGTACCCTACTCTAGATTCGGAGTCGTGCGTGGAGTCGAGAGTTTACGACAAAACGGTGATAAACATTGTAATTTTATGGGGCCGTGGCTGAGCTGGGAGGGTTCGGCGGTCGCGTTAGAGAGACACAGCAACCAGCTTCCTGGCTCTCGGCTTTTTGGAGCACCTTTGACGTAGAGGAGATGCAGTTATGTACACAAAAATGTGCCACATTTTCGAATAGCCGAGCTGTTTGCTCAGCAGATTTCTTTCAGAATTTTGACCGGGGAATTAAGGTCGCAACTTGCACCCCAGTTCGGTCACTCGGTGTTTCGGAGAACAAAATGGCGGACACAGCAAGGAGCGAATTTTTCGGCTCGCTATTGGCCCGAATTTCCCTCATTTTCACACCGACCCGCCATATTGGAAAGTTTGAGTGCGCATGCTGTAGATAAAACACCATTTCATGTCCCCCATCGAGCACGTTTTTCCTGACGGAAAGGCAATAAATAGCTACACTTTTATATACTCCCACAGCGCTCGTACACGGAGAGCGCACAGAAATATGAAGAACCGCGATTATATCGCGGAAAGTGGTTAGTGTGCGATTGAATGAAGCAACAGTTTTTACTGTTACTACATTTCCCTTGCGATGCCTCCTCGCCTTGGTGCCCTGTGTATTTTTGCGTTTAAAAAAAATAGTACGCGAGCTATCTTCTATTCATGCATATTTCCCATGCCTGCCTTGGGACGCAGATCGTGAGAGTCGCGCAGAGGAAAATGTGACCTCATGACTTCTGGAAAATGTTCGAGCATATGGAGGTCTGGAAATCAAATGGGTTCCATGTGGCACGCATTTTCCGGATTTCCCCCACTTTCATGTTCATCCACGAATGTAGTGACGACGAGAAGGCGAGGAGAAGACGAAATTCTCGAAGCGTTCTGGGAACCGAAAGATTTTTTTTTCAAACCTCGCTGTTGCTCCCCATTTGCGGGTGAGTGAGTGTGAGTGAGTGAGGGCACCAACACATCCACCGCCCGCTCTGTACATGGAGCACTGTGTTGGTGTCTCATCCAAATTACATGCGATGGAGAGGGATAGGGAGAAGGGTAACTTAGTTTTCCTTTTCGAACGATATTCCTGCCAAGTGTCGACATGGCGTCCGATGAGTGTTGATGTGCAAATATTTTTTCCTCGCGCTCCCAAAAAGAATAAATTTTTATTCAATTTCGCATCCAGTCGCCTCTCTCGGAATATTCGGAATCACGCAAACGTAAGTGAAGTGAATTGTAATCAGTGCGGGTTTTCAATTAAAATTGACGGCAAAGTCGCAGAGACGAGTCCGCGCAGCGAGAGGCTGCGCGAGACACACGAGTTAGAATCATCATCGTCAGAGCGATGTTACACCCAAACATGGCCCTGAAACTACGCCACAATTTAAATATCAATGTGCGATGTGTTTCAAGGACTTTCGGTTCGTGTGAGTACAGCCCCCAGTCGCAGAACTCTCGAGAACCAGAACCTGCACGCGAGTTGGAGTTTTCGAAAATCACTGGCAGCGAACGAAGACGCGTCGCGACGTCGAGAAAAGCGCAACAATTTGCTTTTTATTACCCCGCGATCCCGCATTGGCGATGATCATGATCGCGGGTGCCCTGCGCTGGTGTGAGTGTGTTTCCGAAAAGTTGCGAAACTCGCCGATAAAACGAGCGTGCTGTGCTGTGGCGGAGCGCTGCGGCAAGGCACGGCAATGCGGGGTGAATTGGGATCATTTTATATACCTACCTCTACCTTTTACATAGCCCCAGCTATTTTATTCACTTACTGACTTGGAACACCCGCGTGCCCGCGTATCCCGTGTGCCCTGTGCGTGTGTGCGCCTCGCCGCGCGGCGAACAATGGGCATCCATATGAATAACATTTTTATTGTTATTGTTATTGTTTTTTTTTAGTTCGCAACGTCCGCGATTGTTAAAGGCAAACAGGCAAAGTATGTAGGCACGTTAGTTGTTGGGATTTTATAGTGTATTGTTCTTTCAAACATAGGTTTGATTTTTTCGTGTATACAACGTACAATTTGAGTGAAAAAGAGGCGAAAAAGTCACGGGCAGAAGCAGAAACAGGTAGAGGAAGATAGATAAGGCGCGGAGTGTATCATCTCGCCTAGCGTTAGAGCGTCGCTGTGTGGCGGATAGAGACTAAAATTTAATGAATCGCGCCCACTCGTTGACCATAAGGGGCACGAGATGATCATACATAAGTTAAATTGATTGAAATGGGGGAAGGGTGGATCGTGAAGGTTATTCTGACTCGTTTTTTTTCAAATGTGCGTCAAACTCGAGTTTTGAATCCCACAGGGCGGGTCCATTTTGGTCGGCGTGAAGTTGTAGTCCTTGAAAGCCCTCGGTGATTCCCAACTTCCTAGTAATTTTTGGACGTGGCTTAAAATTAATTTTGATTTTTCTAAACACTGAAAATTATTTTTGTAACCAGATGAAATTTGGCAAAAAGTGTAATTCATGCTTTCACGAGTAAAAAAGAGTGTCTTATTCAAACATTTTGATTTTATTGAAAAGAGTACGGGCTAAAGCCGAAAATGAAGCTACTTATAAATTTTTTAATACGCCCCTTCTGCAGGCGCGCCACAACAGGGCAAAATTTTTAATAATTTTAAATTTAAAAAAAAAGAAAGAATAAACTTTATGAAGTGTTGAGTATAGTTGCATTTAATTTTGAAAAAACTATTCTGCTGAAATTTGAATGAGAAAATCGATTTTTGTTAGAAATTAAACAAGAGTACACGAACTTAAAAGTAAGATTAGAAAAGAGAAGGAGTACGACTGGTAAGGGACTGCATTCCCATATCGCAAAAAAATCAGAACCCCCTCCGATAAAATTGTTGTAGCCGCCCCTGGAGGTGCGAAATGAGAGCTCCTGTCAAAACGAGGTGCCATCTGAGTATTCCTCTACGTAATCAGTTCACGTAAGCGTGAGTCACGAGAACTACGCAGAAGTCCAGTTTCTGTTGAAATAAGTGAAACTTGCTGAGAATAACAGGAAATTCTCAAGGAGTCTATTTTCGTCGCGAAAGAAGCACTTCTGGCGACCTCATTGGAAACACAGGCACTGCATATAAGGTGATTCTCGGAATCGAAATGCCCAGTTTGCAAAACCTAGAAAAGGAAGTGTGTGTCAGATGGCGATGCAAATTATTTCACTCGCAACGGAACATCGCGTAGCAAAAAGCACAACACAATATGCAATAATGACGCGATGATAATGATTAACGTTCCAGAATCGATGTGCAGGTTGGCTCGGCAGTCGGCAGTGCGGCTTATTACATAATTTTGATTAATACATACTGGTCGGCGCGGTATCTGTGTAGAAGTTGTATTAAATTTATATTTATTTACATTTTTTTATTTGACTTTGCGGCACCTATGTGTGCCCTCATACGTGAGTATGGGCGCTCATATCTTTGCGAGACATGCACAACATTCATTCAGAAATTTTCGTAGTAATTACGGGTGTGAGAGGTGATATTGAGAAAGACGGAATATGTGTGAGAGAGTAGTGCGACGTGAACGTGATAAGAGTCGAGCCGAGCCGGGCTATCATTCATTCACCTGTAGCTGTTTGCATAGTGTTTGGGGACGCGAGCGTTCCACATGTCTATTAGGGACCGTACATATTTAGGGTGTATCTGGTTTGAACTAGATTCGCCCCCATTCATTGTTTTTCCGAGTATTAGGAGAGCAAGAGCCTTATTTGAGGTCTGTTTTGTCGGCTTTTTTTTTACCAGAATGAGCTAAGAGCCAGGCTCTGAAGCTAAAGCTGTGATGAATAAAATATCTCGGCTCAATTTTCGACGCACTAGAGCCATTAAGTTGCGAATAGCAATAACCGTTTCCCGGTACCTTCCCACTCGCATGCCGAAAGTCGAAAGAGCAGAGACTCAAAAATTCCACGATGCCTCGGGATAACGACTGCGACGACAAACACACGATTTCGCATATATGCCTTCTCGAGAACATGACACGAAGACGACATTCATAAAAAGGAAACGTTAATTGTTTGCCAACTACTTGAGCAAACATTTCTTGTCCGCCGCGCCGCGCCGGTTTGACGTTAGCTCTTCGTGCTTGGGCGTTGACGTAATCCTCAAAAGTGGATGTGGACACAAATGGACAAAAAGTCATATAACCAAAAGTTCTGCTCGTCCGCGCGAAGCCCCAAGAAAAGAAGCGCGGCTTTGTGAGAACGAACGCGCACAAAAGACAGACACGAAATTTGTATGAATCCTACTTGATCTGACATACGCATTTATGTATACATAACTCTTTTGACCTTTCAAGAATGAGACTTAAATGAATGAATAATGACGGAGGAATGATGGAAGCACGGAATGGGATGAAAAGGCTGTGCTGGGAACCTTATGGCTTGAGTCGAGCTCGATTAGGAATGTCTGTTATCAGCTAGTGTCGCCCAAGTCCTATGTAACGTGAGCCACGAGATAGAGCGCCACCATAAAGATAATTGCTCGGCTCCGGGAAAAGGAATTTCAGAGATTACACTTTTGTGGACTCTGCGTGGAGGTCAATCCTGATAGCTTCTTTTTTGGCCGAAATGCAGGCTTGTTTCTAGAGAACCTCGCTTATCAGACGTCTGGTTATCTCGGTTTCGCCTCGTTTTCAGGAAGTGAGCTGACTCTTTGGGCTCGGAAACGTTAGTAATCGGTCTCAAGCGGACACTTCCTTCCCCATGTGAGCTGAGCTGACCGTCGACGTCCTGCGAGAAATTCACAGGATATCTGAAGGAGGCAAACTGACGCAATTCCGGTCGTCGGGGAAGACGTCAATCGTCTGTTTTCGTAGCTACAAAGCTCAATCGGGCCAAAAGACGTCAATTGATCTGTTTTAGGATTTTCAAGACGCAAAAAGTAGCTTTCGAGGCTGAAAAAACAAAAGGTACGCTGCGAACGCGTCGAGGCATGTGCGCAAACAGCTAATTCCTGATATTTCGTTGTCGGGCAGATTTCAGCCAATCGCGAGGCCGTATTGGTACCGCTCCAGAACTTTCGATATTAGTTTTCCTTCCCATGCGGTATGAGCCAGAAGCGTTGAATCTCCTACCATCAATTTGATATCAAGCCAGTGCAGGTAACATTAGCTCTTTTGCTCAAACACGTCGGAGTCGAGGCCATAAAAGCTCAAATAAAGGTGTCAGAGTCGCTGTTTACAGTCCCCGAAGTAGCAATGTCGATAAATTCTGACAGCTAATCCCATTTCTCAGAGAAGAGCCTAAACACCGCAAGGTATAATCTTTCGTGCTAGGACGGTTATGAGTCGCGATAATAATGATGACATTAACATTACATTTCATGACTCCACATTTCTGCGCGCTGCTACACGGAGAGTCATGCCGTTGCAAAGGCTAAAGTACACGCGCCATTAGGGTACTGCAACAACGGTATAAGCTTTAGTGTCACCTGAATAATATTGTTTATTGTTATTTTTTCATGCAAAAATGGATGTCACACTGATTCGAGCTGATACCCGACTCGAAACTGAAACGTTAGCTCAAGTCAGTAATAAAAGACATAGCAGGAAAAAAATATGAACAATTAACATTTATTTTTATTAATCATCATTTTCGAGTAAATAAGCAAGCGAGACCCGAAGAAAAGGCTCTTTTGGTTGCAGTTTGCATAATTTATTGTCACTTTAATTGCAGTCTTTTCGAATTACCGTACGATGCAAATTTTAATCCAGCGTGTGTTGTTCTTTTTCATTGCAGCCTGAATCAACAAGAATAAGAATAATTGTTGCCTGCAACTTTTAAATGAAAACGAAGAGGAAGCAATTATTATTACTGCGAGCAAAGAACAATCAAATTAATAAATAAAAAAGTGTTTATGAGACGCATTGAATAAGTTCGCCCGCGATAGAGATACGAGATACGAAGAGAATTATGGCGTCCCAAAGATTCTGTCTGCGATGGAACAATCATCAAACGAACCTTCTGTCGGTCTTCGATCAGCTCCTGCACGCCGAGACCTTCACCGACGTCACGTTGGCTGTGGAAGGGCAGTATTTAAAAGCACACAAGGTGAGTCTCTCATTTTTAGTATGGATCTCCATGAGTAACTCATACCCTATTTCAGATGGTATTATCAGCCTGCAGTCCATACTTCCAGCAGATATTCGTGAATCACCCTGAGAAGCACCCCATCGTGATTCTGAAGGACGTCCCGTACGCCGACATGAAGAGTCTCCTGGATTTCATGTACCGCGGAGAGGTTTCTGTAGACCAGGAACGACTAACAGCATTTCTCCGGGTCGCCGAGAGCCTCCGAATAAAGGGGCTGACGGAAGTGAATGACGAGAAGACTGCGCAGGCTGCCAGTCAGAATGCCACAGCTGGAGCGAACAAATCACACACACCACCGCCTAACCTACATAGAATTAACAACTACTTCACGCAGCAGCGGAGCTCTGCGGACTCCCGAGCGTCCTCGGTGAGCATGGCAGCCACCAACCCTCTCCTGGGCTCAGCTCTGTCCGGCCAGAAGAGGAAACGGGGTCGTCCGAGGAAGCTCTCGGGTAGCGACGTGGGGGAGGAGTTTGAGGACTTTGACCGAGAGAACCTCGTGCTGGTGAGTAATATCTGGGCTTTGAATACAGAAGAGGGCTCTGATTAGGCTGTCTTGCAGGAGTCCCCTGAGATTACGGAGATGAAATTAGAAAAAGAGGGGTTTTCGCACTCCGGGAATGAGGGATCTGACGAGAATGGAGTGAGCCGGTCGATTAACGACGCGGAAGATTCCACCCAAGTAAGTGAAATATCCCAAATCTCTAAAAGACAGACAGACGTAAATGTAAGTTCTAAATTAATTGACTCATCCCATGGCAATTTAGGATGTTTTGGACACGACTGAGGGTCTCCAGAGGAAATCGACGTCCACTCCGCAACCAGCCTCGATATCCAAGAACGCGAGTCCCCGAAAAGACGACAACACATCAGGTAAGTCCAGCTCCTTCTCTCTCTCTCAGAACTCAGTTTATAATCCTGTTCCCGGGCTAATGTAAATGCTGTACTTTGTAAATAATACAACACATACCTTAACAAAATTCTCATGATAGAGGTAGAAAAAGAAAACGTCATCGGCGGAAAAGCTAAAGGGATTTTTAGTCAAAGTGAGAAAATTCGTGAAACGATCGTGAAAAGTTTTGAAAAGATAGTTTTTTCTCGTCGGCAGGTGAGTCGTGTTCCAAGTGTATTTTGATGATCAGAGGGACAAAAGTAGAGTATACACGAAGCCTAGGGAAACAGCATTAGGGATTTTGGCCGACGCTGAAAAAACTTTCGTTTTCGGACTTGCATCTAGACTTGCGCTGCGGAGAAGCTTTGAAGAAAAGAACAAAATTGTGTACAAATGGCTCTAAAATCCCTATTAGCTTTTCCTTATTTTTGTGTATATTGGTGGGGGCTTGTGCTCGAAACCCGACTAACGAGGCCTGTTTTCAGACAAGGAGTTTTTTCGCGGAGGCGCCGGTGACCTGAACAGCAGCATGGACTCCGACGACCAGACCATGGACTCGACCTACATCGAGCCCCAGCTGCTGATGGACGAATTCGACGAGCCGCTGGAGTTCAAATACGACCCACACAGCGCCGATTCATCAACTCCCACGCCCGGTAACGTGAGTTCGTCAAGCAACAACAATGCAACGACCATCAGCTCGACGCCCACGACGACGGCGTTGATTCCAAAGCTCGCGCTCATCCCCACGTCCCAGCTGCTGCAGGGCCAGGAGGTGGGCGGCGGCAAGAGGCCCCGCAACCGCCAGTGGATTTCACCAAAGCTCCAGAAACGGCCGAAGCACAGCGGTGGCAGCAGCGAGAATGGGCTGAGTGAGGCGAATAAGGTGGCTCTGGCAGCCGCAGCGGCAGCTGGGCACTCCCGACTGGCGATGTTCTCTGGCATCAACAACGACTTCATCGACCTCTTCGCCAACTCCCTGGTCTCCGTGAACGTCACGAAGGCGACCCCCCAATCGACCACCTCGAGTTTGGGAAGCCTGGCAGCTGCGACCGCGGCGGCTGTAGCTCATCGGACTGGTAATAACAATTTGAAAATAGAACCAATCGTATCGGGTAATCGCAATAATAAATATGTTATAGATGATTCGGAAGGTTCCGTCAGGGATTTTTGTACCAAAGAAGCCGATCACGTGTATCGCTGTAAGGTGTGTTCACGCGTTTACACACACATTAGCAATTTCTGTCGTCACTACGTGACGTCCCACAAGCGCAACGTCAAAGTCTATCCTTGCCCGTACTGCTTCAAGGAGTTCACGCGCAAGGATAACATGACGGCGCATGTAAAAATAATACACAAGCTAGAGTACAATGCGCAACAGGCACAACAGCAGCATAGCAGTCAGCAGTCACCGGCACACTCAACTGGCGGAAATAGCGGTGGTGGCGGCAACATAACACCCTCCCTTACCCTAACACCTCCCACCCTCATTGACACGTCAAAACATGTACAGGCACCACTAGCGTCACCAATAAACCCCCTGCAGCTCGTGCAGACCGTCATGAGCACGCCCACTCCCACGCCCACGCTCGCTGCTCAAGCAGCAACAAGTCAATAAAAGAGTGCATTTGAGTGTCGCGACGTCTCGAGCTCGACCCTTCTTGAAATACAGACCATTTCTAAAGTACCTTAAATCATGTAACTTCCGAACTCCCCAGTTCGGGTCATCCAGCTTCACTTGGTTTAAAAACTTGAGTATTTTGTTTTCTAATCTATAACTTTAACATTAATTAAGATGAGTTTACTAATAAACTGATAAATTGTAGATGCAATGCGTAGTATAAGTGTTATAAAATCATTTGTCTTTTATCATTTCTTGTTTTTGTTTTATTTATTTTATGTTAAACGCAAACAAGTCATCCTCCTCCTTTCCTGTAAATACGCCTTCCCCCTGTAGTCTGCTCTATTGACACAATCAATAGCCTAATAATATATATTCAACACGAGAACTCCATTCACTGGAGCTCTTCCGCTAGTTTTGCAAACCAAAAATAAATATTTTTGTTTTCTTTAAAAAAGGTATGATAAATAAATAGAAGCAAACAAACAAAGGAAAGTTGCGAGACTTTCAATTGTTACCCCTTTGAGTCAGTCATTTATAAACCTTACGTATATCATAGTTAACTTTTATTTTTTATGATTATCAAGATATCAATCAAAACTTGTAATATTTGAGAGATAAACAATAATCGGAATGTCTTCCAATGAATTATTAATTTGTAGTTAATGGAATCCCCCATATGAAAGCGCACTTTGGACATACTTGGTTTGTACAGTTAAAGCCTCTAGCGTAAATAATCTCAACATTGCACACAAACACACCATTTTGACTTATTGCAGCTTGTCAGCATTTACTAACTTGCATCTTCACATCATTCCAATAAGCGACCCTAACTCTTCTGTAACATATTAAGTTTCATTTCTGTCTCAGTTGGAAGTAATAAGTCTTATATGTAAACGTGTGAACACACAGTGGGGCCTTAGAAGTAATCGAAATCCGAAATCAGTGGCTTCGGTTAGCGCGCGTTTCTGCTACATCAAAATATCGAAAGTCTGATACACTTTGAAGAAGCTAAAATTATTAAATACATAGCTTAATATAGAGACACAATATAATAAATACCAATATACCAAATAATTATCCTCCTAAATTTGTATGTCCTTATGATAACAATTAGTAATGTATGAAATAGATCAAGCTAAAATATACACAGTACCTAAAATAACAAAAAGAGACCCTGAGAAAGAAAAAATCGAGCTTCAAGGAGAGGGGGCGGGAGTGGGAGCCAGTATTGTAGTGACTCTTAAAGCCTCCTCCGATGTACCGAGAAGAAACATATCTCCTTATCACTCTCTAATGTACCAAAAGTTACAAACGGATGCCTTCTTTATATCAAAATTTACTGTAAATTAGGAATAGTGCTGAGTTTGGAAGGACAATAAAAAATTGTAATTTGAAAAGTTGTAGTCAAGACACGTACTAAGCAGCTATGAGCGAAAGATCTAAACTTAATTCGTCAAAAGGTAACTTGCACTACTATTTGAACTGTATACGTCTAAGCTTCACTTTTTATTTGCGGTTAATCCATATTGCAATTTAATTTCATATAGCTAGTGCAATTTAGTGAATATGTACGCACTTGCTTGGTTTAGGTTTATGAGGCGGGAGGCCTCGTGGGTCTCCGAGCGAAGCATATCTTGTACATCGTTTCATTATTGGTAGATTACGTATATATAGATGATAAATCATTATTATTTTATTGTAACGCAAAAACACAGAAACACAAAATACAAAATACACTAATATAAAAATCAATAATAATCTTTGTGTTAAGGAGAAAAATATATCTTATTTTATTTATGTAATATCAATTATTTTATGTGTTAATGTATGATAGGACCTTAGTTAATGTCAAAGCAGCAAATTGGATATATATAAAACACCCGCAATATACATTTATTTTAAATTACATAAATTTCGCACAAACTTCACGCAAAAACACGAATATATACAAAGCAACTCAGTAGAAATTGACTTTTATTATTGACTCTTTGTTTTTATTTTAAATTACTTTTTAGATGATTTTTAAAAGTAAGAATGTCTGTTTTAAAAAATCCAAATATAATTTCTTGCAATATAACCCCTTGTGTTTTATTATTGCTTTCAATTTTAGCTCCGCACATTGAATTTTATCATGAATGTCTGTCTGTCTATTAGCGAAACGTTTTAAAATGTATCTATGACTTGGTTGAAACTTGGTTTTTAATGAATTTCAAACCAGTTTTTCAACTCTTTAAACTTAGTTTTTCTTTCTAGAGCCAACATATTTTGGGTTAAAATAATGAATGTTTCGGCTTGTGGTTCGAACTGACTCTGTAACATCATCAATTACAGAGCAGTGTTCTTAAGTCCTTGAAGAGCGTTCTGACTTCTTACGATGACTAAACTTACCTCGATTCGGTTGAAATTTCGCAAACATTAGCTCGCGTGAAGGGGAAATTGCTGGTTTGAACTTTACTAACAAAAAATTCCTTACAGATTCCATTCACATTAAGTGTGAATCTTCCATGTTGCCACCCATAATTCCCAACTTAGGTCTCCTCATCAGCAAAAACTTTGACGCACACTTGGCAAGTAAGATTCGCATAAATCCCATGACACAACACAGCTTCGTGACGGCAGTAGCCTCGAGCGACTCAATGGTGACGAAATCTCCCGCTCACACCACCCACGAATCCGCCTCAAGTTCCACCGGACCCACATCGACTAAGGAAGAATTTATCTCGCCGTCTCTGGCGTCCTCTACCTCCTCGTCATTCAGCGTTCCTATCATCACATCGGTCACGAGCCTGGCTCACAGCTCGGGCCAGACGCCATCATCGAGTTCCAGCGGGATCGCAGCCACCTCGTCGAACATGACGTCTCCCGGCTCCCGAACGCCCGCAAGACGCCGGATCCGACGGAAAGGCAGCTCTCCAGACGACCAGGCGGAGCAGCTGACGGAGATGTCGGTGCGAGGGCTCAACCTCTTCCGGTACGCCAGTCTCTCCGAGGGGGTGTACAAGTGCACGGAGTGCGCGAAAGACAACATTGAGAAGACCTTCAAGAACAAATACAGCTTCCAGAGACACGCGTTTCTGTACCACGAGGGGACGCAGAGGAAGGTGTTCCCGTGCCCGGTGTGCGCACGGGAGTTCTCGCGGCCCGACAAGATGAAGAACCACATGAAGACTACCCACGACTACGGCGGATCGGTGTCCAAGGACGTCACGTTTCCGCTCAACTTCCTCATCGGGTCGGGGGGCGACGTCCCCAACTTGAGTCTACTGAAAAGTAACGGCAACGGCACCGACAACGAGGCCGCCTCGAATTTCACGCAGCAACAAAATGCCACGATGGAGTATCTGCGCCAGCAGAGCGCCGAGAACTCCCTGCAACTCCAGATGATCGGTTTCAATAGTGCCTTATCACTCCAAATGCCAAAACTGGAGAGCCTCCTCCCTACGACACAGTGAATGCAATACGCGCAACCGCAATTTCTTCCTTATTTTACTAGGATGTAGCATTTAGGATGTAAGGAGATACAGATATTGCTTGGAGGAGGGTTGGGTGGACGGAAATGCTGCTTCTTCCGACTGAGACTTGCTCAAGGAAGTCCCGAAATTTCCCTCAGCTTTCAAATTTTGAAATATGCGGCTCTCAATTCGTGTCCAATCTCTTTGTGTTGGATGAACCATAGACTATAACGAGAGGAGTAACGGGTTTTTTGTTTCAATGTCTTTAATCTACACATTTGATGAGAATTTCTTGAGATAAAAATGCTCTAGTTTATGCATCTCTATGGTTCGAATCCAGCAACTATCAGTATTTTTGTATTACCAGTGACTTGTGAAATAAATTATCTTCTATGAGTGCAGAACCGGCGTTTCGCCAGCAACCCTCCTTCGATTACTAGGTTAGCACGCTAGACTTGCCACTAACAAATAGGCATCCTACCTCAAGAGGAAATTCTAAAATCGATTTAAATATCTAAATATTCCCAGTGAATATGCTTTCAGTTTCACCACCGAGTGCCCAGATGCCGTAATAAACAATTTGCTTCCTATTTTGTATTTTTAGTTCTACTTAGACTCAGAGGTGCTGAAGTTAGAAGCCCTTGGCTCTCAAAGTAAAAAGTAAATTTTACGACCTAAGTTATAGTTTTGTACAGTTCCCATGCATATCAACATGAAAAAGTAGCCACATGTGCCTTAATATGTGACAATCAAAAGGAGGTGGGGTCATCCGGAGAGACTTGTGATACTCTTCCTACTGATCTTGCACATTTTGCATACAACTTTTAGATTCATAAGTACAAAAATTACAGTTCACTAGCTAGCTTGTAGCCCACCATGAATGCATTTAGTTGAATATGATCTTTTCACGTTGATGTGTTATATTCACTTCCTGTGCAATTTTGTTTGTTTCACCCACTATGCGTACTATTATACATATTATATTGTATCATTATGTTTCATAAGTTAGATCTCGTATGCATATACTTTGTACAATTTTGATTACTTTTAGCACATTGAAAATGATGTTTTCCAGTGATGTTTGCTTTACATGATAACTTTGGTCGCACAAATAGTTGCACACTATTTACACAACTACGATTCTTGTATACTTTAGTACTTGCAATAAGTATGACACAAAATTTACTTTAAACTCTTTTGTATCGCATAATTTGGATTTAAGAGATTGATCAAATGCAGTGATGAATGAAGATTCTAGGCCTCGTCTCATCAGAGTTGATTAACAATACAAATTGAATGAAATGGAATAAAATAAGACACATGAAGTACTTCGTCGTTTTAATGCTCCCGCTGTCGATACCGAAAATTTGAAGTCTGCCTTTTTTCAAAAACTCTTGTGGTCAGCTAATTGTATTAAAATTTACTCAAATCCAAGTCAATCAGTAAAATTACAAGATTAAGTTTCTCAAACCAATTTTAAAAGCGTCTTAAAATACATGCTGCTTACAACCATGGATGCCAGGTGGGGTCCATGCAACAGAGATTGTCTGGGTTCGACGCTGCTTGGACCAAGGTTGTCATTTTGTTGGTCTCTGCCTTGTCAAAATACGACAAGCTGCTCAGTTTCGCCATTATAAGGCTCACAGCTTTGTTGACGACGACGATGACCCGTTCTGGGTCCACCTCGACCACGTTATTCTTTTGCTCGGCTCCCGGAACAGCTTGCTCTCCCGTCGGGGTATCGAGCTGAGCTGGGCGTTGATCGTCAAGAATTCGCTTTTTGTGGAGCGCTATAATCTCGTCCTTCAAAATGGCTCGAAGGATTGACTGGAGCTGCAATATACAGATGAAAGTTAAATAATAATTTTCGGAGGTCAAGATAGTTCTTGAATTGGGTAAGTACCTTAAAGTTGGGCTGAACGAGGCATCTAGCTGTCGACATGGCAGAAGCAGTCAACGGGCCGTTGATCCCGATTGCTGAAAGATATTCTACGATGTTGGGGGTCAGCCTGAATGGGACTGGCCGATTGCCTCCCAGCTCCCCTGTGATTTCATCGACGTCGAATTTGAAGTAAGAAATGTTTACTAGGCCGGAGTCTTGGTGGACATACATCATGTCAGCGTTCAAGCGGGTCAGGTGAAGGGCGTACTCGACCAGGCAAGACAAAGATAGCTGGAGCGTGAACTGAAATAAGAAAGGGTTTTTCTTTATTCATGTTGGAAGAATTACAGGCAGATTGGAATATGGAAAATTGTATTTAGACGATCTAGTTGGAAGTTCCAATTAAATTCTATTTGGGTAGCGTGTTTCGAGCTTAGAATCTTCTTAATGTTACTAGATTCTAATGAGTGGATCACAATAGGATCCTGTGACCCTTTCCCCTACCCGTCAAGCTACTAATGTATGAATTCGAATCAGATTATTATGTCTGAAACTCAAACACCCAAATTATCAAATCAAAAGAGTTGATGGAATATGGAAAAAAAAATCTCACCATTTTCCTGAACTGCCAATAGTCGGTGGCAGACTTGAAGTTCTTCACCGCCCAGTCCTTTAGCAGGGTCTTGGGAATCATCGAGGCCTGGACCTCGCGCAAGATGTCCCTCACCACCGTGTGGGTCGTCTGGGACCCGCGGCTCTGAACCTCCGCCAGACGCTCGTAGTATCGGGCTATCGGAGCGTCGTGTTCAATGTTCAACTTGGTGCAGCTCGTCTTGTAGATGTTCAGAAGCGAGATGCTCGAGGGGTTGTCCTCCACCAGACGCATCTGGGGCGACACAGCTACCACTCTGGGTACCGTGATGTGCAAGAACCTCCTGCTAGTCTCCTTTTGCTTCGCCAAGTAGTTGTTGAGCATGCGAAGGAGCTGGAGAACGCGCTCTTCTCGTCTAGCATCGCCAAGTCCGGAGTCGTTCACGACCAGATACGGGTATATCTTGCCATTGGTGCCTCGGATATACAAGCGACGTGCTGCAGTGTTGTGTTTCTGCACAATTTCGACCCTCGGCATGAAGCGAGCAATGCGGATGTGGTAGTGGGACTGGCGGGGGAGAAGTAGCTCTCCGGGCAACTCGACGTCTGCTGTCTTCTGGCTGAAGTTCGACAGGAAGCGGCACTTTTCTTCTATCAAGAAGGACCTGGAATAATTTGTCTTTAGTCTTTTGGATTCAAATTTGGATTTATAACTTGCTTTGGAAGCTGCTTGGTACGGGCCTCTAGAAGGCGGATCCAAGGCTTCAGTTTGGAAATCAAGTTGTGTAGCTTGGTGGCTCCAGGCTGGGAGAAGTCAAAGTCACTGGTAAATTGGGACTTCATTTTGCGGAACACTGGGTCCTGAACAGTGGCCTGGGCTCGACGGGCTAGAGACTCGGAGGCTGCTGACGAGAAAGTCGATGATACTGAGCTCGATATATTTTCTGAAAAATTAAATTTTTGGTTAAAAATCTAGAGATAGAAGCTGTGTAAGGTTCTTCTGGAGTTAGCTTTGCTTTAAACACCCTTTGACCTTTTTACTTTAAACAATTGGAAAAAACGGGCCGAGTCAACAATCTCAATCGTCATCTCTCTTAGCTTCAAGTCTACTCGTACCTAAATAATCCCCCAGTTCAAGTACTCACCTATTCCAATACCAAAAGTCGACACCAGTTTCTTCACAAAATTGAGCGTGTGGGGCGTGATCGTGGCGTCCTTGACCGACGCCCGGTTCTCAAACGCTATTGCGTAGCACTTGGCCAGCCCCTGCCGTAACTGACGCAGCACTTCCTCGTACCAGTTCTCTCTGAACCACACCATCTGATCCACAATTCCCTCCAATGAGCTCAAAACCGTCGGGTGGATGTCCCTCTGAAGGTGCATGATCTTGGAACAGCGCCACATCTGGGGAGTGGCGCGAATCGGGACTGTTTGGGTCGCCCCCTGGGTCGGAGTGGCCTCTCCCACCGTATTCGGCTGCTGGGTGGGCTGTGTCGAGACTGTCACGGACGCCTGTTGACCCGTGGCTGCCTCAGCGGCTGTTGTTCCGGCAGTTCCGTTGCCTGCTTGCGTTTTCGTCTCGATTTTCAGCGTCAAGTAGAGCGTTCTGATGGGGAAGTAAACTGCTTGCGGGAAAACGCGTCCGACCTGGCTCAGGATGTTCAAGATGACGACGCCCTCGTACTGGACGAGACAGCAGAGCAGCTGCGGGATCCACGGGAGCCACTGGAGCGGCGGAATGCCCACCGAGTACTTCTCCAGCACGTTCATGAGGGACCCAGAGGCATCGTCGTAGAGGAGGAGCCACAGCACCTTGGCCAGGTACTTGCGGGACTTGGACTCGACCTGCTGGCGACAGGCGTGGAGGAAGCATGTCATGGCGGATTCGCCCAGGTCGATGCGTTTCGGGTCCTTGGTGAAGATCTGCTCGAGATAGTCGCCCCAGTAGGCCCACGCCTTGATGAGGGTGTCGTGGAGCTGACAGGCCTCGCTGAAGACGGTGTTGGCCTCGTCGGACTTGCCCACCTTGGACAGCAGGAGACCCTTGAGGGCGTACAGCTCGGCAATCATCTCGCGGTTGAAGTAGCCGAGGGAGGCTAGACCAATGACCTCCAGGGCGCGGTTCAAGTCCTCGGCCTTGTTCTCGCTCAGGGCGGCCGACTGAAGGTAGCACTTGATCTCCTGCCGGATCTTCTGGAAGCAGTCGACGACGGGCACCTCTGGGATCGTGTAGATGCGGATGAGCGAGTTGTGGCAGACCTCGAAGAGGTTGTGCTTGCGAGCGATCTTCCCGAAGTGAATCATAGTCTGGGCGGAGGCGTGGACACCCAGCATCACGGTGGCACCCTGCTCGCTCTGGCTCTGCAGGTGGTTGATGATGTTCTGGTAGTGGTGCTGGCGCCACGTGAAGATGTCGCTCCAGTGCGAGAGGTCGTCTGCGATCACTGGCAGGCGGTTACGCCAGGTTTTGACGGTGGCCTTGAGGTCGTGGAGCGACGAGGTTCTACCGGGCTGGAGCGAGTGATGGATCTGACTGCCCTCTTGGAGCTCCATTATTTGCTGGGACGCTTGGAGGATCGGCAAGTGGATGTGAGACACGACGTGGGGCAGACGGCGCCACTCTCGCATGCACAGGGCGGAAGCTACCTCGACGTAGCGCTCAACTGAGGAGAGGTGTTTTTCGTCCTGGTCCAGGATCGCCAGGAAGCCCTTGTACAAGTTCACCTAAGAAGAGAGTAAAAGTAAGGACTTTGAATGCAATAGTTTTTAATAGAAACAATTTTATGAACGAAAAAGTACTTAGACTCAGCTCCTCGAAAAATTTGTAAGTTGACAAATTTCACGAGAGTTTATCTTGATTTTCAAATTTCCTGAGGAGCTGTTTTCGCAACAATCTTCTTAGATTCTGTTTTTTTAACCTTTTTTATTGTCGAGAATTTGAGAACTTCCTTACCTTGTACGATTTGGGACACGTCTGCTCGACCTTGATGATGGCCTCCTTCATGAGCCCCCAGTCAGGGACCCTCCAGGCGCTCTCCATGATCAGGAACCAGTTCTTTTCCTTCATCGACTGGCCGCAGTCGTTAAGGACGTCCCACTGATTCAGCTCCTTCGCGCATCGGTACCAGTGATTCTCCCACAGCAGGATCTCGCTGTTCATGTCCAGAGGCGCTGGTCCGCTCGATGTCTCCTGCTTGAACCGCGTCATGGCGTGGTCGTACATGGCCTGGGCTTCCTCGAAGAAGCCCATCTGCTCGTAGGCGATGGCGGCGTTGGTCTCCGTGTACTTTGCGTACTTCTGCCACAGCCCGGCCCACAGGTCCTCCTCGTGCAGGGCCGAGTACATCTGTGCCAGGGGATCCATGACGTACGATTGGTCCTGCGTGCCGTCCGAGGTGGAGGAGGGCTGGACGGGCTCGTCAAAGTCAAAGTCCGAGAACTCGGTGTCTCTGCGAGTGCCGTTCATGGCGATGGCATTCGAGGGCCACTCGATGGCCATCTCCTCCAGGTTGAGAGTCATGCGGTGCCAGAGATTGTGGGCCTTCGCGAGGTATGTCATGAGGCTCGGCGGGATGTAGACTGGAGGGTCGCAGTGCGAGAGAGCCTCTATGAAGGTATTGAGGGCGGACGGGTGGCAGTCCTTCTGTGTGACGTGGGTGCCCGAGGACAGGAACGGGATGATCTCGCGGTCCAGAGACTGCTGCTGGTTCTCGTCCATGATGGCCCAGAGACGCGGGAACGTGTCGAGCCACACCTTCTCTGCGAGGCTCGTGTCCATGTGGCAGAGCTGTGCCGTCGCAACCAGGAGCTGCTCGGTTTTTATCTTGCGTATGAGATCCAGGAAGTCCACCTAGCGAGAAGATAAAATAAAAGTCTGACTCTTTTGACCATAATTTTCCTCAAATATGTTATGTTTAAAAATAATTTATCGCTTTGGACAAGATTTGGAGGGATAAAACGGCCGTATTAAACCCATAGAAAAATCAAAAATACTTTCCCCTATAGTTTAATATTACCTGGCGCGTGATCAGCTTCATGAGAGCGGCCTGACGGTTCGCCACGGGGCGCTCGCTTTCCTCGCACCGGCTGACGTTCGAGTCCACGCTCATGTCCAGCTCGAATCGGTCGTCCTCGCGATCTTCGATAGCGTCAAAGGAGATCGTGGGGTCGGCGGTCATCGAAGTGTAGATCACGAAGCTCTTCTTCTCTTCCGAGTCGGCCGTCTGGATCACGGACGAGATGCTCGGAAGCAGGTGGCTCTCGTTCGAGTTGGTGATCTGGTAGGTCGTGTTGCAAGTCAGGATGAGCAGCTCGATGCACTGCTTGATCCAGTAGTGCTGCCCGATGGTGTCCCAAGCGTGCGAGCACACAATGTAGAGCAGGCGGTCGTGCAGCCGACGGCGCATAGACCCATCGAATATCTCGAAGAACTTGGCCCGGATTGTGGGCTGGGTGCACCGGAGACCCGCCAGAAATGCGCCCTCTAGCTTGGCCGTGAGCTCCGTGACCTTGAGCTGGTCATCGCGGTAGATGTAGTTGATGAGCTCCAGGAACTGAGCGTTCAGTTCGTGGTCCTCCGGGAACCGCTTTTCCACATTTCCCATGAGTTTTCCCAGGAGGATCGACTTTTCTCGCAGCGTGGGAGCCTGGTTGACGGTCACGGGGTTGTTCTTGTTCTTCATCCACTCCTCGATCATCTTGACAATGGCCTTCACGACCTTCACCTCGGGACTCTTCTCGATGAGACCCACCAGAATGGTCCCGATGAACATCTTGCGCATGTCGACTCCCATCACAACCACGCGGTTCTTAACGAGGTCCAGGGAGATTATAAGCATTTCGAGATTAAAGTTCCCGACGACTCCTGGGTTCTCACCGGGCTGAGGGGTGTTCGGGACTCCGCCACCTACGAGACCGGAGCTGAGGTGCTCCTTCGTGAGGCGGCTCAGCAGACGCATGAACGGCATGATTAGGCGGTCGATGTAGCTCGGGTTGTTGTTGCAGCACGACTTGAGGATCATGAGGGTACCGAAGAGACTTTGGGGGGTAGCCTGAGGGTTCTTTTCGTAAGTTGTAAGGCCCTCGGTGATTGTGCGACTGATTGTGCCGTAGAGGATCTCAAGTTCGTCGTGCTTGTGATGCGAGTCGGTTGGGAAGATCGCCATCAAGCGGGTCAGAAGTCCGTGCATGAGCTTTATGACCTGAAAAACGAAAAATATTGTCTTTCACTCAGAATCACAGGCTTGAATGCCAAAAAAAACTAGCTTGTATGGGTACAAGAGGCTGAAAATGGCCCATTTGCCTATTTGCATAAAAACGAATAATTTAGTTTTGCAAAATTGGTTTATGTAATGGACAATTCCCATACAATGGCTGCCATGTTCTTTTTCAAGGAGGTCCTTCCGTTTTAGGGCCACATTTCTACTTCTCGCTACAGAAAACTGGGGATATAGATATGTATTCCTCACAGGGTAAATGAAATATTAGATGAACATTACAGTTTTTAGAAGAAGCTAGACTCTGCTTAGTAAGTCTAAAATTGGAATACATCAATATGTCTTTTTCTAGACAATTTTTCATTTAAAAAGATAGACGGACAAAAGAACAAATTCCCTAACTCACCTTAGTATTCTGGGACGTCACGCAGAGTGAAAGACCCTTCTGGAGCGGTCTGAATATTCCCAGAATGCTCTCTTTCTTCATAACAGTGACGAGGAACGTTAAGAGCTCCAGAGAAGTGCACACGTTCCCGTAGTTGGGCTGCGTCGTTTCCAGCGTCGCAAATATCTTTTCGAGCCACAAAAGCTTTAGGTCAGATGGCTGGGCCCAGACATCGGGCTTCATGGCCGTCTTGAGCAGGGTCACACACCGGCGGGAAAGCGTCTCACTGGCAGAAATGGTACCCGGCGTCGGAGCGGTCGTCTCATTTATGGTGCAGGCCAGGCGGAACAGGAAGTTCAGCACAGTGTCGCAGTGGACTCTCTCGATGGGTCTCGAAGCGCCCTCGACCTTGGCCACGACTCCTCCCGACGAGGAGGCAGGGGTCCCGGGTTGGGGACTGTTCTCCCCGATCGCGAATCTCTTCCTCGACTCGTCGTCCGACACCGTCCGCTTGATGGCGCCACTGGCAGCCAGCTTGAGCTCCCCCAGGGGCGTGTCGTCGTCGAAGCTCGACCCGGACTCGTCCGTCGTCTCCTCCTTGATCCGCTGCAGCTCCCATTTGATGATCACCTCCGCGAGCTCCACGCTGAGCTTGCGGTAGTCGATGGTGGCGTTCGGGGAGAAGCCCAGTCGCGAGATGGAGTTGATCATCTGCTGAACCAGGTGGTGTCGGACCGGGTAGTAGACCTTGTAGTGACGCACGAGCAGCTGCAGGATGTGGAAGAGCTGCTGCATCGAGTGGAACTCCTCCACTATGATTTTCTTGGTCCAGTGGGCCAGCATGGTGTTACCGTCTTCCATGCGCAGAGGCATGGCTGGTGTAAGGACCTCCAAAGCCTGCTTCACTACACCTCGAGCCTCGACTGCGTGGGCTTTGAGGAGCGAGTGGAAGACCTGCAGGACGATGCGCTTGTGGATGGCGAGTCGGGCTATGATGTGGCTGAGCAGCAGGTGGCCGTGGTACCGAGCTGCCGGGTCGACGCAGTTCTTGGCGAGCAGACAGGGCCAGGCAAAGGTCATGAGGCGTCGCAGCTTGTTGCCCTCGCGCTTGTTGTTGGCATCTCCGTCGTGGATGTGGGGAGACGCGCGTTCTACGAGGAGGCAGGCGAACTGGAGAAGGGCGATCCGAACGGCGTCTTCATTGGCAAACGGTTTCTCTGGGTCGATTATCTGGAATAGTGTTTTAGTTTATGTAATTTAAGACCTTCTTTTTTTTTTGAAAAAATCAGAAAACTCTTATAAATAAATCATTCAGATTGACAGGTTTAAAAGGTCCAAGGTCCAAAGGAGTGATAAAGGCTCTCCTAAAAATGAAATGAACAGCCTTTTGTTTCTCGAATCTTTAAAAACTTCTTTAGCTAGGCTTGATTGGGATTTTAAATCTTTGAATGAATTAAAAGCTTTTCGACAAAAAAATATTTAGTTAAGTGGTTAAGTTTTCTGTAAGATTCAAGGCATCGGCAAACGTTCAATAAATATTTGATTTCTTGACAAATAGTTATCATTCAGCTCGGTCTCCCGACGTCTTCCAATGAAATATTATTTAATCAAGTGCGACCGAAAATAGCATTCCATTCGAATTTTTTATGTATCGGACGTTTTATTCATCAGTTTGAAATCGGAGGTCAATGAGAAGAAGGGCACATATAGGAAGAAACAGAAGTTTCGAAGGCTATGAAGAAAAAGACTCTGATGAAAACTAATTGTGTTGCTTTGATTGTTTAAACTTATCTTGTCAGTCACCCTGTCAATTTTTGGTGCCAAAGTTTCGAATTAAATAAATGACTCTTCCGTATCTTAGAGGCATTAGTAAAATCCTCAAAAATAAAATACTTCTGAATTATTTAAAACAGGAAAAGATGTCTTTTGAGGTTTAAGGAAATGAAAACTCTCAATTATTTTTTCAAAAATTTACGATTTGCCTACCTTGTTGATAAAGACTGACACCACGTTATTGTCATCCTCCTGGTACGGAGCCGGAGGAGCCCCCACGAGCTTGTTACCCTCACCCTTCTCAAAGCTGACGGCAAAGCAGGGAATCAGAACCATGGTGAGAATCTTGGCCTTCAGGTCCTGCGACCACGTGGGCAGATGGAAGTTCTCGACAAAGTAGAAGAAGGACTTGCGTTTCCAGTCGACGGTGAAGTGACAGACGGTCTCTTGCAGGAAGTCGCGCAAGAACTGGAAGTCCGGGATGAACCGCAAACACAGTGCTCGAAGCAGCTGGAAAAGCAGGTCGATGTCGTCCGTGTGGTGCGTGAAGTACTTCTGTAGGATCTTGGCCACCAGGTGCCACATGTCGTTGACGACGGGAGCCCCAGCAGTGGTGTCGAACAGGTTGCTGTTCCAGATGTTCTTGAGGGCCGTGATGACGTCCGTCTGAACCGCGAGCCACTGGTCGTCCTCTTCGGCGAGGATGTGCAGGATCAGCACGGCCTGGTGCTGGGCCTCGTACTGGGACTCGGGGGGCAGCGTCTGGTCCTCCACGCCGTTCAAGATGAGGTGAATGAGACGTGGTGTCTTCTCCTGCATCCTGGCCCTGCACGCCTTCGCGTCCTCGGAGGTCTTCATGATGTACACCGTGAAGCGGTTCCACTGCGGATCGATGATATTGGCGTCGCACAGCAGGAGGTCGAGCGTCTCCTCCGGATGCTTCAACAGGAACTTGATGAGCGGCTGCCGGTAGGGACATGAGGGCTCGATGTTGAGGGCCTTCTCGGTCTTGAGGACCAGCCGACAGAGCGTCTCGATGAACTTGGCGGACGCGGCCGGGATCTGGTGGAAGATGCCGATGACGGTGGCGATCTTTTGCTCCGTCTCGCCCACCTTGCTCACGGCCAGGAAGTTGCGACCGCGGTTGCTGTTGATGGAGGCGTCGAGCATGTTCTTGACGATCGCCATCAGCTGCTCGCACAGCTTCTCGTTGAAGACAGAGGGGAAGAGCTGCGTGGAATACGAGAGGTGCTTGGCGCTGTTGAGATTGAGGTTGCGGTAGTCCCCGAGGGCCAGCAGAAGCGGCCGGACCTCCGTGTGAACGTGTCGGTCGATGGGGAAGCTCACCATGAAGCGCTGGAGACACTCGAAGGCGCACTCTTGCAGCTCGGGGTTGGGTTTCCCGAGCGCCTTGAAGAGCGTCTGGAAGATTTTTGTCCTGAGAGCGGGCTCGTCGATGTAGTGGCAGGCACTGAGGGCCCTGAGGGCGCTCTTGCGGAGGGGCGTGAGGTTCGTGACGCTCTTGTAGCAGTCCAGCTTGTTGAGGATGTTGTCGTCGGCCTCCGAGAGGGTCAGGACCTCGTGGAAGAACACCTTGTGGGTGAGGATCTTGAGGTCGATGGTGAAGAGTCGCGGCTCGAGCGTCGTGCAGAAGGTGTTGCCCTCAATCAGGCCGATCTGCGCGCTCGCCGACTGGTGTCTCAGCAGGTGCTTCTTGGGCGGGATCATATCCTGCAGCACGCTTCGATGCGGGTCCATGACCTCCGTCACCGTCTTGCTCTGCAGCTCTGCGATGAGTCTCAGGGACGACATGGCCGTCTCGCGAACGAGGGTGTGCGGGCTCGTGACCTGACGCACCAGCTCGTGGATGACATCGTGCATGGCCTTGTTCTGCGTGTTGATGAGTTCTTCGTTCTTGCAGTCCTTGTCCAGCGGGACGATGCAGATCCGAAGCATCTTCTCCAGGTTCGTCTTGGCCCGGTCGATGGCGCCACTCGAGACCTCCCCCGTGAGGTCCATGATGACAAACATGAAGGCCTTAAGGAACACAAAGAGGTGCTGGTACAGCCAGCGCATCGCCATGTGCTTGTAGAGAAACTCCAGGGCGCTGCAGCCTCCCATTTTTGCGTACCACGGCCTCTCGTAGCAGAGTGCTGCCATCTTCTCGGCCAGGTACTGCATGATGGGCAGACGACAGGCCCTCTCCTTTGTGCCCATGACGTTGGTGGCGGTTTCCAGAATCACGTACAGGGCAAGCTGACCCGGCTTGCAGAGTTCCTTCTCCTCGTGGCCCATGATGACGGCCAGGGCGTCGATGAGCACCAGGGGGTCGAGACCAGTTATCGGGGTCCCGTGCTTGTGGGGGAACGGACCGGCCTGCTGTGCTATTGCGACCATGACGTAGTGACGTACGACGGCTATCATGGTAGACAAGACCTGGTCTCGCAAATCTTTGATGGTGGCAGCTACGAACATGCCTGGAAAAAATCACCAGTGACTATGCATCAAAACATTTTAGACGTTTTCTAGGGTATTGTTGAAGAAGTTGTCAGAAGCAAAATCAAGGATGTGGAGGGCCTTATCTCTCCTTTAATTAAATTAATTGAATTTTTTGATTTTATGTAATTTTGATTTTATGTAATTGATGAATTGATAACTGACTTATCACAGTAGCGAGGCTTTGGGAAGAAATTTTTAATACTCTTGGACGTAATTATTTAGAGTCATTCATTTTACACAATTTCTAGGGTTTTTAAATATTTACAACCATTCTCACAACGTATCAGAATCAAGACCCAGTCTGATTTGCCGACAGTCGAAAACCAGTTTATGGTAAAAAGAGACAAATTGTAAACAAAACCCAAAGTGAGGCTAACCCAAACACGTTCATGAAAATTGAAACGTCTACCTAAAGCGAGAGAGTTCTAGTTTATTTATATGATGATCTGTTGCTTACCAGTCAGAGCAGTTTGGTTCGTCTGTCTCGCAACTGGATCTTGCGAGACGTAATACGATCCCGGAGTCATGTTGATGTTTCCTTCTACGAAGCTCGGGTGCATGAAGAGCTTCTGCAGCGTGTGCTTGTCATCCTCGAGCGAAAGCGAGGCCGCCAAGTAGCACCGGATGACTTCCCAGGACTTGCGCCAGTAGAACGGGTCGGTGGTGCTGGATTTGAGCGCGTTGAAGGCCGTCTCGATGACCTTGTCGACGGGGAAGTCGATGGGTCTGCGGTGCTCCTGGAAATAGGCTACTACAGCGGGCTGAGGCGAGTCCCTATCGTTGTATTCTAGTTTCTGAGGCTCAATCATCATCTTCCTGTTGCCTCCGCCAAACTTTCCGAGCACCCTGAAGGCCACAACAGCGGCGCTGTCCGTATTCCTGAGCGTCCGCCAGAGAGCCTGCATCAAATCGGCCCGGACCGGCTGAATGTGCTCGTACAGAAAATCGGGCTGGAGGTTATCCACGCACAGCTCCAGAGTCCTGAGACCCTGGCTGATGAGTGTCTGGGATCCGTTGAGGGCAGACACGAGAGGGTCCATGAGCATGGGGAGGTATGGAAGCAGGGATGAGAGACGGACCGGGACGGTGAGGCAAAGCTCGACGAATAGGTCCTTCATGTGCTGCTTGTGGAAGCCGCTCTGGAGACGGTTCAAACCTTCCAGGAGGTTCGGGAGTAGAGGTAGAAACTCCTGGTACAGCAAATCATGGCTGCCTCCACCGATGGACCGGAAGAGAGCACGAAGCAGGAGGAAGTAATTGTAGGGCTCCTTGGCTGTCATCGCTAGTTCCATGGACCGGTTGACGATGTTGTGGAGGTGGGGCTTGAGCATATGCTCGTTGTCGGCAGGAAAGAGGCTCACGCTGCCAAAGACGAGTTTGAAGAGACGCAGATACAGGTTGGATCGCTCGATGTTGTTGCCCATCTCGTCCATCCGCTTGAGGAGGTACTCGACGAGAACCGTGGCGAAAAGTGGGGATGTGATCGGGTTGGCGAGGAACGAATTCGGGATCACCTAGAAGAAAAATGAAAATACTTAGATCCGATCAAGACTTCATTCTTCTTTCCTAAATGCTTGATATTTTTGTCCTTTAACAGAATCTTTGTTTACTGAGGTTTTTTTTAACAACAAGGAAACAAAATCAATACTCACTTGAAGAGCCGAATTTTTGTAGATCCTCTCAACCATAAAGTCGACCGTTGCGGAAAATATTTCTTGATAGTTCTGGCTGTTCATGTTGAAGAAGACCCCGCTAAAGTGCTCCAGCACCTCCTTTTCCTCCTTTGTTCTCGGAATCTGCCCCATCTGTTTTTGCTGCTGAGCAGCCAAGGCGCTCATGGGCATGCCGGTGGCAGGAACGTTGATCATGTACACATCCAAGGCCTCGAGAGCGTAACAGAAAAGGTCGATGAAGATCAGAATCTCGTGGGGCTGGAACATCTTCAGCTGCGGGGGCGTCTGCTGGGGCGTCGTGGAGCCCTCGGGTGGCGTCGTCTTCAAGTTTGGGCATCCCCAGGTGATTGTTTTGGCACCGCAAACCAGTGTTTTCACGAGACTGCGGTACTCGCTCACGTTCAGGTTGTTGGGGGGAGAGAACCCGATGCTGGTGAGCTTGGAGCTCGCATCGGAAGACATGTCGATGCCTCCAAACTCTTGCTTTTTATCCGTTGCTTCGACAGCTGGTTGGGGCGTCGCTGGGGCGGGTGTCGCTGGCTCTTGGGGCGACGGAGGGAGCGCATCCGGACGGACGGCTCGAAGCTTTTTCATGATCATGGGGAGCTGGAGCTTGGCGATGGTGTGGAACTTTTGCGTGAACACTCGCAGCATCGTTATGAGCAGGTCTCGGGCCGTGTTGTTGTCCGGCTCCTGTCTCTGACGAATGCAGTCGACGAGGTTCAGAAGCAGCTTGCACGACATCGTCTGAATGCTGGTCGGAAGCGACTCGTCGTGAACATTCTTCGAAAAGAGATATACGGCCTTTGAAAGCACCGTAATGTTGAGGTGCTGGCGAACGTGGTGGACCAAGTCAGCGAGAGTCGAGTACGCCAGCGGGCGGAGAGACTCGTGAGTTGTGAAGCCGCGGCCAAGCAGGAGGTCTTCGTCAAATAGGCGCTCCATTTCCGGGACAAACTCTGAAAACAAGTAAAGAGGCATGTTAATTTTTACTTCCAGTGTTTTATAAGCCTGTAAAAAACCTCAATGGCAAGTTTCAAAAGGAAATATATCAAAACACAAACTCACTGTTCCTCAAATCTGTTGCCAAAATGTGCCTCGTCGCCACAAGCAGCTCTTTCCTCAAGTGCGCCACTTCCTTCGGACACAGCTGCAGCAAGCTCAGCATGCCCTTGACCATGGTGGCCGAGTGGTTGGAGATCACTTCCTGGAAGAGCCTGATTATGTAGGCCAGAAACGAGAGAGTCTTGATCTGCGCGCCCATGAAGTCCACGAAGATCTCCTTGTTGAAATTCGGAGCTGTTCTGTGGTGGGAAGCTGGCTGGAGGGTGATTGTGGTCATTATGAGAGGCACGAAGTCAACCACCTCCTGGTGCACGACGTGCTTGTAGATCTGGTACATGAGAACCACGATTATCGGGAGCTCCTGTAGCACTTTCAGGGAATAGACGCCCTTTGGAATCAGGTTGAAGGTAGTCGTCGTCGTCTTGCCATCTGCAGCCTTCTTCTCGACCGCAATCTGGGTGATGGTGTAGGTTTCTGGCAGCAGTTGCTCAATGTTGACGTCTTTGATATCCTTGACCCTTAGCGGCTGCTTGGGCTCGAAGATCTTCGGCAAATGCTTCGGAAGGTCGGAGTAGATGGTTTTGACGTACGTCAGAAAATGCTGGATCTCGGGGTGAAATGCAGGTCTGTACTGTTTGTGGATGTCGATCATGATGCGGAGACACACGAGGACGTTCTCCTCGTTGTCGTTCTGGAGCAGCTTCAGGCACATCGCCAGAATGTGCTTCACGTAAGGCTTCACGTTCTCTGATACAGGGATGCGGTGAATCATCTCCAGTAGCAGCTTCCTCATCTGCTGAACACTGTACTCGGATATGAAGTGCGGCTCTCCGTCCGACAGGATCTTCAGGAACACTTTGAGCAGAAAGTCGAGGAACGCCGGGTAGCCCGAGCACTGGGTAATGATCTCGAAGTTCTCGGAGAGCTCCTGGGCCGCCTTCAGCTTGATCTCGTCCTTGGCCGACGGATCTCCCAGCATGTTCACCAGACTCCGGAAAGTGGTCATCTGGGCGTTGTCTACTGATGGAGTCGCCATTTTAATCTGAAACAGCGTGAATTTAGTTTCAAATGTCTGAGGAATGGGAAAACTTCTTTGAATTATTTAACTGAATCTGATCCGTAACATAAAACAAGTTCATTTCATTTTCTCCACAGCAGAGATTTAGATTTTAAACTCATAAATTTTTTTAAAGGTTCCCAGTTGCACCAATGCTACGCTGAAAGCCTTTCATGGCAAAAATCTAAGTCAAGGCCTCGAACTTGACGCGTATCGCAGCATAAATAGTCGGTTGTTTACATTCTCTTGCCGGCAAAATTGCTCCACTTACGATTTGTTATGATGAGCTTTTGAGGCGCCCTGTTTAACTTTCGGAACACCTTATGAAACAATTTTATATTTTTGAGGTTTTCTCCAAAACTAACACGTTTTTCTGGACACCTCCATCATATTTCGGTGTCGGGTCACTCGTGCTAAAGTTTTTGAGTATTTATGGGTATTTTTTCACAGTTTTAAGTGGACTTTTGGGAAAAATTCAGCGAGGTTTCACAGAATTTACTGTCAAGTCGAAATTAGTGGTGGGGATGGAGGGGAAGTCTCAAACGTCAAAGTCCTCAGATTGATAGAGCTAGAGTCGGTCTTCATTGGTGGGTCTAGAGAAAATCTACTTTGCAATCAGCTGTTCAAATCATTTTCATAACAAAACAGAAGTAAAAATATTGAAATTAAGTCACTCAAGCAATAAATACATCGCCCAACAGTGAAAAAAGGACGGAAATATGAGTGAAAAACGGGAAATTCAATTGACGATCAGCAGAAACTCCGAAAAGGTAGAGAGTCGGTCAGAAATCGTTTCCGGCGACGATTTGAATGCCATGATGACGAGCCTGAAGGCGATGAAAACCTTGGCCAACGAGCTTCTCACGAAGATAGTGGACGAGGAAAAGGCCTCAAACGGAAACTCTAACCAGCCAAGTAATAGGTTTGTTGAAAAATTTACTAAAACTGAAGAAAATTTTTTGACAGAGAAACAATCAGAAGGCGACGACTCAGAAAGTGCGGAAGACGAAGAAGAGGAACCCAACGCGGGAAAAAAGCTGCGGATAGAAAATAGTGAATAAAGTCTGCAAGTCTCTTGAACTAATTTTTTATTGTAGCATATTATGATCAATGGAGATTATGAGCAGTATACTTATAGCAGTTGCAACGTCAGGCTATTTCTCTGTTTGTTTTACTCATTTTAAGGCAGTGTTACGATCTACTGCATGTGAAACTAGGAGCTACTCTTACTTGTTTTGTTTATTTCTTATGTAGGCCATGATTATTTTATGTTGCTCCATACTTAAGCAAACTACTGTAAGTTACTAAAACTTAATCAACGATCAATTGCGAACTAAAAATTTACATTTGATACCTCCTTACAATCTACCTTGATGATTATTAGTTCATTACTTCATGATATCTTAGTACAACTATAAGTTTTCCCTACTTCAATACGTATCACAGTCTCCCTGGTGCGTTCCAGGTTTATTGTATCCTACGCTAATGTTAGTTAAATTATTTTCACTTAAAATTCATATAAATTTTGTGGTCTAGAGTAAGTCAAAAATGAAAAAAAATAATTAGATGTAAATTTAAAACTTCGAAACTAAAGATACGAGCTTAATACTAGTGAACAGTTCGACGCCTTTCAAAAAGGTTAAGTAGTAGGAAGTTAGCGGAGTCGACAGTGGTTCAGCAGCAGCAGCTATCAGACCTGCTTTGTCAGATGGATCGGCGTTCAATGACAACTACTGAAAGGATGCCAGACCAGTGGTGCTTCCGATAAACGAGGATGTTCCCAAAGTGGATGATATATCTTGGTAGCTGAACTGCAATTAAAAGAAAGGTTTTTCAGAGGGTGAAAATACGAATAAAATTAAATTATTAGGTTAAATTCGCTTTCGGTTGTCTTTTGTGAGGGCCTCAGAGGTCTCCAAAATTTACTTCCAAATACTCGGTTTTGCCTAAGACAGCTAGATTTAAACTTGTTTTATGGTGTCTCCATATTGTTCGGTTTTTAAGGCATAAAGTTCAAGACAAAATTGTCATAGTACCTGTGAAAAATGAGGTTCTTCTTGGATCGAAGACAAATGCTGCCCTGACGTGGTGTCGGGAGGAGTCAGTTCCACGCTTTCTCCCGTGAACTCCGAGTCGAAGTACCTCGTATCGGTGTCGCTCGTCACTTGGGGGCGGAAGGGGGGCGTGATCTTCTTATTGTACAGATCGGTCCAGTTAATGCTTGAGAAAAATGCGTGTTGTTCGATCTCTCGGTAGTCGTCGGGGCCTCCGCCAAGCCTGTTGTCTGGGCTCTTGATGAGCAGGCCACTCAGGAGACTCTTGGCTTCGGGGGAAATACTTCGTGGAAACTTGACTTCCTCCAGTAAAATAAGAGTAAACAGAACGTCGTGGTCGCGATTGTAGAAAGGCAAGCGACCGCAGATCATTTCGTAAATGACGATACCGAGTCCCCACCAGTCAACTGCACGGCCATAGTCGTTGTCTTCCAGCACCTCGGGCGCCAAGTACTCTGGGGTCCCGCAGAAAGTCTTCGTGGTACGGCCGTAGGTGATGTCTTCCTTGCATAGTCCGAAATCAGCTATTTTGATGTGTCCATCCTTGTCTAGGAGCAGGTTCTCGAGCTTCAAGTCACGGTAGATGATGTTGTGGGAGTGCAAGTATCTGAAAGAGCAACAGTTTTAGGTAGTTCTTCAATTTTTAACTGTTTTTATTTTTATTTAGAGTACTAGTTAGTATTATTTATTTAGAGTACAGTCACGAAAGTTTCAGAGACATCCTCGTGACCCATTTTGATAGTGTCAAGAATGAAGAAGTTGCTGGGGTCAAAAATTAACATCACGATCACAGTTTGTTTCACTAGTACTAATAAGGACCATTAAAAACATCATATTTTTTATTTAAAGCAACATTTTCGCTATAGGGGGGAATTTTCGGCAATTAAATCTACGCCAATTTTTAGTGTCATTGGCAATTTAATGGGATTTCTCTTGGGATGTCATACGTTTCTATGGGATGCGTTTTTTTTTCAAAATTTTGTCGACTGAAATAATTAGCCTCTACAATTATTTTATGGGAATTTTCGTACCTCTAAGGACCCTTTTCTTATTCCCTTGTAGGCTCTAAAACTGATATTAATAGTTGGCTCACCCTAAGGCCGACAGGATTTCAGCTCCGTAGAACCTCGTGCGCTCCTCCGAAAAGATCCTCTCGCGACTCAGGTGGAAGAACAGTTCTCCGCCGTTGACGTACTCCATCACGAAGCAGAGCCGGTCGGCTGTTTGAAACGAATATTTCAGCGAAATCAGGAACGGGTGGCTGGTCTGCCGCAGTACCCGGTTCTCCGCCATTGTGTGGGCCACTTCGTCTTTCTGGATGATCACCTCCTTCTTCAGAATCTTGATCGCGTACAGCTTGGCTGTAATTTTCTCGCGGCACAGAATTACTTTCCCGAAGGTTCCTTTACCGAGGACTTTCAGGAACTCAAAGTTCTCCAAGGTGACCTTCTTTCGGCCACTCACCTTGCCCGTCGACGTTCCCTGCACCGAGAACTTTTCGTTCAGCAGCTCGTCCTCTGCCGCAATGGAAGCCATCTCCACATCAGGCTCGCTCGCAGCTGCGGACTGGGCCGCCGATAGGCCTGCCTCCGTGAGCTTGTTTGCCACATTGCGAATGGCCTCCACCCACTCCAGACGATCGTTCTCGCTCTCCACGTGAAACATCCGCTCGATCACTGTAGTCAGCTGCAGTCCCCGAATTATGAAGGTGAAGGGCCGTGGTCGGTCGATGGACATAATTTGACAGTCTCTCACAGTGAAGTTGTTGGTGGGCTGGAAAAAACAGTTTTGGGGTCAATGAACCTGTATATTAAAATAAATGTACGAAATCTGGGGTTCCGTAGAAAGTTTTATTTTTTGTGTATATTAAACCATTATTTTCCAAATCGACTGTCGACTTTTTGATGCGATTTTAATAACCGAAAATTTTAAGTTCTTTGTGGAGCTTTTTCTCTTTTCTTGCATGTGGAGTTTTTGGTACCTTGTAATATGATGAAAAATAGTTGAAAGGAAAATGAAGAAAGTGAAAATGACGTTCGCAAGCCCGGTTGGTTTTACTTACCTCAGCTTGGCCGACAGAGTCGGGGCGGCTTTTGTACCCGATGAGGGTTCCATCGGAGAACAACATGAAGTACCGCGTTCGCCAGTTCTTTATGTGCTCGCCGCGCTTGTAGAGCCAGCCCTGCTTCACGAGAACGGGAGCTGAGCTGCTACTTGTGTTATCTAACAAAGAAGACATTTTTTGTGCTTGTCTTCTACTTCCGCTCTCATTAATCAATATCAGCAAACACTGGGTACTTTTCTCTTTCCCTCTTTTTATTCTCACTATTTTTGACTCTCCAACTTTTTTTTACTGACACTAATTCTGAGTGAGAGCTCGCGATCTTCCGACTTCTTGGAAATACCGCTTATCACTTCTGTTCTTCGTTCCCTTCAGTGTGCGTCGACGTATTGTAATTCAACACTTGTCTGCTTTATGTTTGATGGTGACAATTTTACGATCTGTAAGAAAGAAATGATTCAATTTAACTCATCTTTTCATGCACTTTTGAATGGGACAAATGGCCAAAGATTAAATATACACTATGATTTTATAAGAAGCGCGAGACCTTCCGAGTGTCGACTATACGGAGCTTAAAATATAAATGCTCAAGGGGAAAATAGAAACATTATCATTGACTGACCGGCAAATAATGAGCAGGAGACGAGTCGTGTGTGTGAGAAAAACTTTGAGAGGGGCGTCGCGTCTCGCAATGTGATTAAGTCTTTATTTTCATCGGATAGACTATTAAGTGGCAGAAGATGTGTAAAGGCCAGACCTCTGATCGAACCCGGAGCCAAAATAAGTCGCTCTTGTCACATGGGTTTTTGGACGGAGTTGCGGAGATTCATTCATTTGTATTTGATGGACAGGATAAGGTTAGAAAAAGGTTCTTGGAATTCTTATCGTAGTTCTTTGATTCCAAACCGAAGAACTCAGGAATTCGGGGCGTGTTCTTTCAAAACATATTCGTCTTGTTCAAAATTCATTGACCCTTAAATATCCTAAAACTATAATGTCACACAAAATTTTGGTTTTCAGTTTTGACTCGACAAACTACCCAATAAATCCTGGTCTTTAAAAAGACAAATACTGAAAGAAAATGGACAGATCTCTAGTGGGTCGGAATGAAGGCAGACAGACATACTTTTGGGGCTGACTTCCGAGGCAATGGTTGAACTCAATGCAAGAGTCACCTAAAAATAGACCTCACTTGCAGACAAATTCACGCATTTGCACTTTCAAAGCGTCTCCAGACACCGTTTGCATCATCACTGGTGTCGACTGTTGTCGAGGCGAGCAGCGATCGCCGTCGCAGACCCAATAAATCAAAGTTGTTATATTGCTACTTTTCAAAACAACCAAGAACGCGCGACGGCACGTACAGCGACACGAAATTGCAGCCGCCGTTTTTCATTCAAAGTGAGTGCGAACGCGCATGGCGCCTGCGGAGGAGGTGAATTACTTTTTTGATTCGTTTGTTGACTCAGCCTGTGCATATTGGGTGTTTGCTGTGTGATCGACAACTCGCCTCGTCGCACCGCCGCGCCGTGTTTTGCCGGCCCGCTCACATAGCCGCCGTCTAGAAGTGTCTCGCAACAACCGAGCAATTGTTGAGCTGCTTTTGCGGGCACGTAGAGATTTTTGAATTTTTGTGTACGCATTTAAAAACAACCGTGATCTCATCGATTCTCAGGAAGTCGGCTTCAAGTACCCACAGCTTACTTGCTTTGGGAAACAAAACATACATGCTCGATGGCGCTTTAAGTGAATGAATCGGCGCGGCGCTCTCACTCTGCATCGGAAATGCCATTCATGAGCCCCAAGGATTAGCTGCCTCTTGGACTTCTGTAATGCCGAGTTTCCGCACGAACTAGCCTCTCTCATCGCGCTTCGCTATCAGTGGGCCAATTAAAACCAACAGGTGTCAAGAAACTGGTTTTCGTCAAAAGGTTCGGTTACATAAGAAGGCCGGGCCTCGGCGGTTCCGAGAGAGCGAGCCGGTCACCAGAGTGCAGAAAGCCGGCTTTTTTCCTGGTTTCTACGTCCTTGACGTGACATTGCGCCGTCCTCTGCTTTCTACACGGCGACACTTTGCGCTTTTCTGATTCTGTCTCAAAACCACCCTTGGGCTAATTTTGTCGAAAAACAAATTAATTGGCCATGGTCTCAGTCTCACTCTCAGCTATTTCAATTACGCGTAATAATGATCGATGTTCGTCACTACCCAGTTCGTGCTCCCCGTCGAACCGCCGATGTACCAATTTAGAGCCACGGCAATTACACATTCTGATGTTTGATCTGCAGTCGGAGTTCGGACCGCTTCTCAGAGTTGTTTACTCACTTGCCGCGAACTCTAGGAACGGGTCTTTCCGTGTTTGTTTGATCAGCTTCTCAATGGAACTTTTTATCAGATTTACACTCAGCGCTCTTTCTCTAGCTAAGTCAACAAGAAGGCCGGCTCTAGCGACTGTAGCTCTGTGAGAGAGTTATCAAGGGCAGGTTTCGGTGTCACTAAGCCGCAAATGGGGGCATAGCGGTGCCGAAAAATAGCGCCAGCGGACAATGGAGGGTCGAGATTGACTTCCACTGAGTCACGAACCGCTGCTACTGAACTAGTTGCTGATCTCGCATGCCAATCGCTCGCGCGAAAGAACAAAAAACTTCTCTTGGGTAAAAATAACCGCGTCTCATCGTCGCTTGTTGTTTACAACTCGTCTCTGCGAGCCGCCCCGCCGAACCGTGCCGTGTCGTTGACGACGCCGCCAGAAACAAGCCCAGAAGACGGCGCTCGCCTGCCTAAATTTATCGTAACAATTTTTATATTTAGCCTTGCGCCCTATACATTGTTTATAGTGTGTCTTCTACCACGACCCGTCTGTACGCGACTCCGAAGTGGTACGCATACTTCAGGCGACTAACGGCATCATCTAGCGAAAATAGGATAATCAAATTATATCATTGTCTAAATATTTTGAAATGAACAAATCGACACATTAATTAGCAGGACGTGTATCAACAACGTGGAAAATTCGCGGATCGTGGTAGAAAATGTGATTCCTAAAATTTGGGGCTTCCTGGATTTCAAATGGATGAATGCTACCTAATCATTTCGATCTCGTAAGCTAGCTCTGGTTATATCGTGATTTTTCAGGACTGTTCAATGGGGGCATTGAAGGCATTTAAAAGACTAACAATGAAGGTATTTTCGTAACAGGTCTTCTAACGATATCGAGATTTTTCCGCCATAATGTCAGGCGAGCAGTCACAGCATCTGTGATAAAGCTTATGTTTTTAGTCAATGTTTTTTAACCTGAATTCTCAATTCTAAAAATTTTAAAAATTATCTAAAACTTAACCTAATTTATTTTTCTACAATTGGATACCCAAGATTTTTGACAGGAGCATTTCTATTTGTCGTGTCACAAGTAATTTTTGAATTTTACTCCAATTATTGGAATAAAATATTTTTTCTTCCATACAAATTTGGGTGCCCCTTGATTTGCTTGATTTTGCACGGACTACAACATACAACATGTTAACCCATTGGCTACCGAGGGGCACTGATGAACTCTCAATTTTTAAAATGTCGTCCTTCAATTCTCAAAATTTGCTGTCGTTTGAAGATTTTGATTTATAGAGCAGGAAAAGTAGCTAGTCGTGAAATTATTCGATTTGGCCACCATGTTTTATTTTAAATTTTAACTTTTAAAAAATCATTAAAAAAACTTAACGGGATATTTATAAAAATTTTCTTTCACAATATTTAGAATTGAGTTTTAACAATTTTTTGACGAAAAAAAAACAAACAATTCATCCCATTTCTGAACAATTGGCATATTTTTGTTTTACGTTTTTAGAGTATAACTTTTCCAAAAAATTTTGTAAAAGTTTATATTTTACGAATTTTTCATATGGAACATTTACTTAACCCAATATAAACGATTACAGAAAGCTGGGCGCAGTTTGAATATCTTGGAAGCCAATGGGTTAATCAGATGCAATATAAGGAACCGTTATATAAACGTAAAACACACCCCGACTCTTCCTAAGGAAGTTGTGGGGGTATAAAATATCTAAATAACAAAAAACCGCAGCTCTCTATTTCTCTATTTCTTCTGGATCCTGAATTATAAAGTTTCAGACAAACAGACAGACGGCAGAGCAGTCATAAAATGTTGGAAAATGCACTAAAAATGCACTGCTGTGTTTAACCCGTCTTATCCTGTCCCAATTCAAAACTTATTTTCGCAAAAAATCTCCAACGACACAGTAAATAGCAAGTGGGACACGAACCTGCACGGTTTTCAGGTCAATAACGTAGCGTACGAGTATATCTCGATGTCTGGATCAGATATGAGCTCCAATGCTATTGCCAAATTGCTGTCTCCAAAAATAACACACCCGATAACGCTCTGGCTATTCGCATCAATGTTTCATTTGAAAGTTTAATTGATTAATCTAATCTCGTTCTCTCTTGACGCACAACTTCGACACGGCCCTACAATTGACATGTCAGAACGGTGTCATTCATCTCAATGGAACGTATGGATATGCACGCTTCTAGCTCAAGCTGTTACCAGTTTCATCTCGCTTCTGCGTGTGTCGATGATACCGTTTCGTTGGATTTAGCAGCTCGACCCGAGTCGCCGAATTTTATGTTTTTTGCGAGAAATGCCCATCCATCAGCCGGCTGACTTTTTCACGACCTACGATAATACATCTTATATTGGATGTTCTACCGGCTTTTATTACCGTGTCAGAGGTTTCACCTTTGTCAGCGTTTCCTCGCCGTTCAAGCTAAATTAGCATGATTACGGTCTGTGAAATGTGTCTGTTGGTCGAAATGTTTTTTTGTTTGTGGGACGATATTATGTGAATAATTTCAGATAAGAACTCAAGCTTAATTAAACTCGTCATTCACAAAACTGTTCGTCGTAACATTTGAAACTGAAAAGAACTTTCCATCACAACAACCTTCATTTTAGTTAGTTTAGTTTTAGTGAAGCAATAGCCAATTGGAAAATCTCTCCCAAACTCACATTTTCTTAGATTGAACAAAGCAGACCTTTATTCTTGGAAATATGGAATGCTGTGAGAAAACAAAAACCTTGACGAGAACCATGAAGCTTGTATAAGCTGGAGCTAACCTTTTCAGCTCGAACATCTTAGTTCTGAGCTGCCGGTTTCTGATTCCAGCAATCAAGGTGTTGATTGCCACATCAAATCAAGTCTTTATTCACCGACTCAAATCCGATATTCGAATATATTTCACGCAATGTTCTAGCTGCTGGTCTTTGCAGCGTTTGCTATTAAAATTTTCCTTCACTTTACGACCCCCCATTTCCGTCATTATCTCCTTGAAACAGCGATTTCTCTTGTTTATAAATAATTCGGGTGTTCAGGGAATCGTCAAATTTTTAATCGCACATTAATTCAACAGGTGATGCTGATTACTCCGAAATAGAGTCATTCATTCCGCTATCGCACTTCTCGCCTATCAAGCGAAACCACTTACTTGGCCCGAGCCGGAGTCTCGCACGTCTGTATGAATGAGACAAACACTCGCTTCCAAAATTCATTCATCCGAGCGAAAGAGCGTAAGTCTCAGCGCCATTCAAACGAAGTAATTATTGATAAGACACCGGCCCGGGATCATCAACTGACTCGTGAGTCGTGATATTTTAATGATGATTTTTTGCAATTTTTATTTCGCTTTTCCTCGACCTTCTTAGTTTCGCAGAAATCTGGTTGGACTGAGAGTTGCGACGGCTATAAATCTCAAGTCAAATTCGAGAAAAGTGACGGGTTCAGTAGCATGCGGGCCGAACACTAAATTTAGCTGCAGTGGCGCCTGAAGCGTCCATCCGCCGCACCGTCTCATTCTTGCACTTCGGCTCATCGCGAATCTCAACTCCCCGAATGAATAAATACCCACGAGTCCCACGACTTGTTATTTTATTTATTTATATAACGCTTTTAAATGCAAACCGAATGAAAGTGATTCTCGGATGAAAAACAATGCAGCGAAAAAATTGTTTCTTATCGCGTTGCGTTGCGTTTGCAGAGCAGAGACACAAACATTACACTTGAGAGTTGATGTGAACCGCCTTTGACGCGCTCTATCACTCTGTTTTGAGCCCATTATATTGGAGCAGTAGCGCACTCGAGGTTTGCAGCCGCACATTTAAATAACAGCGAGACGGGTGGAATCGAACAATCTTCACCGTCTGGCAATTCGCTTTGATGTGGATATCAGGCACGCGAGAGACGACCGCAGTTGCATGCCGCATCCGTTGCTGTTTAAATGGTTTTCATTCAGCAGAGTGACATCTTCATTTGTTTTCCAAACACTGGCATTTTTAGAAAGCTCCTCGAAGAGTGGGCGGAGATCTGTCTACTTGGCTCGCAGTTAGTGATTTGTGTTCCTCATAGAGTCATAACAATAAGACACAGCTTTTGTCTTAGTGCGAAAATAGCAACTTCGTTTGAGCCTTTTAGCATCACCATGGCAAATATTAGTAGCTCATTGATGACCCCATATGCCAGTTTTGCTCCGACTCTTATTCAATCAAATATTATTTCAAACCTACTATCACCTCCTAACTATTCTCAGCAGTCCTATGACAGCCTTCTCGAGATCACACTGTAACTTAACTGCAGATCAATCAAGAACCATTCAAGAATTAAAATAATGACTTTTTAGAGCTTCCCTAAAAGTTAAATCTGCTCATTTGATTAGATTAGCAGCCCCCCAGGAACTTTGGGTTTGTAGTTATTTTAGAACAACAAAATTGATTCTGATCATTGAGGCTTTGGGCCTCTATTCTTCTCTATTCTTCTCATGAGTCTTTACTCTGCTTAATTTTGAAATATGTATGAATCTGCCGAATTTAAGATTTAATAGGACCAGAGGACAGTAACTTAATCTCTTTACGAGATCTTCCAAACTTATCTACAATCTCTGAGGTTTTTCCCAAGCAGGATGTGCATGTGAATTTAACTTTGTAGTAGTTGTTAAAAAGCTGAACTTTATTAGGTACTTACTTCAAGGCCGTCATTGATATTTGATACAAACGTTTCTTAACAGCCCAGGAATTGAATTGTTTGTACTAAAGATTTGTTTTATGGTATTGTTTTTACGAGTTTGACATGTGGTAGAAAAACTAATTTCAGCCACTTCAACCCACAGATTTTCTAAAAATAACGAGGAAGTAAAAGGACATTCTCTGAATCCGCACACAAGCTGAACCTCTCGAAGATAACAAGTGGAGCCGGGTTGGGCGAGCAGCTAGCTCATACGTGTGAATTGCGATTCAAATACGGCACTCGGCACTTGACGCGAGTCATACAAATTTTCACATATTAAATGCAGGGCACCAAGTCACCATGCAACAGCGTGACTTTTTATTTATTTCTGGCATTGCGTACGGACAAACGTGTAAGCCCACAATCTCCGCGATATACGTACACTTGTTTTGTTATTTTGCCAACCTCGTACACACGCTCAACGAGCCACCAATGCAGGTCGCTACTCCTCCGTACGGACACCAAACTTATCACCGAATATTGTGAAAAATTATTTGCTCAAAACAAAATTCCGATCGCCTGTCGTGGTTGCCGCTTTTGATGAATGAACGCAACGCGTGCAAATTGTCATCTCGGTTTTCAATTTCTACTCGCTCGCCTTGAGCTATGATTTCTCGGTATATCCTGGCGACTGTGGGTCATGGGAATTGCCGGCAAGAGTGCAGATGAAACAAGATGACTCATCTGTTTTGGCCGCGCATTTCCGTGAATTTTTTAATGCATTCATAATTCAAACCCACATGTTTGCGAATTGCGAAACGACCATTCCTGCCCAAATTGAGCCATCCTCAGCTCGGCTGTCGTGCCATGCCGCTCCGCATACATGTGTCAGTTTTTATTAAGGCGATTTTAATTTGCAATAAAAATCGTCAGACAATGCAAATGTTGTGCCGGCTAAAGGGATAACGCTTACAAACAAATCAGCGTTTATGACTTTAGCACATTACGTTCCCGCGGTTTCACAAAGCCTTTATATTTACGTCTTTCATTGCGCGGGTCAAAATACGCTAGCCTAAGCCATTGCAATGTGAAATTAGTGCCTGCTATTGGAACGTTCAGTCAGCAATAAAAGTGATGCAAGATTTTATTCCTCAATTCTAGCACTGCAACAAGTTTTATTATTATTTCTTCTGCCGCATTGACATTGCGAAATGGCCGATTTCCCGCTCCGCTTTGAAGGAAACGCTTTTTCTTGGTACTCAGATTTCTCACATTTTCAACAAAACTTTTTTTTAAGCTCAAATCAGCTCGTGTAGTTTTTAAATTTCAAAACGATCTGTGCAAATTATTTCAATGTCGAGATATCGTCTTCCCGAATTGAAATTCATAAGCGAATTTGAATCATCAGCTAAAGTGGACGGAAGGAACAAACATTCCAGAAAGTGAGAGAAAGTTTTGTCCGAAAATCTCCGCTCCGAAATTCCCGGAAACATTTCAAAAACCAGATTGAAAAGAAAGTCTTCTCAGAAATTTTTTAAAAATCCTAAATCTGGCAGCTCTGCTCAGAACATGTAATTCCAGTATTAATCGGTTCAGTTTGAGTCACGTTCATTGACACTCTAAAGGCGCTCTTAATTAACAGCATCTAGTTTCCCTGCTTTTCTTTAGAATTCTCTACTCACGAATCCGGTTGGATGCAGAAAAAGGCACTTCCGGCTGCTCTCTAATTCGCTCTGCACGAGATATGCGGTGCACTAGTAATAATGCGACGGATCCGCGAGCGCACACCGGACACACCGTGTACAATCCAGACAGCGAGCTTCTAATCACAAAGCAACCAGTACATACTTCGCAGGTCACTGAAACGCGCGCCTCCTGCCACTCTGAGTCTCTGTTGTTTACTGATTTTATTATTTTACATGTTATTACTTTTTGACTGACTTGTGGGTCTCGGTCTCGCGTGTACTCACAACTGTGAGCTGTGCGAGTTAAAAATAAACGTACACTTCTCTCTCTCTTCGAGCCGTTCGTTTTGAGTCGTCCATTCGCGTATCAGACGAACATGTACGTACAATATGTACAAACACTACACCGTCAACATCCATAATAAATTATAAAAATAAGTTAAAATTATGAAAAACAACACATTCGATGTCGTCATCGGTGACACTTGGACTCGCATCTCGCGGAGACTGGGATGTATTTCCGCATTTTCCTAGAAAGTCGCCCTCGCCCCTCGCGCCTCGCGCTCTCAGCCAGGGAACACCTGTGCTCACTGGCTTGCTTCCTGGCCAACAGGAAAGCGGAAAGCAGGCTTCTTGCATTATCAACAAACTCACTCGTGCAAAAACTTTTCTCGTTGTTGTTGTAAATAGCGCAGTATAATAAATAATATCGGAGCAACAATTTCCACTTTTTTCACACTTCATCTGGGACCCCTTGAGCTCCTCTTCAGTTTCCTTCTGCACTGGAAGCTTCTGTTTTCACCGCGTTTTACCCCAATGACGTAGAATCTTACCTTATACTCGTAAATACGCCATTCATCAATAAAAAAAAGACCTTGCCAAGCTGTGTTGTTTTGATCAGTCTCACGGTCGATAACATGCGACTGAACCGCGCTTTCCGAACTTCCACGACTCGCGAGAGATTCTATGTTATTTTGAACACAAAATAGCTATTTTATACCGACTAAAACGCAAGATTATTAGCTTTTATCGAGATCGCTGATGTACGGAGAAATGTACGGAATTCACCACTCTCACCACGCATAATATATGCGGAACGCAAGTACAAATGTCCATTAGTCGATATATGGGGCAAATTCAAATCTAGTACGAATGTCCATTCGTCGATGTGTGGGGCAAATTCAAATCTAGTACAAATGTCCACTTGTCCATAAATATAGGCTGCATAACTTGTCGCTGCATTTAAGTTAAGAACAACAGAGAAAATGGCACCCAAAGCTGACACAAAGGACGTTTCTCGACCCAAGGGACCAGGACCCGTAGTGAAATCGTACCTGATTCTGTACAATGTCGTGCAGACTTTGGGGTAAGTTTTTTGTTGGGGACTTTGGCACTTCGCTACTTTCTAAATTATGCAATTTCTCGCAGTTGGGCCTATATGCTCTACCAGCTGATAGCCTTCTACACCATCGACAAGCCTCAGGACCCCAAGGTTACTCTCTGGGACTATATCAAGTGGACTGTGATAATTTTCCAGAATGCCGCGATCCTGGAAGTGAGAATCGTCTCGGAGTCCTTGAAGAAGAAAGCTCAAAAGTTGTCGTTTCAGATTTTCCACGCAGCCTTCGGACTCGTGAAGAGCAACGTCGTCATCACAACTTTCCAGGTGTTCTCGCGTGTGATGGTCGTCGGGGGAGTTGTGTGGGCAACTCCGACAGGGCAGGTGTCTCCCGGGCTGCCTCTGGCTCTCCTGGCCTGGACCATCACCGAAATCATCCGCTACGGAATGTACGCCCTGAGTCTCTTGAACGCCGTGCCGCAGTTCTTGGTATTTTGTCGGTGAGCTAGACTTTGACCTTTGCCCTCCCTACTTCAACGAAAGTGCTGTCGTGTTTACTTTGAACCGCTTTCAGGTACACATTCTTCATTCTGCTGTACCCCATTGGAGTGACGGGCGAGTTGCTGTGCTTCTACTGGGCCCAAGGACATGTGCGTGAGACGAAGATGTGGTCCATCGAGATGCCCAACGAGTGGAACTTTACCTTCTCGTACTTTTACTTCCTCTGGATCGTCATGATCGGCTACATCCCCATTTTCCCTCACCTCTACCTGCACATGTTTGCCCAGAGAAAGAAGATCTTGGGAGGTAAAGCGAAGGCAGCTTAAGCTGATGGGGGACTAACGAGCGAAATTTGTACAAAGGACTAATGGCGTTTGGAGGTTGAGGTGGTGGGAAGCAGTAGTTCCTCAGTGTGAGAGATTTGGTTGCCTTCAGTTGTTTCTACTTGAAATTACAAGAAATCTTATCCCTTTTTAGCAATGACTCATTCCGAACTTGGAGAAAACGAAAAAATGGAAGAATAAACTCTTTTTACTCTGAATTTTTAGTGCATTTTCAGCATGTTGCAAAAGATGCACTATTATTGCCGCTTTGCCGTCTGTCTGTCTGACCGAAATTTTATAACTCAAGAACCAGAAGAAGTAGAGAGCTGTGGTTTTTTGTATCGTGTAGGGCATAGTCTGTAGGGGTGCAAGCCAACAATGTTAGACCCCCATCCTCTCTTGGGGTGGAATGGGGGTTGTTGTACTTTTGTATAAAAACTCCTTATATGACATCTGATCGAGCTGAAATTTTGTATGTTGTAGTCTGTGTCAAATCTAGTAAACCATGGTACCACATGTGTCCCCTATCATGTACACGGACGGAGCTAGGGCCTTCAAAGTTTGGTCGCTCGAAATCTTTGAAATGCACCCTTAAGCTTAATCTCCAATTTTACTTTTTATATTTTTTAAATTTTATTTCAAAGACGATCTACTTTTTTTGATTCAATTAATTCTCCCAAGACCCAAATGATGTTCAGATGCCTGTGAGATGCCCTTCTTATTTTATTATAAAACAAGAAGAGTTGACAAAATTTAAGGCTTCAGAGCACTTTTAAGACCAACGATAACAAGGGAATTCTTGGAGAATGTTAAACGAGTGAAATTTTGAACATTAAAGAAAATATCAGGAGCCGAGAATGTTTACTTCAAACATGGAAAAGCGTCATAGTCGATAAGATTTTGACTAAAAGTACCACCAGGCCCGACGAGAGGGGGGGTAAACCCCCCGGGCCCGTGATTTTTCAGGGGCCCGGACCGGCGTCAGGGCCCCTAGAATCTCGAACATTCCCCTTTGATAGTACCGGGCCCAGATTTTCTCTCGACGGCTCTGAGTACCACGGACTACTCCCCTCACAAAAACAGACTCATCAAATTCCTCAAAAATCAAGCTTTATTGGAGCTCTTTAAGAAGATGGGGCGGTTCCTCCCTGGGACTCTGGCAGCGTGCGGATGATGTCGGAGTCTCCAGCGTCGGTGATCGAGAGAGTGCACACTCGGAAGTATTTACCGCAGGCAGTTCCCAACTCGATGTTGTTGCCGTTGTAGTGGTGGACACCGGTCTTGGCCAACATAGCGTAGTACTCGATTTCGGACTTTCTGTGGAAGGCAATTGGTCTTTAGATCACAGCTCACCTGGCTACGGCCACATGACTTCGATTGACTGCACTACGAGTGACTACTCCATATACTTTTGGGGCTCCTAAGCCTGCGTTCTTTTCGAGCCGGATATGGGGAACTCATACTTCTCAGTCAATCGACTCCATATGGTTCGCATTGGATTGTCTCGTATACTTCTCAGTAGTCACTTCTCACCTCAAGTGTGGCGTGTTGTTGGCGATGATGATGAGTTTAGCCTTGCCCTGGCGGAGGGTCTTCAAGGTTTGCTTGTATCCCAGGCAGTATTTTCCGGACTTCATCACCAGAGCCAAGCGGGCGTTGATGCTCTCTAGAGCCTTTTTCTGCAATCACAAGAAATTAAAAATTCGAACCCCAACATTTCGCACGTGAAATGAAAAAAACTAACCTGCTTCTTTTGAGTCACCATTTTGACGTATTTTCAACGAAATCTGATGATATTCTGGAATAAACCAAGACCGAATACTTAGCTGGCACTCTCAAGGGCTTTAATATCTTCTAAATTGCAGAAATTTTGAGAAAATACAAGACACGCATCCGTACCTCGTCAGAGTCAAATCAAAAAGAACGACATTCCCCACTCTCACCACGCGGAACGCAAGCATGTGCGGAGATGCGCAGCGCGCACTTATGTTAACAAGCGCAGTTTCGAAAATAGCAACCAAAAGGAGGCGGAGAGTTTTCCATCATCGTGAAAACGGAAATTTCGCATTGAAATTTGAAAAAAGCAAAATTTCAGTCAAAAGTAGTGAAAAAAAGACACTTTAGGTGGCAAAAAAGTGAAGAATAGCTTCGTGGCTATTGATTTAGTGCAAAACATTGGACTGAAAGAAAAAAATACGAATAAAACAAGAAATAGTTAGATTCAATGTCTTCTTTGTCAGAGCAGGTAAAATTAAAAATGGCAAACGAAATTCTGGGAATTTGGTGCCGACTTGAATGACAAACCTTGATGCATACGAGTGTTTTTCCCGTCTTATCTTATCCATGTTTTCCTTTGCAGCGAATGAAAGGACAAGCGAATCATGGTGAGTAGGAAAATGCGTGAAAATTGCATTTAGAAAAACTCATTGTCTGCATCGCTTGCAGTCGTCAGTTTTCTTTTTGTGCCTCTATTTGTGTGCATCCGCTTTCTGTTTTTTCGTTTTCGCGAAAAACTCAGCTGCCGCCATCCTAATCCGGAAGCGTGCTTTGTAGTTCTCGACTGATTCGGTGTTGCGTCGCAGATGTCTGATAAGAAAGAACGCAGGAATGCTACAGAAGTGGCCTTGCATCAGTCGCGAGGGATTGAGGAAGAGCGAGCCATTTGCATGTCTATTAGCAACGTCAGTAGCTGCTGGCTTAGGTTACAGTTCCTTGACCTTTTTCTTTTTTCATCACCAACATGCCTTCATATAACTACAACTGTTCTTCTTTCTTTTCTTTCGCTCTGCGGCTCTACACCGTTGCTTCTTCCCTGCTTCTTGCCCACACACGTACCAGCGAGTCGCTGAGACGTCGGTCGAGAGCTTTTTGACCCATGTCCTCCGACATTATTCCCCAAGATTGAAATAATAAAAACGTATCCAGCTAAGAGAAAGGTGACTTTGCATGATTGATGATCCCAAGATTCGCGTACAAACCCAGGGGCAGCTAAGGGTTAAACATTCCTCGGGCAACACGCCGCTTTTACTTTGAAACTATCAATTGTTACCTCATGCTAGCCATCATTTCTTCCCATTCTCTCATTATACCGACGATGTACGTGGACTCATATCGAGCGACCTTATTCCCATCCAATAAAAATATTTGCACAATATCAAAGAAAGCCGTTGATTGTGATGACGTTGCAGTTTGAATGGAAGAGCTGGAGATAATCGAGAGGCACGCAAAAGTGGAAATGAATGGGGTAAACGCTCGGCACGGGGTCTTTGACCATCTTTCAAGGTCGTTCGCGTTTCCCGTCCCAAGTATGCGAGGTTCGTCGTTACGGGTGACTCACTTTCGCCTTTCGCCACCTGCGTGAGCGGTTGTTTTCCAGTAGGCTTCAATTTGCATGCGTTTATTTGAATGTTTAGCAGATCTCTTAGAACTTCCTAGACGTGTCCCCTGCATGGGTGTGGGTCGTAAAAATAACAATAGCAACAACTCAAAATAATCACACCGTCAATGATTAACCCTTTCTGTACCGTTTGTGCTGCCGCGCTTTTGTACTCTACTAACACATCACAATGTTTGGGCTTGGTGCTGCACTTTTGCATATCGCAATAAAATAAATAAACTCACACGCAAAAAATAAAAGGCAACAATGGGAGTAGCATTCAGTATCCGACGTTTAGCGTAAAAGTTGGTCAATGGTCCAATAATGCAGCATCGTCAGCATCGGCTTCTACATCAACTAATAATAGTAACAAAGTTGTCAGCAATTATGGTAACAGTTTGAGCAATTAAAACTAATGTGGTGGCAGAATGAGAGCAAGTGTCTAAGAGTCGGTTTGCATTTTAGGGAACAACGGAGACTACAATGCGTGGGGTGGATCGTCTGTGAACCAGGGAGGAAACCAGTACCATTCGAGGTCGAGACAAGGTCAAGGTGGCTATGATGATTACAGCAACAGCAGCGGGTACAACAATCGAGGAGGGTACGGCGGTGTAAATGACGGAGGCAGGGATGGCAAGCATATCGAGCGCGGAATGCAGGGTCTGGGTCTCGGCGGAGGAGGCCGAAACCCGGAGCAGCAGCAACAGAAGGACTCGGCGCCCCGCAAGATGACGTGGGCTTCAATTGCGTCGCAGCCGGCGAAGCCTACCATAACGCAAACTAGTACAATTCTGAAGAAAAAGGGGCCCGGCATGCCGCCTCCCCCGATGGTGCCTGGACGTCACAATATGGACATAATGACGTGGGACTCGCCCGCGAAGAACGGCCCGCCCCTCGTCCCGCCCACATTCAACGAGCCCCCGCAGGCTCCGCCCCCCATATCGACCTCCCCGAGGAACTCCGAGTCCGCCCGGTATCCCCAGGCGAACGGAGGAGGCAGCGGAGGGTCCGGACCGGCCTGGCCCACGCTCCAGGCGGGCTCCATGGCGGCCCCTCCGGCGGTGCAGCAGCCGCCCCAGCAGGCCCCGCCCCCAATGCAGCCGGAGCGTCGGCCCGAGCCACGGTCCCACAACTCCTACAACTCTCACCAATCGCACTACGAGAGGAACGAGGAGCGGGGTGAGCGCTCGAACCAGAACCACGAGGGGTACTCCCGAGGCGGCCACCAGATGCCGCCTCCGTCGCACCAGCACCACCTCAGTAGCTATGGGTCCCCGCCCTCGAGCGCATCGGCTTACTCGCAGCCGCCGTCGCAGCCCCCGGTGATGTCGGCGGAGGACCAGACGGAGGCTCTCAACCGCCTGCTCGACATGTCTAAATACAATCCCCCGAACTTCGAGATCGAGAACCCGCACCTGGCCCGCTTCTTCGTCATCAAGTCCTACTCCGAGGACGACATCCATCGCAGCATCAAGTACAACATCTGGTGCAGCACAGAGCACGGCAACAAGCGTCTCGACCAGGCCTTCCACGAGCGAGAGAAAGAGGGCGGCTGCGTGTATCTCTTCTACAGCGTCAACGCGTCCGGACACTTTTGTGGCATGGCCCAGATGATCTCGGCCGTCGACTACAGCAGCAACTCGAGCGTGTGGGCGCAGGACAAGTGGAAGGGCTCGTTCAAGGTCCGGTGGATCTTCGTAAAGGACGTCCCGAATCCCCAGTTGCGTCAGATCCGGCTTGAAAACAACGAAAACAAGCCGATCACGAACTCACGTGACACCCAGGAGGTCCCAAATGCCAAGGGAATCGCGGTCTGGCGCATCATCTCGGCCTTCAAGCACTCCACGTCGCTCTTCGACGACTTTGTGCACTACGAATTGAGGCAGCAGGAGGAGAACACGCGTCGTGTCGAACCCGCTCCCCAGCACCAGTACCGCAGCGGATCGCCGTCGCAGTTTGACAATAAGTACCAGGACCGCAGCAACGGCGGAGGGCACAAGTACGGAGGCGACCGCGACGGGGAGCAGAATAACAACCCCCGCGGAGGAGGCGACATGGGCTCCTCTTCGTACGACAGAAACTATCGAAGTGGAGGATACAACAATCGCAACACTTACGGTGAGTCAGCTAAGGTTTCCTTTTGTACCCGTCTTGATTTTCTGAAAGTTTCGGAAAGTAATTTTTAGTGCATTTTCATCAATTTTGAAAAAAATGCACTTATGTGTCCGATATGTCCGTCCGTCCGTCTGAGTCGCAAAGGCTCCGAAACTACAAGAGCTAGAGACCTGCGATTTTTTGCATGTTGTCATGTATGGTCTGGAGGGTGGTGGAACCACTTTGGTTTTTTCGGAAAACTGCCTGGGGGGTAATTAAGGGGGTTTTCCCGTTGTATGAAAGTTCCATATACTTCATCCGATTGAGCTGAATTTTGGATATGTTATACATCATGTCAAATCTAGCAAATCATAGAACACATGTTTGCCCCTATAACTTAAGGGGGTGGGGTGAGAGGCCTTCGAAGGGGGGAAAAATTTAGTTACTCCGATTGAGCTGAAATTCAGAATGATCAGAATGAAATGAACTTTTGTTTCGGGTCATGGTCTCAAAAATGTAAAATAATAGACTCAATAAGTGGCCATCCAAGACTTCCCCTGGCGAACAGTAGGGCGAAATTTCAAATTAAACCAATTGAGCTGAAACTTTGCCAATTGTTAGATAGTATTAAATCCAGCAAAAAACAGTTCTACAGTAAGCCTCTATGACCTAAGGCTGTGAAGCTGAGGGCTCCCAAAGTTTGCATGATGTAAAAATTTTCTTACTCCAATTGAGCTTAAACTTGGGCAAATATTAGCTTACTTACGTCTTACTTCTTAATATTAGATGACATAAAATTTAGCAAAATATCCTTCTACATTAAGGCTCTATGACCTGTGGGATCGAAGTCAGGGGTCCAATAAGTTTCTGCAGTGACGGAATTCTGGACAAAATATATTCTCTTCAACCCAACTTTTGCAACAAAGCGAATTGAAAATGCACTCAAATGCGTTCGTCCCCGACTAAGCTTTAAACATGTTTTAAAATCGTAACTCATTAAAGGTTTTATTTTTATTAGGTTTTGCTTATGTTAAAAACTTTGACTTATTTCGGACCTATCAAGACAATTTATGACAATTTTGTCTTTGTCGATTAATAGATTTGTGGTCAAGATTTGAACAAACTTCAACTTGCAACGTTAAGAAACCTGCAAAACCCTTAATCTCACACCTGATCTGACTATCTGAAACTTTAAAGGATATTTAGGCATCCATCGAGACCCCCAAAATGACCTTTAAAGCTCAAAATATCAAATATGATAAATTTAAAGAGCGTGTTCTAAATACTTCTTTTGAATTTTAGGAAACCCGAATTTTGAACGCAACAGCTATCAAAGTGGAGGAAATAATGGCGGAGGCTACAACAATCGCAACTATGGTGAGCATTATAGGTTTCTGCGGTTTCAAAACGCTTGATTTCAATAAGTTAGAGCCAAAAAACTAACGTTTTCTTTTAAGGTGGTTATCGCCGTGACGATCAGCCCCGCAATCAAGATGGAAATGATAGCGGGGGCGGTGGCCCTCCGTCTGGCAGTTATCACCCCAGAAGTGGGGGTAATTATCGTGGAAGCAACAATCGTGGAGGATTCAATAACGATTATTATAATAATCGGCGCCCTGATAATAGGGTAAGTTTTGAGCCTACTATTAGTGCTGATGTAGTTGTTAAGGCAAAAACTAAAGCTTAAGAAAGTCTTAGAGCTTGGGGTAGTTGCTTTACTTATATGAGACATATTTTTCGGAACGATTATTCTGTGTATAAGGTTAAGATGTATATCTTCAGGGCCTTGAGAGATATTAATCTCAGTTTAAATTTTTACAAAACATAGGAGCATCAGACAAGTGAGTAATTGTACTAAAATATTTTACAGGACCGTGGAGATCGCGGAGACCGCGGAGGATACCGACCACAAAGCAGCTCTACTGATTACACAAAGGAGTAGTTCTGGTGAAAACGAGTAAAAAGAATTTGATGGGAAACCACAAGATAAAAGAGAAAAACGTTGGACTACTTTATACATGCATGAACATTTCAAAGTAATAACTATTACAATACATAACTATATAAACACTATAATCAAATCTATATAATAACAAACAATGAAAAACACAAAAAAAAGAACTTAAAGTAAAATAAAAATAGTGATAAAGTAAAAACGTGAATGTCAAAAACTAAATATAAACCAACAAAATGTGAAAAGTTCAAAACATTTTGATACTTTGAGTTTTCAGTGTCTTTTAAAACAAACAAACAAGCAAAAACTACAGAGTAAATGACAAAAGCAAGTGTAAAACAGTGAATACATACATTCTCGTGGTACGTAGATCAAAACAAACATTCATCATAGAACAAGACTAGCAAAAGTGAACGAAGAAAGACTGCAGGTTTCATCACAAACTCCAACCGAACCCACACTAGAAGTTTTCAAGGAGCAGCACCTCATCAACAACGCTTTCTTTAACATTTCTTTCTCTTGTTAGGTCGAATAAACTCGTTATCGCTTTTTAACCTTCGATTTGTCAATTAGAACGAACTCTCTCTCAGTCCAGAGCGGACAAGCCCTGAAGAAGGCGTGGGTGGCTCTCACCTCGTCCACAAAAGACATCATTCCTAGTCGGCGTAAGGTTCCAGGGGGGAGCTACGTCTCCTCCCAACGGCACTGCGAGTCTTCAGCCAGATTCAAATCAAAATCAATGAAACGAACGTATACATAATTTGCACTCGATGATGATTTAAGTGGGATCACGTAAAACTACGGAAAGAAAGAATAGCATATTTGTAATAACAAAAGATAAAATTTGGTATTCAAATTCTTATGATGAGACTGTAGCTGTATTTTGTAAAATAGAAATGTAGTAGTGTAGAGTTACGTCCCATTTCCTCCGCCACATCCACGTCCTCTGTCCTCCTTTTTGATCGTTACTCTTCGATTTTGATTCCTTTTCATCTTAAATGTTCTCATGAATAAAATAATATAGCCACAACTCATCTGTATTGACGCTGTACAAAAATAACAATACCTACTTAGTATAAATCCGTAGAGTTTTATGAAGTCAAGAGGGGGTAACTACATTGAAAATCCAGATATCTCAATCTTTTTTGTGTTCGAGGGTTTGTCTCCGTTCCCCCTCTAGCTTAATCAATCTCTTCATATGGATCACACGCAAAATCGTATGACTAGGAAAGTGAAAACCGTGTGATTGTTCCCATTGGATTGAAATCTTGATTTTATGAAAATCACAAAGCCATTCAGGATGAAATTCGACCCGATTTCCAAATGCCTCTGAAATTTAACTGAGCCATGTAATTTTTCTGGACCTTCATTTCTGCGGCGTTTGAAAACAATCAAGGAGATAAGTGGAACTTTGTCCTGAATACGAGCCAGTTCATTAAATTAACTTTGTTCAACATGAAATTTTAGAGCAACAAATTATATAACGATAATTAAATATTTTATATGCGATAAATCATGATAATTGAAAAATTACACACAACAGTGATTTAATCAGAACTGTTAACACATTCACTTGACGGTAGCAAACTGCTGAAATATTTTATTGTATACTGATGATGATAATTTGATTGTTCACGTGCAGAATATATTGATTAAGATAATATCAAAATGATGAAAGTAATAAAACTCATATACGATATAGAAGGATGGTTTCTATTTGAAGTAGACGAAAAGATCCTTTCAAGGCAACCACTTACTGCAGGTCCCTTCGTATTTGGTGCAACTCTGTGGGTTGCAATGCCATTTCATCACATCTCCGAGAAAACAGCCAAACATTTGTTCGGTTTATTTCTCAAGACAAATTCTCAAAAACTAATTTTCTCTATTTTCTCGCCTTTGGTAGAATTGAATTTCAACCCAAAATTTAATACCTTTGAAAATGGAGGGCACTTTGGTTGAGTTTTAAACCAACACAGCAAATAAAATATGAGTGTATGATACTTCTCCCATAACCCAACAGGTCCATAATGTTCATTTGTTACTCTGAAATCAAAACGTAAAAATACGAGGTAACTAATATTGCTGAAAAATGAAGCAGCTTTGGGTCATAATAGGATCTTCGAGACCTGTGTGACTCTCTGCACCACCCCCAATCTATGAAGCAGCTTCAAAATTTGATAAAAACTCCAAAACGTACGATGACACTCAGAAAAAACTCGTCCATTACTTCATTTCCGTATATCTTTACAACAAACTACAAAGATTTACTACTAATGCTGCTGTTGACTATTATGCTGCTTATGGTAATACTCGATATGTCTTAACCTCTGTTTGTGCCTCACTTCCAGACAATCACGCACGACTTGGGACACAAGCTCATCGACTAGGTCCTCATCGAGTCCCTGTAATATTTTGCCCACGTATTTCCCAATCCCGTACTCATCAGGGTCTTTAGACGAAGCATTTTCCGCGGCAGCGTTCTCTGCAAACGGGGGATTGGCATTGGTATTGGCAGTTATGGCATGATTCATGGCGAAATGCGCCGGCTCCGCGGCTGGAGGAGGCGGATGAGCGTCCTCGTCGTTTATGCTAATCGGCGCGCTGCTCGAGGATGGCTCGGCCCGCCTTCGTTTGCTGGAGTGGTAACTCTTCGGTGCGTGGGAGGTCGTCGTGCTGCCTCCGTTTGTGTTGAAATCGCTGTGGGACGTGCTGGGCCCATCGTCGTCCTCTCCCGCGGCCCCTCCCGTCTCGTCGTCGTCGGGCTTGATACTGTTGGACAGAAACTTGAGCCGGTCGTAGTAGGCCCAGTGAACGGCATCCGATGCATCCTGGTCTGTGACTTCTGTGGCAGACCCGTTGGGTTTGTCCTTCTCCGCGTTCTTCTGAGCTTGTCGAGAGAAGTACCCTTTTAGGCTGTCCCACTTTCGACGCACGATTTCTGAAAATTGTTTGAGAATTATGTGGACCTTAGATAAAAAGGAACTTACCGTATGTGTATCCGTGATCAGGATACTTAGTACACAATATCTGGACTAAATCTAAGAAGAGATTCTTGTTTAACCTAACATTCCGGTACATCACATCGGTAACATCCCAAATACTCTTGTGGTTCTTAATGTAGTCGATCAGCTCTACAGTAGGGTCGTCCTGCCATTCACTTCAAAGAGATTAAAAAAATCAGTTTTCTCACCACGAACATTTGATTGAGTACTCACAATTTTTTCCTTTTGGCCACTTTCTGAGATCGACGCGACTCGCTGCAAGAAGAAAAGCCCTGTTAGCGTCATTCGAGGAAAGGAAACAGAAAACTCACCTCCGTTCCTCGGAAACCCGGTCGCGCACCGAAAGATTTGTGGGAGTGTCAATGACTGCCTCGGCGATCAGCGACTCGGCGTCATGATTCCTGTCCATCCCGTGGGCCGAAGCTTCCGCAACCTCCTCGTCCTCGATCTTGATATCTTGTATCAATTCGCTCATCATGAACGCTGACGAGGCCAGGATGCCAGCTTTCGGTGACCCTTTTCCACGATTACTCCGTCTTCGGTCTGGGGCTTCGTCTGGAATCTGTGGCAGTTCCAGATCCACCAGCTTTCCCCGGCTCAAGTCCACTGTTGCAGATTTTCCTGAATCCCCGACCAATCGTCTTGCGTACAAACAACAAAAATGGCTGCACGAAGAAAATGCCTTGGAATCGTGAATGAAAGGCGGAGTGTGGCTAAAGCCGTGTAATTCGTCAGCGCCGTTCGGTTTTTCAGAGTCACGCGCGATTCACAGTTTTGTTTTGGGCTCTGTGTTTCACAAAAAAACAAGCAAAAATTGCAAAAAAAACTTTTCTGTTTCAGCGTTTGTTTTGTGTGTTTGCTGGGAATTTGTGTGCAGCTGGGACTTTTCTTTGCCGGTACGTCGGGCTGGGACGCGGTATTTTTAAAAATATGTTCACGTTTTTGCTCTCTCTGAAGTTCGTAAAATTAGTTCTAATATGAGTCCTTAGCAAACTATCATATTTTAGTTATTTGATTAAAATATTTGCCAACTTCACACAAAAATGTACTCAAGAACTGCTGCTTCAAAATTTCAAATGATAAGATTTACAGAATACAGAACACTTTATTTAACAGTCTTATACAAATATATACATTCGGGGCTCAATTGCGGGACTTAGTTACAAAAACTATTACAGCGACTTTTCTAGAGGATCAATTAACAAGCATAAGGACGATCATTAGACTCGAAAGGCTTCTTCAATAACGAGGGAAAAATGATAAGATTTAAATAATCTATTGAAGTTTAACTTTCATGTTTTCAATATTGTCCTATTACACCCTATTAAAACTAAATACAAATTTTCAGGAGTAAATCAACATCTTCAAAATATTCGCATCGTTTATTTACAACAATAGTTCTTATTAATATACACTTTGAACCTTAAATTTTATTTACAAATCGAGAACAGCACGAAATCAGCTCCATAAATAAAATTACAACAGCAAACGATAGTATGTCTCGCTGATACTGTAAAGGCCAACGATCGAGGTGTTTTTCGAGTCCGACAGGATGCCGCAAATCTCATCGTATATCTCCGTAATGTACCGCTTGTTTTTCGGGAATCTACAAAATTTTGAGTAGATATTTTAATATCAAAAAGATTTCAATCTCACCTTTCTATCAGGTTGTGGAGGCCGTTGGAATGCTCCTGGAGGTCCCCAACTCCGGGTGGGTCTATCGCCGCTATAAAAGCTTTCAAGATGGACACGCTCAGGTCAACGGCAACGATGGTGACTTTCTCCTTCTTCGTAAACTTTTCAAGAGTGCTTTTAACGTTCTGCTCTATCTGACTCTCGTAGCGCCGTTTCTTGTTCGGGGTCAGCTTTTCCGGCACGACGAAGATCAGCTCAAAGTTGGGTAGAGCGGTGTTGCTGAACTGCATTTTTGAGAGCGAGGTTTGCAGCGGCACGATGGCACTGAGGTTCTCCGACGTCTGACAGTCCGATGTCTTCAGCATTCGCTGCATGTATCCGATGAGCTCCGGACGAGTGACGTATCGCTCCTCGAAACGGCTTTCGATCCAGCTTCGGACCCGTAGGAACCCTCCCTCTCCCACGAGAATCAAATGCTTGGCTCCGATCTCCTTGGCCATCTCAATGCCCTCGTCCGGGTTCTGGGACTCAGCAATGCCAGCTTTTATTTTTGCCAGCCAGAGGGACCGCAAAATCTGAGTAACGTCCTGCAGAGGCGGACGCGAGCCACTCACGCAGACGACCACGTCGATGGAGGAAAAGTCGTGTGTCTCGCCTGTGGTCCGGAGAGCGTAGACGATCTTGTCGAGGGCGAAGGAGAAACCCGCCCCGCTAATCTCTCGGCCCGTAACCGCCATTCCTCTCTGACTGGCCGTTTTTTGGCTCTCCTTCAGGTTGCTGTCGTATCTTCCTCCAGCAGCCAATGTCGTTATCTTGATCTGTCTTCCAGCCTTGAGGTCTCCGTTCATCTGCCAGACTACAGCACCTCCCTTGGACCTGCAATTGAAGACATTTAGAATACGAAAATGTAAAATGAAGGCTTTTTTTAGCTTTCACTATTAGTCGAAAAAATGAAATCGTTTTTAAAACACACTTACCGCAAGTTCTCCTCACCGCAGAATCCCGTAGCGATGTTTATAGGACACGTGACTCCAAAACTCTGGGCAATCGTGATGACGACCTCGAGTTCCTTGATGGCCCCTTTCACCAGCTGAGCCGCCTCTCCTCGTCCCCTGATCAGCGTCTTGAGCGCCGAGCCCCCAAGGTACGGAAAGGCCACCTCGACTTGCAGCAGCTCCACCAGCAGTATCGTGTTCTGCTTCGTGGAGGCCAGCGTGGAGTTCAAAGCCGACGTCAGCTGGAACTTCGAGATCTTGCCCTCGAGGAACTCTGTCGCGAACGAGAGCACCTCCGCGTGCTTTTCATTCGGGACGTTGCAGTGGAGCAGGATGGCCCGTAGCAGACTCGTGTGGTTGAGGCGGAAGCTGATGTTGCTCTGTCTCAGGGCCGGCAGCTCGTTCACGATGTCGAAGGCGATGAAGATGAGCTCGGCGTCCACCAGGAGGTTGCCTCTGTTGGGGGTGATGATGTCGAAGGCACACTCGTGGATCTGCTTGGGGTGGAAGTTGAAGACCTTTTTCTCGCGGTAGACTCGTCCGATCGAGTACCGTCGCAGAAAGGTGACCCCATGAAGCGCAATGTGTCGGATGAAGGGCAGCCGGAGGTCGTGGGGGAGCGTTACTACGCTGCCCGAGTGAGTCATCAGGCGGACGGCGTTGCTATAGGCGTTTTTGCTGACCTGAGGCGTCAGCAGAGGCGTAATGACCTCGATGGCACCGTGGCGCGTGAACAGGTTCGTTACCTTGGAGCGCACCAGCTCGAAAAGGGGTAGAATGGCAATCATGTCGGTGTGATAAGTCAGCTCGCAAACCACGTCGCTCTCCTGGGTGAGACAGCGAGCTACCAGGTCCTTGTAAGTACAACAATTTTAAACTACGTTTAAATAAAGAGTTAAATCAACTAATAAATAATAAACCTAAGATAAGACCAATGTCATTAACCCATTGGCTACCAAGATTTTGAAACTGCGTCTTGAAATTCTTTGTTTTGGTTGAAACAAGTTTTCTATATGAATGATTCTTTTTTTTGAGAAGTAAAACACTAAAAACGTAAAACAAAAATATGTCCATAGTTCAACACAGGGTTAAATTTTTGTACAATTTTTTGATCAAAAAATACTTGGACTCGACTTTAAGTATTCTAAAAGAAATTAATTTTCAATGAGTTTTTTAAAGTTAAAATTTAAAACCAAATATGGCGGTCAAACCGAAAAATTTTACTACTACAGTCTGCGTCATATTGATAGGAGCACTTGTTTTTTTGGGATATTTTCAAAACGGCTCAGCTCTCAACTCTTGTGAGTAGCATTTTTTTAATGACTCGAGATGACACGACTTTTAAACATGAATCGAAATAGTTCGGTTTCGTTATGGGAAAAATATTAGACAAAAACCCTCTTTTGGGTGTTTCAAAATGATAGGAGCACTTTGTTCCTCTGGCTCTCAAATGAATTTAGAAGCACTGTTAAGCATTTTTTAGCCTTTTTATATTAAAGAACACGAAAATTTATGAAAAGATGAAAGGATAGACACAATTAGAGTCAAAGTAATGGCAGAGGCCGGCTTAGGAGGGGTAAAACCTTAATTATCAATATTTGATTTGGTAAAACTATTCAAAACAATCTGATTTTTTTGTTTTGAATAAATTAAGCTCTTTTTAGACGAAATAAAATGTTTTTGGACAATTCTAGCCACTTTGGAAGGATCAAATATTAAATTAGTATGCTGACTTAGCGACTACTGCATTACTTTTTTTATTTTTCTGGGAGCACAAGAGCCCCAAAACTTGAGGATTGTATACCATTTTGATGTTGTTGTTCCCTTCTGTTGAAAAGCAATTAAAAATTTTTATTCGCTCTGCTATCGTAGGCTTACTAGCTCAAACATGTTGCTCATGAAATTTCTCTTTTTGGGTAAAATTTTAAAAAAATTATTTTGGCTATGCAATACGTTTGTCACGGATAAAAATCATTCACAAAATTTTGAAATGATTCAATTTTATTAAATAAAAATGGTTTAGCCTGATTTAAGATTTTTTGAGTGATTTTCAGAAAAAGCACAATAGCCCTTCATAATATATTTTTCTTTATTGCACTCTACGAGCTCTGTACCTCATAAAAGTCAGGCTACATTTGAAGTTTTGTTCAAAATCATTCAATTGTTCAAATAATAGTTAAGCAAAATCAAAAACATGCTACTTTCATACTTTGAAGTGAAAATAAGTATAATTTAGTTTGGTGGCTTCGGTAAGTTTGGAAATAAAAAAATTATTTATTTGTTCCAAAGTGGCTAGAATTGTCCAAAAACATTTTATTTCGTCTAAAAAGAGCTTAATTTATTCAAAACAAAAAAATCAGATTGTTTTGAATAGTTTTACCAAATCAAATATTGATAATTAAGGTTTTACCCCTCCTAAGCCGGCCTCTGCCATTACTTTGACTCTAATTGTGTCTATCCTTTCATCTTTTCATAAATTTTCGTGTTCTTTAATATAAAAAGGCTAAAAAATGCTTAACAGTGCTTCTAAATTCATTTGAGAGCCAGAGGAACAAAGTGCTCCTATCATTTTGAAACACCCAAAAGAGGGTTTTTGTCTAATATTTTTCCCATAACGAAACCGAACTATTTCGATTCATGTTTAAAAGTCGTGTCATCTCGAGTCATTAAAAAAATGCTACTCACAAGAGTTGAGAGCTGAGCCGTTTTGAAAATATCCCAAAAAAACAAGTGCTCCTATCAATATGACGCAGACTGTAGATGCTTTTATTTTCGTAGTGTTACTGACTGTTCGAAAAATAAATACTACCCTACCTTGTAGATGCGGCTCTGGGGGTTCGCGAGCACGTGCTTTACCATCTCCTGGAGCTCGTTCGCCTCCATCTTGGCCGGAGGTACGAGGTCCGAGGCAAGCAGCTCCTCCGCCGTGGGCCGCAGCTTGGGGTCATGGTTGAGGAGCCACTTAATCACCTGAGCCTGCTGCTGGCACTTAGGGTCGTTTAGCATGAAGTCGGGTAGGTTAATGGTGGGGCTGCGGATGGCCACAATTGTCTTGACGCGCTCCATACCGGTCGCCAGGGGCACACTCATCTCAAATAGGATGATCCCGAGCGAGTAGAGGTCCACTTTCTGGTTGTATGTTGACTTGGAGGCGTTCCCGGCTAGCTCAGGGGCAACGTACAGGGCCGTCCCGACCTTGCCCGTGTTAACGCTCGCTAGAGGAGTGCTAGAGGTCTGCAGCTGCGTCACGTTGTCCTGCAGAGCGAGGATGTTCGTTGTGGCTAGTCCGAAGTCCCCTATCTTGACCTGGTCTCTGGAGTCCAAGAATATGTTCACTGGCTTCAAGTCCCGGTGGATCATGCCCTGTTTATGGATATGCAGGAGGCCCTCACATATCTCCCTGAACAGCCGCCATAGTCTCTCCGGCTCCTGGTACAGACCTGAGTCGATGGCGGTACGAAGAGTGCTCTTCTCACAGAACTCCATCTGGATGTACATGTACTGGATCTCATTGTTACGGCTGCCACTCCGTTTCTCCTTCGTCTCCTTCTCGCTTTGGTCTTCCTCGTCCTCGTCGTCGTTCATTATCTCTCCCTGTGAGTCCACAAACTCAATCCCGTCCGAGCTGGAGTCCCGGTTCGGCATATTGATCCAATCGCTAGACTCGCTCTCGTCACTCTCCTCTTGGATAACGCGAGCTGCTATCCTGTTGCTGGCTTTTCTACTTTCGGTGTAACTCACCGACCACTCGTTGGAGGATATCGCAGCCTGTTACAAAGCAATAAAATTAAAACAAAGATAATCGAAGTAAAACATTGAGATGGCTTAACTAGGGTCTATTAAACCCAAAGAGACAAGACAATCTATTGATCCAGAGTAATTACTATAGTTTACTTCAACAAAAGCTTATTGACCCTCAAATCCTATACATATCTTTCTTAAGACGAGTGGAAAAAATCAATTTTTATGTTGCATGGTTTTTTTCTGGTTTTAAAATTTTGTTTTTAAATTTACGAAAATAATTTTTTCTATTTTTTTTAACTACAAAAATTTAATATATCACAACTGTTTAACTCCAATATTTGAGGTTCAAAGACATGAGCACCCGACTGACGGAAAAAAATCCAACTTACGATATGCGAGTCCTCCGTTCCAGTAGCAGTCTCGATCCAGCTGTTGTAGTATCGCACGACGTTCTCGTGGTTGAGTCTCGAAAGCAGCTCCACCTCTCTGGTCATCTTGCGGAAGATTTGCTTGCTCCTCGCCGTCAAAAGGATCCGCTTGATTGCGTACTGCTGGTTGTCAAGGATGTTCCTCACCTTCAGTACGTCCCCGTAAGCTCCTCGCCCCAAGTAGGCCTGCACCTCGAACTCCGTCTGGAGGCGAGACTTTTCACTCGGAACAATCGGTAGACTGACCCCGAAGCTCGACGGGGGTCGTTCGACTGCCTCACACTCCATGTTGGTGGTTTCCTTCCTTGGCTCCTGAGGGTTGTGGAGTGGTCTCAGGAACGGGTGGTCGAGCAAGTCAGAGGCCGAGAGCGTCCGAGCCGACTTGCAGCGCTCGATGAAGTCTCGCATATCAGCCTGGGGAGTCGGCGAGAGGGACTCAATTAGAGCGCCGAGTGCAGGGAGGTCACCTGTTGTCTGCTTCTGGCCCGACATTATCTCCTGCAGGTACGGGATGAGCCCGAAGTCAGTCACGCGGATGTTTCCGCTGTTGTCCATGTAGACTGCCGTGTCAAAAAGGTACTTGTGGGTGACGCCGTTGTTGTGGAGGTAGATGAGGCTCTCGAGGACTCCCTTTGCGACGAAGCTGGCGCCCTCATTGCTCCACCCCAGAAAGTTGGAGATGCCCGAGATCGAGGTCCCCAGCACAAAGTCCTGGACGAGATAGACGACGAGGCAGTCCTTCTTCCGCAGACACAAGACGCACTCGTATGAGATCAGGTTCTTGTGTCTCAGAGTCACCAGATTCGAGTTTTCCTCCTCTATTCGGTTCACCAGCTCCTCCACTGCGAGTTCTCGCTGTTCCAGAAGCTGGTACTTGAAGTTCCATTCAGTGAGAAAGACCAGCTGGCCCGACTCAAGGTCTATTCCGGAGTACGCCACGCACCCCTTGAGCGAGTGGCCCAGACAGGCCCCTTTCTGGAACTTCCTGCCCACGTTGGAGAAGTACAGGACCTCGCTCCGCTGGTGCTCCATACACTCGGTCGTGCGGTTGATGAAGGAGGACTCGGATGCGTCGGACGTACTCAGAGTCCTGTGGGTCGGGCTGGACTCGCTGATGCTGCGTTGGACGGTGTCTCTGCGCACTCGATGCTCCGTTTTCAGCTGCTCCTTCCGCTTCACCACCTCGTCCATGACCTGCTGCCGCTTCAGTTCCTCTTCGTCCTCCTTCATTTTCAGCTGTTCTTTCTCTCGTTGCATCTGGGAGGAGATCATTTCCTCGTAGAAGCTGCCTCGAGGGGGTCGGTTGTGGGCGTGAAGAAACGTCTGGATCGTCTGGCACAGCTCATAAATCATCACCTCGCCCTCGAGCGTTTTAGCCTGTTCTTCGAGTTGACGCAAAACCTGAGCTAGGAGAGCGTCCGAGAGACCTTTCGGCTCCGTCAGCATGAGCTTGGGGACTCTGAAATACACACTATTTAGGAACCTGCTTTCGTTGCCACCGACTAAGGTACTCACAACTCTGGGTAGCGACTGGTGCAAAGGACATGTAGCACCAAGTGGACGTTGTTCTGGGTCTTGAGGTTTCCGGAGCTGCCCTGAAGCGGCGTCAGCCGGATTTTGATGTTCAGAGGCTTCCATTTCTTCCCTTTTGGTCGCAAGTCTTCGACGTCACTTCCATATATCGACTAAAATGACACAAGTTCGCGGCTTAAGTTGTGTAAAGGGACGAAGCGAAATCAATTATACAACAGTGGGCTCACCATAAGGACTAACAATTCATTTTCTTGCCGTTCTTTGAATGACTCCTTGACCTCCATCGTGAAGTCTCTGCATTAGAGCATTTTCGTCCACTCCAATGAGGCTGCGGTGAGATGTTAAAGTTTAGAAACTTTGGGATTTGCAATTAGCGCTACGTACGTCGTCAGCCGTTTCAACGCGACGAAAAATTGCGAACATCTGCTGTGAGGGGTAAACAAACGATTTCTCGCTGGGAAAATTTTACGAAAAATTGAATGCCGGCAAATCGAAATTTTCGCAATTTCATCGAATGAGGATAGTTTTAATGGGATTCATGGTTTTACTTTAGTACCGAAACTAGCAAGACGTGCTTGAATCTCAAAATACCCACTAAATACGCAGGTACACAGTGAAAATGTTGAACATTTGTGGTTTGTTGATATTTTTGTGGCTACTCGGAGGGGCGAATTTCGAGAACTTCCAATACTGCGACAAGAATCACTGTGAAAATGATGAAGCAAAGCAAAACCTGTACTCTAAAAGTAAGCTTGTTGATAAACGATCCTAAAAACTCAGAAAAATGTTTGACTGAATTTTAGATGAAAACTTCATGCTAGAAGTCATAAGAGATGCGACCGAATCATATCAGCCTTGTGTCCAGTCGAACAACTGTTCCTGCTACCTACCTGTGATAAAACGAGACTTGAGACCCTTCCAAGGAGGGATCACTGCGAAAATGATAGAGGCCGTTCGTGATAAGGGCACGAAGTACCAAATTTTCGACCACAAGCTCTATCGTGAGGAAACCTGCATGTTCCCCGCCCGTTGCTCGGGAGTTGAGTTCTTCATCAAGCAGCTTCTAGACAAGCTGCCAAACATGGAGTTCATCCTTAACTGCAGGGACTGGCCCCAAATACACTCGAAGTGGGGGATGCCCCATGCACCAGTGTTTTCCTTCTCCAAAACTTTCGAGTATCTGGACATCATGTACCCGGCCTGGAGCTTCTGGGAAGGAGGACCTGCGATATCCCTGTATCCTACGGGTCTTGGGAAGTGGGAGGAGCACCGAAAGTCCATCACTATGGCGGCGGAAAAGTGGGCGTGGGAGAAGAAAAAGTCGATGGGATTCTTCCGGGGGTCTCGAACATCCTCAGAAAGAGACCCTGTCGTTCTGCTTTCTCGGGAGCATCCACATTTAGTGGATGCCCAGTACACCAAGAACCAGGCGTGGAAAAGCTCTGCTGACACCCTGAATGCGGAACCTGCGAAGGAAATCAGGCTGGAGGACCACTGCCAGTACAAATACCTTTTCAACTACCGCGGAGTGGCAGCCAGTTTCCGCTTCAAGCATCTTTTCCTCTGCAAGTCTCTGGTCTTTCACGTTGGAGACGAGTACCGAGAGTTTTTCTACGACTCACTCAAACCTTGGGTGCATTACATCCCTATTCCAGCGACGTCCACCAAGGAAGAAATCCAAGAACTGATAGAGTTTTTCTTAAAGCACGATGACCTGGCCAAAACCATAGCGGAAAATGGGTTTCGTCATATTTGGGACAACTTGAGGATAAAAGACGTCAAATGCTACTGGCGAAAGTTACTGTTACGCTATGCTAAGCTGTTGAAGTATGAAGTGGAGCGAGATAAGAGCTTGATCCCAATCTATTAAATGTTTTCTAAAATGACCAAGTATATTTTCATAAACATGAAATGAAATAAAAGTTTTAGTCTTTATTTGGTCGAAGTTTCTTTAAACAGCTTTGTTCTTCTCCAAATCAAACATTTACTTTCAATTTTATCTTCGTTTCTGAGCAAAATTTTTGCAACTCTTATAAAAGACTATTTCATTCTGAACTGTTTTTAAAAACTTTAAGAAGAGCAACTCAACATCACCGTTGAATTTTAGTGTTGCGTTTGTCTGATAGCAAGAGTCTTGTTCGTATTGTGCACACTGTTGAGACTTTTTTCCTCATCAGAACAGCAAAACCGTTGGTAAGATTTGAGACGAAGTCACTTTGTGCTTGTGTCTTGTGTGGTACAGCTCCATTTTTTTAGTGAATTTAAAACAGGTAAATTCAAAACCGCTTAAAATGATCGAATAATGCTTGTTTTCCCATTCAGTTAAAAAATGAATATCCATTCGAATAAGGCTTCAACAACATCATCAAACATGGTTGACTTGTTAAGATACAAAATTGTTAACCAAGAGCTTGTCAAAAGCAACGTGAAGCTCAAAAAACAACTATATGCTTCAGCAAAGATCAATTTTCTCTGCAAAATTAAGTATTTCCAAGTACTAGAGAAACTGAAAAGTTTTAGGGTAATGGTCCAGAAAAGCTTAGATGAGTCGGAATCCGAAGAAAGGGAACGAGTTTTCTGCAATAAAGTTGGTAACTCCTCACACGTGAGACTTCCGACAATCAACGAGGAAGGCGAAGATGAAGGAGACGACATACCTACGACCTTCCAGGGTCAGGTAAACCGTTAATCTTCTTCCCTTTGGTAAAAATGTTAAGTCTTTTGTTTTATCTCTCCAGGATGATAACTGTGTTCTTCTTCAAATGGAAAATTTCGACAACTCAGATGAAGTAAGCAAAACATAGATTCGATAAATTGTATAGCTAGATTCTTACGGTGTTCATTTCAGGAGGATTGCATTGAACCCCAGCCAGAGCCGAGGTCATCATTAGGAGACCATTCTATTGAGATGCCAAACTTGCCCGTCGAAGAAAAATTTGATGTTTCTACACCTTCAACTTCAAAGGATCTGTTTTCAGCAAAGGACGATAACCAGAATTTTCCTGAGGTCAATTTAATATTTTCCTCGACAATTAAACCTAATTAAAAAATTTCATTGTTCTAGGAAGTTCTCGTTGCTCCAATCTCAACCGCTCCTAAGAGCGCCGAAAGTCTTGTTGTAAGAATTTCTTTAAATTCTATACTTCAAAATACCAAGGCTGAAATTCAGCTGCGTAAAACAAATAAGAATATGAGACGAGAGAAATTCTGGAAATTTTTAAAGTCTCGTTCTGCTATGTTTCCGAAAATAGAGCCGCTCCCACAGAATCCTCAACAGCGATGCAAGAAAAGGCGTCTTAGCTTGGAAAATCAGGAGAAACCTTCAGCTAAGATCACCTTAAGGCGTGCTAGTAATTTGAACTAGTAAGTCTGTTCTTGAGTGTTTCAAATTGTTAAACGCCCACAAATTAAGTAACTAAAGAATTGAGCAAATGTCCTTTTAAAATGCTCCAGAGCTCTAAGACTCAATCCAACACTAGCCTTAAACATTTATTATCGGATTTGGTTTTAGAGCCCAGAATTTAGAAAATAAATGTTTGTAAAATTTTACTGTCCAAAATTATGTTAATCATTTAATGAAATCGAAATATGCTGAAAAATTAAACATTCTCGGTTTTCAATTCATTGTTTTTCATATATTCAACAATGACATTTTCTTTGGGCATCAAGACTCAAGGAAGCATAAGCGTGCAAGTAAAAATTTTAATTTTTTCAGACTTTCTCAGGTTCTCGAACCCTTCTGTAGAAATTGACTTCAAGCCCACGGTCATTAGATTTTGAAATCATTTTATTAACATACTCAGTACATCAAACATTCATATCATATGAATAACATGTTTCATTGTTCCAATAACTTATTCATTTTGTACTTCTACAAGAAATATTTCACTTTTAACAATACAGAAGTAATACGAGCAATAAATATGTAGAGCAGTAAAAGACACCTAATCCTAAACTTTTGATTAAAATTTGACACCTATAAGTACTCCTTCACTAACTTCCATCAATATTCTGTTGCTTTTGGTTGCGTAAAATGTTGCTTCTAAGTTTCAATATTTCGAATTTCTTCAAACATTTTAGATTTAAGTTTTCAACAAAGAACTTGTGCTCGGATTATCAAATGTTTGGCGTTACAAAATCTCACATCTTTTTGTTGTTATCACAGGGAAGCAGTGTGTGTATGGCGTTTCCTTTTCGTTAATTTATGTTATTGAATTTCTAATTTAGTAGGTTGGTTAGTGCATTCTCCAGAAGCGAAGCCGTCCCAGAGCTGCAAAGTGTCACAACACAAGCAGGTGTCAGACGCTCAAACGTTACTAGAAAGAGGTGCCGAACTTTTAATTGACCGAAGTCCGAAATCCAAGTTGCCGCGGACGGAAGTGGTTGGAGGACAATTTTGAAGTAGCTACTGACTTGAAATTTGGAAAGGGGAAATGCACTAATATGGCATCCACTCGTTCACTCCGGGTCCTCTTCCCGCAGTCCCTCTGAGTACTCCTGGATCCCTGCAATTTTTAGCATCGCCTTGGCTTCTGTCTCCTCGTCCAGCACCGACCTCTTGGGGTCTCGTTCGCTCGACTCCTCCTCCTCTGGCTTGTCTCCGACACCCCAAGCCTCGATGTTGAGGATCTGGAACTCCTTGTTGGCGCTCATCTGGGAGTAGTTGGAGTAGGTGGAGCAGGACTCGGCGCTCATCCCCTTTCCGTATTCCTGGTCTAGAAACAGGCCCCAGAAGTCGTGCTGCCCGCCCATCCCGAGACCGTTGGGCATCGTCTTGACGTGGAGATTCAGGTATTGATAATGGTCGTTATAGGTGGTGGCGGGAAAGCAGCGCATCTTGGGCTTTAGCGTGAACAGGAATGCCGTGTTGTCACCTGTAAGAAAATCAGAACCCAAATTAGCTCGACTAAAAGTTTTACCGAAAGGCTCTATACATTCAGGTACACGCGAGACGATGGATTTCTTATCAGCCGTTTCTAACGGTTGAATTTGAAAGTGTCGCTAATGTCGCCGAGAAGCCATTTTTTGTTTATTATTTGTCCAACAGAGTTTAACAAGACTCTCCTGATTTTTCGTCCCCTATTGTTTACTGCCTGCCTCCAAAATGATAAATACAGTCTACAACTCCTCTTACAACTCTCTCGCGTCCACAGATGGCAATTTTCCGATGCCAGATCTCACAGAAGACCAGCAAAAGCTACTAATAGAACTGCGGCGTAAGAAACAGGAGCTCCTCCTCGAAATCCAGCAAATCAAGGACGAACTGATCGAGGTGGTGGCGGAAATGGAAGCTCACGAGTCGCAGGAAGATGGCAAAAACTCGGGGAAAGACCGGCAGCTTACGATGGGTCGCAAGAAGTTCAATATGGATCCGAAAAAGGGGCTCGAGTTCCTCGTCGAGAACCAACTGCTCCAGCTAGACGCCCAGAACGTGGCCCAGTTCCTGTACAAGGGAGAGGGTCTCAACAAGACCGCCATTGGCGACTATCTGGGCGAGCGAAACGACTTTAACGAGGCCGTCCTGAAGGCTTTCGTGGAGTGCCATGACTTCACGAACCTCATCCTCGTGCAGGCGCTGCGTCAGTTCCTGTGGTCCTTCCGACTTCCCGGCGAAGCTCAGAAGATCGACCGCATGATGGAGTGCTTCGCACAGCGCTACTGCCAGCTGAACCCCGACATTTTCACCAACACCGACACCTGCTATGTTCTGTCGTTTGCCATTATCATGCTCAACACGTCGCTCCACAACCCCTCCGTGAAAGACAAGCCGACCGTTGACCACTTTGTCAACATGAACAGGGGCATCAACAACGGAGGGGACCTGCCACGGGAGCTCCTGCAATCGCTCTACGACTCGATTAAGACGGAGCCCTTTAAGATCCCGCAGGACGACGGTAACGATCTCATGCACACCTTCTTCAATCCGGACAAGGAGGGCTGGCTGCTGAAGCAGGGAGGCAGGTACAAGTCCTGGAAGCGGAGGTGGTTCATTCTCAACGACAACTGTCTTTACTACTTCGAGTACACAACCGACAAGGAGCCTAGAGGCATCATTCCGCTGGAGAATATCAAGGTCAGAGCGGTGCAGGACCGCAGCAAGCCTCACTGCTTTGAGCTCTATGCAACGGGGGACAATATCATCAAGGCCTGCAAGACTGACTCGGAGGGCAAGGTGAACTACTTTTCCATTAATTTTTTCTTCCAACCAAACAAAAGAATTTCATAAACTGTGATACTTTTAGGTTGTAGAAGGCAAACACACAGTTTACCGCATGTCAGCCGCCTCCGAGGACGAGAGAGAAGAGTGGATCAAGTGTCTTAATCAATCGATCAGCACCAATCCGTTTTACGACATTCTGGTGCAGCGGAAGAAAAAGGCTTTTGCCAACTCATAAACGACGAATACTAATGTCCCCTATCGTTAAATCGAATTTAATTGTTCTGCGTTGTATTTATTAATCGTTCATCCGTTTCGGCATAAAAATTAATGGCTTCGCCGCTTCGTTAACTGCAATTACGAATATGTGTTCGAGATTAGGAGTAATTTAGTTGTAAAGTTGTAAGGAGATTTAATTGTGTTAGACGTTAAACTTTGTGTTTCGCCGCATATCAACCTTTTAGCAGAAATTGACTGAGTAGACTGTATTAAAGACGCGGATTCTTAAGACGTTAGACTTATTTAGAAGAGAAAAGTTCACAGATACTCAAATGATACAAATAAATATTGTAGTAATTGATTGCTTCGGCTAGCCGGGTGTTTATATTACTTCTGAACTCCTAACCAGACTAGATCAGGAAATCTTTTAGGGTTCTCTGGTTTTAGCGGGAAATTTAAAAAACCTCTGTTTTAAGTTCTTAACAGGTTTGACCATCTTGTGAAGATTAAGGCTTAAACCGTTTTGTGAATTTTTTTGTAGTTAAAAAAGGACCTAAAATATTTAATTCTACAAGACTCCAGTAATTCTAATGTTCCAAAAATTTTTTTAAATTGTTCCTCAAAATTTATTTGAGAGTTGAGACCAATATGAGAGTGAAATGCATTTATGGAAGAACCTGCGGTATAAACGGGCTCAATCAATAAAAGGTTGCCTTCACTTTTGACCTTCTCTTCCTACGCCGCTCTGAAACAAGGAGACGACGAAGCAAGAGGCGCCCGAGAAACCATTGTTTGCTTACTGAATTAGACAGAAACAACCGCTGCAATTGGCAGCAGTGTGCTAACCAGCCTTGGGAGTACCAAACCCAATTAACCGACTCAGTTGACGGAGTAAACATCATAAAAATCGATTTTTGCACGCACAGCCACAGACCTTCCCTTATCAAATCAATATGCAGCGCGGTCTCTCTGTTCATTCACGACGCGCGCTTTATCGCCTTTCGTAGCGGGTGACCATTCTCTCTTACATCAGTCACATGCCAGGTTAATCCACGCGCAGGAGATAACAAAAGCCTCGTTTCGAGCAACTATGCGAAGCCCAGAGGTGTTTTACAATGTTCCTTTCACCCAATACTGGATTTAAATTTTGATTTTTTTTTGATATACGTGACTTCTGAAGATTTTGTTTTTGATACTGGGTAAAAATTGGCCGAAAATGGGATGAAGCCTTGTTTGAAAAATTACTTAACTAGATAGATAGTCAAAAATTGTACTCACCGGCCCACTGAGGACTGATTTTCCAGGAGTGAGGAGCGAAGCCGCCGAATATCTGCCTGTGGGTGTCCTCCACGATCAGAACGGTGGGTCCCTGGTCGGTGATGCGGCCCAGCAACGTCGAGAACGAGTCGCCGTGAATCTGGGAGCTGAAGAGGAACCTCCACTTGTTGCGCAGCTTGGCGGGCAGGTTCATGTTGATAAATATGAGCTGGGAAAGGTCGATGAAAGCGGGGTAGTCGGGGACGTACTCGAGACCCTCGCAGAATGGAAGCAGGCAGTCCTGCAGGATATGCTTGCGAGCTACTTCCTCCTTCAGGTCGTCCTGCGATGACTGCTTCTGGGGTGGACGCAAGCTGTATAAATGCGTAAAAACGTACGAGAGCATGCACCCGAACGAGGGATTCCTCTGAAACCATTGCTCCACCTCGGTCCGCGTGACCTTCTGGGCCGTGCGCTGGACCTTGAGGTCCGTGGAGTAGCTTTCTGCCATCTTTTGGACGAACTCGGAGCAGATTCGGAAGCCCTTCGACTCCCAGCTCGTGTACTCGGGCCCGCCCTGGAGCTTCACGGCCCGGAGAAAGCTGCTACATACTGCTTCTACGAACTCTCTGATCGGAGGGTACGAGAGCTCGACGTTGGAGCTGTCGAGGGGATCCGAGCCAATGACCCAGAATAGCACGTTTGTGCGCTCCTCAATCGTGCCTCTGGTGCAGAACACGAACATTTCGGCGTAGCGCTGGAAGTCCACGGAACTGGCCCGCTCTGTGGTTGGCCCGAACAGGAAGTTGGAGAGGAACTGGCCCAGCCGCGGGTCGGCGCCTCCCGTCCTACAGAAATTGACGCGTGAAAATTTTTTCCAGACCTGCGTTTCGCGAATCTCACCAGAACTTTAGAAGGTCATCTTCCTTGATTTTATCTGAGCTACGACTCGCGAACTTGAAGCTGTTAGCTACCAATGACACCTCGCTCTTCTGCAGCAACGAACACTTTTCTGCCAACTTCTGGCTCGAGTTTCCCATGGCGTCGTGGCTGAACACTTAAACAGGAATAAAATTATCAGACATCTCTTCGTACAGAGAGGAAAATGTTTGTGCGAAAATATTGAGCCCAGAGGGAAACTCACGCCTGACAAGACTCTTTTTGATGTTTGGCATCTCGCGGGAGATTCTGTGATAAGTTTTCTTCGCGAGAGGTCTGAATGGTTGGAGGGCTCTTGATTGAATGAAATAAATTCACTATTTGCCAGTCAATTAAGTCATTTTTATTGCTGCCTCGCTTGATAAGATAAAAGTTCATTCGATTTTTGCATTTCCAATCAACTGACTTTTGAATATGACATCAAACAAGCGGAGCTTAGCAGTTTTGAATTGATCAAAACTGTTTTGAACCCAACCGAAACCTGTTTTGAAATCATCCGAATTCTGTTGAAATAAACTGAGTTCTGTTTTGAAATCTACCGAATCCTGTTTTGAAATCAACTGAAAACTAGTTTGAAATCAACCGTGTCTTGTTTTGAAATCGGTCAAATCCTGTTTTGAAATCAACCGAAAACTATTTTGAAATTAACCGAAAATTTTTTGAACTTAACTGAAAACTTTTTTGAAATCAACCGAGTCCTGTTTTGAAATCGACTGAATCCTGTTTTGAAATCAACTGAAAACTGGTTTGAAATCAACCGAGTTTTGTTTTGAAATCGGTAAAATCTTGTTTTGAAATCAACTGAAATCTTTTTTGAAATCAACTGAAAACTGTTTTGAAATCATCCGAATCCTGTTTTGAAAGTAACCGATTTCTGTTTTGAAATCAGCCAAAATCTGTTTTGAAATCAGCCAAAATCTGTTTTGAAATTTTGGTTTGAAATCAACTGAATCCTGTTTTGAAATCCTGTTTTGAAATCAACTGAAAACCGTGTCTTGTTTTGAAATCGGTCAAATCCTGTTTTGAAATCAACCGAAAACTATTTTGAAATTAACCGAGTCCTGTTTTGAATTCGACTGAATCCTGTTTTGAAATCAACTGAAAACTGGTTTGAAATCAACCGAGTTTTGTTTTAAAATCGGTAAATTCTTGTTTTGAAATCAACCGAAATCTTTTTTGAAATCAACCCACAGACTACTAAAGTACCTAGACACCCAGATCGCAAAAGTATGTAAATTTTGTTCGTAAAATGGATTAAGTCGGGTACCGTCGGACTCTCCTTTGAAAATGTGAAAACCTTAATATGGTGACTTTTTCCCTCAGACCTACCGTTCTCGAGATATTGGCCTTCAAAGTTGGACTTTTTGGCATCCTCTGTGGGAGAGATGTGGGAGGGGTCAACTTCGAACGACCATAACTAGCTTATAATTCAAGCTTTCGGACTAATTTTTTTTATGTAGTCTGTGTGAACTATGACTTATTAAAAAAGTATAGCTTTGGGGTAGAAATCTAAAATTCCATTGAAAAAAAAAATTTTTGAATTTTTACCAAAAATTCACCTTTTTCATAAAATAGCGTAGAGCCGCTGCGTTACAATGAGCTGGGCTCTAGTATTTTATATAGAGGTTAAGTCAAGGTATCTGAGGTACAAAGGGTTTTTCTCGATCTAGTGCACTTCTCGAGAAAATTGGTATTAAGTGTGTGATTTATGAAATTTTAATGAAAGTGAAATTTCTTTCCATTAGTTATCGACCTAAAATTGATTCAATGAACTTAATTTAACTATATCAGATGCATTTTACAGTTATCCAGACAAAAAATGCAAAAATAGCTCGAAATATTTTATTTTGTGCCCAAAAAGAGCATATGATACGGGAATCTCGTCATTTTTGTGAGGTTTCGAGTTGGGGTTTTACCCCCGTAGCTCCCAAACGAGGGCTCTGATCTCACAATGGTCTTCGGGAGGTCCCCTCAACTTTTTAAAACGCTTCCGATGGTGCTCAAATGTTGACCCCGGAAGCTCCTGGTGAAGAGCTAGAGGCCTTTTTTGGCCGATTTTGGGGGGTCCAAGCATAGGAAAAAATTTTCAAAAATTTTTTTTTGTTGAAAATTCCAAATTTGAGGCCAAATACATCCAAAAAAGGGCTCTGGCCAAGAAAATCAGGTTTTACAAAAACAATTTTTTTCACTGAATTTTTCCTATGCCTGGACCCCCCAAAATCGGCCTTAAAAGCCCTCTAGCTCCTTACCAGGATCTTTCATGTCAAAAAAAGTGCATCATCAGATACATCTTAAAGAGTTCTAGCTACGGCTACAACATTACTTTGCCCTCTAAGCAACTCCGGAGGAGCTACAGGGATTTCCGCGAAATTTCGTTGCATTGTAGGTCCTATTGTATGACATGACCTACAATGAAACGAAATTCCGCCGGAATCCATGTAGCCGAAGGCTTGAGGGCAAAAAAATGTTGTAGCCGTAGCTAGAACTCTTTAAGATGTATCTGATGCTAAATTTTTTTTGACCTGGAAGATCCTGGTAAGGAGCTAGAGGGCTTTTAAGGCCAATTTTGGGAGGTCCAGGCATAGGAAAAATTCGGTGAAAAAAAATTTTTTTTGTAAAACCTGATTTTCTTGGCCAGAGCCCTTTTTTGGATGTATTTGGCCTCAAATTTGGAATTTTCAACAAAAAAGAATTTTTGAAAAATTTTTCCTATGCTTGGACCCCCCAAAATCGGCCAAAAAAGGCCTCTAGCTCTTCACCAGGAGCTTCCGGGGTCAACATTTGAGCACCATCGGAAGCGTTTTAAAAAGTTGAGGGGACCTCCCGAAGACCATTGTGAGATCAGAGCCCTCGTTTGGGAGCTACGGGGGTAAAACCCCAACTCGAAACCTCACAAAAATGACGAGATTCCCGTATCATATGCTCTTTTTGGGCACAAAATAAAATATTTCGAGCTATTTTTGCATTTTTTGTCTGGATAACTGTAAAATGCATCTGATATAGTTAAATTAAGTTCATTGAATCAATTTTAGGTCGATAACTAATGGAAAGAAATTTCACTTTCATTGAAATTTCATAAATCACACACTTAATACCAATTTTCTCGAGAAGTGCACTAGATCGAGAAAAACCCTTTGTACCTCAGGTACCTTGACTTAACCTCTACATAAAATACTAGAGCCCAGCTCATTGTAACGCAGCGGCTCTACGCTATTTTATGAAAAAGGTGAATTTTTGGTAAAAATTCAAAAATTTTTTTTCAATGGAATTTTAGATTTTTACCCCAAAGCTATACTTTTTTAATAAGTCATAGTTCACACAGACTACATAAAAAAAATTAGTCCGAAAGCTTGAATTATAAGCTAGTTATGGTCGTTCGAAGTTGACCCCTCCCACATCTCTCCCACAGAGGATGCCAAAAAGTCCAACTTTGAAGGCCAATATCTCGAGAACGGTAGGTCTGAGGGAAAAAGTCACCATATTAAGGTTTTCACATTTTCAAAGGAGAGTCCGACGGTACCCGACTTAATCCATTTTACGAACAAAATTTACATACTTTTGCGATCTGGGTGTCTAGGTACTTTAGTAGTCTGTGATTGAGTCCTGTTTTGAAATCGACATAATCCTGTTTTGAAATCAACTGAATCCTGTTTTGAAATCAACTGAAAACTGTTTTGAAATCAACCGAATCCTGTTTTGAAATCAACCGTGTCCTGTTTTGAAATCAATTGAAATCTGTTTTGAAATCTACCGAATCCATTTTGAAATCAACCGAATCCTGTTTTGACTGAATGATGTTTTGAAATCTTTAAATCTGGTTTTGAAATATTTCAAAACAGTTACTCTAGAATTTCAAAACAGCTTCGTACAATTTCAAAACAGTTCTTAGTACCACCGCATTGGCGCTAACGTCAGTTTTTCTTGCTGGGATCCCAGCGTAAAGCTCACAGGCCAGTCGCCAGCACAATTCTCTCATTTCACGAGAAGTCGCCTCCACGAGCGGTCGATTTTACACAGTTCGGTGTCAGTTCAGTGCAAAAAAGGAAAAATGGCAGAAGCTAAGCCCGCAAAAAAGGGAAAGGACCCCATGTCCTTTGCCAAGGATTTCTTAGCTGGTGGAATTTCGGCAGCAGTCTCCAAAACTGCCGTCGCCCCCATTGAACGTGTAAAGTTGCTGCTCCAAGTACAGGCCGCATCGAAGCAAATTGCTGCCGACCAGCAGTACAAAGGTAGCCATCTTTTTTCTCATATATTCAATTCAGAACACCGCGAAACCGTGACACGGTGCGTTTGTAGCGTCCCTGGGCGCGTGCACACGGCTCGAATTAGAAAAATGGGGAAGGAAAAGTGAAGAAAAGCTTCGTAAATCGCGAAAAGCGGAGTGACACGGGGCGATGGTTACATAACCACATTTTCAAGGGGCTGATCTTGCACGAGCGCTTTTCAAGGTCACGTGGGCTCGCCGATTCAACGAGAGCCGGATTCGAGAGTTTATCAATACAGATCCTGGGAAAAAAATTTTTGGCCTTGGAAAATTTTCCCGGAGTGTGAGTTATATAATTTGGAAAATCCGGACTCAAGGGCGGGCTCTAGAACGTTCCTAGGATATGAGATTTCGGCGTTCTTCAGATCCTAAAAGCTCGCGAATGGGCGATTCCTAGAATATTCAGTTTACGTAACCAATTTCAGCTAGTATGTGCATGACCTATAAAGTGCTCGTTGCTGTAAAATTTAAATCGCCTTCGTTGGTTTGCCAAAATATCTGCGTTTCTCTTGGGCTTGAAATTCCAGTGAAAGACTTATTTCGGGAGATTCCCCGAGGTTTACGTAATCTTTGCGTTTTCTATAAACTCAAGTTTTTAATTCGTAAAAGAGGCAGCCAAATTCCGAAGTTTGACCTCTGCGATGGATGCAAACAAAATTTACGTAACCCTAAATTCTAATCTGTTTTTTTTTCGCTCTAGGTATCATCGATTGCTTTGTGCGCATCCCCAAGGAGCAGGGCATCGGGGCCTTCTGGCGCGGTAACTTGGCCAACGTCATCCGTTACTTCCCCACCCAGGCCCTCAACTTCGCCTTCAAGGACGTCTACAAACAGATCTTCTTGGGCGGCGTCGACCAGAAAACACAGTTCTGGCGCTACTTCTTGGGCAACTTGGGATCCGGTGGTGCTGCTGGAGCCACCTCCCTCTGCTTCGTGTATCCCCTGGACTTCGCTCGTACCCGCTTGGGTGCTGACGTAGGACGCGGCCCGGGACAACGTGAATACAACGGACTTGTCGACTGTCTTAAAAAGACCGTCAAGTCTGATGGTATCATTGGATTGTACCGCGGCTTCAGCGTCTCTGTCCAGGGCATCATCATCTACCGCGCCGCCTACTTCGGTTGCTTCGACACAGCCAAGAGCATGGTTCCCAAGGAACAGGCTGGATTCTTCGTGTCATGGGCCATCGCTCAGGTGGTCACCACTGCTTCTGGTATTATTTCTTATCCATTCGACACAGTGCGAAGACGCATGATGATGCAGTCCGGTCGCGCCAAGGCCGACATCATGTACAAGAACACATTGGACGCCTGGATCAAGATCAGCAAGAACGAGGGCCCATCGGCCTTCTTCAAGGGAGCCTTCTCCAACGTTCTCCGTGGTACTGGCGGTGCTCTCGTGTTAGTATTCTACGATGAAATCAAGAAAGTTATCTCCTAAATGCAAAATGCCAGAAGACAGTACAGACATACCGACACACGTAACACATTCAGAGTAAAACAGTAACTTATAAAATCGTTCTGAACCGAAAAATCATACAAAAACGGTGTTTATCAGCTGAGGGGCATTTAGACGAATTCGAAGCTGCTTCATGAACCAAACTTTCTTCTTAGAGTCAAGCTCAAACTATGCAATTGGCTATTTCCGCATTCCGCAATCTTTGTGTTGAACTGTGAAAAGTCCCATAAAAATCATTTATTTTCTTAACTCTAATCGCACCCCTATTGAACATTTATTTTCTGCATTTTATTGTTTCCGAACCGACTAATGTATTTAATTCTTCGTTCATAAAGTAATGTAATAAGCAATGAAATAGTTTAATTTAGACTAATTTGTCTCAAAATGATCTTGAAGTACCAGTCCTAATGTTACTAAATGACACGATGAATATGTAAAGAGCTGTTAAGATGATGAATCAAAGAAATAAACATCTAATTGTATGATCCAGCAAAGGAAATTTTGTTTTAATATTTTGTTGGCCGTTGAGACCTTTGAACGCTGCACCTGTTCCCTAGCAACTTTTCGGAAGTCCCGAGATCCGAGAAGACCACCATGAACGTTTGGATTACGCATGCATGTCAAAAATAGACACAATTGCGGCCAACCTTGAGGAAAATCGACTTTCCATAGAGAAAAAAGGCCCTATTGTTAGGTGGGCTCCCGAAAGATCGAAGGTCAGCAATCAAGCGCGAGCAGACGTTGAATCAAGTCATAAAGTGATGATAAGGCAGGGGAGCCACGTAGAGCGACAACTCGCGCAATGCGGATCAAATGAGATTGCGAGCGCGTAGAAGATTTTCAGTGTCAATTCATAGGAAGGCGCTAAGCGACGCAAAATGGGTCAAGTGCTGGCGCGGGGAGATAAATTTAAACCTTGCCTGACGTGTGTTGGCTCTGGCATTTCTCTCTCCAACGATTACCGAACAAATCTTTATGTAATTTTTGACGTACTTTGAGCTCCATCTCTCCTGGCGGCGGACCTTCGGGAGTCAGCTGGGCTACAAGGCAAGGCGAACGTGCACGCACTCGGAAGGCTAGCCAGAGCTCTGTCATGCTTCGTTCACGTGACTGCCGATTAAGTCACTGGTCATGTGAGGGCGGGGGCTCGGAAGAAAAGTGCAAGAAGCCTTTTTTCCGCCACTTTTCTTCTTCATTGGCACGCTGCGAGAAGTTACACAATCAGCATTACACAAGCTGACAAGAGTCTGCGCACTGAGGCCGGTTTAAAATATTTTCAAGGTTCTCGGTGCTCACCAGCGGGTCTGCGGGTCGGCAAAAGTACGAAACGAGCGAAAAGAAACGTGGATGAGTCAAGAAGTGTGTACGTAGCATGCGAATCGGTGCCTCAATGCGGGGTCGATAAACTCATGAGCTTGAATTTCGATCACTGACCTTGGTACTGTTTCGATTTTTGATTCGACGTGTCTTTCTATTGGTTTATCCTGAGTCGACTTAAAATAAGCTTGGAGCACGCTTAAAATAAACGAGCATCTAGTTACTCTAACGTTTTTGAAATATGAGATTTTTGCTCATGCAGAGTCAGATTGCGAGACATTGAGATTATGTTTCCAGGAACAAGATAACGAGGGTGTGGCAGATAGAGACCCTTATCGTCAATCGGAACTTAAAATTTACTAATTGGAGCTTAGTCTAGTTCATACATTTAGCTCTTCACTACCTTTTCACAGAATCTTTGAATTATAGAAGTTTTCAGTTCCTGAACCAGGAGCGGGAGCTTAGAAAGATATCGAAGACCTAGAATAAAACTATGAATTATGTTACTTAGGGCTTTTGGACCTGGCACAAAAAATCAAGACTTCTATGGTTTTAAAAGAGAATGCGGTCAATAATTCGCTCTCTTCCAAGAAAAAAACATGTTTAAAGCTTAGTCGAGTACGAACGCATTTGAGTGTATTTCTATGTCAGCATTGTTTCAAAGATGGTTTAAAGTAAAAATATTTTTGTCTCATTTAGGGGTCTCTAGCTCCATCCCCGGTGGTGATACGGGTCAACTCTAGAAAAAATAATTGCTAAATTTTACAAGACAAATAACAAACTAAATTGTCGGCTCTTTCGGAAAAACTAAAATTTTCCCACTCCAGTGATCTCTCACCCCTCCCACTTAGGAGATAGCGGCATGCATTTGTTCTATAATTTACTAGATTTTGCAAAAACTTTAACATATCAAGAGTTAAGCTAAATCGAATCAAGTGTAATAGAGTTTCATACAACGGGAAGACCCCCCTAGTTACCCCCAGGGAATTTTCCGGTAAAACCAAAGTGATTTCACCAATCTCCAGACCATACATGACAACATTGAAAAACTACAGGTCTCTACCACTTATAGTTTCGGAGCCTTTGCGATTCAAACGGTAGGACGGACGGACATGTCGGAAAATACACTATTAATCAGAAACTTTGTAGGTTTTACTATAGAAAAGAATTCAGTTAATAGCTCGCCCTTTTATGTTTCTTGATTTTCACCTCGACCTCTATCTAAGACTTTAATACGATAAGACAATAATTTAATACCAAAAGCGGGATCTCTGAAGACTATTGAATCCTTTCTTGCTCTTCTTAGGGAACTGCTCTATTCATCTAAAAAAAATCTTAAGACTCTTTAATACCAACGAAATTGATTCCAAAAATATTAAAATTTTATTCAGAAATAACAAAATATATAACGTATTCAATATAAAAGCAAACAAGAACGTCTTTTACTCCTAATCTACACTATAAGCCTTCTTTGTAAATATATGGCACGAACATTGATTCTAGAAGTTTTGAGTATTTCCAATAGATCTCTAAGTCTTGCTAATTTTTGATTATCTGCGAGCAGTTTCTTCACAGCTTTTCGAGGTCGTACAAGGTCTCCAAAACGGTGGCCATGCTCCAAGCCTGGGTGCGACAGGAGTCTCTGCAGTAGGAGCCGTTTTCGTTCGTGAGTTCCGGGATTCCTCGCCAATGGGTCGTCTGGATCTCATTCAGATGCCTCGTGAGGATCGAGTACGTGTCTGCCACCGTCTCTTCCAAACAGTTGTTGAGCTTCGCGAAATGCAGACGGGCCCGGAGGAAGTAGCCGATGGGCCAGACCCACTCGGGACCCTGATGGTAGTTGGCCCCGTGCGAAATCTTGGGGTCGTCGCAGTCGATTGAGTTGTCGTAATTGCCTCGGTAGCCCCAGTCTTCCGGGTCGAGGGTCTTCATGCCGAGCGGGCCCAGCAAGTATTTGCGTGCCATCTCGAGCGCCTCCCAGGCGTTCTGGGGATCGAAGAGCTCGGGTGCCACGACCATCGGGACAGTGAAGTTTGGACGCAACTGGTAGTCTGCCCACTCGTAGGAGGCCCCGACTGAGTCCTTGTAGATGCCGTACTTGTTGGCCGGGGGAGATTTGACCTTGCTGTGGCCCACGAAGAAGTGGTTCTCGAAGTTGTCGGCAATCCGATCCGCCCACTCCTTGTAGGTCCAGGTCGTCTTGGAGCCGTCTGCGTTCGTGCGAGTGACTGAGTTGGTAGGGATTACCTTGCTAGCGGCCATTCTCTCTAGGAAACGAAGGCCAGCGAACAGGAGACCGACGAGCTCGACCGCTGATCCGTCTCTAGGGGTCGAGGGGATGCCTCTGTTGCCACTCTTGTCACAGGAACCCCTATGAAAGAGTTTTCAAACCATTCATATTTTTACAACCTAAGCGTTAACTACTTACATTTTGTCCATCCAAGTTCCGCAATTTAGGCTATTGCCTCCGTACACGAACCCAGTCTGCAGGTTCACCCCAATCTTGTTGTTGAACCCTTCGTCCTTCATGTGAGCGTCAATCTGAGTTCCAGCATTCCTCTCTCGGTACGCCAGTCCTTGGAAGTGAATCGTCAGCGCTTCTTGGACCGTCTCATAGAGCTGCTGCGTGAACTCCCCTGGACTCTTAGCTTCCGAGTCGTCGGTGGGGAAAATCCTGGACAGCTTTTCCTTCAGGATGGTCTCTCCCTTGGGAGCCTCCTCGGCGTACTTCCTGATGCAGTAGAGCCACCACCATACGGCGTCTCGGCAGTTGTAGCGGGGGTTCTTGCCGCCATCCAAGAGGTTTGGAATCAGACCGTGTCTCAGAGTGGTCCCGAAGCTCAGGATTATCTGCTTGGCTTCTTCGTAGCGGCCGCATTGGAGGAGTAGACCGGGCAGCGAAATGAAGGTGTCTCGGCCCCAGCATCTCATGTAGCCCGTAGAGAAGTGGGGTAGTCCTGCAGAGAGAGTGGGGTACTCGATTTTCTGATCGGGCAGGACTTTCGGGAGCCCTGATGACGGACACCGCGACACAAACTGGACTGACCCGAGACTCAGGAGCTTGACGAAGGAGTTGCCGGACTTGACGAAAGGCGACATGGCGTCGAATACGCGGTCCACGAGAATCTGGTAGACCCCGGTCACAATGACGTCGAAATAGCTGGGGATCATGTACCGGGGGATGGACTTGAGCTCGTCGAAGTGGGGCTTGAGCCACTCTCCCAGGGGTCTGAGGTTCTGGATGGAGCTCAGTCGGTGCAGGATGTAGTCCATCAGCCAGTTGCCGTCCCTGAGGTTGCCGCAAATGGGGTGTCCGAGGTCGTTGTTCGGTGAAATCTGGCTCAGGTACGACACAATGCCCTGGAAGCCACAGTAAATTAAGTTGCCAATGTTCGCCACATGGTAGCTGCCGTTGCCCGGGATCAGGTCCCGCTCCTCCCCATCACAGACGTACAGAGCGTGGTTCAGGTCCACCAAGTCCAGTTTCTTCGCGATGGCCTTCACTTCCAGGAAAGCTCCTTTCTCATGGTGGAAGTCGTCAATGACCTTCAGGAGCTTCTCAAGTGGCCCCTTGGCGTAGTCCTTGAGACTGGCTCGGATGGCCACGACGCTTCCCGGGCGCAGGTTGACAAAGTGGAGCTCCGTGTGGGTTGCCGTCTTGTGCGCTTCGTGCGCGAAGATCTCGGACTCGGCGAGAGAAACGTGCTCCCTCGTCGTTATCTCGTAGTCGTCCAGCCCGTTCAGGTAGTTGGGGTCCTTCTTGTGGGGTTTGGGGGGCTCAAACTGACCCCCATTTCCCTTGTGGCGAATCGTGGCCTCCAGGATGATCTCGTCCAGGTCCCCTTCGAAGGTCACGGGACGCACTCCGGTGGGCCCGGCGTACGGATCGGGTCGGTAGAAGCTCGTGTGAGCCACCAGAACGATAGTCTGGTGCGTCTTGGGCGAGTGACGCGTCACAGCGACGATGTCCGGGTTCATCTGATCCACGTAGACCTCGTTGAAGCCCTGTTCTGCCATCTCCCCGTGCAGCAGATTGATGACTTTCCTGGCTGCAATCATGCCCGTCGAGTTGCTGACCTGCTTGCCCCACTCCTGGTACTGCCGCTCCTCGTCGACGACGTGAATGTGGTGTGGAACCAGCTCATCGTAGCCGCGGTTACTTCCGGTGGCACAGCAGGCCATGGCCACAAGAGAGGCCGAGGGGAGCAGGTCGAAGACGGACCGCTTCTCCACAGGAGAGGGATTGTCGTGGGTCAGGTCGAGGAACAGGGCGTGAGCGATGTTGGAGGCGATGGGTCTCTTGGGCGACACGAAAAAGGCTCCCACGGGTATTCCTCCGTAGCGGTAGACAAGACGTCCCTCCTCGTGGGAGTCCCAAGCTGCCATGGCCTGAAATAGTTAATCTTGTTAATTTAGCACTTTCCAGAAAGTTTTCGATACTCACCTCTCTGATTAAAGACGTGATCCCAAGGCGGTTCACGAAGATGTTATCGGTGTTGTCTGAGTTGGTAAACAATTCAGCTGCCACGTAGAGCTCAGGGTTGATTTTTCTGAAAAACAAGCCATGTTTTTAGGTCAAAAGTACCTACTGAAAATCAATTTTTATAGCTTTTAGGTTTCAGCTTTAAAAAGCTCCGTAATAATAATTTTAAATATTTTAAAAAGCTTTGGCTTTTAAAATAAAGCCTGAGCTCAAAATTTTTTCTGGCTTCAATGCCCAATGATCCTTGTAAGAAAAATTTCATGTTCTCTTTGGCTTTATGGAGCAATCTTAAAGCATTCCTGAACTCTTAAAGTTTAAAATTCTTAAAAAATCATCACAGACTGATAACAACACACAGAGACAAACAGGAGATAAGCGCTATTGTTTAGCCTCCAGATCAAAATTACCTCGCCGAGTCCAGAAGATACTCCGCCACGTGCAAGGGCGTGCTGTGGCAGTTGTCGAGACGGACACCATCGAAGAGTCTCGCAGTGGTGTCAACGTACTCCTTCATGTGCTTCCACAAGTACGGACTATCTTCGGGTTTGGCTCCGAAACGTAGCTTCACGCTGTCTCCCCACGCTATCAGCTCTCGTCGCACGTACACATTCGAGTCGCCTGAAGACGGAGCCGCAAAGTCCTTCAAGGGGTCACCGTTGATGACCCAGCCGTTGTGGGCCATGAAGAACTTGCCGCCCTCCCCGAACATCATCTTCTCGATTTCCTCCAAGGTCTTACCTTCGGCGCCGGTCTTCGTGAAGTAGTTCTGGAACAGGGGGTACTTGACGCATATCTCCCGCACTCGGGGCCCATCGTGCTGCACTCTTTCGTATCTCGCCCCTGCAATGCAGTTGTTGATGGCGTAGTGGAGGTCAGCCTCGATCTCCCGCCTTATCGACTCGTTGAGAGCCGTAAGAGCCTTCCTGAGCTGCGCCTGGATTTTTTGCACGCGCGTTGTCTCGCTCTCCGAGTTGTCGTGGTGCAGATTGTAGATGTTGAGGGCCTTTTCGACGTCCAGAGTGGCCGCCAAGCGCCGGTACTCGGGATCGTAGTTGATGATGAACCTCTCAGGCACCACGAAGTTCTCCTCCTCGTGACCTCTGTGGCGTCTCGAGGGTGTGGGAGGTCCCACTTTCTTGATTTCTGCCGTTAACAAAGACACGCACTTTTCCACGTCACACTGGAAGAACTCGTGCAGCTTGATTTGGGGCAGGTATTTTGAGAGAATTTGTTCTCGAAGGGCCTGCAGATGCTCCTCTTGATCCGGGACTTTTGGGACTCCGCCAGACTCAAGTTTTCCGGCGGCCACGTCCAGTCCTACTTGCAGCACTAGAGCGTCAAGCAAGAAGGCCGGTCGGAGATGCGGGCAAGTGAAGCAGGAATAGGTGCTTTCGGGGTGGTGCTTAAGCCACTCGGACTCGTTGGCAGTGTGGTTCAAGACGATGTCGCAGATCGAAGCTATTCCCCACTCCTCGCGGAGCTTCTTGGTGATCTTCTCGACGTCAGAGAAGTCCACTTTTCCTCCTTTTTTGGCTGCAAATTCCGGATTCACCTGGATTCATTTTATTTTAGAACTCATAAAGTCAAACTCGAAGGTTAAGACTCTCACCTTCAGCTGTTCTGCCAAAGAGTAGCAAGATCTCGACCCTCCGAGCTCGTGAATCGGGGTGAAGTGGACCATGTTGTACCCCGACTCCTTCGCTACCTGAAGCTTCGCTTCCCATGTCGAGATCGGGCCCAGCAGCTTTGCTAGGACCGTCTGACACCGGATCGAGTCCAAGGGCACGAACTTCCTGGCCTTCGGGGGTCCCACGAATATCCTCGGCTCGATCAAAATATACAGCGACCCCTTAGCCTCGCCCTTGGTAGCGTACGTGTAGTAGAAGCGATAGGAGCCAGCTTTCTGCGCCACAATCTCACAATAGATGTCAAGGTCATTGACCCTAGTTGTTCCGTCTGGGCCGGCTTTGATTGCCTTCCCGTCTCGATTGAGCCACTGACACTCGATGTACTTTTCACGCTCGAACTTTCCCTTTTCTCCCGGATAGTTCGTATACAAAATTATTTTTCGACCTAGGAGAGAGGACCCTGGGTTGAAACGGAGAATTGAATCGCGGTGTACTCGAAACAGGCTGCTTTCGCGGTGCTCGCCATGATTGAGCGTGAAACTGAGTGTGTCCGGCATCTTGATTCTTCAAACTTTGTTTACAGACTGAGACTGAGACGCGAGGAAAGCCGACTGACACAGTTTTTCACACAGACCTTCCGCACGAGAAACCGATTTTTAAATTTTAGAGGTCATAAAGAGGAAACGCAAACACAAACGCACGCAAACGCAATTTTCCCAGATGAGAGCCCGGTCCACAAAATCGTTGCTTCGCCTTAATTCATGAAACATTTGAAACATGAGCATTTCGCTCTGTTCACTGATTTGTCTGTTTCTAGTTTTTTCTAATCCATCAAAAAGAGGCATTCGCACCACGTATTCTTAGTCCCTCCACCGTCTTGCATGCTTGGTCCATACAAAAATAGGCATTTGCACCACTCAATCTTAGTACATGCTCTCTATACTCACTTGCACAATATGTAGGTTGCCCGAGTAATGTACCATCTGAACTAAAATTCAAATGCTCTAATTTTTCAAATAAAATTCAAATTCAAGAATTTATTTTGATTCAAAGTATGGCTGAACTTAAAGGGTCCAGAAATACTAAAGCATGGGTAATTTTTGTGCAAAGGTTTTGCGGGCTGGGGCTGCATTGAAAATAAAGCGCCACTTTGCTTTGCCATTTGAAATGTTATCCAAAATCATAAGTTGAAGTTGCGAAAGCAATAACATGAATCGACATTTTGACCAAGGGTTATTCCACAAAGGGTTTTTTGGAACTTAAGAAGGGCTACTATTGAATTATATGGGTTTTTTCTGATACTGAAAATATTATGAAATTAACCAAAAATATTTTTTAAAAATTTTGAAGAAAAATTTCCAAAAGTCAAAAATTTCCCATGGTTTCAAAAATTTCAAATACTTAAAATTGTTCACGCTCTGAAAAGCAAAGACTTTTTAAATTCAATGTTATTCAATTAACGAGGATTCACCAATATTTCTTGCGAGGTTCTTGAGGCGCAACCACAAAAACCGGAGCGCCGTGAATCGCACCCTCGGCTGGTACGTGGATGGAAAATGCAGCAGGTAAACCCGTACACCTCAGCACATAGCCGACATAAAAGCATATGTACGTACAGCCACTCGCTCGCGAAAGGTTGCTGCATGGTAAAAAAGTTGCTGCTGCTCTAGTCGAAAAGTTTCACTCGTGCTGTCAAGACCGTCGTCGTGCCGCTCTTGCGCTCGTTGCGCGCGAATATCTATTGAAGTAAAAATTCAGCTAACATATACAGAGCATGGATTTATAACATTATTTGCTCTACTAAGCTCCGGGTGTAGTGGTGCATAATTAAAATTATATTTCTATGTTGATGTGTTCGCAAGAGAGCCGAAGAATTCCAAAAACTAGTGACTTGCAATCTCGAAAAGGAGTTCCGTTCCAAATTGGGTTCATGACGATACACGATAAGTGTTATGCGATATAGAAAGACCTCAGTGCGAGCAAGCGGGGAACTTTTGAAGACTGCAAGAAGCGCCATCAGCTTGTGAGAAAGAGATAAAATTCAATTTTTGCAATACTCGAGAGTGAAGAAAATAATAATTGAAAAATCAACTCGCATCAAGAGCATGAATAATTATGTAAAGGCAAATTAAAGCTGCAGAAAAGAAGAAAATAATCAGAAATGGTGCAATGAAGTGATGCAAGTTGCCTGATTGAGAGAAACACATTTGGAATTTCGAAGAGTCAGACAAACAAAAATTAAGTTCAAAAGCTAAGATGGGTTACAAGTCGCTGATTCTCCTGGCCCTGGTCTCGCAACTCGGATTTAGCTCCCAGCAGGAAAAAGGCGCCTCCCAAGCGCTGCAAGGTAAGAATTCGAGTGAATGTCGACCGAAACGCCGAAATTGCCGCTCGACCGCCAGCGAAAGTGAAATTGCATAAAATGATAAAAACGGCGTAAACTTTGGAAATCGTTAAAAAATCGTTATAAAAAGCGCGACTCCGTCATTGTCTGGCCGATCTACAACTTTTATTATCATTTCTGTATTGAAGGCGTAGTGAAACAGAGTAGCAAAGAAATGAAACTTCATTCAATTGGTGTTTGCTCAAACGCGTGTTGGCGCTCAAGTGCCCGGTTTCAATAAAAAACTCGTTGCCTCTCTCGCCTCAATTTTCCTCGCTCCATTGAAGTCTCTCCATTTCTCTTTGTTGACGCGGTTTTGATTGGGTTTTTAAGTGTTCAATTATCGGATTGAATGATTTTTGATGAGTTGAGGGCACTTCTCGCCCAATCCGATCCGGAAGACGGTTACAGGGGGCTTTAAGCAAATTAATTTGGCTTTACGAGAGCACTGAGATCGCAAAACAAACTACAAAGGAAATGGAACGGTGAAGTAATAATTGCTGGGTAGTAGTGGGTGATTGATTATGACTGGTCAAATTTTGGGGTTTATTGTTTTACGCGCTCGAGAGACGAGGAGGAAGTTTTCGATCGACCCAATCAAATTCCAAGTGTGATTGCGGAGACTCTGTATCAAAACAAGATCTACCTGGAGGCAGTGGCGTAGATAGTATTTTGTAATGAGACGGGGGGGACGGGGTTAAAGTATGAATATAGAATACTCTTGGAGGAGACGAGAAAATTATTAGATTTTAGAATTGAATTGAAAATTTTTGTTAGGCACAAGCAAAAATATTGAATATTATTAAAATTATATGGTATGGTTTGAGGTACCTACCCGTATGTGATTATGTAGAAGGTTATAAAAGAATATCGGAAATTTTTGTGTGTACTTTGATAATTTTAAAATTGAAAGCCCCCTTTTGGTCATGACTTAAGAAAAGAATTTCAATAAATCAGAAGAGAATCAAAATCTCTCAAGCTTCAACTTTTTGTTTTGGTAGTTTTAAAGCAAGGATATTCTGTAAAAATAGGAAGGAATAAGCACATTGATTGGACTTTTTCGACACTTTGAATTTTTAAATGAGGAGGGATTGATCCCCCAGATCTTCCCTTCTATCTACACCACTGCTTGGAAGTGAAATAATCAGAAAAAGCGCGTTGAAGCCATACTGGGCAGGCGGCAATTAAGTCAGAGTGATTTCGTGATGTGCTTTTTGGCACTGAAAAGTCATAATTTTATGCAAATAGAACTCGTGTAGGAAGTAAATCTAATTTAAAATAAGTCGAGCAATAACATAAATATCCTCGTCTATCTGCCACACGATCGACTTACAGATCGAATTTCCTCCGAATTCCAATCTCGATCTCCGCATGAGAGTCATTACCGGCATCCTTGAGCTCCAGATCGGTTTACAAAGTGTGACAGCAATATCGGAGACTAATGTCCTTATTATCCGCAAGAAGAAGCTGAGACAACGGCCAGAACTATTAATGCGAGCCATTAAGGCAGACCCCTGGAGTGTCTGCTACAAGTCTTATCACGTCGACGTCGGCGAAGATTAAAATGCAAATTAGCGTGCATACGAACTTGAACCAGATCCTGCTTTACATGAATCCACTTTTTGTGAGCCCACCGCCTTGCACCGATCTGCGTGAGATTATAATAAAACGATCAAATTTTGGTGCGATGTTGTAGTGAGCTGACCTTGCCGCGATATTTGTGAGTTGCCAAAAGCCAGGTACTGCGCTACTTGTGATGTTTCATGCAGAGCAGCTCTATTGTTCGGGCAGTGCCGTGGTTTAAGGTGAAGGCTGCAAAGCGCGTTGAAAAGCGGACCGATAAAGGGGAGCTAAGTCGAACTTGAATGGGCGCATAAATCACCACCTTGAGGCGCTAGCAGAAGCCACCCAGAACTCTCTGTCAGCTTAGTCCGCTTGGGTGCCCGATTCGCGTCACCTAATCGAACTTTAAACAAATCGGTGAGCACATGAACGGGCACATTGAGAACAGCTACGCCTACAGCGAGGTCACTGGCATGTTATAAGACATCAAGTCAATTGAAAATGAATCAAAATTACATGACGGTTGGGCATGTCTTGTTGCGGCCCGAGGTGCGTGTCGGGCAAAAGAGCTGCGGACAATTTCATTGACGAAAATACGCACTGTGCGCACGTAATTGGGTGTGGGTCTGGCCGAGATGGTCACTGTAGAAAAATGCAATGTGAATTAAATGTTCGCACCCAAAAATGCCTCTTCGACGAGCTCAGGATACTCTTTAAAGTCAGGAAAAAGAAGATCTTTCCCTTCCCGATGACTCCCAAACAGGGGCGTAACCACTTAAGTGTTGCAGAATATTATAAATTTCCCTTGACAACTATTTTCCAAATATGTTTGTTAATCGGTGTCATTTTAGAGCTTTCTAAAACCATTTGCTACGCTAAAATCGAAATAGAATCAGGGCATGGACATTTTGGACTCGTGAAGAGCTAACCCAGGGCTTAACGGAGCCCTTTTCGCGAATTTTGGCCTCCTTGTAAATTTGTAAAATTTTTTTTTGAAATAAAAAAAAAATAATAATATATAATAATAATCGTCCAAAAATGCTCAACCTTGGCCGTAACAAACGTTTAATTTCTTGAATTTTTCAAACCCCCACCAAATTTTTCCTTAGCACCTCCAGCACTGCTCTCATAATATTCTGAAAAGCCTCTCAAATCTTCTATTGAGGGCTCAATTCACAAACAAGGCTCTAAACCATTAACCCGAATACCCAAAAATAGCACCGGGCCAACTTTTCGTGACAGTCCCCCTCGACAAACAGACACGACACTGTTTTGGTCCCCGAATCGCTCTTTTATGCGCACTCAATAAGCTAAGAAGTCGTAAAAATATACATTGCACGATCGCGAATGTAATAAGTAACCACACACCCTGCATTTCCATTGTTCGATTTCATTAAATACGAGTATTAGGCAGCAAAAGCAGTATGATTGAAGTGCGCACGTACGAGTACTTTTTTATTGTTGTTGAGTCGTAGAAACTGGCACAAGATCGCAGAATATCAGTCTATTTCGAGGTATTAATTATTGCCTAGCACTGCTGCCCGAGTCACTCAAATACAGCCGTTATGCCGTGTTCAATAGAGCTTTTGATCAACTGCTTTAGATTGGCTGTCAAGATTAGAAAATGGTAGCAATGTTCTAGTGGCGTGCGCTCGAGTGCTAATAGGATATCGTGGAGTGGCGCAACCTTGAGGGCGGAGGAATTTCAAGAATTTAGAATTATGAAATTGGTGCGCGATTGGCGAGCCAACCAGAAGTCAATCATTTGCATAATGCCATAAAATTGATTTCTACTCGAATTGCGTCTCGCTTCGGACTTTTATGGTTGCGAGACCTGATTTCAAATCCTTGTGCTCTCTGGAAAGTTCCACTGTGTTTTTGCACCAAACGTTTTTGCCCCCAACTGCAGTTCAGAAAAACTGAGCAGCAGTGAATTAGGAGACTCGGAGGCGAAATCAATTATCTGATGCTTTCTGACAAGTCAAAGCCGAGCCTCAAGACCATGGCTCGGAATGAGCAGGTCTCTGAGAAAAACTCTTGTGAGCTGCATGTGAAACAACAGAGACCCTTATCGATTAAACAGCCGGCACTGAAGCACTCCCTAAGGGCCACTGGGCAAGGTCGCAGACCCAAAAACGATTTCTCATACGCAAAATCGCGATCGATCGCGGGTGTCTCGGTCTCCAGCCCAGCTCACGTAGTTGCAATTAAATTCCAAGTCCGTACGCATGCACGCGAAATGTATTTTTTATCGTCATTCCGTGTCTGTATCAGTCCAGTTGAGTTACCCCGCTTAAATTCTCTGAAACTTGATTTTTAACCTGAAAAGTGAGCAAAAAAGCACACATCTATATCGAGGCGGTGGCGTGTCATGTTGCAATGAAGTATGACGAGAACGCGACCTTGACACTCCTTGGCCCCTGCAGAAGATTCATCGCTAGCGACAACTGACAGCCTAGGCGGGACAAATTATCATATTTGTGTCATCATCCACGGGTACCCCGCTCAAAAGGCACTGCGTCGGGCTAATTTATGTGATTCTATTGCTTCTGTCTTCCAGAGCGAGGCAAAACATTAAACAAAGAAACAAATAAATTATGGGATATCAAGATCCGGGTTCTGCCAGCCGTCTTCTTTGCGTCTCGTTCGCCCGAATTTCCTCCGTTTCCCTCCTTTTGGTCGGAGACTGCATCCTACTGGTTTGGCGAGCATCCGCTTGGCAGTGGATGAAGTCGTTACCGCTCCGAGAAACGGCTGAATTATATTAACCCATTCCGGTTTGCCTTTTATTCTTTTCTTAGGAATCACAGATGGTCTGTAATCTGTAGAGCTTCTTAAAATTGTGGTTTCAAAGAGCCAAAGTGTTTGTGAAATTGAGCTCAAAGTGGCCGAAAATTGTGCATGTTCCTAGGGACAAATTTTTGAAATTAATCAATAAAACGTCTAAACACTTTTGTTTGAATTTATTTGTATTTTGAGATATTTTGAAGTGTAATGAGAGAAATTTGAAAATTTTCTTAATATGTTTTATTTTTATTTGTAAGACTTAAATCTTCCAACACCAGAAAAACATAAAAATGATGTAAGCTTTTTATTTCCACAGGGAAGACGGAATTTTTCAGACATTAATTTTCACTGTGTTTTCAATATTTTTTGACCCATATCTTTGAAATTGTTAAAAAACACAAAAATTGAGAAAGTGTGTTTTTTTCAAAAAAAAAAGACAAAAATGGTAAAAAATTGATAAACACAATTTTTAAGAGCTCTAAGGTATGTTCACGAAATAACTTTTACACAGATTTTAGGCTGTCAGATTTTCAATTTTGATTAGATACATCATGTTATAATTTTTTTCAGTTTAAAATACCTTAAGCATGTTAGGAAAAATACCATTTCAACTATCCACTTCAATCTGAGAAAGATTCAAAAATTTCTGTTTTGGACCCCAAAAAACCTTTTTTCCCGACCCTCTGTCGTACTGTGAGCTACACTTTTTCACTTTCTCTCTAGATATTTCATATTTTTTTGAAGGCCTGAAGCCTCTCAGTAGATTTAGGTTGAAAATAGCCGGATACTTTTCGATGGGACGAAGTTTTGGTATATGAGTAGGTAAATGCTTTTAAAGAACGAATATGACTCTTTGGCTTAGAAATGAGCTCCAGCTTTTCTAAATTAATGAATGGAGGCAAGGTTTAGTCATAATGTTGGCTTATGGTTGTGATTATTATACGCGAGTGACAATTGGTTTCCCCAACAATTTCGGATAGAAATATGTTTCATCAATGTTCCGAAATTCTGCAAAATTGAGTTTTTTTGACATATATCCAGATGACTTGCTAAATCATGATTTTAAGTAAATTTTTTATGGCTATTTGAATTGTAAGCTTTTTTGTAGACCCCAAAAAAGTTTCTGAAAAGAATTGAAGACCGGTTAAAAGGTTGCTTTCATGCTAGCGTATGTTTTTGTCCTCTATTAAAATTTAGCTTCGATTTCTGTCCTGCATATTCTTCATAGAGTTCCTGGGTCTTTGCTGTGCAGATTTTGGTTATGAAACGTCTTGATTTGATTTAAAATCACTTTGTATGACCTCTAACTAGAAGTTTTTTCTTATTTCACAAATTTAATTAAGGAAAGCACCAGCCCAGCCCATAACCATCTCTAATATATTACCCTTGATTTTCCTTAAACAGACATAGAATCATCTTGGCAAACTCCAAATCCTGAAAACCTCTTTTTAGTCCGCCGTTTTTCTTTCTTCTTATTGATTTTGAATCCTTTAAACGGAAAAACAAGTTCCTTGTAGTTTATCGAAAGGATTTCGCGAAAATTTTAATCGCTTTGTACGATTTTGGCTGATTTATTGAAAAAATGTGCATATGAATTTTTGGAATATATTCTTATTTGAAAGACATTTCTTACTATTCAATCAACATCCAAAAACAATTCCCACTAGAATTAACTGGATAAGTTCCTCTAACAGGGGAGTACATAACATATAATATTATTACTTAGGTACTATTTTTAAAAAATCGATTAAGTTGTAAAAGTTATTTCGTGAACATACCTTACCAATCTGTATTCAAGCCATTTTTAGACCGTAAAAGCGAGATCCGGAAAAGGTTAAAGAAGATAGAAAATGAAAGGCAGACGATGATAATGCCAGTACTCGTAAAGTAGATAACAGACGACTCTCACTCTCGATTACTGCTAATTGAGATCATGATCATAGCTTGCTCTTTTCGCTTGGAATTGTTGTAATCCGGTGCATTGAAAAATTGATGCCCAGGAGGTAATTGGGACTCAATTCCGGATGCGATGAAGTAGATCTACCTTAAAATTGGGAGAAAAACTTGTGTTATGTATACGAGAATCACTAAATGAAAAGTGATTCATGGGAAACTCGAGACCTCGGTGGCTAATTAGGGTCCGCTCGAAGAAGAAATGTCGAAGGCAACATGAGTGGTCAGTTGGCATGGTAATGAAACGAATTAAGACTGCAGCACATTAGCATCCACTTCCTGCTCGAATCTTCCCATGTTTCAGATCCGGATCCGATTTGAGAAACACTCGTACGTATGCAGAGGCCAAGGTAAACGTCACGCGAGTAATTAATTTAAAAATTTGTAAATTCAAAATTTCGCGGCTGCTCTGCTGGTAGAGTGCCTCGGTCGTGCATTGCAAAACGTACAAAACCCGTTGTGTGGGCCTGTGTGTGTTATATTTTGACGCAATCATTAAAGCTTGCTCCACGCCGTGTGCAAGAGAGCTGAAGTGCAGTAGAATAATAAAGTACATGAATAATTGTCAGCATACTGTCCAATATTTGAAGTAAATATACTCGAGCCGTAGTGCAAGTCGCGTTTGCAAGTTCGCATTGAGTTTAAAAGTGGATTTTAAAATATATATATAAAACAAAAGCATGACTTAACTTTTTAATGTGGTGCGGGCATGAGAGCTGGCATGTTGTGTGTGGTTTCGTAGAACACTCGAATATATTTTGTAAATGGTAAATTGTAATCGCAAATTGAAAGGCAGCACAAGCTAAAAACACGATTTGACTTGTGTTGGGTATCGCCAGGCTGAGCCGTCATCGGAGCTGTGGTGGAACATACACCAGAATACACTCTGCTGATATGGTTTCGGGCTTTACATAGGCTGATGAGGCTAAAATAAGCTAAGATCTCATTTGAATTCGATTTAAGTGCATTTTCAAAATTTAAATTCAGTACTCTTTTGGGTTCACGAAGTAATTTTTTCTTTCCAAAGCCAATAAGGTAATTCTAATACAGGTAACTCTAATATAGAACACTACGTTAACTTGTAATAAACAATTTGGAATGAGATTTGTGTGTGAAAAATTCACCATGAACATTCACCATAAAAATTGAACAAAATATACGAACTCGATTTGTTCATTATGATCTCAGAATTTGGTCTATATGATGCAAATTTTGCTGTATTTTGGAAAAAAAGTTAAACGTCTTTCTTACAAAGTAAATTGAAGTACTCTGAACTTTCAGACCAGACCGTGCCTTAAATAAAAGTGCAACGATTTATGCCTCGGAATTGTCGCAATTTTTCTGAGAGCAATTTTGCAATTTCTATTGGTTTTCATGCCATGCCGAGAGCCGTGCTTTTGTTCAATGAAATTTCTGTTGCGATTTCTATGAGCGCAAAGTAGGCGAGAGTAGCGGATTTTAATGTCAAATAAAATTTGAATGCAAGTTGGCGCGGGATATGCCAAATGTCGGTGCGGAGAGCGAGAATGAAGTCTTATGAAATGGCTCTATGATGAAATCTGATCTGAGTCTGCCAACGGTAGACTGATACAAGTTTCCATTAGACTAATGAGGGAAGATTTACGAGCTGCAGATTAATTGGAGGAAGTACAAAGAAAACTTAATTGGCTTCGATTCGAGATGGCTGATTTATGGGCATTAGAGTCGAGAGAAAAGGCAGAAGTCGCAGGGTTCCTTGATCCCCGAGACCTGGAATTACGAGCCCCGTGCGTGCCGATCCGCACAAAGGCCCCCGCAGTTCCGAAGTGATGGTTAAGCTGCCACCCAATTTGTTCGAGTCCGACTAAATGTGAATCCGAAGAAACGGAAGTAAGGAACTTCATACTCCACATTGAAATTAGAGTGCGGCTCGGCTCACAGCACGGCGCACAGTTCAAGGAAATAGCAGACGCTAATTTTTCAGTTACCGAGCACCAGACTGATTACTACAATTTCAGCTAAAAGTTAAAGGTATCTCGTACAGCCGTACAGAAGCCCGAAAATAGCTGTACTGCATCCCCACACACGTCTCGTGTGTGAGCACGAACGAACGAGCTGCAAAGGTAGCAGAGCAACAGCAGCACGACGTCGGCATCGGCGACGAGAATTACTTTCGCTTTTGCTCAAGGCCTACAACAAACTGCTCGGTGCTCCAGTATGATATGCTGAGCGTGTTTTTGCGCTCCGCAGTCCGCAGCGACGAGCATACATACTTACTGTTTTTTGATTATAAACTACGAGTAAGTTCGTGCATGCATGGCTGAAGACAAGAAACATATATTTTATACTTTAATCTACAAACTGGTGCCTACTTTGGAAGTGTATCTGTATAAGTACGGACATGTGAGGCGAGGCGAGATGCAAGTTTTTGCAGCTGAAGTGGAACCCACACAAATGCACTTAATTTCATATCGAGAAATTAAACCAGATTCCTTTGTCAGCGACACCGCCCAGCGTTGAGGTAGTCCCCGACTCCGTGTGGCTAGAACCCCAACAGCAGGCGCGAGCGTCACGAGGAATTAGCAGTAATGGGCCATTAAACTCCCGCTCAGCATAAACGAGAGGAAGAAGCGAGTGTGATGGATCAATTAGATCCGCACTGCCTGGAGAATCCGAGGTGCTTGAAACCTGCACCTGCGGAGAACCGCGTTGCGATGCGTCGCGTCGCGTCGTGTGGGAACTGGCTAGGAGGAGCGCGGCTCAGTGCACAAGTGAAATAGCAACTTTAATGATAATGATGATGATCCGCAATGCTATTGAAGGAGCAGATATTGTTGGTCATTTTTTAGAGTTTCTGGGTGGCAACTTTCCCATGAAATTCATTGGAAACTTGATTGAAATCGGAACCTTGGGGGGTCAGCGTGCATTCGTCAGGTGCCCATCAAGCTCGATGAAGAGGCAGTCTTGCTTTGATGGAGGAAGACATTAGGCCTGTTTCCTGGACTTCAATGCCGCAACTATCCTTGATTCAACTAACTTAGAGGTTTAGAAGCCTTGAATGGTGATTCTAAAAGTTATTGAGAATTTCTAATTATTTGTTAACAAGATTCGGGATCACCCTCAGCTCCTGGTGACTTTGTAAATACTTTTTAAAGATTATATTTATGCTTGTTAAGGCTCTAAACGCTCCAAAATTCTTTCAACCGATTGTTCAGCAAATTTTTGTCTTTTAACAGCTTAAATATTCGCCCAATGTTAAGCTTTTGACTTCAAAAAGGTCTCCTCTTAATTTCATAAAACTCTGATTTCAAGTAGAAAGTGTTTTAGATCAAAGATGCCAACAAGACCTCGAACAATTTCAAAGCTCGGTTCGAAACAGACGTCGGTCTCTAATTTCTCCAAAAACCACAAAGTTGATCAATCACGACATGAACACCACGCCGCAATGTGTGTCACTCATTGTCGCCGCACTTTTCCTTTATCGATAAATATCAAATCGCAAGTGTCAGCCCCATTCATTCGCAATGCCCGTGCTCTACGTGCATTGAAATTTGATTTTTATGCAAAAAGCGTTTTTGCTGGCTCAACATGATTCATTCAATATCCGTCTGTTCTTCCACACCAACATAAACACTGTGCCTATCAGATCCGGTATCTGCGCGAGAGCCTCACAATTGAGCCCTGTCAAAAAGGCAATTGTAAACAACTCAATTGAGATATTTATATTGTTACTCTTATAATTACTATCGCCATTGAAATCTAGTAAACACCTCTCTATCAGTTTTGCATGGGGGAACGGGCATCTTCCGCGGCACCCATGGAATGCCATTGAGCCCGAGTGTTATTCAATTTGTCCGCATTGTGTTCGCTGAAAAAGCCGTCCGCGATTGACATTTCTCTCGAAAAATAGCTATTTATGGTATCTTCGGACGCCGCAACTTTCGCTTTTGGCTCAAGCACGCTCGAAACCCGATCGTCGATCGCAGAAACGACACGCGAGCAAACTCGGAATAACTAATAACTTTTAACACACATTCAAGCATTACTGTAAATCCAAATAAGCCTCTGTGAGTCAATATTTCCACAAACGGTCGGCAAATAAGCCACCGAAAATGGTGCAAGCGCAAGACAAATGCATTATGAGTGTGCAGCAAGCGCGCTTTTTTGCAACCACCGCAGCCTTCGGCCACGAGCAACCTGTGAAATTCAAATTTAAACTTCAATTTTGACAGCGACACTCGAACGTGACCTTCAGGCCAGATTTATTGCAGTTGCGGCCGCAAACATTGACACGTTTGATTGAAATCGGTGGTGAATAGGAAATGTGATTTGATTTCCATTGACCGGCTCGGGCTTGGGATGGAGAAACGAAATGTAACCTTCAAATCCCATTATACGTGACTCCAGGGGCGTGGATTGCGGCTTTGATGAAAGAAATAGCGCGAATATCGCGAATTTCACTAACGATGACTCGTGATTTGCGGTAGATGTGTCAAACATGAACAGGTGATTTTAGGCACCTCCAGCTTACGCACGTCCGAGTCTCGATAATCCCCGAATTTCTCTCCAAACACGGCCTCCCTAATTGCAGCTTCGCGTCGCATTTCGCTCGTCCGAGACATCCGTGGCCAATGAACTGACGGCCGGTGACCAATTTGCATACACATGTCCTCCCTGATGGTATCAAGAACATGTGCGTCGAGTCCGAATTGAGAGAGAGAGCCGCGCAGCGAAATTGATACACTGAATTCTGAAAAGAGCCGCACCGACAGAAGAATCCTCTGAATGCGTTTTGGGATTGAATAACATATTTTATATTTGTGTGGTGGTTTGCGCCATGCACTGGTCCACTTTGGTCGGAAAGGGCTCGTACGGTGGCCAGAGGTTCGTCTATACTTTTCAAGGAATTTTTTGGCATCAGTAATAACTTGATACATTACCTAAAAAGTGATTTTTTCTTTGATAAAACAGATTCGACATCTAATTCGGCGAAATAAATTTTCTTTAACCAGAGTTTGAATAGAAATACCCAAATCTCTCTCTTAAAAATTTTAGGACCCTCATTGGGGTTCTAGAGTAAGGAAGATAGTTGAAAATGTGACTCTGTAATTAAAAATGTGGGCTCTCAAAAAATGAATTGCTCGAAATCTCCCCTCAAATTTTACCGAAGGAGTGAAAATGGGAAGTTCCAGACCACTTGAGTCGCAGTTCAACCAGCAGAGACACAAATTGCCCATGTTTTGCCGGTTGGAGTATTCGAAAGCCACTTTCAGCTCTCAAGCTCCCCGAGATAACGAGCCTCTTGTGCGCTTTTGTCGCTCTTGAGTAATTAAAATCTCGAATTTGTCAGTTTTTTGCTTGCTCAAAACACGAAGAAAGTCGTTAATTGCGTGTGCTTAAGCCCCTGAACGAGCTCGCTCCGATTGTCTCAGGCCGAACTCCGAAGCCGGAGCCGACAGACACGGGGCTGCAGGTTACCGCAAATTGCTGGCTTGTAAGTCTTGTAAATGTAATAACGAGATGACACTTGAAAAACATTTTCTTTGCTACTTGTAAGCCTTAGTTACGGCTATCGATGGTCTACCTGCCTTCACTATTATTGTTATGTGCCGTTGTTGTTGTAATATTCGCTGAATAATGTGCAGCTCGTTTAGCCAGTAGCCTTCCCGGCCCGACGAGCATGTAAAGTTGTGTATGCATTGATTCCTGTGAGTCGCGACTTTTCTATTTTTAGCGATGGGCTCTTATAGGATATATTGGAAGTGCATGTTGCGTTGTTTCTGAAACAAACAATGTACAATGATGATAAAATGCAATGATGCTATGTGCTGGTGGCTATTTGACACTTTATCACATGCCCGAGTCACAGTCTGGAACATGAATTTCAACAAGGTATAATTGGCTTTTTCTACGCACGCATTTTTCTCTTCCCCCCGGTCCCCACCATCGTCGTCTCCGTCGCCATCTCCGGTTCCCCGCGCTCTCTTAACAAGCCAAGCGGACTGTAAAAGGGCTCACCTTGCCTCATTCCAATTACTGCAGTTGCGGGCCGGGCCGTATGTCATTGCACGAGAGTCGAGAGATGAAATTGAAAGAAGATTGGATTGCGATTTACGAACATTTTTAATTGACATTCGGTCCTCAACATTTGCATTTTCACGGTCAACAATCGCTCTGCTCCATCACACTGACTATACGGAGACTCTGGCTCGCACAATAATGGTCATGCACGCTCATATGTCATCTCGTGCCTGCGCCCACCTACTAAATTGTTGTTGTGGGTCTCTAACTCTTCACGCGCATAGAAAGACTTGATCGGCCGGTCAATGTTAAGCGACGAACCCGAGCCATGGTCAATAACTGGTCCATCAGCGGCCCGTCAACAGCTCAATGGAGATGAATCACGGCTGAGGTGAGCCGATTTAGGGTGTATCGGATGCCCAAGTTGGCGAAACTGGGAGGAGGCTAGTCGTTATGTGGAGTAGGATGACAATAAAATGCAAATTGCAGGTGTCTAGGCAGCGACTAATTGAGAGATGAGTAATGGGAGACGATTATTTGCAATTGGGCAGCCTACTTGAAGTCACTTCGAACCTTTTAAGGGGCTTCAGACTGACAAAGAGCCGGAAGCTAGGAAGCCAGTCTTTTGTTTTAGAGTTCTATTGAAGAGCTCCCACTCGCAACGGGGGGTTTTTAAATTACTGAGAGGATGATATTCCAGAAAAGATTGATGGCCTTACAGAAGTCGTTCTGGCCTTTGAAGCCTTAAATTTTAAAAGATTTTTTTGATTGGAAATGATACATTATTTTAGTAAAACGGTGTTTGGGAAAGGATCTTTTACAGTCCAGATGATGTCTACAAAGCTGTAAATTTACAAAAGATTTCAATGAAAGTAAGTGAAGAACCTTTTTCTTAAAAAATCAGTTACTGTCCTGAAATAAATTAAGTTACATAGAGTAGAAGGGGGTAAAACGGTTTTTTATTTTATTTTAAAATTGTTCAGAAAAAAGGAAATTTTAATTTTATCGTTTTGTTTTTTACATCCGAAAATTAGTTTTCCATCAAACATTTAAAAAAATTTAAATAAAGAAATTTTCATGGTCATAAGGGCACATGGCCTCGATAAAAACATACCGACCAAATCACTCCTAATAAGCGGGGTAATAATATTGGGCACAAAAACTTTCTAGCAGTAACTCAACCCACTTCCAGAGCCTGAACAAAAGCGTTCCGTCATTACTCGTTAAAGATTAGGCACCGCTGAGCAAAAATGATTTAGGACCCAAATATCTCAAAACAACCATTAAAAGCGACTTTATTGGCTTTTTATTGGCGTCCCGAGTCCCGAGCAAATGTGCGAGTATAAAACGTTAATTTTCCAATTAGTACGGAGAAAAACACTGCAACCCACAAATCTTGATTAGTCGAAAGGCTGAAATTAAGTTGATTATTTAATGCGTACATGCGTACAAAAAGTGCACAGCCTACTAAATTGAAATTACGACCGTTGCGAGACAGCAGCATGGAATCGTGGCGCGGAATCACAAGTTGGACAGGCAAATAGCACAGCGAGTCATAGGTCGGCATGCACGTGGAAGTGACACACTAAAAAGTTTTATAGCTCTATTATTAAGCGTGGTGCCGCGAACTCACTTTTTGTAGACTCGCTTTACTAGACATATCATTACGAGAGTAGCGACAAGAGAGCGAGAAACAAACAGCCAACTTCCAGCGCAAAATTATAGAGCATCAAATGACTTTTTTAACACCGTGTCGACCTGCGACTGCTTCTAATTCACACGATATTACTCAATTTGCGAGTGGCATATTACATTTTCGTCCGTACATCGCCACACAGCCTCACGAGATAAGTACTCAAATTAATAACACGGTGATTATTGTTATGAAATAAAAGTACAACAACAACGTTCAGGGGGTATTGTTTGCTTGCGAGCGACTGCGAGTACGGAGTGCAGAAAAAACTCATTTCGAATCTGGATCACTTACTTGAGGGCAGAATATGCCAAGCTGAGCTGTGGCGAGAGATAAGATTATATTTTAAGACAATTACACACATGTTCATGCTGCAATATTGGATAGTCAGTGCCTGAAACTCCACACGAGCACCCTTGAGCACTCGAGATTAGCGCGAGATTTACAAATTTATTCAAATGCGAGCTTGCGAATTTCCCAACAATATCACATATGAATATAATGGCCAAAAATCGGTCATATTGTTATGAATCGACTGACGTAAAAGTGGGTCATTTGCTGGACTGCGAACAAGACAAAAATCCATTGTTTCCGAAAAATTCAATCACAGCAAAGATCACAAAAATTCAAAGAAAGCCCAATTTGAGTGCAAAATCACATGTCTGAATGTCTTTATCACGGTCTAATACGCATGCAAATGAAGACAATGGCAGAGGTGTAGCTGGAGTTTCGGGTGATCAGAGACCCTGGAAAATTTTTCTATAAAATTTAAATACCAATCTAGTCACCACTGGATCGCTTTTCATTGCATCAAGATCGATAAGAAAGTGTCTAGTTCCGTCGCTGAACTCATTTGGGTGCCCAGACCACCAGCTTACGTAACTTGTTTGTGTTTGTCATTAGCATAAATGTTTGACGAATTTTCGGCTTTTTCACTTACTTATTCACATTTTTTATGTAGGCCGGCATTTGCATGTTTGCATGTCAGCAAGCCTTTGTTGCTACCACTTGCGATCATGTTACTCCGACTCAAAGTGGGCTATTTTGTAGTTAAAAGGCATCATGTTGCGGAGTGGTAATTTGAAGAATCCAATTTGTAAGAAAAACAATAACGATGAACATGTGCTTCTAATGAAGAGCTCGAGCTGTATGGCGTCTTGTTATCTGGGGGATGTTGCGAAATCGAGAACTGGTAAAGTTTGCAAAATAGTTGGGATCTGCCAACTGTCGGTGATTTGAAAGGGCTCAAGAAAATGTTTAAGATTTTTTTGATTAATTTATTTGTGTGGGGTAGAATTTGAAAATTTTCAAATACTTTTTATCAAAAAACTGCCTGAAAAACTCTGCAAACATGAACTTCATAATTAAAACATTCTATCAAAAGGTCTTCATCTTCGCCAAAATTGCCTCCCTTGAACTTGACGAAACACACATGAGTGGAAGCTCAAGCCGTCAAACGTCGAGTGGAAATAAATCCGAAAAATGCCCAATTATGCAATTGACTGCAAGCTCAAGGATTAACGTCAGAAAAATACCTCTTGTGCGTCTGCCTCGTCTTCATCTCTAAGCGGCTGCGGATGCAAGAAATTCCACAAATCACAACCTGAAATACACCGAAAGACGATAAAAAGAAGCCCCACACAAGATAAATTACCCGCTGCATGCTTTCACAATCTTCCTGATTGATGAAGTGTTTGACCGTTTGGCATAATCTCTCTGCTGCAACAAAGAAACTTTATCATGAAAGTTAACAAGATGAAGATGACACACATGAATCAGAAGAATTCGCGGAGAAAAATTGCCTTCTCGCATGCTGAGAGGCAGATGGGTGCACCTAATTGGCCATAATTAAGGTTGCCGAGGCGAGATGCACGCCGTTTGCATGAGTTATGACGGCAGTTAAGGGATTTTGACACCAAATAAAGGAATTTTTCCGAGTCACAACACATTAAAACGGTTCTGTGACACAAATTCGTTCCCGAGAATCGCTCTTGAAGTTCTTGACTCTTGTCACAAGTGCATTAACGGTTAAAGCTGACACTTCCTCGAACAATGGAGTGCACTCCACCTACTTGCGGGTGCCGTATGACCGCGAGAATGCGTCTCATTGTGCAATGGAAAGGTGATTGGGCTTCTGCTCTGCAATAAATCGGACGCTTAGCTAATGCAGCGGTCGTAATTGGCTTCCCTCGGAGTCAGTTGTTGCGCAATCGCAGATTTAAATGGTGAAGAAATGGGGATTTGAGGCAATTGAATGGGGATTAAAGTCAAGGTGAGAAACAAAAAGCGTGGTTGCAATTGAGGCTCTGTTCCGTGTTGTGATGACGGATAATTGATATGGCTCTCGGGGCACTCGGAGAGATATTTTGTGAGACTCGAGTCGACTCGACTGAGATTAAATTGCTTTAGGGAGCGTAGTACTTAATCATTTTGGGGCTAATTGAAACGAGTAATTGATCGAAGGGCGGGTTCCAGTTCCAGAGTGTGGAAAGTTTTGAAATCAACCAGAGTCTGATTAACAGAAACTGGATCAAGTGGCTGGGTTCCTAAGCTTCAGAAGTGGAGCGATTATTTTGGAACAGGTCAAAAGGCTTAAGGCTACTTGTCCGAAAAATGTGGCTTAGCTCGATCTTTTTTGCTCATTGAGTAGTTAAAAGACTATCCTAATTCTCTTCAAGCTAAGCTAAGCTCTTAATGGAAATCCTTGTTTGAAAAGTTGATCTTTCTGAAGTCCTTCGTTTTTTCAAACAAGACCATTTAAGGGTCGAAAGGATCAATAGATTGAGCTCAAGTCCCAAAAAGAGCCCTTGGTTCCATAGTATAAGCTCTCAACATCCTCAAAGACCATCTCCAGTGGCCATTGAAATTTCTTCAGACCCCTCAGGGTTTTTGTCCTAGCAAATTAAAACTATTTCAAGCACTAGCATTGTTCTGAGCCACTTAATTGAGCGTTCGAGCCCATCATGTACAAAATTACAGTTTCCATACTTACAATGCAAATTGTTCTCGAATGCCCTTTGAATATAGATTTGAGCGACAACAACCTGTAAGAATTTCTATGGGAATACGCGCTTGTCTGTCTCACTGTCTCCATTCACAACATATTTGAATAAAATTCAATTATTTATTCACATTTCACGGGAACGAACGAGTCACTTGAGGAACGAAATACGGCTTGCTGAAAGTCCGCAGCGTCCCGAGCTCTAGAACATAAATAATACAAGCGAAAGGCAGTGCAAGTTTTGATGGGCTGCCATCCTCTCGTGGACATTAACAACGTAACGTCCCCGTTTGTAATTCAGCCGGTGCATGGGCTGTTATCATCGTATCATTTTCTTTATTACATGTAAGCGAGCTTGTGCGTTTTGCTCGTCGATCAGCGCGCGAAAGAATATATCGCCATTAGAACGTGAGTGAGAGACGCGATCAGGGGAAGTTATTGTGTGTGTTCGGCGTCCGCGGTTCAGCTTCTGAATAATTCAGATTTAATTTCGTGAAAGAAAACGCTACTCTCTACGTGCCTCGAATCCGTGCGTTCCTCCCGCACCAGCTTGGTCTTATCTTACGCAGAACATCGTGAAACATGGCTTTAATAATGATGACTTTGGCTCCCTGTGTTGGGTTATCAGATTAGTGGGGAGTAAAGAGCCTGCTTTGGAACTTTTTTAAGGCTCGAAAAACATCTAACGGAATCTTCTGGGGGAAAGGGTGAATTTTCAGAAAAGTAAGTCTGTTTTTGGTAGAAATAGAGGAGGTTGGACAATAAGGTTAAGAAGTGCTCGAATAACTGACTTCTTGAATAAAATTTTACGAGTTAGTGGCATATGTTCAGAAAAATTATTCTTTCAAAAATGTGATTGGGAGCTTATTTACTGGAAAAAATGGTAATCTTTGGGTAAGAAAGCCCTGAAAAAATTTTCATCAAAATACATTTTTCTTATCATCAAACGCTACTTAAAAATTCATCTTCAGACGGAATGTTTTTCTCTGAGAGCACTCTCGCGTCGTTTTTGTTTTGACTTTTACTTAACGTAAAACCGAAACCACATGAGCTCATTTGCTTAAAAATCCCTTCAACTTGAAGTTTGGGACAAAAAGTGAGCAAAAATGCGGAATTTTACGGACAAAAATTAAAATTCAAGTGGTGCATGCCTGTCTCGGTCATTGCCCGATCGCATGGCATAACAAACATAGGAGCGAGCGAGTCGCGGTTTTCGAACGTACGCGCGAGGTCGGAGCATCGAAAGAGAGATGATTGTTTGTTTGGGTGAGTGAAATTGTGTCCGGCGAGCGCGACTCACAGCCAAATTTGACAACGAAAATGCCAAATTAATTGGATGTGTTGGAACATAAAAATTCAGCTGGAGCCGCAAAGACATTCCGAGATTCGATGCGGAGATTATTTGAAACTTTGATGGAGGTGCGGGGGGATTTCAAAAGTGCCATTTGGGGAAGCGACCGAGCCCGAGGAAAGTTGACTCGGCTGATTACCATTCGAAAAGCTATTAGCATGTTTGTGTCAGCTACTTATTTATGCTGGGCTTTGCAGAGCAAGACCCTTTGAGTTGTCGGATTTGACATACAGTTGCGAGCAAAGTGTCTCTTTTGTAATCAAATTAGCGACGATCGGGGAGAAAGAAAGCTCGGGTATTTCACGAAGACTCGGCAGGTGACTTGTTGCGGATTCGGGAAGCTCAACTAACGAGGCCTGAGATGGGATAAATTGGGCCGGACAAGAGACATGTGAAGTTTGACATCCACTTTGACACTTACTTACGTCTTAAAGGCCACTAATCCCCATTTAATCTATCAAATATGCCTTTTTACGAAAATTTTAATTTGCAAATCGTGTTCAAGGTACCCACTTCACGTTCCATGCAGCTTCATACGTGTGCAAAGGTGAAAAAAGAGGTCGACATCGTAATTTCGGTTCGACTCTTGAGAGTCTGCACGCACCCACTGCACTGCTGGCCGGAGAGCCTCAAACAAAAACTTGCTAAGTGCTGCTAAATTATCTTCCAAGCCTTAATGAATTTTAGTGAGTTTAATGCGATGCTTGCATGTAGTAAAATGAGTTTTGCATTGAGCCGTAAACGGGTAAATAATTAAGCAAGTACAGTATGTTATTTGCGGCAAGGTAGGCTAGGTCGAGGGTTTAGTATCTCTTCAAATTGAAAATTCTCACAAGTTAAAGAGCAAACCTTTTAATTTTCACGGTGGTTTTTGTCAGCTCTTTTTAGCAAATTTCTTAAATGATAAATTCTAACAAATATGTAGAAATCATAGGCTTTGAATATAATAGAATGTTGCCCACCAAAGCTTTCACGAAGCTCTCAAGGTCCAGAGCTCAAATGTTCGACTGGTTTTGGCGTCGAGTGGACCCAGTTGACATTGTTGAACTAAAGATGAGTTAAAATAGCAGCTTACGTGAGATTGGATAGGATTTCCAGTCTGTTTCTTTCATAGTTTTTTGGCATTTTAATCGCTAAAATGGAGGTACTGTATCTTAAATTAGTCGAAGAGATCCTCAGAGTAATAGTAATAGAAGTACGACTGACGGGTTCATCTCGCGCAATGTCAGCTAATTGAAACCTGCTTTAGATGATGGTTTTTCGTTTTCGTTCTTTGTTAAAATCTCGTTCGATGATCTTCTTCGCACATTCTTAAATTCCTAATGTTTCTGCTAATCCTGTTGATACTGATATCTGTTTATTCTGTTATTGTTGGAGACTAGTCTCCTTAAAGCCTGTAAGGGACTTGAGCAGCCACATCTGTCCGCAAAGACAATGAAAAATTGTTGATAATAGTTAAAAATAAATGATGGCTTTTGAAAGACCTTAAGGTGATTTTTAGGAAAATTTAAAATGTCTAAGGAGAAAATTAAAATAAAAACTTTCCCCAGAAGTGAACGGCACCCACACAGCTAGCCTCTGTGTGATAAAAAATCATTGTGCAGAAAAAGTTCCGTCTTGTGAAACACGCCGATGAACAGACCCATAAAGTAAAGTGACAAGAATATAATTTAATCTCGAGACGCAGACGTTGCGGTTGCTTCTCATGTTATGCAATAATTTTGTGTGCTCGCGGATCGCATCGCAAAAACATGTAGATGCAGCAGCTCGCAATCTAATTAATTTTTATACTCGCGCCGCGCCGCAAATAACCATTTTCAATCTTCTCTCTGTGCAAATAAGCATCCAATTTGTGCTGCCTGCCGACTTGCTTACTCGCTCGGCACATTGCTAAATTTCATTACACTCATCACTCGTAGCTGCTGTCCGCGATCTCTTGCAAAGCTAGGTTGGATAATTAAGAGTGCCGCGGTGGGACTCGGTTCATTGGGTATGAATTGCTCCACGTCCTACTTCTTGTTTTCGCGCGATTTTACCGTACTTTTGGTCTGCCGTTTGCATGCCACAGGAAACGACAACTGCGGCTACCTTCACAAGGACGAAGCCACCAAACTATTTCAATACCACCTGTTTCGAAAGTTGACTTTTACCGTTTGGGTGAGCGAAGTGAGACGGGCAATTCACAGCTGAATTGAAGCCAAGGTTCATTTGAGCGAAGTGCGCTCGCAATATATTTCGTATGCGTATTTATTTTGGGGCTTTGCCAACGCCACACGGGCTTCTCATTGTTAGCGGTCCCGGAGAGGGTCGGGTGTCCGTGATGTGTCACATATCGCGCCGCTAAGAGCCAGTGGCCCGGCGATATGACATTTGAAATAGCCTCACCACACAATTAAATAATTTATAGTTATTCAATTGCGAGATAAGGAGGGGAACTTGGTGTCAAAGCTCTCATGGGAGTGAGGAAAAAAATGCATGGCAAAGCAGAAGATTCAATGGAGATAGGCTACAAAGTGTGACACTCAATCCACACCTTTTCACGCTCAGACGAAGGAGTTGAGAGCACTGGCATCATCACCTTTGATCTACTTGAGTTCTGCGAGTCTGCAAAAAGCTGGTGAAACTTTTGCGAGGGTGAAGCGACGACAACAGCAAGACAAGTAGAAGCGTAAATGGAAACAATACATCTTGGAGACAGATAAGCGAAAGGCAGAGGTTCTCAAGTTTTCTCTATGGAGATGAAAGACCCGGGCATGTCCGTACCATGGCTCCAGTTAAAATTTGTTGCTTAAGTTAAATTCTATTTTGGGATCAATCAATTGCTCTCTTAAAGATCGATAATTTGTTCTTTGTTCAGTATATCGGTAATTTGTATTGGCTTTTATAAAACAATTAATGGAACCACATATTTTAGAAGCGACTCAGCTAAAAGCCTTTTAACTACTTAAATTACCTCTATTTTTTAATCTGACAAACGCCAGTAATTAAGTCAGAAGGACCTTTCATGAGGTCAATTACTCGAGATTATGCTCTGAAACCCGTTTAAAAGTCGATTCCGGCTTCAGTTCGCTTCTCACATCTGATTTGACTATAAATAAACACTCACATCAAAAACCGATGAGGAAGGAAAAGGTTAAAATAACTCAATTCAGCGATTACGCAACCCTTGAAGAGCTCTCAAAGAATCGTTAGGGTGATGGATGAGCACTCGAGCCTCAAATTGAAACCTAAAACTGGCTCATTATTCCATGATACATCACACAGCTGCATTCGGCCCATTTATCATTTCTAGTCCGGAGACGCGGGGTATTAAATTTGACCTGAAAAGGACGGAAGACTGAAAACCGCGAATGGAGTCGCATTCGCAACGTGACAAAAACGACACAGACGCTGTGTCCCTAATCTAGTTAATGTGGAACATAAACAAGCTAGACGATTATGCATTAGCTAAAGAGCCCACTGTCATGGCGCGCTGGAAGAGGGACCCATTATAAGCTACATTGTCATCGATGTCTTGTCTGAGGCTCAAACACTGAAAAGCCATTTAACCCCGACATGTTCCTCGTGTTTGCCTAACGAGAAGAAATTAACAGTCGCGTCCATAAAAATATCAATTTACATTTGTTGAATATTTATGTAACATGATAAGGGCAAAGACGAGGCTTTCTTGGCTGTTTGCCGAACGAACAAATTTGGGATTAGCGTCTTGACTCGGAGTTAGGACTGCTGCAAAGGGCTATTTGCTCTCTTCTCCGACTGTTTATCCTAGCTAATTATAAATTAGTCGGATCGAGTATCCCAAGCGCGTGATGGTTGAACAGCGCACGCAAGTCGGTCCGGAGCGGTGCGGTGCGGCGAGAGAGCAATGAAAATAAACAATATCATGTTGAAATCAGCATAAACACACATTCGGTCTCGGAGCTGTGTGCATAAAATAAAAGTAATTGTGAATAATGATTCGAATTGAAGCAATGCAAGGTCGTTTGCTCTCGGCCAGGCATAAAAAGTGTTTGACGCGCATCAAGTAGCGGCAGGCACATCGCTTTTAATCACGAGAATATCGCTTACGCACTATGTTCGACCTTATATGCCTCACCAGCTCACCTGCTGCGAAACGGACGCACGTGGAAACATTCAAAATATGCGAGAGGTTGAGGGTCATCATGAAAGTGAGAGAGTGACATCATCGTGAAATTCCTGCATATCAGATTCAATTCGCACCTTGAGGCTTGTCTCTCAAACGGGTCTTCGGCTCATCCTTTTTCTCTCTGAACACTCTTTTAAGAGCTCAATAACACTGAGTAACGCATTTCTACCCAGCTCGTGAAACCAATCATTTTTAATTAATATTAGCTTGGTTTTTATTTGAATATTTAGTTTTCGAGATATAGGTGTTCTTCCAGTATTTAATACATACTTTCACGAACTGTATCTGGTCATAACTTATTACATTCTGAAAATAATAGATTTTGTAACGTTGATTTATATCAGAAATAATTTTAGAAAAAATCAAAAGTTGAAGGTTTTGATAATAATATTTTATCCATTTTCCAAAGTTTCCCCGAGTTTATTATTTTATTTCTCCTAATACCTCTCACACATTTTTTTATAGACTACTAACTTTGACCCAAAGTACTGAGTTGTACCTCTTCATGAGAAAAGATTCAAGTTAGTAAAGCCCAATGGAAGAGACAAGGGATTTTAATACAAAAACTCATTGAAATGTTGTTCAAACTAAATTGCTCCTGCTGAAAAACTGTATTGGTGCTCTAATTTTTATTTAAATGGTCGTCCAACCAGAGTGTTGAACCCATTTTATGGTCTGCCGCTCCTGTAAGCTCGGAATTACAACCCTAGAAACAAATAAATTCCATGTAAATCACTTAATTATAGGCGGATAAAGCAAGTTAGCAATCCCTCTCGAGTGACACCATGATTACATACCCAGTACTGATACAGCACCGGAGAAAAAACACGTAAAAGCGAGAGGAGCTCTGTGTCGTAGAATTAAGAGATTAAGGTGACGTGCAAGATGCCGTTTGTGTTTCTGAACATTATTATAATTGTTACATCGCCTTAATGATTTGCCATTTTGCGAAATTAACAGTTTTTACCTTATTTTACTCATGTTTTTCTTTTCCTCTTTCATTCCAGGTAAGCTCGATGATGACACATTCTCGATACCTTAAGGCTTTATGAAGCAAGACTGAGTAAGCTGTACTTCTTGCGCACATTTCACGAGCAATAAAAAATAATCGGGATATCGAGAACATATTAAAATATTTGAAAGAAATTACGTAAGAGGTACGAAGCTTAACGAACTCGTGTGGTGAAATTACGGGATATTTCAGCGATGTTTTTCAAATAAGGTTTTAATGAGATTATTTTTTTACGGCGCTTTTATAACTAAAATTAATTAAGCAGCAGGCAAAGCAAGTTAAATTTTTGAAAAAAATTAATTTCTCTCCTTGAGTGTCAAAACTTCAATGCTCACTTTAAGATTCCTCCTGAGCCTCTGTCAGGGTTTCTTTGGTTATTTGTGTAATTTAAAAGCTCCAGAAATTTGGTGTGGCGCCAGGTCACCATAACTCCCCGTTCCCCCTTCAAAATGACTAATTATTGAATTTTTCCGCGTCAGATCGCACATTGCGATAAAGTTTGATAAAAAGCTATCAATTACGCGTGTAAATACCTTCATGGTCCAGAGAGCCTCGTAACCCCGCGCACCAGAGTTTGTTGACAACGCGAGACGGAGTCGGAGATAAAAAGAAAGACAAGAAAAATTACAGAAATTTCGCAAGCAACCAAAATCTAATGATTTATGTGACTCAAATCGAATTACAACAGTTCCTCGTAACGGTAAATTGCACATACTATCGTATAACCGAGTGCCCAAGTGCCAGCCACAAGCCCGAGCCCGAGAGAGGGTCCATAAATTCAAAAAGATATGTTTATTAGTCGTCGTTTATATTTTGCATTTTGGTGTTCCTGTGCATTAAATAAACGGTTTTTACGGGTTGCGGATTATAAGTAAAAATGAAACCAGACAACATGGTGTTATCCAAACTTGTAACCTTTCCGAATGTATCCACTTGCATCACACTGCATCGTTCGCAAGTACATTAAACTCGTGCTTTGAACTAACTTTTGAGCAGGTTTCCTTGCAAGTACCACGGCACACAGCGATATCGGTAAGCAGTTGGAATTTTCGATTGTTTCTGGTCAAATCTTCCACCATTAAGTGCGGCCATACGGTGTGGGTTCTGGTGAGAACAACGAGATACCGCACAACGGCAATTCCGATGGAGAAGGGCTCGGCCATGGGAAAGTAAAGGGATCACGTTCTCAACTACCGCTGTTTTTGGATTCAAAAGCCAGTAGCAAGATCTAAACAATTAAATCTTAAGTTTCATTTTGTCTCCTGTCTTCCCCGGAGTTTCAAAAGGCGTGATTTTTCAAACTCAAAAAAATTGTAAAATTTGAAGGTTTTGGAAAACCCGTGAGGTAGAAAAGTTCTGACTGATGCAAATTTAGCAAATACATTTTTAAAATTTTCTTTATCTTGAAGTGTCAATTCTGGAGTATTTATGTCCTTGATAAAACGAGCAGGTTAAAAGAGATTAAGCAATAAGTATCAGACGAGATCGAGTCATGCATAGACTCACTATTCCAAATTGAGACAAGTTTCCAGTTTGTCATGTGGTTGGGAAACACTTAAAGTCCCTTGCCCGCGCCAGCGACCTTCAGGTGTCATTGACAACGAAACTGTCCCATTCATCCTACGCAGTTCAGTGACTAATTTCTTTTTGGTGATTTCTGGCGACGGGTTTTTGTCTCCGTTTCAAGAGTTGTGCAAACATTCTCATTTCCCCTTACAGCATTTTTGTGCCGATTGTTAGTCTTTGTCACTTTTTGGTCAAGATCAAGAACCGCAACGGTGCGGCAGCAGGAATGACAAATATGGTAACCATTAAAAAGCGTAACATCATGAAAAATGGACACTAATAATCACGTACAATGGAAGCGTATTAAGATAACAAAATTCCTTCTCGCCTCAAGGGGGTAATGATCACATGCAGGCAAAGCGACGATTATTCACCCGGTAGTGTGAGCAAAGTGTGAATTCCGAAACGCGCGATTCGGGCTGAGAACCACGCCGCGGCTCGCGGAGGAAAGATTGAAGAAGTCAAATGAAGCAATAAAGAAATTGCTGAGGCGAGAGCACAAAGGCACCAGAAGCACGCAAAAACGGCGCAATGCTGCGGCTCTCATTAAATGGGCGCATGGCGAAGAGCGACGCTGTTACAGAACAATGTTACAATTGCTGAGTGGCTGTTAAGAAGTCGTTTTAGCGATGTCGACGTCGATGTCGGCTGGGAAGAGGAATGCATTTTATGACTCTTTGTACGCACTAATAAACTAATTAATTGCCCGTTGACAACACAATTAGAGTATTTATTCGCCGACTTTTGGTCGTAAATACGGGTTTGTCGCAACCGGCGAGGCTCGTCCAGTGACGTAACTAGCCCCTCTTCCCCTTACCAGTGGCTAGGTAAACAAACAAACTTTTTATCTCTTTTTTATCGGAAAAGGTTTGGTGGCAACGAATACTTGATTTTTGATGTCAAAAGCGAGGTAAAATAAAATCATTGACCTTTCCTGAACATTGTCATGAACGCCATGAGCAGTCTTCTCAGCAAAAACAAAAAGAGTATGTTTTCTAAAACAAACCTTTTAGGCTTATCTTCACTGCCATTCTTGGAAACAGCCAACAGTTTTATGGACTGCTTAAAAGTGATTTATACGCTAGCGAGAGTGGGCAAGCTCGCTTCTAAAAACAACCCAGGTTTCACTTCCAGCCAACTTGATAAACCACCACAGGACATATTTGAAATTTTGAAGTCTAAGGAGCTTATTTCAAAAGTTTCACTTCAAATTTACCTTTGAAGTGAGAAATTTCTCGATACACCTCTGACTTTACTTGTCCGACAAACCCCAATCGGAAATTTTACATCCACGTAATCAGATGAAGACGGCTACCGTGTACGGATGGATTAAGTAATTCAAAAAATCTTTTTAAAGTATCATAAATTTCATGAGAGTCATTAGATTGTTATGAACGACCCCTTGGGGCCCGATTACCCAACGAAGCTTTTTAGAATGTTTCGAGGCTAATTATCTTGCATCTCTATCGGTATTCTGTGTCTGCTAATTCATTGCTGCGGATTGCGACAATCAATAAATTACCCACATGAAGCAATTTGAAACTTCTTCTCCATCTCTAATGAGTACGAGTGTAGCTGAGGGGAGATTACGTCGAGTGACGACGTTCTATACGATACAAAAAAGATCCAACCTTAATTAAGGAAGCTTCTTGAGCAAGACGCGCCGAGGGCTCATTGTGATTCTTCAGAGATAGTAAAAACTATCAATATTAAATACCTTAAGCAGCCACTTCCATGTGATTTGAGCAAAAAATGTGCAAACAAGCGATTTATTGCCGTCACTCCAACGCCGTGACAGATCCGTATCAAGCAAATTATCGCGCAGTCATTAAGTAGGACGTGATTGAAACAATGAGATCAGCTATCCTGGCGCGTAGCAGCAATAAGAGAATGTCCGTCTTGTCACGGAGCAGCGCATGGTCCGAGGACTTTGAGAAAGACGTTGGGGGGTCCCAAACTCCCAAAGAGAGCTGGGGGCTTAAAGGGTTTTGGTTAGCCTAACGAAGCGTGACCCTCTTACCAGCGCCTGCTTGGTACCTTGACTGGAGACTAGTTCGGTTCCCGGAAATCCCCGCATGAATCGAGAAAAATTTCAAGTTGATAATGAATGTTATTATTTTATTTTTCATTGGATGCAAAGATTATTTTTAAGAAGCATAGAGAATTACAACTTGATCCAAAATTTAAGTTTTACTGATTTAGACAAACCCAACAGGATTAGAAATTTTTTCGTTCGGTTTCAGCTGTTGATGGCTTAATTATTAGTAGCAGAATAGAAAACAATAGTAGAATAACGTAAAATTTTTTCTACGACTTTTTCTCCTTAACCACAGTTCTTGTATTTTATTCTGGGAAAATATTAACTCTAAAGGGAAAAAGAGACTTAAACTTCCTGCCTATTTCCCAGGAAATTTCCCGAGTCAGGAATTCTTGAAAACAACTCCTTATCCAAGGGAGTCTACGACATTGGAGTCTCCAGAGCAGCCTTGAACTCTGCGCATTTCTTGCGGTCTCCAATCGTCAAGCCCGTCGTAACAAGACGTTTCAATCGAGGGTGGTTGAAACATATCAAATCGATTTGTCACACGCGATCGATGCATAAAGCCAGCCATCAGACAGATTAATCAATAATCGCCTCGATTAGTACACCGATGATGCTTTAATTATATTTCTTACAAGCGATTTTTATCTCCGACGACCGACATGTCTTGCGATATAAAAATAGCATCTCAGAACCCCGCGAGTTAATTAATTTTAATGGTTCTGCAAGTAATTTGTCTGGGTGATGCTGCATTTGTGCATGCGATAGGTATTTCTGATCTAGTGACTAGTGAGACGACGTGATCTGAATAATAATAACTCACACAGTGGGTAAGAGGTCGCGGATGAGAGGCGAAGTGGGCAAAGCTGGAAAGTAGACTGCAGAGTCACGGTGACGTTGTGGCGACCTGTCGGAGGAGGGATTGGGGTTGTGTACCAATTAATGGGTTTTGGTCATGCGTAGGCCAACTTTCTCGCCTGTCCTTGGAAGCCCATTTTTCATGCCGGTAGAACCTATACTTATCTCGAGATCTTCCCCATAAATTTAGCTGCAACTCAAGCGAGCATAATTGGTCGAAGCACATTTTATTGCCAACTGTCCTCGACATCTGCCCGCGATGCGTAATTTGTCTATAAAAGACCCATCATCATCCAATTTTTATGCTCCAGCCATTAAAGTCATATTCTCTTTATTGAATAAGGAGAGTCTGCAGCTCCACATATCCCCCGACGCGGATAAATAAATGAACATACTTACGGCATCATTAATCAGCGATCTCGATTTACTGGAAGCGATTGATTTTGCTGTTTCTTCCTTCTTGTACTTGTAGAGCCGAACAAGTACACTCTTCTGTGTAGGTTTCTGTACAAGTTTGGAAATCGGGTCTTGTGATGTAGTTCTTTTTAATAAATTGGCTACCAAAAATTTCAATTGTTTTCACAATATGATTTAATTTTTGGCAATACTCAAAAATTCAAAATAAGCTCTCTAGCCTCCTTAGCTAGGTTTTTTTTTGTGAGATTTTATCCCATACAAATGTTTTTCTTCTTTTTGAAGTTCTTTTGTATGTTTTGACATGTTGTTGTTAACTTAAAAATATATTGAAGTTAATATATAGAGCTAAAGTAAAAACTAAAATTGATAATCAATGATTGGTTAAAGGAGGTTTTAGAAAATCCATTAAAAATGGAAGTAAGGAAAAGAGAAAAAAGTTTTAATCCAAATAGGTAATTTGAAAGTGACCTTTAGGTAACCAATAGATAAATAAGTATTTAATAGCCTGGAAAAAGATTTTCTCGTCGCTCCTGTTAGCGATGAGGAAAATGGAAAAATCCACTTGTTCGAACATCTTTTCAAATTACATATAAAGACAGCACAAACTACATTATCACATAACAATGGTTTCAAACATATTAACCTGAGGACTGATGAAAAACAAAGAACTGACCCTTAAAAAGCCTTTCTAGGCACTTCCTGGTAGACAAGCCTCATCCCAGAACTTTCCGACCCACACGTTCGGAGAGCGGCTAGCGAGCAAAATCATACCGAGCAATGTGACGGATATTAGTAACGCCAATTTCGGTTCAATGAAACATTCACCGCGCAGCTATTGATTTGTGTCCTCGAAGCAGAAGCTCGCCTCTCGCGTCACGGATCATGCAGACGTCGGAGCTGCGAGCCGTGCCCGGTTCTCAATGGGTCAAATGTGAGGTTCAATGTTTTCTCACGTTTTGCATTTAAAATTCCTCAAAGAACCTCTTTATGCGCGCCTTTTTTTCGGTACTCGCTTACCGTTACATTGATCTCTATAAAATATGATCACACGATGTTCGCAATGACACATTCGTGGTGGTAAATGGCAGTGAAGCGGCAAAATTGGCATAACAAATGCGCGCGATCGGCGATCAGGAAATCATGCGGTCCTCGGACGCGAACGAAAAGGTCCAAAAAAGGCAAATGATGCAGTCGTCAATCAAATGTAAGCAGCTAGCGTCCAAATGCCAGTAATTATCTTCGTTTAAATCAATTGTGATAGGTCTGAATTGCAGTTTGATTGGGCTGAAACGTGCTTATTTCGTGCCTGTTTCGTGCAGTATTTAATTCTTGCTCTCGAGCTCTCGACTTGCCTGGTCGCATGAACGTGTAATGAGCCTTGCTGCAGTTGGAATATGTTATTTGTCGTAATTTTATTGCCATTGGAGCATCACAGAATACGAAACTGATATTTTCATTATAATTTATTCGAGCTTATTGTGGGGATCCAGAGTCAGAAAATTAAGAGAAATTGATTGAGACGCGACGCGACAGCCTGCAGATAAGAAGACAGTTGCCTTGGAATTTTTAGCACTTCTTGCGCTTTTTCTTATCAAAACCTGTTGAACTTGAAGACGAGACACGCAGAGCCCACTTTTTATCTTCTTTGTCGCGCTTCAGAGAAAAGTGACAACTGCCAACACTGACTTCCTACGGTAGTTCGATGGCGTGAACAATGGAGGGACCTTCCTGCATTCCGAGCGGAGCTTTGGCGTGCTGGTCGTAAATCTGTCAGAAACCGAAGCAAGGAAGTGTTCTATGGAATGTGGAATTGCGAGTGCGTCGATTAGTGGATCAGAGGTGTAACTAGTTGTGGGTTTCTTTAGACCACTTCTGACTTGATTTGCATGTTCTAGCTAGGTTGAAGGTTAAATTTTTATTTGTTCTGTTATTTCTATCACCTGTAGTAAGTGAAAAATGGAAACTTAGTCAATTTTTTGGCATTTTCTATTTTTTTAACACAAGACAAAATACGGGAAATTTTTTTTTCTGGGGACCGAGATCCAGAAACTTTACTGTTGCTCCCAAAATCCCATGTTGGGCTACGTCGCTACCGTAAACATCACATTTAGAAGAAATCACGGCTGATCTACAAATATTTCGTGCCGTCTGAACATTCAGAGGTGAGACTCTAATTGGATTCCGAAGCAATGTTCTACATTCCAGTGCGCTAAGGTAGACTAATATTTATTTAATTAGTCTGTTTATTAAAATTTATGCTTGAGCAATGATATGCACGAACACGATCCGTGGAGCAGTCGTCAGCAAGGCCGTCAGCGCGCAAAATCCAGCCATATCTTTTGATTTATAGCCCCCTACATCATCACACTAGCTCTTAGAGCGGCCCGTCGAGGGGATTAGTATCACCATATTCTGCCCCACTTGACTGCTATTTATTGTTTATGGGGCCTGATGATGCAGGAAAAAAAACTAAGCCGACATTCTTCCGTAGTCGGCCTTGACTTTGCAATGCGGGCCGTCGTTAGATCATCAATCTGCGAGCATGATTTATGACTCTACCGGCCGCTGATCATCCGGAAAGAGTGAAATTGATAGCGGGACTCCTATTCTCCGATCATTATATAATGGTCATTAGAGGTGCGCTAGCGCGAGGAAGGTCTGGAACTGGTTTCGTGCACACGAGGATTGTCACCGGATCGGAAACTTGGAGGCCCACATTTGCGTGAATATTAATTACAGCTGCTTGCTTTACCACCATTCGCGGCAAAGTCAGTATGTTAAGTCGCATATGAGAGACAGAAACCTGGTACGACCTTGGAGGACAAGTTCTCTCTGCTGACTGCCACGCACACCACCTATTTTTTATCTAAGCGATCGCACACATCGCGCCAGCAATGTCGAAGAGCCAAGAAAAATACATAAAAATAAATTGATAGCCGCTAGCCGCTAGATCATCGGCAATTTTATCATCATCTCGGTCTTCGCTACGAACCGTTCCTCGAGAGTCGTGTGAGCGGAGCAAAAAGTTACAACTTTCAGTTTCATCGGTCAATGGAATCATCGACAGGTTATGACTTGATGCTAACAAATGGAAGTGCCTTTTAAATGCTAATTTAGCGACTGGGTGTCACAGCTTGACCCCGCCAAACCGTAAAGCACGAGAGCTCTCGAGGGTCTTGTGAAATTTCAGATGGATGCTTTTACACGGATTTTTTGCTGAGGTGTGTGACACGTTTAGAATCTCATTAAAGACCTTCGTGGGCTCCTGAATAACTTTGAATTTGATTTGGTGAAAAAAAAGACTTTCAAAATACATGACCCGGATGCAAGGACCTCAAAGTGACAGTCTAGGAATTCCCCAAAACCATGATACTTCCTCATAAAGCAAACTTGCTCGCCTTTCTAGTTCAGACCCAGTCCAGTCCAGGGGTTGTCGTAACCTGCAATTGCACCCACGATGCTTCAGAGCGAGCAAGGCTATGAGAAAGACAGTGAGACGAGCTGACAAACGGCGCAGTGTCGCCATTCTCGAATTAGAAACTAACTTGTCAGGCTTTTAGCGACTGACGAAAATGGAAAACGAGTATTTGTCGCAAACTGGTATTTAATGGAGTGTTAAGGTGTCTTGATGGTGACTTACTTGTTCATCTCTTACACGAGTTATTTCGTGTCAGGTGCCGAGTCGAATCGAGCATGTGAACCAGAGAAGCAGAAACCCGACAAGTACCAAATGCAATTGAGTCAACGACCTTACTGAGGTGATTTTAATGATGCTGTATAGATGTTGCGATTCAAGCGGCCAGACATGCAATACGGCAAAGGTGGAGTTGTGAAACGGTAAAAATTTGGCGGTATCACACACGTTACCGCTCCAAGACCTTGGGCTACGGTTCCAGTAATGCTGTTCCCATTCATTTGGAAGGAAGGCACAGAGGGGAGGCACAAACGAGCTGATAAACGCAGAACAAAACGCAACAGATTGGAAATAAATTACGTGATCGAAGGAACAACGAAGCTTGGATGGTTTAATATCTGTAATTTGGGATCAGCGACGTCGAGGTATCCAACATCTTCATACCTCTTGGAGTCATTTGTGGTTTTCAATGTTTCTCGCCAAGGTTACGTTTTCCGAAAGATTTTGTGAGTTACCTGGACCTCTTTCAGATAGAAGTTCTGCTTGTAAAAGACGAGGTTGCGCTTAAATTTGGCTTCAATATACATATGTATATGTGCCATAGTCTGTAATTTTTTAAAAGAAAAAAATTATACAGTAGTTTTGAAATTAGGGCATTTGAAAAGTATTCAGAATTAATGAAAAATATTTTTCTCCCGGAAAATAAAGACCCCGCAGAAATTTCTTTCTGTTTCTTGGGGACTCCCCCCCAAGTTTTTAGATTTTTAGAACCCTCAAACTCTCCAAAATATCAATTTCTTATTCACCTATATTCAAAATCAATTTTTGAGGGCCTAAAATATATGAGCTACAGGAAACTAAGATTCTTTTGAAACTAGAAATGTTTTCGGGAGTGGTTGTAGAGCAGTTTTGCATTGTCATTGCTATTGAAAAAAAGGATCCATCTCCAACTTTACAATATCAAAAGGAGGCAAAGAAAATTAGCATGGTCCACATAAATCACCCCACCTCATTCGGGTTGCCAACATCTAGAGTGTCTTTCAGTAAAAAGTTCAATCTCTAAAAGGTCACTGCTGATGATTGCATTTCAAGGTGTGACTTGCGTTGCTCACTCAATGGGGCTTCAGGAGGCGCGTTAATCTCGATTGCCAAGAAGTGGTAGCAGCAAACAACTCGAGACACACAATGATCCTTTGTCAACTGCAGACACGAACCTTGCACGCTGTACTTAATATAAATGCAATTAATAAACAGTTTTTATGATTTCGTATTCGAGTATTCGACTTGGAGTGTATTCAGATGTAGGACAAACTACAAAGGGTACGTGGCGTTACAGTAATCTCGGTGGTGACTTCAGCTGAATAGGTTCTTTGTGCATAATTTTACAATAATAAAAATGTTTGTTGGGACGGCGGGCTCGAGCTCTACCTCAGCCTTTTTTGTGTCCAAATCAATTGTAAAGTTGTTACACATTTCCATTTTATTGTTTGACTTTTTTTTCGTCATAATTCAGACACAAAGCGCGCATTCGTCCATTTGTCTGACTTCCAAGGGCCGTGGATATTCCGATCCAAGGAGACCCCTAATCAAGCTTCGGTCGTGCCTCGGTCGTTTCATACATGATCAAGTTTGCTCGGAATGGAGCTCAAATTGCTGCCCGCAAAAAAAAGTCTTGCACTCGGGGCAGGAGTACGTGTGCATTTTTCATGTATTATTGACTCATGCAGTCGCAAAGGTACGCCGGAGCTGAGTTATTTGTTAAAGTGCATTAGAATTGCGAAATGCCACGCCAAGCCGCACTTGGGCAATGTAACTATAATAGAGTTTTAACAGTTATTAATTGCAACCGAGCAGTGAAGTCGTCATTATTGGTTTTACTTTCCGCTAGAACGACTCCGAGTTATTGGCATCGCAGCGGTCGTCGGTCGATATCTAAGGGCTTACTTGTCGCTTTCCATCGTAACTTTGCATAATCCCCCCGTTTTCAGCGAGTCAGGAGGGGGGCTCGCGCACTTTCGACCGGAGTCGATGGAGTCAGAACCATTTATGACATCATTTGTCAAGACCGCCCACCACAAAACGAGTTGTAAATTGAGTAACAATGGAATGCTCGGCGCAGCACAGCCTTATGTCATCCTTTTGTGCGGGGAGAGTCTAAATTAATCACAGAATTAAATAAATAAAAAGCTTCCCGTTATAAAAAGTGGCTTTAAGCTGCAACAATAGATAGTGTCGACGAACTGCGATGGGCTTTGTTGGCTCGGGTGCAGCCTCCGGGGCAATTTCTTCTCGCGTTTTTCTGCGAGTCATCCACTTTCACGAAATTGGACTCATTTTCGGTCAATTTGAAGAAATGATTACCTCTTGGCTGAAGAAATTTCTCATCGCCCTGAGCCTTAATTCCTTTAGATTCATTTTTAAATGAGAGATTTCAAGTCTGTTAATTTTTTTGACTCTACAGGACTAAATGTTTCGTTTTCGAGCCACGAACTCAACTTAACTTTGTTGAAGGAAAATAGTTATAACCAGCAGACGGTCAGGTGCCTAATAAGATCCTACTTCAGCAGCCTCTTGACCACCGGTGATTCATAAAAACCTGACGAAACAGTTTCCGGATTTCGTAAAATTAGCCCAAAATCAATTTCAACACTCATCGTGCCGGATTACACGCGGATCCGAAATAAAAACAGAAACAGGTGGCCAAGGTCATGGACAACCCATTAAATGGAGCATCGGAGATAAACACGAAGTGCAAACATCGCACGAAATGTGCGCGCGGGAAACAAAGTTGATGCCTGTCCGTTACAAAGATCCCCCCGCCGCAAATTAAATCCCCAGCTCTGGTTTCGGACAAAGCCCGGCGCAACCTCGCGGCGTAGGTGACCGAAAATTGATTGTATCGCGCATCAAGCACGCTGAATTAGTTGATTATCGCCCTAAAAATTGAAATGATGTAAATTTTTGGCGCATTTTGCGTCCACCCGCGAGACACAAGAGCGAGCGAGCGAGGGAGCGGGTCATCAGGTGTAAGAGCGTTTTGTTCCCAGACCTTGCTTCGTATTTGCCGTGGCCTGTGCGACTAAATGCGTTAGTTTATTGCCGTCCAACATCTTTTATTGGCAATTTAGTAGCATATGCCAGCAACAATACAATGAATACACATTAAAAGTGAAACTAATAAATGACGCGCGGGTAATAAATGACTTTGGCCTTAGGCGATGCGCGACTCATCTTGCGATCTAATGCCTGCAAAGTGATCTGAATGGGTTTATATTCGATTTTTATTGTTTTGCGCTTTGGAAGAACAGCACGATTTGCGTTATTTAGAAGTGATCTTTACGTCGAGATAGATTGTTTAGCACGAATACTGGCGCTGATGAAAAGGAGGACGAGGTAATGAAGCAGCTTTTCCGTTGGACGTTCTAATGGGGCTCCTTGAAGGTTTATTGCTACCGTTTGGGATAGACACAAAGGCTGGGGCTGGCCTTTCGAATGAAAGCCTCATTAGTGCGGTCTCAGGGTCGGGTTCAAGTCCAAGTCTTGCATTATTTCCAGTTCAAAGATTATTTTCTAAGCAAGCTTAACCCACTTTTGACTTACGTACACAAATGAAATCATTGCAAATCTACCAGGAGGAGGCACTAGAGAAAGCTTTGAAAATGACCTGTTGCTGGCTTGTTTTTTTTTTACTTGATTTCAGATGCTTAAGTTTAAGTGTAAGAGTAAAGAGTGAGGATAACAAAAATCCGTCTTAGTTGCTGGAAGTTTAATATTTCGTACTTTTTGTTATTTTTGAATGAATTTTGTATGATTGTAAACTTTTATTTAGACTTAATTACAGTGGCAACTTCAACCCTTTTAACGCTTTAGTCACTGGAGAGGTTTGAAAAATGAAATAATAAAATAAATATTGACCACCTCCCGGACCCCAACGAGTTTAACGATTCAGAGGAGTGCTTTTACAGATCCAAATATGATTTCCATGTGCTAGGCTTAAGCCCATATGATTTTTTTAAAAATTTGTATCAGTAATCAAGGTTTGAAATATTTATTAAAATGTTTAATTCTCTTTTACCAAATGATCTAAAAATGTCAAAACTCAGAACCAAGAATTAGAAACTTTTTAAAAATGGGTTATAGAAATTTATTCAAATTTTCCATGGCCGAAATCTCACATTGGAACAATTTAACCCCTCCCTTGTGTTTCCCACAAAATCCAGCCTCAAACACGAGCTCTTTTCTCACACCCCACGGAAAGGTCAAATTGCCCTTTATTAGGTATTTTCAATTAAGCCCAACATTGTTTCAACTAGCCATGGCATTTAGAATGTGAATGCATGCCAACCTGCCGCTTCCACTCGCCAGTATAAATCAATTCCGATCTCAACAATGTAGCCCGCCAGTTAACACACGTAAATTTTGCTGTAGCCGCACTTGTCTACAGGATTCCAACACCGATTGTGGCGTTTGTCAAGCGGCCGTTCCTAATTGAAATATTCGCAACCGCAAAGTGCATTACAACACGCTGAGGGGGAAACTTTAGGGCAACATTGTAGCGGAGACCTACGAGTCGGGCTCTGATGGGAAATATAAATTAAAATGTGCACTCGGCGCACTCTGAGGAGATGTCTGAGCGGTGCCATTACATTTATTTATGTTTAATAATCAAATCAGAAGCGTGATGCATATTTAAAACTGGTTGGTCGCTTGCCATTTACGCTTAGGCACATGTTTAGTAAAAGGTGTTGAGCACCAACTACCGATGCCGGAGTATGGCTGTAAATCTGTTGTGTTATGCAATACCAGGGAGTTGCATGCGATTAGCGCGGAGTCTCTCTCGGCTGTCATAAGCTTTATTTCATAAAATTAAATTTTATATGTTATTAATGAGCTGCAACCACCCAGGTAGAAATTGGAAAATATTTTGAATTTTCTGAACGAGGTTTTAATGCATATCCTGAACAAAATATTTTGAAAATTTCTTTTAAAAAATTTGAAGACCTTAGAGACGAGACATCTAGCTGTCAAAGTAGCTCAATAAGTGTCTAGCTGAAGTTTAACTAAATCTCCAGAAACACTTGGCCATAAAAAACCTCAGAGATCTGGACTAGGAATTTAAGAAAACTGCAATGTTTGATCCAATTTCATCCAGGGTACCCGATAGATGCTCATCAATTAATATTTACACTGCCTATTCCGTCCTCTCGTATAACAGTAACCGCGTGAGATGTAAATACGATGCTAATACACGTGATTACATCGCATCTAAGCACTCCACTTCGCACGCTGCTCAGCCCAGACGGACGGAAAAGCTGGCCACATCTGACCTTTGTTCGGCCTGCAAGTGTGCGCAACACACCAGGCAGTCGGGCACATTCAGGCTCGGAAGCTATGATGTGATCGCATCACAATTTGTTTTCAGATTAATGTTATTATCGCATTACACGCCGCGAGCGGTGCAAAAGAGTTTGATCGGAGGACTGTCGGACGGACGCGGGGCGAGGGGAAATTCGAAATGAGAAAGAAAATATTTTGATGGTTATGGCAGACACCGATGCGAGATATTATCGCACTTTTTATATCATCTTGCGCATGCAAGCATGCAAGAGCGAGCAAAGAAGGGCACGAGAAGAAATAAAAAAAATACCTAACAGAAATTACCGAATTTGTAAGGCAGATTGCTTATTTTGAAAAGTCCGTACGTTGCACACACGAGTCGCGATCGATGATATACTTGTTACAAGACAAGTTGTAACAAAATGTAATAACAATATGCATCACGTCAGCAGAGCCTGGTAACGGATTCGCTGAATTGTGCAGCAAATTGTAGTAATTTTCCGGTGGATCGTGTAAAAATAATGATTTGAGCGAATTACCAGTGGCCGTGCAAAATTAGAGGTGCGTGGCTTTTGGACTATCGGAAGCGACAGAGCTCTGAGGAGAGAGTTTTGAGTTCAAAGGCCTGACCAATAATAAACAGAAGCGGTCTAAAATTTCAAATCCATTCAAAATTATTTCCTTTTAATTCTTCGAAAAAATGAAAATCAGCCCTTTTCTAAAATTTCAGTTTGTTTGGTAAGTTAACCTAATTGGGTTACGCTTCTGAATTGAGATATTTGAGTTGATAAAGTTGTTCAAGCTCATGTCGACTTTCTCCGCCGTCAACGAATTTCGGGCGTGGGAACCTGGGAGTGGCTCACGTAAGCCCCAAACAAATGAGCCCTCATCAAGAAAGAAGCTGCAAGTAATTTTTTACAGGAATAAGCAGCTCGTAATTGTCTTAAGAGCCCATCTTGGACAGCAACATCCCATAAAAAATATTCTGCTTGTTCGCATTATCCCTGATTATTATTCAAATTGATGATTATTGTTTTGCATGAACATTTTTTTGTGTCTGCTTATGTACTTTTAATATTATAGCTGTTGCCGGACAAGACAAAATTGAATGACCTGGCGCGCGATGTTACAATGTTACACTGCGATGTCCACAACATATGCAAATTCCGAGCCGAGAACAAACAAAATATATTGATTGTATCAAATCATTGCAATTTGCTAGCCAGTATTTTAAGCCCCGCTCACGGGATGGGGAGACAAAAAATATAATAAATGTTTAAGGGATTCGCTGTCTCTAGTAATGCCATTCTTTATATGAGCCGTGTTATTACTATCATAAAATTGAAATCTTGTAGACAATTTAACACCTTCAGATTATTTTCTTTGTATACCTGCCCGTGCGTATGCACGCCACTTCAGCATCACCTCGTCGGGTCCGCGTGCGAGGAATCGCGGATTATAGATTTTCGAACGCAACGACCAACAAAAAATAAATAAAAGTGGCACGATGCAAAACACATCCATGTCCATGAACAAGTACACATCGACGCGCCATTGTGCAATGTCATAAATATTCTTTCAAGTATCCCGAACTATTTATTTGCTCAAGAAGATCTCAATCGTCGTTACCGTGTTTCAATAAGTGTTTCAAATAGACTGGGATAAATGTGCGACTGGCGAAATTGGATGTATGTAAGACAAATGCAAACGGCCATGGGTTTCAATTTGTCTGCATAATGAGAACATGGGTTCTCTCCTCGTTATTGAGTCACATATCAGGTTGAGTAAGTGCTCGGGCCGGGACTGACTCGGGATGCTGTGAGGGACCCTCAGGTGTCCTCATAAATCAGAAACACTTGATACAAGTAACAAGACTCGGAACTCCGGGACTCTGCAAAACATGACCAAATTGGAGCTTGTAGAAATTTGTATAATTTTGACATTAAATTTAATATCGTGAAAATGATTTTTCCCTTTGCTCTCTTTAACTCGTTTAAAGATAGTAAAAAGATTAAAAATGCACTAAAAACTTCAGAGGCTTTAGAAAATTCGAGAAAATTGTTGTTACGACAAATTTAGTCTAATATTTTTCAAAAAATATCTCCTAAATAGCTCCCATTAATATTGATTGAAATTACAAGAAGAAGGAGAGAGGATAAACGACTTTATTTTCCAGCTGTCATATTTGTATTCAAAAATAAATTTGCACAGAAAATCACTTAATTAGTTGGTACCGACAAAACACCAAAAAATATTTAAAACGCTCGTGGTCTTGCATGAAATCGAGGAAAAAAGGTTAGGGTTAATTTTTTCGGGCTTATCAAATCCGATGACGGAAGCTCGTGGAGTTTTAATTAATCAGCCGGCATCGGTTCTGGACCCCTTGCGGCGAGCTGACTGCGATTATCCTCAGTCAAAACTTAGTGCCTTCCGTAGCCGCAATCACCGCTTTTTGCTCCAATTTTGTCACATCAATCGCGCTCTCGAAATGTCAAGTCAAAGTACAAGGAAGCCTGGTTATCACGCGCTGCTAGTAGCGCCTGCCATGCCCAACTTCATTTGCATATTCGATGACGAAAACGAGCAACTGATCTACAATTAAGCACCAGTCTCAGTGCTCGAGAGCGCTCGAGTCTTAGAGACCCCACTCTCAAGTAGATCCAGAATGTAGAATTCATTAAGTATCCTTTCTAGACTAATTAAGTCGACCGCATGCCTTTGAGATCATCGATCAGGTAGACACGTACAAAAACGGCGCACCGATTGAGCAAGTTATTGAATAATCAAGCCGCGTCTGAGATTTTTCGTGCTTTGACTGCTGTGTAAAAGACTTTGGCCGCAACTCGCAATCCAACAATGTTGCAAAGTTGTTCAATGATTCTTTTACAGCCGAACGCGGCTGCTTTCTTGCCTTTGCTTCGTTATTCTCCTCTTCTGTGTATTATATTTTGAATGTAGGTCAAAAATTAAGCTCGAAGGCGTCGCACCGCGTCTTAGCGTCCACATTGTGTACACAAAGTTGAGTCGAGATTTTTACCAACAATGACATCATAGACACTGACTGCCAATTCTGTTGTGCCGTATAATTTATTTAATAATAATAATCGTAAAGATGAATGAAAACAAATAAAAACGTTAACAATAAAATCTGCAAGAGAGCGGAGATGAAAAGAGCGATTTGGGTGTGACGTAACATGATGTAACGACATCAGGTATTCTAGCTACTGCGGAGCTGGTGGCTGGTGCCGCGGGGTAACCTTGCGAAGCCCACAATTTTTCGGTGTCTCGGTGACTCACGGACGTGGGAGCGCGGGGTTCTCGAGACACAATGCGCGGATCTAGGCGGCTTTAGGAATACCTAATGAGAACCGAAACTTCATTAAAGAGTCATCGAGGTGACTTGAGGAAGCTTTTTTGCTGCCGAGGGACACCTGGGGTCGCATCGGTGTTTGTCATTTGAGTGCGCAAAAAGCCGCTCGAACATGTGAAGCGACTGCTCATCTCCATGCGAAAGAAAGGCCCATAAAACATCCGAAGAAAGTTAATCAAAACAAAAAATGGTGTAGTAAAATAGCTAATAGAGTGTATTTAAGTAGTGGTGTTTTTTAATGTTCGAAATTTCCCTTTACACCGAAGTTCGCGATGAGACGATGGGAAGCAGCCGCCACTTCCGCTTGCGTGTCTGGGTTCACACATTTTTAATGATTTTATTATGTTATATTGCACTTTACAGTAATTAGTCCGCTCCATTGTCACGCTTAATGAGCCCCCGGTGGCGGCGGTAGCTGCTCGAGCCCCGGAGAAGGTCGGTGCGGTGAAGAGCAAAAACTCCTGCTCCGCATTCATATCGATCGGCACGGTGGCGGCGCGTTGCGGGGTAGTTGCGGGATGACCTTAGAGTCGTATCTGCATTTGTATAATATTTATTTGTAATAGCGATGGAGGTGGTTTTTGCGCGGTTGTTTTCAAACAAAGCAGCGAATGCAAGCAGAACAATGGAGGCTTTTTATGACGATTACATTTCATGTGTTTTTATGTAATCTATTTCAGATCACAATTTTTTCTACGGTCAAGCACAAGGACGCTTCATACCGACATTCCAAGATTCGCGAAACGGGTTCTTTCCCGCGATTGGAACTCGCAGCAGTGGCAGCGGCAGCGGCTCGGCCTTGCCCGGATCGTATCAGGATCGGCAGATCTTCGTGGCTAACAGCAATCAGGGTGCATCCAGTCCAAGTTTCTTTCAATTCGCTAACTTTCCAGTGGTAAGTACCTTCTGATTTTATTTAACTTAAAGACTCGAATCCATTGGCGCTATTTCTTCCAAGTTGTGCTATAACTATAAACAAGTATAATTTCATTGGCTTTCCACAAAACTTTTTCTTCCCAATTTTTCTATTTAAAAATCTCAATTCAGTATTATTTAAATTTAAATTTTGAAATTTCAAGTTTAAATACCTGATTTCCTAAAAAATATTAAAAAATTAAATTTTTATATGGGAAGCCCAGAAGCCTTGTTTTTTGGGCATTGCGAAAAATTAGGTAACACAAACTATACCCATGATTCTCTTCAACGGTCCAAGAAACTGTATAATATTCGCCAAAAATCAAATTTGTCATAAAAATCCATTTAACACTGTTTTAAATAACAAAAGACTTGGGTGGCTGATAAGTGACGAACCCGAAAGTTTCACCACCTCACGAAATTACGGTGCCTTTATCACTGACCCACCTCACGCAAACTGACCTTTTCCCCCTCAAGACCCCTCGAATGGCTTCAACACTTAGCTATTTCACCACATGAGATCCACCCCCTTCATTAATGCACTGCACTCACACACTTGCTCATGGCAAAGAGAAATAAGGCTGACATTGACCCAAAAATTCACCAAAGTTCGGCATCGATAATTTTTTGTCTCCGACTCTCAGCCCAGTACATGCCTGATTTGTGTGTCATTTGTCCATAAAATATTGCGGTTGGCCAATTATCGCGCTATTGTTGTCATGCCCTGGCACTGCCTTCATACATGCACTACCTTTAGCCTCAGCCACTCTTGACATTTTGGCTTGAAGTCAAGAAATCTCGTGCGCAAGCGTGCGTTTTATTGCTCAAAACATGTAAAATTGTAAAATTGCAAGGTGATTACAAATTAGTCATCCGTTGGATTGATTGAAAAATTTCCACGATCTGTTGACGTAGTCGGGCTCGGGCAGTTTAGCAGCAATCAAAGGCAAGTGTGAACGCGGAGTCATTGTCTTAAGCAGCACGCTCGCACGTTTTGATTGAATTGATTTTTACATTTCAATTGAAATCGAATTGAATGGATGTGGAGATGGTCGAGTGGCGGTGGCGAAATATGTATATCAATTATCATTGTCTTGACACACAGGCACTCTGAGTTTTATTTCCTCAACTCTTTGTCTCTGCGACTGGACGCGGTGTCAGCATGATGCGACGTTTATTGGGCTTGGAGATGGGCCTCAATGGGCTTTACAATGGTGAAAACAACTTCGTTGTTCTGTTTTGAACTCGCCATTTGAATAAAAGGGTGATGTGAATTTAGCTTCTATCAATGGGGATTCTTCTAAAGTGTGTAGTTTTCCATTTTTGAAGTTACTCTTTTAGACGATCAAAGAGCTGTCTGGCTTAAGGATACGGGTCTGATGGATTTTGGCGGTTCGTAAGCTTGAAAATTTTTGATAGGTCAAAGGTCCAACCAAATGAAGATTTCCTCAAAGAAACAAGAAGCCCTTCGAATAGACCCCTGAAGTGTTACCCATCACTTTCTGCATTGAACATTGTCTCACGTCGTCCTCAAGTGAATAAATATATAAAATGAAATTTGAACAATTGCAAATCGCGATTAAGATGTAAATAAGATCATCACTCTCGGTTTCATTCATTCGCGGCTGCCACGTCTGCCGTCCCAACATCGATTTGTACAGTGTGAATTGCGCGCTATTTCACAATTAAATGTTCCTTTTTATTTTCCTCTGCCTTTCCTCCACCATGTCATCTATTACACCTCTTGCATGCTGTCTCTCATCTCGTGAGCCCAGAGACTGGTAAAAAAGAAGGTTTAAATGCTTTTGAATAATAAATAACGATATCATTACACGATGAGACGTCACAATGGGACCGAGATGATAAATATCGTATGCATTGAGGTCTCTACTAGCTGAGTGGTTCCATTTACAGAGTTTTTCTCCTTACCGCGCAATGCAAATTTGCTTTTTACGACCGCTCACAAAAATTTGAAGGGTTTGCTTATTATTGATATGAGGAATGGCGCGGAATTGAAAAATGATGTTGTGAACATAAAACTCAGGCGAAGCACGAAAATCGAGGCTTGAAAGTCGCCTCGCTGCACCTTATGTAATGTCTTGTTTGCATGCCTTGGCGATTGGCGGCTTGCATGAATAAAGTAGCACATGTAAAGCAGTAGTTAACATCCAAATATTATTAATTAGCTTTCAATCGCACTGTGCCACTGCTCAGTCGACTTGTGAGGTACCGGGAGACAAGCGGGTCAAGTCGCTTTTTCGTGTTTGCCGATCTTTGTATGTATAATTAGCCCAATTTCCCGGCACTCGATCGCGCACTTCGTGGCCTCCTGACTCGCTTTAAAAGAGTCATGTAACGCGTGCTTCTTCATCGGCAATCGCGGGGGTTTCGACACTGATCGGAATCGCCGTTTCGGGGATTAAGTTCTCCAAATGATGATGCATCGAAGTCCGAATACGGGGCTAGCAAGCAACGCAGAAACTGGAAAATCCGCTCAATATTCTTGTCATCACATTGAGGTCAAAAGTATCACTCATGCAAAGTGATGACTTATAGAAATTGCGCAAGAACCACTTCTAATGGTGGATCATCGGTGTCTTACTTCACTCTACAAAAGGTGTACAAGGTGTGCATTTCATCAGAAACGCTCCCAACCTTTTTTATTCAGCATTAATATTGATGATGATGATATTGCGACGCCGGTTTGCTACATTATGCCGCCCAGATTCTGCACCTTGTAAACAGACATTGTGCTGCCTCTCGTGCTGCAGGGGCACCTTAAATCTCGGATATTGAGTTACGAAAGGTAAAATTGCTTCGTGTACTAGAATTAATCAACACGTAGCCTCGTTTCGCAAAATCGGTCCAAGCTTGGTCCGATAAAATCTTACCATATTGCTACGTAGGCCTCAGAAATAAGTCAAAAATGGTAACAACCCTAGACCCTTAAGTTTTCGAATGACTCATGAACTCCAAAAAATTAAATAGTTGACCGGTGCCTTTCCCAATTTTTCTTAGAAAAGCTATGGAACATTTCGAAAGTCTATTTATCTAGAAATGGGGGGAGTAAGAATTGAATCCTTTAAATAAAAAAAATGTTATAAGGGTCTCGGGCTATAACTTCTTAACTTTAAGCTTTATTTTGGACAGCGCTTGATTTTCTGGACTTAAAATTGACTTATCAAAAAAATTAATTAATAGAAAATCCGTTTTGTATCTGTATTGTTGAATATGTAGGTCTGAGGATCCCAGAAACGACCCGTTAGAGTCGAACAAAAACACAACTTGTCACGCTCCTCTCCAAGGGTGTTGAGTGGACTACAGTTTGGAGTGCCATGACGAGGCCTTTGATAAGGAATCAGTCAAATCAGCATCTACTTGACCCACGTCATGCTCGACGCTGATCTCAGAGCAACCAGGAAGCGTTCTTCTTCCTCGTGAATTAATATCTCGAGTCTCTCGTCCGGTCGCTGATCTTTGTCTCCCGCGTCTACCGAACAAGAGCGAGTCGTTTCGTAACGCATTTTTTATTCATTCATAAATTTCTTTTTCTTTCACCAAATACACGCAACTCTGGGTCTCTTTCACTGCGCGCGCCAAGCTCCGTCATGGCAAATATTTACAGACACTCCCATACGCGTGTGGATGTACGCAAATTTGTTGAACTCCGGTGAAAGACATGAACTTAGACATCAATCAGCGAAGCGAGGCATCGACGGGTGAACTGAGAGTAAGACCTCCCTTAAGAGCGACTAATAGTGTGCAAAAATGCTCATCGAGGTAAAAAGCGTACACAATGGGCGCTTTAAACGGAGCTGGAGTCGGTTGGTGCGAGTCGAATGAGCTTTCTTTCTCGCGTACGCACACTGGGGCTCCCTTAATATGGAGTTTTGTTCCAAAATATCCTTGCTGGAGGGCTGACTGGAATTTACGGTCTCTGGATTTTTTCCTGTTTAAGTTAATGGAGGATTATGGGAGCTCGAGTGTAGGGGGCGCTCACAGTCTCACACACGAATTTGTTATCATCAGCGTGCGTTTCGCCGGCCGTATCTAATCGGCATCATCATCATTTGTATTGTGGCTGCGCAGCCTCAGCACCACTCATTTCGAAACGGTTCACGTGCTTTTTCTCCCCGCGAGGTGTTACGAACGCAACTTTTACTGCTAATTGATCACTTTGGTAATTAGCGAGAGCTCTGATAGGCTAAAAGGTTTTCTAATTAATAGTTTCTCATGTTCCACATTTAATTTGACGCCTGGATGGGGCATCAGCGATTGAAAAATCATTCGAATTCAGCTTCAAATGTCAAATCACGGGCCTTCGGGCTGTTGTACCAGATCATCTCCTCCTCCTGGAGGCATCTCTCATTCACAAGAGGTGCATTGTTGATCCACTTGGAGCTCTGAGTGAGCTGCATTGCCATTTCAAAGTGCTCCAGGGCTCCGTAGAAGATCGAGCTGAAGATAGCATTCACCTCGTGTTGTTGCAATATCTTGATGGACTTTACGATGTTGTACCACTTTGTCAGTCAATAGCACCTCTGAATGGGGATAATGGCGTGTGTTAGTTTAACTTTTATCAGACAATTGTCAATCAAAGTGCGCACTCGAGTCGAATAATGGGCAGGAAAAGCTTTGTGATTGACCGTGAATCCGAGAGCAGTTGCTTTCGCGATCAATTTGTGTGGATTTCAAGAGATTGTGGCATTGGAGGGCAATTTTCCGAAAGAGTAAGTCCTTTTGAAATTTTTAATCTGAGGAATTAGTGGATTTTTACTGAGCTTTATAGAGGAAATATTTCAAAGAGAGAAGGTAAAAGGTAGTCCTTGAATGGTTCTTTCACGCCCTTAAAAGTCACATCCTGAGCCTGAAAAACGGCTATTCACTCAACCGTCTCGACCGGAGTGAATAAATCTCGTTTTACGAGCGATCACTTCAGGCACTGGGGTGAAATAATAGCTACTTCTCTTGCATCTCGAGGGATCAATGATGCGCCCTGTGCCAGCATTCCAGCAGCACAAAAGATCCGAGCTGAATTGAAAGCCGTCATAAAATAAAATATAATCACCCTACCCGGCGCTCCGCTCTAAAGAACGGCCTTCAACTGCAAATAAAATAACAATAACCGTTCAGCAGCCGCAAACATACGCGCAGTTCCAGTTATTCTTTCTCGCGTCTCTTGCCTATTTTTTTCACGCCTCGCACCCGCGTCAACTCCTGCGAAACCACAGAACTGTAGGACTCGACAGAACAAATTGCACATTCAATCAATTTTAAGTGGTTTTCAATTGGTCCGTGAATGGGCGAGCAGAACGGGAAGCACGGGGCAACAAAGAGTTCTCGAGAGGCTGTTTATTGCCGCACGCTTGTTCTGACAACTACTCACCAAATTGGCGCTGACCACCGCAAGAATTAATTTGCTCAAAGTGGCTGTTCTTAATGTTTCCGCGGCCGTGCGACTGCCGCCACATTATGACTCGAATTGAATTATACAGCAAAAAGCACGACGAGACGGCATTTGAGGCCCATTTCCTGATGCTGGTGGCTTGATTGGTCGTGCGCGTGCTTAGAACTGGATCAATGGATTTCGAGTGGGGGCCCACGAGAAACGTGAGTTTCTCAAATATTTGTGGGATGCATGCCCCAGTCGATCAAGGTTGTCGGATTCGGAGCAAGAGCCCATCGAACTGAAGTGACTGCCGTTTCGTGGGAATGAATCCCCCTTTTTTGTCTCCCGCGAGACCCACTGACCCCCCTAAACTCTGAATCGCCGCAAGCATCAGCCCAATTAAGTCCCATTTGAAAGCTATTCTCCTCCCGCCGCCGAGACAAATTTGCCACAAACTACGAGTTTGTGATGTGTTGTGATTCCAGCTCATCACCATAAAGCCGACAACCTCTGTAATGATGATGAAGATGATGCTGTGTTCCCAATTGCCCGCCCGACTTGCCCACCTCACAGAGCTGCGACTTTCTTGGCAAACACTGACTTTTTTGTCACTCGGAATGGACGTGCTTGTTAACAAACCTGCTTGCAGTCACATCGCGTCAATTGGGAGCTCCGTTTAGAGTCTAATTGTAATCACCAGGCGATTTATGCAACGTCAATTTGTTCCTACCTGCTTTCACAACTCCCCATAAGGCACAAAAAATATTGATTTCGGGAGTACTCTCTGATAGATATTTACGACAACGATTTGATTAATTGCGACCCAAACGTGGTGGTCCACATACTCGACGCGACGGCTGGCATCGAGGCCTTCATCCTGCCAATAATGGACAAATGACCACTATTACCCCGTCTGTGCTCTCTTTTTGTCTCTCAAGCAGCATGTTTGGGATTTCGTCAGGGAGGTCAATTACTAAATCGTGGCTTGTATCGTGCGCTAATGTGGAGGGTGTGCTGGGTGATTGCGGCGAGTAAACAAATATCGCTGAGGGGCAAAATGTGAGAAATGGGCGTTGCACGGAACTCGATACTGAAGGTTAACGTTGTCAGTGACAGCCGCATTAGAGTCAAGCCCATGCTGAAATATGATAGCTTTCACTATCAGCGAGACTTATTGGATAGACATTATTGCTTTTCGAGGTATTTGACTTATGCGAGGAGATAAATCGCACCCGCATGAAATTAAGTAATTTGAATAGTAATGGGACTCAAATATGCGGTGTAGTAGGCATAGAGTTTCATACTCTAGAGATATAACGGCAAAGATTGGATTCTGGACCTGATCTAACAAATATTTGAAGTATTTAGAAATACAGCCGTCTTTGATTGACGAAGGATAAAGAAAAATAAATTAAAAATTCCTTTAAAAAAATAATTCCGTCCCAAGATCGCCGCAAAGTTTAAAAGAAAAGGATTAGCAATCCAAAGGGCGTGGGTTTAATTCTCACCCGTATTTTTTTCAACCTCTCTCTTTCTCCCGAACTTGGTTATATTGCAGTGATCTAGCGACGGATTTATCTTCTAAAAGAGTCTCCGAATTAGTTTCCTACCGTAAGTGATTAAACTCGTGACCAAGGAAATTGATAGATTCTCTATAAGCCACAAATTTTTAAAAGCTTTTAAAATTTTTTAAGGACAATTTCAACAAAAATTATTTCTTCTACTACATTAATGAGGATCAAATTTTTGCTATTCCCTCTAAGGGACCCCATGAGCTTCCTACTTGACGAAAACGTTTCTAACAAAAGTAGGCTCAAAACGGCACTCCTTAACCGCTTCCTTTCACTTTCTGCCACCCGGCATCCTACTGAGACACTTGATAATGTTTCGGCATGGACGAATTTGAGAAAAATTCAAATTTGCTGCGCGCCATTCCTTTGTTGTCAACTAACTCGGGTCATTATCGCAAGCACATGCGGGGAGAAAGCTTTTGTTTTACAAAACTTTATTATAATGATAATGAATTTATGTAAATGCTGAAACGTCGATATGCCTGATGAGTTGATGACAAAAAAATTACGCAACATTCGTGATCGCTGGAATTTCTGCGCGATTGTCCTAAAATTTGGGACTCGGATTAACAAAACGGCATTTTAGCCGCATCTTAAGCATGAAACGAGCGGAGTTACGATAAGACGAAAGTGAATCAAGACATTTCCCAAAGCAATCAGCGCGGCAGGGAATTGAGCACAGTATGGCGTCGCTTGCTCCGCACCGCATCGGTTGCATCTGAGATGGAATCAGGAGTTATGCAACGAGGGAGATGGACAAAAAATCGTTACTTTCATTGATGAGTCTGCAGTATTTTGATGGAACGGGAAATGAAGATTCTGCAGCTGCGGCGATCAATCAAACGGTGATAAATCGCTGATGGCTTGGGAGGCTCTTTTGGTAGTAGATATAGGAGTCAAGCTTGCTGACCTGCTGGACGTTGAGGTTAATTGCACCAAGTCGTAAAGTACAGAGAGTGAGTGCAATCGAGGTGCGTGTTATGTGGTTTTGTGGGTTCACTGATGGCTGACGAAAGTGAAATTTTCACTCAGAAAAAGTTTGTGACTCTTGAATTGCACTTGAATAGGTTTTGATGGAAGATGGATCTCATTATAAAAGAAGGAAGAAAGTGCCTTAGAGCTAAAATTACTTTGTATTCATCCCAAGCCTTTCGCAAAAAAATCTTAATTTAGAGAGAGTTCAATTTGAGCAACGAACAACTGTTAAGACTACAACTGTCCTCATATTTTCCGTCATAAATGAACTTTTAAAAGAACGTTAACGTTTTTGGGCTTTTGTAAAAACTAGTTGAAATTTTGTTGAAAATTTTTTCAGAAAAACTTTCAAAATCGATTTCTTCAAATTAAATTGTTTCTTTCTGAAAATAAATTACAGTTTAAAAACAAGAGTCAAAAAGCTTGCTACTTAGAGGGTTTTAAAAAATAATTCTTAAGGCTTTGAACTTGAGCTGAAAAAGCTATGTAAACCTTGAATTCAGTTTATAAATCAATTTTCGAAAAACCATAAAATATAATTGGCAAATCTTTAGTTTATTTGCAAGGGTCAAGAGGTCTGTTTTGTCTTTCATCTGCTCAAATTAGCTTGAACCCACCAAAGAAGCTCAAACCTGGCATTTTGGATTTCTTTAGCTCCCACCCACCTGTAGCTAACAGATCAAAGATGAGTTTTATTGAATTGCACCGAAGAAATATTTCGTTGTGAATTCCAATCAATAGCCAAATGGGGGGTCTCGATCTCAACTTCAATCGGCTCCAGGAAACAAGATCTTATCCAGCACTACGGAACTAGTTCAGCAAAACTGTGTTCTAATCGACGGCAATAAAATGGGCTTGGTCCACTCGAGCTCTTGAGACAAATTGAAGTAATCCCATTTTTGACACGCGACACGAGACACTCGTGGAAATCGTGACACACATTACGAATCGCTCTCCAAATCCCATTAAGCTGGCCGTTTTGGTGTCAATGTGAGCTCTCGACTTACGCACGCCATCTCAGCGGCTCTCCACGCCCTACCCCAGGCACGCGCCCGCCACACAATGCACAATATCAGCGGCGTAAGTCAGTCTAGATAAATTATGCGCCGTTTCCTTTTCTCGTTAGCAGCCCAGGCTCGAGTACTTAGACTCCCCAGTGCGTTTGCATCGGATTGAGCAATTGACGAGTGCTGGAGTTGGCTTTTAATTGTGAAGCTTTTAATGTCTGCATCCGATTTGTTAGCAGCAATTGTGAATTTAGCACAATACGTTTTTTCCTGCTGCGCCGCACCGGCACCGGCTCATGTGCCTGCAGTTTTTCGCGTGTTTTGTAAAAGAAGTCGCTAACTGGCATTTTTGTTAGCAAAAAACGAACAAAACAACACATGCTTGCTCGAGTATTTGTACAAAAATTTGGAGGCCGAATTTTCATTGTTTTCTGATCACACGCCAATCTTAATTGTTACGTATTATTTTTTTCGCCTTCTGGGTGTTTCACAATGCCAGCATATCTCCCCAGAAGATCTCCCATGCCCAGAACCCCTCGGACTCGGCATCACTCTCACTTTCATGCACGATCCGCCAGGTTTCCCGTTAACTCGTCTAGTCGCTCGTAATTTCTATGTACTAATAACTAATTGGCTTATTTACGGTCCGCGAGTTCAAGTACGTTTGTGTACGAGTCTGCGATGATGCGAAAACGCTGGCAGAAGAGGAGAAACTGGAGGAAAAGAAAAACTGCTAACCATAAAAATCATCACTTTGGCTTTTCGCCTCTTTGCCGCTCCAAGTGGACTTGTACGTACACAAAAAAGTGTTAATTATTCGATTTTCTCGTAATTCTACGGAAATTAATTTGCATTATCGCCACTCGTGCGCGATTTACCATCTTTGCACTTTCGCTTTTGTACATCTGAAACAATAGTAATTTGCGATGGAAGCAAAACGCGAGAAGAAGAGGAGGAAAGAGTCAGCACTACACGAGTATCAAAAAGGCCTAATTGTTGTGTTATAAGAGCATAAATTCCGGATTAATAACAATCGAATCTGTTACAAATTGGATCGCTCAGCGGGGCGCGCAAAACGCATGCGATTTGGAGGCTGCGAGCAGGAAGTAGGCCACTTTCGAGCAACCACCTGTCAGCGTGAATGGTCTTACGTGAGACTAATCGCAGATTGCTACTGTGTTAATTGTTTTATAGCCGTGGACAAATGATGAATTAGGAGGGATCGGGGGCAGTGCTGGCGTTTTAGGAGGTCTAAACTATTAAAAGAGGCCTTTTCGTGTAGCAAGTCATGATATTTTTGTATTTTGTGAGTACCGTATGTAAAGTTAAATAAGAGAATGAAGAGATGTAAGGATAAGATAACATATTTTTCGAGCTCTAGTGAAAGGGAGTACACCAACTCTAAACTTTTGATTACTTACTTTGAATTGGGATTTCAAAATTCCCATCTTAAAAGGGGAACTTTTAATTTTATGTTGGGAAAGTTACCTTTCGAATTTCCAATAAAAGAAATGGTTGAAATTCTGAGTAAGATTTTTAGTTGGAATTTGGGTCATTTTAAAACAAATTGTAGATCATTGGAATCGAATTCTTTTGATTTCGTCTCTTAATTTCACTGCTCTAAAAGGTCACCTTAAAAGTTCCCGATTTTCGAAAAATACACCTTACATTTCTTCCAAACTACATACAAGTCCCATTTGAATGATTGAGCACCGTTTGGAAACTGATGATTAAGAAAATTTTATCCAAAATATATCTTCATAAACACACTGATAAAAAATCAAAATTTCCACCCGATTTTGTTCAAATAACAATGGCTCATAATTTTATCAAAAACTTCTTTTTTTCCAGACAACTCGCCGTCCCGACATATTCGAGATCTCCCCTCGCCCCTTCTCCTTCACAGACGACGGCTTCCAGCTCCCCTTCACCAAAGGACCCTCTTCCTCCCTCAGATCTCCCGACTTCTTCCAGCCGTCCACAGCCTTTGGAGGAAGCGCCACGAACCGCCAGGCGTTCGGGCAGAGCGAAGAAACGCCTTTCCGTGGAAGTAGCGGAGGCAGTGACCAGCTTAATGTCCAGGTAATTTTTCACTCATTTTTATATGTAGCTAATGAAGTTTAAAAAGGCTTAGCGCGAAAGAGAAGCCGCAATTTGGGTGGCACAAAGCCCGCAATAAGCAGAAGAGAAATGAGCCAATTGCTCTCTGACTCCGAATCCGTGTTTGTCAGTGTTTTGATCTTCTGATTTGTCTTGCAAATTGCGCATACTTTTGTTGGGAAACATTTCTTTTGAATCGCGCATGAAGATGCAACTGTGCGTTGGCGTGGCTCCGAGATGTCATTTTTGAGAGACGAGATGCGAGTGCGGGTAAATGGGCTAAATGCCGAATCACAGACAGACTGCTTTCAATAAACACGACAAGAGACTCATTGAAATATTTACGAAAAGTGTTGTGAATTGAGAGACTTGGTGCCGTATGGCAGAGCGAAACAACAACAACAACAGTGTGGCTGGAGAGACCTTTAGTGAGCCGAGCATGGCAAAAAGACTCAAACGGTATAAATTGAACAACAATAGGGGCTTGGCATGAAATAGTTCAATATTCACGGAAAATGCTAGGCAGCTCGGTGGAGGTTATGTGTCTGTGTGTACAAACATGTCGACATTCCGCAGCACCGATTTTTTCTGTTTCGTTTGTTTGGTCTTTTCTTAAGAGGCAAGAGCCTAGAAGGTCTCCAACACACGACTTAATTGCAGGCAATATCGTGCGGCTCTCTGTACGTAAATGTTAGAACGTTCACAACTTTTTTGCATGATTGAGCTATTATGTTACCATCAAGTCGTGCAATTTGTGTGTTTTGTGCCCCAGCGTTTGGCATTTTTGAAAGTCAATAACTCTTGCCAATGGCGTGTATGCGCGCGGAGAGGGGCTCATTTACCACATATGGAGCAGCTGGCGCGGTTCTTTGATGTCGGACCGTTACGCGCGCGCCGATCGAGCATTGCAGGGCTTTGTTTTGCATGGGCGAGGCATGAGGTTTGGAGGCCTTCGGTCAAGGGCTGTTTTTGTGCGCCGTGGCCTTTGTGTCTTTCGTGGCTCACTAAAGATTCGTGGTGACTTCTTAGCCTTTGACTTGTGCTCTGGTCGTTGTGGTCTTTGACAAACATGATGAGGAAGGAAGATATTCAAGCTGGAAACAGCTGGATTTTTAGTCACTGCAAGACATATTTTTGTTGAGCATAAAGAATCGAACTAGCCTTGGGGAAGAATTTGAGGATATTTTAACCCATTGGCTACCAAGGGGTCACTGGTAACCCATCAACTTTTAAAAATGTATTCCGGGCAAACTAAAAGTTAAGGATAAGTTATAAATGCATTTCAAAATAATTTTATCTTTCTTCTCTCGAAATTTGCTTAATTTAATTTTGCACTCAAAGAGCAGCAAAAGCAGTTAGTCGTAAAATTATTCGTTTTGGCCGCCATATTTGATTTCAAGTTTCCGCTTTTAAAAAGTTATTGAAAATACTTAACGTGATAACGTCAAAAATTATTTTTACAATATTTATACCCCATAAAATTCTTGACTACTCTTAAGTTTAAACAGTTTTTTTGATAAAAACTTTTTTAAAAAATTTTACCCATAACTATTGGCTTATTTTTGTTTTTATTGTGTTACCGTTTTAAAAAAAGTTTAAAAAAAATTTTTTTAACGAATTATTTATATAAAGCGATTTTTCAATCAACAAGGAAAATCTTGGTAGCCAATGGCATGAATTTTACCCAATTTAGAACTTCGAAATATTTTTGAAATCGAAAAAATGTTTTTTCAAAAATTTTGTAACAAATTTTTCTTAGTTTTCAAAAAAATTAAAAATTTAAATTTTGGTTGTCCCTTAAATTTTGAAAAATTATTCAGAAAGTTTTGGGAATGAGACGCAAATGTGAAAAACCGGCTACACAGCAGCTAATGAGCCCGAAATTCCATGCAGACGCGAGAAAAACAAAAGACTTCAACAAGCGACGAACCTTGTTTTGCCTGCTCACCTCCATCATTATCATCTCTTCTCTCCAATCCCCATAAATGCCCACAGAAATGAAATTTAAATCAATTTGTGGTGATCATTGAACCATTCACTCCGACCTTGATCACTTCTTATTATACGTTTTGCACTCCAAGTACACAATTCGCGTCCACAGAGGAGAGAAACTCTTGCATTTTCGCGTATTCGAATGCATTCTGCATTGAGCGCGCATAATAATTATATAATTAACCCGTTGCACTCACATCGCTCAGCTTATTTTGGTGGACTTGCCTTGGTGCTACCCGAGGCTCGCAGACACTCTCTCGCATGTATGTGAGTTGTGAGCCGTAAGTGTGCCAATTTGTGGGGTTAGCTGCAACTGCACAATTTTATTTGTTCACTCTGGCGTAGATAAGTTTGCAAGATAAAACAACTAAATTAAGCTCGTTTTATTTGTGTTTTGAATTGCGCGATAGAGATCCGAGAAGCGCTGAAAAGGCGCGGAAAAAAATGCTTGCATGCCTGTAAGTGGAAAAGAAGAGTAGACCCTTTAATGCGTTTATGGGTAATTAAAGGTGTACTGCTCAGTAATGGGGTTAATTGCAGTGAGCGCTGAAGAATTCCAAGGTTCTAGGTGGATGGTTCGAGAGCTGCAGCCCAAGGTGATCGCTTTTTGCATCGCACTTCTGAATATGTATGAGCTCTCGAATTGCAATTGTTCGAAACACATACATAATATAAAAACCCCATTACAAAATACGGCTGTCATCATGACCCACAACTCTCTTGGGCGCTGATTGCTTTCAGAGATAAGGAGGCTCGCGAAGGAGAAAGTTGAAGCCAATTTTTGCAAAATAATGCAATTTTTCCGCTAATACGGGCAATTAAAGGTGCACCTATTATTTCAACTTCGTCACTCGCTTCTCACAATTATCTAAGGAGTTCGGATGGCTCAGATGTCAAAGCGATAGCTCGGCAATGTAACCGACTCGTGTGTGCCGTCGAGTGTGTGAATGAAATAAAGTCGTTATTATAAAACCGCAAATTGTTTAGTAACCTGTGCATTGCTGTGAGCCCCGACTTCGAAAGAAAAATCAAATTAATATTAATTGCAGAAGTTCGTATGCTATCTTGCATTCACAATGCGGTTGATTGGATGCGCAACTTTGTTGGAAAGCTAACGCGATATGTCTGGCTTAGCACATGCAGAATACAAGTGAAATTGAAGTCAACAACCTTGCAAATGGGTTAGAAACAGTGGCGTAGCTTGGGAATGGAATTGACTTTTATTTTGGTGATTCATATTGATCCTGGCTTAGTTCAAAAAATATTTACCTTATACCTTAGGACAGTGGTGGACCAAGGTTTTGGCCAAAACATTTGTGTATATTATAATTTTTCTTTCGTTTTTTACAATATTAGTTTTATGATTATTTCTTGGTTAATCGAGCTAGGGTCAATTTTTCTGAATAAGCATCTCTCAATAATTTGCTTTCCAATGTTAATGAACGCTAAACAAGTTAGCTTTTCTTCCAAGATTCGATTTCGTGGGTAGTTAAGAAGCCTCTTCATACAAGAAAAAGACCGTTCTACACTAGTAGAAGATATTTATTGCAATGCCTTTTGCAATTATAATGAGTCTTCTCGTTAGGGAAAATAACAACTTGAAATTTTGCGAGCAAATTTTTAAACTTAAATACATTTTTATTATTAATCTCAAGATCTCAAACTTTAATTGTGAGAATGTCCGAAATTCCCTCAAGGTCTAGAATACGCCTTAATTTTGAATGAGACTTTTAAAAGCACAAAATACTACTGAGAAATCTGAAACAAATCAATATATTTTCCAGAGGGCTGAGATAAGAGAACACTCAGTATCGCTAGTGGTTACACCTATGACGAGTCGACACAACTTTTGTATTTGAAGTATTCGTGTAAAGCTGCAAGGAAGACAGAGAAATATGTTTATCGGGCCCTGTAACATGTGTTCCAATCATGTCGTGCATTTCGCGTGATGATGATTAAGGAAATTGCGATTCATAAAAATTCACGACTGCGCGACAATGTTGAATTGAAATGAGCCAAAAGCTCCCATGAATGAACGCCTATTTGTGGTGGTGAGCCAGCAGGGTGGCCAGACTTTTCCGCGAAAATGTTTTTCACCCACATGAGCAAGCAACACGCATGTAGTCGCAGCTCCAACAAAGAAATCAGCAGGTAGTTGCCTGGCTAGTAGTTGGGTTACATGACCCACATGCCATGCAGTGGCGCGCAAAATATGAACAATTTTAAACTTTTGCGATAACTAACGTGTATCTAATCGCGCAGTGAGTAAGTGTCTAGGAAATCATTAACCTACCTGCAATTTCTATTCATGCCATAAATGACGATTAAAAGTGGACTGCGCTCAAATTGCCTGCCTTGGGTTGCCGTTTTTCTCCAACTGGCCTGCAAGCCTCGCTAAAAATGGATGTAGCATGAAGTATGTAATAAAGAAAACGCGACTGAATGCTGTAGCATGACTGCATGGAGGTAATTGTTCTGTCGGAGTGGGTCAGTGGATTTGGACTGGGGCGATTACTGCAAAAGCCAGAGTTCTAAAAGGGAAAGTTCCGAAGTTTTGGTCGCCTCTTAGAGCTCACAAGCCCACTGTGCGCCCCCAGATGCAGTCGCATGTCTAGCTCTGGTTCACCTGCTTCTCCACGACACGACTGCCCGGCGTACTTTTCCAATAAAAAATCAATTTTTCTTTCGTTTCTTTTCTTTTCCTGCACTTCTGTCTCTCTGCTTCATCGCCTCGACTCGAACAATGCTCATGCATATATGCACCAAACTAGTTTCATTCCGCGGTTTCATTTCATTTTATGAGCATGTCGAGTCGACTTTCGGTTTCGTTCGGTACGTTTTACGAGCATTTTCTCCAAGCCAGCGCACATTTATATCTATTGACTATTCCACAATCTCTACACTCCATTAAAACACAGCACACAAATGAAAGGAAAATGTGTTGAATGGGTGAACAACTATAATAAACTGCTTTTATTGCTCTGAATTACTGAATCAATTTGATTATGTTTTGTTTTCACTGCTTATTCGGTTTTTTTTCAGCTTCAATTGCCATCGAGAGGGAGAGTTCCGTCGTCGGGTGAACGCGAACGAGACCGAGAACGCGAGCGCCAAAGTAGCCGGATCAAGAACGACCCTTACACTAGTCAGCAACGCGAGGAGAGCAACAACGTGAGGCAGGCGATCAACAGGAACAGCGGAAGTCGGTTCCGGACCACGGCGGTGGCCAAGCCGACAACGGAAGCGACGCCCAAGCCGACGAAGAGGAACAACGCGAGTGCCGAACGGTAAGTAGGAGATTCCATAGCGAGACAGAGACTGCAAACCCATTATTCCAGTGGCTCCATCCGGACTCCAAGACCCACTCGAGGCCCGATTCGCGACCTTGTGCCTCTCACAGAGCCCACGCTTCAGCAAATCCACACAGTTAACATCTCCCACAACGGATCCAGCAAGCAACGAGACGAAGACGACGACTACTTCAACGAAACTTCGAACAACCAGAAGAACGACCGGCCTCTGGAGGACGAATCCAAGTTCTACAGCAGTCCAAAGAACAACGTTGTAGAGAAGGACCAGCGTGAAGAAGTCGACGACCTCGAGAGTTCGAACGAGAACAACAAGGAAGTCGAAGCTCACACTGTGATTCTTACTGATAACTTCTTCCTGCCTTCGGGCGGAGAGCAGCCCAAGAAGGAGGAGGAACCCGAGTACGAATACGAGTACGAGTACGTAGAAGACACGGAAGAGCCTCCACCTGAAGTGAAACCCGAAACATCGACTGCTTCCTCGGTGAAGGAGGAGGTCACGCCCAAGGAGGAGCTCGGCAAGGAAGATGCCGAAGAGCCTTCTGAGATCCCGGACACAGAGATCCCGGACGTGGTCCCAGAGACTGAGCCCACAGCCGTGTTGACGTCGAAGGGAGTTTCTTCCACCGAGACCCCAGTGGAAGGCACCAAGGACGAGCAAGAAGAGGAGCCCGGAAACACAACCGAAAGCTGGGTAGTCGTGGCCTCTGTTCAGACCAGCAGAAGTGTCTCTGGAGCTCGGTTCTTGCCGTTCCCTCAAGTGAAGCAGGAGGAAAAGAAAGCACCCATCACTGAGCTCGAGGTCCTTCTGAAGAGTAGCGAGGAGAAGAGCCAGGAGAGAGACACGGATGAAGCCACTCAGGAGCCCGTTCTAGAGACAACAACGGTCGAGACCACCACCACTCCAAAGCCCACCACGACCAGTGAGAGCATCAACGACAAGCTCGACAGCATCCAGTCCGAGCTGTCCAGTGGCGTTTTGTCCGGCCAGTTCCCTGTGCTCAAGGAAATGACCACGGAAGAGACGTCCAAGGCTCCGCCTGTCTTTATTCGGAAGTTCTCGCCAAAGCCCAAGTCCTCTTCTGTAGCTCCGACGGCCCCCGAAGCCCCGTCAACCACAACAACTACGACTACCACCACCGAGGCTCCTCCGAGCTCCACTGAGAGCCAGAAGAAGAGCAAGTTTGTCGTGCAGGAAGACCTCTCCGGTCTTCTTCCGGCCGACTTCAAGCCCCGGTACACCGGCTACAAGAACAAAAAGACCTCCACTGCCACTCCCTCCACTGCCGCCACTCCTGAGGTGAAGGTCCGCAACGTGAACAACACTCGGTCGTTCTTCAAGAACGATGCAACTGCCCAGGACCTGGACACTTCAGACATCAAGTCCAAGATCACCTTCCTGGATGACGACATCTCCAAGTTCCTCCCAAAGGACTATACGACTGCGAAGCCCTCAAAAGTGGAGGTGGTCGACGATGTCAGCAAGTTCTTGCCCCCAGGGTACAAGCCTCCGAGTGAGGCCCCAGTAAAGCTCTTGGATGACGTCAGCAAATTTCTACCACCGGGTTTCAAGGCCCCTGCAAGCGAGAAGCCTCTTGGCGTGCTTCCATTGGACGACATTTCCAAGTTCCTGCCTCCAGGGTTCAAGCAGGAGACATCAACGAAACCAACTGCTGTGGTTGAAGACATTTCGAAGTTCCTGCCCCCAGGATACAGGTTCAAGCCCAAAAAGGAGTCGAAGAAGGAAGAGCCCAAAGTGCAGGAGGAGCCCCCTAAAGAGGAAGAAGCAGAGGAAGACGACAAGCTCAGCGGGATTTTGAAGAAGATCCAGTTCAAGGAGGTCGCTGATTTGCTGCCCTCTGACTTCAAGCCGGAGCCGCCGCAGGAGGAGGAGGAGGAAGAACCCTCTAGAGGCTTTGCACCAGTCTTCCCCACTCGCCCGGGAGGTAATAAGGAAGCAGGTCTTCCAGTCTACAAAAAATCCAAGGGCCCGCCTCCACCAAAGATTGAAATCAAGAGAGGACCTCCCACCAGGTAAGCTTATCGGCTTTCTCTCACAATTATTCTAAGTCTTTGTGCTATTCCAGAGCTACTACCGAGTTCACGGGCTGGCCGACAGTCTCCACCACGCCAATATCCATCGAAAAGTTGCTTCAGCAGTCTGGAGGTATGAAAATCGACCTCGCTTCGCTGTTCAACAGTGCAGCCGGAGCCTCAGACGTTCCCTCCTTCATTCCAACGCAGCCCGACAGCCCATTCACGAATCCCACGACCACAACAACAACCACCACCACCACAACTGTCAGACCTACAGGTGGGAAGCCTCAAGGGCATTGCGAGACCTTCACTAACAATTGCCTATTTCAGAGCCCGGAGTGTGTCAGTCCGAGTGTGACTTGGCTGGAACCATTCGTCTCGTGGACGGCATCCGCTGGAAGCCAGAGTTGCTAGACCACAACACGGACGAGTGGAAGAACTTGGCGAGGGAGGTAAAGCAGGAGTTGAACGACGTCTTCATCAAGTCTGACAAGCTCAGGCGGTGGTACAAGACGATGAGGATCGACAGTTTCAGCAAGGGTAGCGTGCTGGTTGACTACTTCGTGGAGTTGAATGACATCCCCGATAGCGTGAACACTCTGACCATCAAGAAGCTCTTCCACGACGCTCTCACGCCTGCTCCACCCCCAGTTGTGAACGACACGGCAGCACAAGGGTCCGCTGTGCCGCAGATCAAGGAGACCTTCTTGCTCGGGAAGTTTGTCGTAGACCCGATTTCTACCGACTTTATTGGTAAGATGAGTTCTTTTTGTTGAAAATGGGAGCTCTAAAATTGGTTTTCCAGTGCAACACAAGCCTGCACTTCCCACGGGACCAGAAGAGGCCGAGGACTTCCTGCCCCAATGGGCGATTGCAGTGATCGTGATGAGCTTCGTGTCTCTCCTCTTCGTTATTCTGTTCGGAGTTGCAGTGGTAAGAACCTGAACCTTGCTTTAAACTGTGGTTTGTCTGTCAAGTTATCTGAAATTGATTTTTCTTCCTCAAAGCTGGTAAACCGACAAAAGGCAGCCAAAAAGAAGGGTCCAGCCACCCTGACGGCCGCCATGCTCAACGAACTGAACAAGAACCACATGGGGGGCATCGAGAACTACGGCAACGAGGACCTGTACAACGTGGATGACGGCTGGGGAGACGAGAAGGAGCCCCCGTACGTAAAGCAAGAGTACAAGTCTAAGGTGAGTCGCAATTGAGGGACTTTCAGGGTCTGAGTAACGCCTCTTTTGCAGCGCCTCAATGGCTCCGTCCACGGAAGCAGTGCCACAAACATCTACGACAGCTGGCGGTCAACGCGAGGTCCAGCCGACTACCAGTACCAGGACCACTACGACCCCTACAGCTACAACAAGAGTACGCACTCGCGTGACTACATGATGCACGAGCCCCCAGCAATGTACCCATATTCGAAGCAATATGACCCGTACAGCAAGTTCGACCCGTACCGGAATTACGAGAAGCACGACCACCATCGGCACTCGAGGAGATTTTACAAAGACTACGATCCCACTTTTTGAGCCCAATCCTCCCCCGAAACTCCCCGGTTTAATTTATTGCTAATAACGCAAACATACTCAATCAACTCAATATACTCAGAGAAGATGAAGAAGCGGAAGATGAAGATTGCGCTTAACTCATTAAAGTAAATTAAGTAGGTCCACTTAGCCCCTTATTTATAATGTTTACGATTATTGCAGCAACTCTTGAATGAAAAATCTTAATAGATGGTATTTACTGATAATTCGATAGTGATATTACATTACTCTTAGAACGTAGACCCGTAAACCGTAATGAAGAGCGTCAAACGAAAAATTTGAGTAAGTCTTTACGTAGACTTAGCAAGTGAAGTGCGTAGTATTTTTATCCAGTTAGACTAGCCAATCGACAGTAAGCAGGTCCGTAGTAATTACGTTATGCAATAGCCGAGAGGCCGCATGAAGACAAGATCACTGTAAATAATTCGTAGGACAGTATCTTATGATAGTGTTTTTGCAATAATAATAAAGATAATTTATTTTTCTAGACTTCTGGTGTTTAAATTTTGAAATAAATTGGAGAAAAATTTGGTTTCTGTTTGAAACTCCCGAGGGTGCAACTTTGATCGTTTCTCAAAATTTTTCGTCTCCCAAAAGTAAAAGTAAGTTGGATTTTTCGAAGAAGATTTTCAATTTTTTGCCTTTAGCATCATCTTTCTTCATCTGAACTTCCAGGTCCAGGTCCAAAGCAAATGAAGTCTCTAAATATCACATGTTACGCAAGACGAGAAGATTTCTTTTGCATACCTTAAAATGTTAAGTCCTCTATATGAAGCAATTCTCAAACTTGTGTAAAAGAAAATCACAGATACATTTTTCCTTAGAGAGGTTGAATCTTTGAAATTCGCATTCAAATTCGCTTTCACTTTGCCTTAATAATTTATTGAAAAGCAGTATTCATATTAGTTCACTTGAATATGACCGGGATAGGGATTAATTATGTAAAATCGCAAATGCAGACCTGATGAACAAGTAGAAAAGCATTTAGGGCCGGCACCGCTCGAGGAAGCGGGGATACAAGCAAACTTCGCGGATGTGGTAGCGGTTCAATAGCCAGCAGAGGAACCGCTCGAGACCCAGCCCGTACCCGCCATGAGGCTCGGTGCCGTAGACGCGCTGGTCGGTGTACCAGTAATAGGGAGATGGATCAATTCCCTCGCGCTTGTAGCCTGAAAATTCACATTTAAGCAAAAGTTCTGCAGACGAGCGACTTCTTACCTTCCAAGAGCTCCTCGTTGTCCCAAGATCTCATCGATCCACCGACGATCTCGCCCACATTGGGAAGCAGTACGTCTACGCTCTCGGTCAGAGCCTTGTCTTCGGGGCACTTGGCCATGTAGAAGGACTTGATGGCGGCCGGGAAGCGACACAGCATGATGGGTTCGTTAATGGTGTCAGTCATCTTGCGCTCTGGAGCCTCGGGAATGTCCTCGCCGAACTCGTAGAACGTGCCGTCGTCCTTTGTGACGTTGTTCTCCTTCAGCCAAGTGATTGCATCCGCGTAGTTCATGCGTCTGAAGGGGCGCTTTGGCGGCTTGAATCCGGGGTTGAGCTCCTCCACAATGTAGCCCCAGGGAGACTTGAGCACGCGGTCCACGACGTCGCAAACAAGGTCCTCGAGGGCGTCGAGAAGCTCGTCAAAGCTGATGAACGGAAGCTCTCCCTCGATGTGCGTGTACTCGGCCAGATGTCGGCGCGTGCGGCTCTGCTCTGCTCTGTAGCTCTGGGCGATGCAGAAGACGTTCCCGAGGGCCGGAATGCAGGTCTCCAGGTAGAGCTGCGAGCTCTGGGTCAAATAAGCCTCCTCACCGAAGTAATTGAGCTTGAAGAGGGTCGAGCCACCCTCTACCTGGGTCTGGACGAGCGTGGGAGGGGTCACCTCGGTGTAGCCGCGGTCGAAGTAGTGGCTCCGGAAGGCCTGCATCACCACGCTACGCATCTTCAGGATCTTGGACGTGTTCTCGCCCCGAATCACTATGTGTCGGTTGTCCAGGAGCACGTCTGGGTTGGCGTCCTCGTTGAGAATGTTGTCGGCTCCGCCAGGGGGCGCTAGTCCAACGAGCTCCCAGTAGTCGACATGCAGCTCGTGGCCTCCAGGGGCCGTCTTGCCTTCGGGGACTGCCTTCAGGGTTCCGAAAAGCTGCACAGAGGACTCGGTCGAGAGCACCACGGCGTTGTAGGTCTGGCAGAGGAGGTCGTTGAGGACGCACTGGAGGAAGCCCGTGCCGTCGCGGAGGTTGATGAACATCAGACCCTTGCCTTGACGTCGCAGTCGGTGGACCTGAGGAGCGAAAGCGTCTAAAGAGACTGAATAAAGGAGCAAAGTCAATACGAACCCATCCGTAAATGCGCACGCGAGTTCCCCGGTTCTCCTTGCCCTCGCTGATCCATACCCGCTTGGCCTCAGGAAGCGTGGGGTCCTGCGTAATGACGATTTTCTTGGCCTCTTCTAAGTTCTGCTCTCGCTTCAGAGCATCCTCGGCCTCCTTCTGGGACTTTTTCGCGTTCTTGTTACACTCCTGGACCCACAGCTTCTGGATCTTCTTCAGCTGCGACTTGGCTGCAATTTCGTACTTGCTGCCGGAGTCTGGGTCCTTCGCGTCCACATAGATCGAGGGGAAGGGCTCCTTGCCGGCGTGTCTCATACCCTGGAGAATGGTCTTGAATGGACTCGACTCGGTACCCTGGCCGGTTTCGTCATTTCCGTTCTTCTCAGATGTGTAGATCTCTCCTGCAATCCAGATGATGCAATGTTTATTTATCTTGCTCGAAAGAAAGCAGAAGTTGAATCAGATACTGCTGGAGCTGGTCTGATGCAACTCCGGGAATGTCAACGTCACCGGTCCGAAATATTTTAATCGGCTATTTCCAAACTATTTTGCTGACCTGACAGCTAGATATCGTGATGTTACTCACCAATTGAGAGGCTAGCTATTTCCTCTGCCATGTTTCAGTACTTTTGGGGCGTTTTGAGTTATTGACCGAGCAGAAAAAATTATCCTAAGAGGATTTCACTGAAATCAGTAGTTTCACCCGAGACTTTCTTTTGATGGTTGCTCGAACTAGTTAAATGCAAGTTTGGGGATGTTTTGCAAGCAACGAAGGCTTTTATTATGTTATCTGGAGATTATTTTTTATCTAAAACTCCGTAGCGCGATACGAAAATAATGCACATGCGGGGAACTTCAAGAACTGTCAAAATTGTCATGCCGAACTGTCAAAGGAATTTTAACTTTGGCACCCCGCGTTTTTATGAAAAATCGGTTGGGGTTACAGAATCCTCTAGCTTTCCAGGATATTTGCCCCATAAGCCAAAGCACATAGAAAAATTCAAAACTCCTATTTTTAATTTTCAAAAGGCCGAAAGTAATACTTTTCATTGCCTTCTAGATGCTGGGAACTTGTCTTTTGAGTTATTGAGTGAAAGAAATTTTTGAAGCTTATGCGATTTTGCTTTTTATTCAAGTTTGCTCCGGTTTGCGTCGAAAAATAAATAACGAATCTCTCTTCTACTTAATATTACATCCGGTCAAGCTGCTCGTGACTTTCTCGCCGTCCAGAGTGAGAAGAGCAAAGTCTTTCCAGAGGGCCTCGCCCGTCTCGTTTGTCTTCAGCTCCGCTTGAATCTTGTCCCACACCTTCTTCTTGGGGTTCAGCTGAGGAATCTCTCCCTCCGCCTTGAATCCATCAACGACAATCTTGTCGCCGACCTTCGCCCCCTCCGAAACCTGCAAGGGCTCGTATTTAGAATCATTAAATGCTGCGAGGATGAGCCCCTCGCTCTCCACTCCGCGAATCTTAGAGGCTTTCATGTTCGCGAGCACCACCACGTTCCGTCCAACGAGCTCTCCAAGCGGTATGAACGAGCTGAGGTTGCTCACGATGCTCCTGGGTTTCTCAGCTCCGATATCCACTGTTAGAACCGAGAGAGTGTCGGCGTCTGGGTGCTTGGTGCCCTCCTTGATGACCCCTACACGCAGGTCAATTTTGTCGGGCGTGTTCTCGGACACCTCCTGGGCTCCCTTCTTGGCAGTGGCGGGCTTGGCGCTGGGGTAGGCGAGCTCCGTGAGTTGTCGGAAGTAGTCGGTGTTCATGGAGGTCCGGATGGGATCCAGAAGCCGATTGATGTAGCCCTCCACAGACACTTTGAGGTCCCCGGGATGCACTTCCTGGCTCGCGAAGGCAGCCTCGAGATCCTCGTACTTGAGGAACTCCACGTCCCCGCCGTATTCGGGCTTACGACTGACCTTGAAGCCCTCTCCTTCCTTGAAGAGCGAGAAGAGGACGTGCTTGGTGAACGAAAGCAGTCCGTTGTCGGCGACATTTCCCGGCTCACAGAAGGCCCGCTTGATTTTCTTCTTCACGTTTGCCGGGCTATCCAGTAGGTCGATCTTGGAGTCCTCCTCCGACGACGACATCTTGCCACCCGCCAGCCCTGGCACCATGGGATTCATGAAGTGAATACGCTTAGCGTAGCCCAGTTGAGGCAGGTACTTTTCTGCCATCGTGAAGATCTTGCGTTGGTCCACACCTCCGAACTGCGCGTCGACCTTGAGGTACTCCTCGTCCAGGGCCTGGAGCCCGGGGTACAGAAGCCCAGAGAGCAGAGGGTACTCGACTTGCTTCACTACCTCGGCTCCTGCCTTCTTGGCGTCGTGCTGTGTCACGACAGAAGACAGCTTGTAGACGTCCAGAGTGTACTCCCGAGACAGCTGGTAGTCCGAGCCCTTGACGAACTTCAGCTTGTCCAGGGAAACCCCGATGGAGGTGAGCATGGCCTTGATGACCGCCTCGTAGTACTTCGTGCGGTGCTCAAGGAGAGACCAGGGAGCCTTCATGTTGTCCAGGTAGGCGTGGAGGTCCGCGAACAGGATCGTAACCTAGAATCGGTCTACGCTCAGATAACGTTGGATAAAATTCTCTGTCTTACTTCACACCCGGCTTTAAGGAAGTCTGCGATCTTGGACATAGGCACGAAGTAGGCAATGTGAGGCTTGCCAGTGGTTGCGGTGCCCCAGTAGATTGTGAGGTCCCGCTCCTGCAGGATTTTCCGCATGTTTTCCTCACCCAGAACTTCTTGCAAGTTCCGAGTGATCAGGGTCTCCTTTTCTTGAGGTGTGAGGGACATTTTCGGGGTAATCTCCACTTCTTTCACTTAAAACAAACTCCTAGGAAGCTGCTCGAGTCGCGACGAGGTAGGAAATGCAGAGATAAGGTGTATTTATCCCGATATCTGATGCAACCAGTCGGCAATATCGTGTGTTTCCACGTCTTCAAAGACTCGGTTGTTTACCTCTAGTCTAGGGTCGAAAGACTGTCAATGTAGACTGGGTGATGTGAGATTTTGACGTTTGACAAAAAATATAAGCCTGCGGGACGCTTGGAAGGAAGCAAAAAGAAATCGTAAGGTTCTTCGTTCAACTGAGAGCATTTGTTCTAGAAAATGTCGTCATCTGATAACCAGTCGGTGGCACAACCGCATTTGAAGAAGCAGGACCTAGCCACACTAGTAAGAGAACGAAATTTTTCGGTTTCTAAAATCGCTCTGCGACCTCGTGAACCGAAACTTAATCATAGGATTAATCAGCAAATACTCTGGTGTCCGGTGAAGTCGCGGTAGAAAAGAGTCGCCGCGAGGTTTTCTCATCAGAATAAATGGAAAGAAGGCCCCAAAATCCCGCAAGTGAAAAGTTTCGAGTTCCACGTCGCATTGCATCAGTTAATTCGGAAGTTTTAGGTTATAATGTTGGTGCATTTTAGGACATAACGAAGCTGACACCCCTGTCCCCGGAGGTGATATCGAGACAAGCCACGATCAATATCGGAACCATCGGTCATGTAGCGCATGGAAAGTCGACTGTGGTGAAAGCCATTTCGGGTGTCCAGACCGTCAGGTTCAAGAACGAGCTGGAGAGAAACATCACAATCAAGCTAGGTAAGCAACGAGCGTGTGTAACTTTCGAGAATTCACGAAAAGTGTAATTGAACTGAAAGTGTACCTCGGGTGTATGCTCAATAAGTAGCAAAGGTGCACGCAGGCTTTCTTCGATGTCACTGGTTTTCCAACTGCTGTTAAGGGTTCTCATCTCCGCCACGCTGATCCCCCGTCATTTAAGTTGTAGTTTATTATTTCAATTCAATTCCACTTTTTAGTTGAAGCTTAATGTACGACTGAGAAAAAATTTGCCTGATCAGCAATTGTGTTGCTTCCAGAGAGACTTACGCAGTTGGAAATTCAAGACATCACAAAATCGAAAGAGAGCGTAAGAAATTTTGTTCTTCATTTGAACAAAGAGTACCAGAACTCCCCGTACCTTAAGCGCCAGCTGAGAACTCGCAGGAGCTCGTTAGGCACAGAGACTGCTCCCGATATCTCGCGGAAAAGGCGGCGAAACTCCGTGGAGACCGATAGCAATACCTCGTTTTCGTCCAACTCGAGCTACAGGAAAGGGACGAAGAAACTGAAGCTGAACCCCAACAATGAGTACGAGGTCGAGAAGGTCCTGACCATCGAGTTCAGTGAAGGTCACCCTTTGTACAAGGTCAAGTGGCTCGGTTGGCCTGACAAATTCAACACGTGGGAGACGTTCCAGAACCTGCGGAATACGGTCGCACTGGGGGAATTTCTGGACTCCGAGATAGAAAAGTGGGGTCAAGCGGAAATCCAGGCGTTGGAAGACGAATTCACAGAGAGTTGCGAAATCAAGGTGACGAACAAGGAAGAGTTCCAGGGCCTGTTGCGGGAAGCTCGGCAATACGATGAAGATTTGCTAAAGTCAAACCTGATAATTCTCGCCCAGTACCGGCACCTGGAGCGGGGCAAGTACCCCAAGTCGATGGTGCGTCGCACGAAAAAGATGCTCAGATGGAAACGGATCGCGGAGATGCGGAACGCGCAGGTCGCTCGGATGAACTCGTGGGTGGAGAACGTGAACGAGATAGAGAGGGCTTCCAACATCTTCGTGGAAAACGAAAACGACTTCGAGACGCCGCCGGAGAACTTCACGTACGTCAACAAGAACGTCGCTGGAGAGGGCGTTAGGATCACCAGCGAGCCAGCCACGAGTTGCGACTGCTCCGACGGCTGCAGCTACTTCAGTGTCAACTGTTGTGCCAAGCAGAAAGGCTTCCGGTTTGCGTACAACTCTAAGAGTGAGCTGCGTCTGCGAGTGGGCTTCCCGATCTACGAGTGCAATAGCTCGTGCTCGTGTGGGCCGGACTGCCTCAACCGGGTAATCGAGAGAGGCCGGACGAACAACCTGGTGATTTTCAAGACGCCGGACCGGGGGTGGGGCGTGTACGCGAAGAAAGCCATCCCCGAAGGTCAGTTTGTGTGCGAGTACACGGGCGAGTTGATCACGAACGAGGAGGCCGAGCGCAGGGGCAAAAAGTACGACAGCGCTGGCAGGACGTACCTCTTCGATCTGGACTTCAACAGCGCCGACAATCTCTACACCGTCGACGCCCTAGCCTTTGGTAACATTGCTCGGTTCATAAACCACTCGTGCGAGCCCAACTGCGACATCTACGCCAGCTGGGGAGACAACGGGGACCCCTACATGCACAACATAGTCTTCTTTAGCAACCGGAGAATCGCGGCCGGCGAGGAGCTTTCCATTGACTACCTCAACGGGAGTCGCGAGATCAACGCCGAGGCGGAAGAGATTGTGGCAAAGGAGATGGGGAGCCGCGAGAACGCCGACCCCAACTGTCAGACGGTCGCTTCGCCCAAAAAGACCCCCAACAAGAAGGGGTTCCGGCAGACGCCCTCCAAGGTCCAAGAAAGCGATGTCGTGCGGAATCTGAGTGTGAAGTTTGGAGGGTTCGGCGATGGAGACTTGTCCAGTGATGAGGATACTGTTTTGTCTAAGTGTGAGTGCAAATGCGGCTCGAAGAAGTGCCGAAAGTGGATTTGGGGTTAAATTTTTTTAAATTGTTAGATAGTAGGATGAACTTATGCCGGTGGCTTCTTATCCCGATTGTACAAAATTATTATTATTTTTTTTTTTCAAATTAATTTGGCAAGAAAAATAGAACAATAGTTTTTGGATTTGGATAAATATTTAGGATCAAATTTTATTAGTTTATTTTTTATAAGCAACGTAATTATTGTATTTTTGATGAGTATGACCAGATCGAGGACGTCTATATTTCATAAAAGCTCGTTTCCCCACTGTAAAAATAAAAATAGGAAACATGGGAAAAGGACGAGACTACTTAAGGTTTCAACACACATTCTACTTAAGTCTGTAAATAAATGTATAACTGTTAAGGAAAAATAAACTTTAACTAAATTTTTTGTTTCTGGAACTTTGAGGAGTATTGTTTATTCAGAAGGGCTTTGAGACTCCTTGGGCTAAACATTGTTCGCCTCGGTTCAATATTTCCGATTTTAAAAAGGTACATTCTCCTTGCAGGATACGCTAATGCGAAAATCTACAAGTGTGACAATCCCAAGTGTCAGCGGCCCGTCTGCTACACCTCTGGTGGTTCCAGCAAGGACGACAGCTTCCCGTGCTACCGCCCAGCTTGCAACGGCCGCTTCCAGCTTGTGCGTCACGTCTCCTTCGTTGACTGCCCCGGTCACGACATTCTCATGGCCACCATGTTGAACGGCGCTGCCGTCATGGACGCCGCCTTACTGCTGATTGCAGGAAACGAGTCGTGCCCGCAGCCCCAGACGTCCGAGCACTTGGCTGCCATCGAGATCATGAAGCTCAAGCACATTCTGATTCTGCAGAACAAGATCGACCTCGTGAAGGAGGTGCAGGCCAAGGAGCAGTACGACCAAATCGTAAAGTTCGTGCAGGGAACGATCGCCGAGGGAGCGCCCATTATCCCCATCTCGGCCCAGCTGAAGTACAACATCGAGGTTCTTTGTGAGTACATCACGAAGAAGATCCCCATTCCCACGAGAAACTTCTTGGACGCTCCTCGTTTGATCGTCATCAGGTAAAGTCTAAATCGCTTGAAATAGACACAACTTGGGTAACAATTAGATCCTCGAATCTATTCATAGAATTTTTTTGACCCAAACCCCAAAAAACCGTTACCAAGCTTTCGAGAAATTGAAGTATTGAAATCCTTGCCTAATTTGATTTAAAATAAATTTTTTGCATACTCAAAAATCCAATAAAAGCCTAATTTTCTAGATCTTTTGACGTCAACAAGCCAGGATGCGAAGTCAACGACCTCAAGGGAGGCGTGGCCGGCGGCTCCATTTTGAGAGGAGTGCTGAAGGTAGGCCAGGAGATAGAAGTGCGTCCCGGACTGGTATCCAAGGACGAGAGCGGCAAGATTACGTGCAACCCGATTTTCTCCAAGATCGTATCGCTGTACGCCGAGCACAACGAGCTTCAGTTTGCGGTTCCTGGAGGCCTCATTGGAGTCGGAACTAAGATTGAGCCGACTCTCTGTCGTGCTGACCGTCTTGTGGGACAAGTCTTGGGGGCTGTGGGGGCCCTCCCGGAGATCTATATCGAGCTGGAAGTCTCGTACCACTTGCTAAAACGACTCCTGGGAGTCCGCATGGAGGGCGACAAGAAGGCAGCGCGAGTCCAGAAGCTATCGAAGGGTGAAATCCTGCTGGTAAACATCGGGTCTCTCAGCACCGGCGGACGAGTGGCGGCCACCAAGGCTGACTTGGCCAAAATAACGCTCACCAGTCCCGTGTGCACGGAGGTAGGAGAGAAGATTGCCCTCAGTCGCCGCATTGAGAAACATTGGCGTCTCATTGGATGGGGCCAGATCCGGGGAGGCGTCACGATCGACCTCAGTAAGTCGCAGTAAGGAATTGAGGACCCTGTTGACCCGTTTTTGCATAAATAAAACACTATTGAGTATTGGAACTCGGTTTTATTGTAACTTGCTAGATTTCTGTGACTTCTCGCGAATTAAACGGCTGCGGAGATAAGTTCCTGGTACTTCTTGACCTTGCTGGCGATGCTCAAGTCGACGTACTTGTCGCCAATGGAGACGACGAGCCCACCGATGAGGCTGGGGTCAACTCGGGCGGTCAATTTGATGTTCTCGTTGGACTTCAAGAATTTCTGAAACCGAAATACTCCTGGTTAGGTGAAGTTTGTAAAAACTCGAAGCTTACCTTCAAAGCCGATTCCAGCTGACTCCTCTGACCCGCGTCCAGGGGCTTAGCAGACACGACCTCGCACACGACGTCTCCGCGGTGGGCAGCCATGACTAGCTTGAAGGTGTTGATGACTCCCTCGAGCTTCTTCAAGCGGCCGTTTTCGGCGAGGGCTTGAAGGAAGTTGCTGGTGGCCTCCTGGTACTTGACTTGCTTCGAGACCTCCTTGATGGCGGTCGATTTCAAGTTCCGCTTGATGGCCGGGTTCAAGAACAGGTCGCGCAGCTTGTTGTCAGACCTCAAGGCGGTCTGGAGGTTGTTCAGGTCCTTCTCAACCCCATCGAGCTGCTTCAACTTCGAGGCGGCAGAGTACAGAGCTGATGCATAGCGACCCTCGATTCCGAACACGGGAACGGGCGTCTTGACAAGTTGGAGGGTGGCTGAGGAGGTGCTGAGGCCTCGAGACTGAAAAACAGGCAAAACAAATGGGTTTTAGTGTGTTATGCAATCGAAAATGGGCCCGATCAAATGAGCTTTGAGCTGCAAAAATTCATCAAATGTCTCTTATTTTGCTCAAAACCAAACTCACTTAGTAGCGAGCATGTTACGAACGTTCTAAAAGTCTTATAAAACTCTTAAAAAGTGAGAAAACTCACCAAAACTTTGAACGATGCAGCCATGGTAAAAATTCAGTCGCCAGTGTCGCCAGTACAAGTGTCGCCTGTTTGAAAAGGGAAATTTTTTCCTTCGCGCAAATGTCATATTCAGATATTCTATTCTCGGATTACACGTGATTTTTGGATTTGCAAGTTGCTTAGAAGTTCCTGACCACAATTGTTGACTCCAATAAAAGATGTGTGTCAGACATAAGATTTATAGCAAGTTCTATAATTTCCCCTAAAATCTCGACCGTCAAAATTCGTCTTATTCTGGTATCCCTATTTCTACTGATATGTCAAACCGTTATAGCGATCCGCGTCAGTTGTCGAAAATTAATTTGTCTTCGAGTTTTGTAAAGCAAAATGTCCGAATCGAACTCATCTGCTGCCAACAATGATAAGGAAAACAAACCCCGTCGTCCCCCTGTGATCCGTCGTTTGTCCCAGTGTGATATATTCTGCCCCTCATCGAATCTTCATGTGCTTGGGATCTCCCCCAAACGCGGGCCATCGATTCAACCTCGTGTTTCGACTCCACTGCCCTGTAGTTCATTGGGAACCGGGAGTCTTGAGACGTTGAACGTCAATCCCTCCATGGAATTAGCGGTGGAAGATGTTGATCATGTGTATCTGAAGGACAGCGGCATCAACAGTAGCGCCAACATGGCCGAAGGCGACCTCTTCCTAACCTCCACGCCGAAAGAGGGTCACATTACTGGATATCACAGTTGGCAGGTCAGCGCGATTGAGGCACCAGAGCCTCCTAATGATGTCATGAAAGCCTCAACGTTCGTGTTGTCTCCGCCTCCACCTCCACAAAGACGTCAATGGAAGCGCAAAGATTTCGCAAACTTGCGGTCTCCGATACAAGCCCGATCACGAATGATAGCCCCCATTCAAGTCGTCGAGTCTGCTGCGGTGCCTGTAGTGCAGGAGGCTTTTAAGAAGGCCGAAAAGAAGCCCGAGGAGGTTCCAGCTTTAAGATCTCCGATACAAACCCAATCACGAACGAGAGCCCTCATTCAAGTCGTCGAGTCTGCTGCAGAGCCGGTGGCTTTGACGAAGCCCAAAAAGAAGCTCAAGGAGGTGCCGATTTTGAGATCTCCGGTGCTAACTCGTGCTCGAAAGAGACGACAAATGGAAGAAGACCAGCTCGTCGTGGCTTGTACTAAAAGAGCCCGCTAGGCTTCATACTTTAACAGATTTTTTAGTTTTCTTAAAGTCCTTAATTTTCTTTTACCCTTAAGGATCATAAAAAATGTGTGAAACATTTTATAATTTTTGTTTGTAATTAATAGATTCAATGAAAGTTTCATTTTAAGTTTCAGTTTCAAAACTAATAGCACAAAATAAAAAAGGCTGGATTTCTCAGAACATGAACTTTGTTTGCATTTTCATTTACATACTTTTCATTTTCAAGAACCGCAATTTTTCCAGTTCATCGTCCAACGTGTCAGTTGTTGATCACAAGGACTACTTGGAAGTTCGAAACTACTTCGGAAAATAAATATTTAATGCTCAAACGCAATGCCATGCAGCTTAGCCAAAGCAACTTACTCAGTTATCCTAGTTGAGATCAAAGTTCAGAAGGGCTTCTTCATTTCAATGTATGCTTTTAAAATTAAAATGAACTCCTTAAAAATGTGCTACGAAAACTGAGTAGGTAAATGTTGAATAATTTAGGCAAATATACATTCAGTTTTAAGTTTTCTGGAATATAAGTGAATGAAAGACTTAAATTTTTCAGTGTTTTCCTTCTATTTCTGCTTAGAATTGCTAGTAATGAAAGTTGTTTTTAAACGGAAGATGTTCTAAATTTTAGTCAAAGTAAAAATTCTATACGGACCTATTTTTGTCAAAAAAATTATTTTTAGAAGGTTATCGAAAAATTTGGCAAATACAATCAATAAAATTAAATTAATAACCGATTGAAATTAAACGCTTGTAAAAGAAAATGATGGTCGTCACTGAAGGCGCAAGATTTGTCTAATTCATAGATGATGAATAATAATATGATTTCATTTTATAAGACTCTTTGAAAACTCTTTTTGAAACCCTTTGAGAAACCCTATGATTTAAGAGAAGATAAAACTGTCTTCCTTCAGCTGTCGAAACCTAACAAATTTGGTTTTGTTTTTAAAAATTAGACTTGCCACTTTCAAAACTTAGAGATAGAATTTCCCTTCCTTCAGCTATAATTTCTGTCTAGAAAAATTTTGTTCAGACTTTTTATTAAATTTTTTAACGGTCAGATTACGAAAAATTTCTTTTGGTTTTGTTCTCACCACAGACATTGAAAAATTGTCAAGTCTACGAACTACATGAGGTCAAAAGGCGAGTTCTCGGAAACAAACAACTTTTTTGTGTAGACTTCAACGGTGCCCTTTTATTACACTCTATCAGCAACTTTTAACAAATTTTGGTCTTATCATCCTTATGAGAGTTATTTGGTGAAACAGAAAACGCCCTGCATAAATTATTTCGACTCGAGTAACAGAAAATCGGTTTGGTGGTCAGAATTCGGTCTCGGCTCCAGCTTACTTCTTGTTGACGAAGTCCTCTCCCTTCTGGATGTTCTTCTTGAGCTCGGGAATGGCCTTGGCAAGGAGCTCCTTCTCGTAGGCGTTGAGTTGTCCCAAGCCGAGGTTCTTCTCAAGTCCGTTCTTGCCAAGCAAGAGGGGCGTGGCGAAGTAGGTGGCCTCGGTGACGTCAGACTGCACGTAGGCGCACTCCACGATGTTGGACTCGCCGTTGAGGGCCCGGATGAGGGCGAATGCGAAGCGAGCTCCGGCGTAGGCCATGGAGAGAGTGGCGGATCCGGCTCCGGCCTTGGCCTTAACGACCTCAGTACCGGCGTCCTGAATGCGCTCGGTCAAGGCCTTGACCTTGTCCTGAGGGAAGTTGACAGAGGGCTTGGTCTGGGACAGGAGCGGGATGATGGTGACTCCGGAGTGGCCTCCAATCACGGGAACGTTGACCTTGGCGGGGTCGACGCCAGCTGCTTCGCCGATGAAGGCGTTGGAGCGCACAATGTCGAGGGTGGAGACTCCGAAGATCCTCTTGGGGTCGAGGACTCCGGCGCGCTTGTAGGTCTCGCAGGCGATGGGCACGGTCGAGTTGACGGGGTTGGAGATGATGCCGACGAGGGCCTTGGGGCAGACCTTGGCGCAGGCGGCCGCGAGGTCACGGACAATAGAAGCGTTGGTGTTGAAGAGATCGTCACGGGTCATGCCGGGCTTGCGGGGGACTCCAGCGGGGATGATTACGACGTCACAACCCTTGAGGGAGGCCTCCAAGTTCTCAGGTCCGTTGTAGCCGGTCACCTTGGAGTGTGTCTCGATGTGGGACAAGTCAGCGGCGACTCCGGGCGTGTGCACGATGTCGTACAGGGAGAGCTCGGTGACCAACGGGTTCTGCTTCAGGAGCAGAGACAGAGGCTGTCCGATACCGCCGGAGGCTCCCATCACAGCAACCTTCTTGTTGTTCTGAAACACAGACAAATTCACAATTCAGTAATAGGTCCGGGACTCGATTTTCGGTAACTCTAAAATTAGCGGGGTTTCGACTTTGGATGACCTTGTGATGTAACCGGGGACCTTGAACCTCATTTCGGCAACCGGGAATACACCGGTTTAAAAAAAAGATTAGAGGGCTCTGTCTTGCCGTAATCTGAGGCGATGTTACAATCAACTTGATTACGCAATGATTGAGAGAATGGAAATTTCAGGACACTTTTCGGGCTTTACCTGCGATGATGTGGAGAAATTTTTGGCAGTTTGCTGCGAAGCGACTCTCAAAGCACGGGTGAACATCTTTGCTAGCTGATTTTTGATCGGATTTGGTGAAAAAGATGATTTTACTCCAACGAGACCGAGCGACGATACGAGACTTCAACCTTTTGACGTGTGTGAGTGAAGAGTTCTAAAGTGCGCACATGCAAGTTGTGTCGACGGATTCAAATGGGCGGTTTCGTAAAAACGGGCGCAAAACGTGGATTTGAATGAGAATCTTATACGGGTATTTTTACTATTTTATTTTTTCTCTTCTATTTATCGAAATTTTCACAAATTCTTAAATTAGGGTTTCCAAATCAATCACCGTTTTCCTCGGGATATAATATAAAGGATATATGAGACGCCTTAAAGCATTTAAAAACTGAAAAAAGAAACAAAGCAGCAAGTTGAGAGTTAAATTTATTTATTTGTGACTTCATTGTAGTTTTTGTGGACATGTTTTGAAGAGCTGTAAAATGTTGTTTAGAATATGAGGTGGATTGGCATCTTTTACTTGGAGGTTTCATAATCTATTACCATGGGAGACTAATAAGCTGTAGGCTAACGCGAATCCACCGATCATAGATTTGTGCACTCCAAATGTTCAAGACATTCAAGTAGCATCGTCCAAAATTCACATGTCACAAGACTGTGCACTCCAAGTCCACTAGAAGTCAAAGTCAGGCTCAAAAAGATATCACCTAGCTAGTTACAAACATTTTTAGAAGTCGGAGGAGTTGGCAAAAATGCTTATATTTTAGAATGGGTAAAAACCCCCAAAATCCAGTAATGTTTTACTGTAGTTTGTTTTTGGTCTGTTTAATGTTTGTTTTCAATTCAAATATTTACTATATATATTACTTTATATATACTACTACTTCATACTTGTGTTCTAGAACTTTAAGGCCCCATTTGCCTCATTCAACTCTTCTACTCCAACAACCTTGCCCCTTCGATTGAAGATATGGTAGAAAACCCCATTCCCACACAGGGCTACTTGCTTTCATGGTTGAAGGGATTTGGGCATTTTTTGTGGTCAAACTGGCCCCCTTTTTGAGGGGACAAAAAGTGGCTCCAATTCCCTTTACCCTGTTTCAAACCGTAGTCTCGCGTCTGACTTCTGAGTCTGAGTCAATGAGGTTCTTACAATCTTGATCTCGATAGCAATTTAACGGCATGTGATACGGGTAAATCGTCAGTTTTTGAGGTTTTGAGTTGGGGTTTTAACCCCGTAGCTCCCAAACGAGGGCTCTGATCTCAAATCTCAACTTTTTACGACGCTTCAGATGAAGCTCAAATTTTGACCCCGGAAACTTCTATTGAGGAGCTAAAAGCCTTTTTAACCTATTTTGGGGTGTCCAGGCATAGGAAATTTTTTTTTGAAAATTCCAAATTTGAGGCCGAATACATCCGAAAAGAGGCTCTAACCAAGAAAATCAGTTTTCTTGATTTTTCACCGAATTTTTTCTATGCCTGGACCCCCCAAAATTGGCCTTAAAAGCCCTCTAGCTCCTTACCAGGAGCTTCCAGGTCAAAAAAAGTTCAGCATCAGATACATCTCAAAAAGTTCTAGCTACGGCTAGAACATTATTTTGCCCTCCGAGCTAATCCAGAGGAGCTACAAGGATTCCCGCGGAATTTTGTTGCATTGTAGGTCATGTCATGTTGGTGACCCACAATGCAACGAAATTCCTATGCCTGGACCCCCCAAAATAGGCCGAAAAAGCCTTCTAGCTCCTCAACAGAAGCTTCCGGGGTCAAAATTTGAGCATCATCTGAAGCGTCTTATAAAGTTGAGGGGACCTCTCAAAGACCATTTTGAGATCAGAGCCCTCGTTTGGGAGCTACTGGGCTAAAACCTCAACTCAAAACCTCAAAAACTGACGATTTACCCGTATCACATGCCGTTAAAGGATGCAATCAAGAGAAGGAACGCGGAACAATACTGCATAGAAGACGATGCTACCTAGATTTCAGGAACTCCTCAGATCCTGAGCTCAAAAACTTTTAGGTTAGCTTAGGTCATGGGTGAGTAGCAATGTTTTATATTCAAAAGCCTCTGCCTTCCTGCCCAGATAGGAAGATCAAACTCAAGTTTCAATATGCAGGCGGATGAAAACTGGCTATGTTAAATTTGTCTAACTTCTTTCCTCCATTAAAATCAACAGGCGAACTTTGTTGAAAACAGCCGCTCACTTCCACCCTATTAGCAAAAATGTTATGCTGAAACAATTTTAATAATCCAGATATTTATTCATCGATACAATGCACAGCTCAAATATTTATCCTGTAAATGCGAAACTATTATGCGTTTCCAGGAAGCTCTTGAATCCCCGTTTAGTCTTCTCAGCAGAGCACACAAATTGCGGAGCTCCCTGGATAATTACGGGGCATCTTTGAAATGGAAGAACAATAGAGTCGAGGGCTATCAAAGGAAGTATGCGTAACGACATAATCCTGCTCAATGACCAATAATTTCCCTTCATGTTGTCCCCATCAATCCTCCTGTCCCCATGCAGCGTCCGATGTGTATTTAACTAGATTTAGATGCATGAACTGTCGCATTGAGGGACTTAATAAATGTAAATGTTTACTCTTCTGTTGAGTTATTGTCAAACAATTTTCAAGTTGAGGAGACATTTTGATATATTATGCGAGCTCGACGTATCCCTTTTATTGCTCACCGGGGACCGGAACGGAACGGGGGAGAGGATGAGAGCTCGGTAAAAATCACCCAGTTGCACCTTTGAGCTATTTCCACGAGCGAAATAATTATCCCGGGTGGGTTCAGTGTGTACACATGCGAGTTTTTACACTTCATCAACTGCTAATGAAACCCGGGCCTCGGAGCGCAGACAGGCAAGATGCAGACCGATTTAGCGCACTTGAGCCATGGCAGAAAGGATAAATTTCTCACACTTAATTTATCAAAAGTTTGAAATGCAGTGTGTGCCATATGGCAAGCATTTCTGTGGGAAGAGCGGTTATCAGGGACGGCTGAGGAGGGTAAAACAACGAGGATCCTATTCTGCTGCCAGTCCACCCCTTTTGGTGGTCACTTCTGAGCATGGCACGCTGATATTTATAGAGCATTGCTGTACGCGAAAGAGCGGGTACCCCTCTGGGATGAAACGAATGCTGACCATACCCGAGCTACTTAACCCATTATTTACCGGGTAATTTTTTTGAGTACTAGACGTTATGAAATGGGGGGGGGGTCTCAGATGTCAAAACCTTCCACCCTACAGACCAAGTCCTATACAGAAAACAACAGGTCTCTATCTCTTCTGGTTCTTGAGTTATAAAGTTTCGGACGGACGGACAGACAGACGGACATAGCAAATGCAATAGTGCATTTTTTTTCTATTTGAGGGAATATGTACTAAAAAAAATGTTTCGGCATAAAATCGGAAAGAAATGTATGACGCGTTCCTGGTCCAACTTTTTGACGTGTGTGCTGTTCTTTTTTTTTAGAAAGATTGACATTTTGCTATCTTCACTTGATTCGAATGACGCTTGGACATTTAAATTAATTTTTCGGGGTTTTATGATATTGTCTTGACTAAATGTACCAGACGGAGGAAAAAAGTGGCTAGCTAAATGAGAGATTAAATCTCAAATCGGAACAAAACATATTTAACCTACACTATTCAAACTACGGACAATGAATTTTTGTTATCTCTTTAGCAACAATAAGCCTCTATAAGATCTGTAACTTTCTACGGTGTCATTTATTATCAAAAAATTATTACACCTCCAAACCCAAGTTACTACAATTCTTTTATTAAATTTAGCTAAAATACTCATATAAAGTTGATTAAATTTTAGCAAATTTCTAAAACTTTGCCCCAATCCGATAGATCCTTGAACATAAACATAAAAAAATTTCCCCTGCGTCGGTAGGAAATTGACTAAACCCCCTTGTAGTTGGGCTAACTGAACATGTTTGATGTTAATGAGCTTGTTTGCTTCTGTTTATCGATCATCTTTGATGAAGTAAAGTGTTTTAATTTTGGATGCCTAAAAATACCTGAATGATATGTCTTAATTTAAAGCTTATTTAAAGCTTAGCTGGTTGTTTCCTTTGAAATCAGAATCAAGCCTTTTATTCGAACTTAACATGGACTACATAAATTCGGCACTCAAACTTTTGTTTATTCTACCCGAGTTCCAAAGTTGGTGCTTTCTTTTTACCCACCCAATACTTGCTGAAATGCTCACTTAATTCATCCAACCAATTCATCCGAATTCACGTGAGCGCACAGTTACCGAGCTCGAGCTCGGATAAAACACAAAATGTGACACGTAGAACATTCTCTAAAACCTCCATACCCGTTTACCTTCCTCTGGAAACGTATTCAAGTGGATGATGATGGATGGACACTGAAAATTTTCAATTGGGTGCCCGCCCGCCTAAGCCTGACCTCATCCATGTTGGGTGAATGCGGACGTACGACAGGGACATTGTCACACCTACGGCACATGTTGTTTAATCGGGCTTAAAAATTGTTCGGAACATCAGCATCATCATTATGTATTGGTGAAGACTTTAATTACATCTTCGGGAAACCCGATTGGCGTAGAAGGGAGCTACACGGTATTGAAATAGCACTAAATTAAGAGAGCATCAAAGGGGTTGTGTCCATCAAATGGCGCAAAGGTATTCGACTGTAAGTTAATGCCTAATTGCATCATCTTCCCCCCTTTGATCTTCACATGTGTGATTAATTCGTTTCGCTCGAAAAGATTTCGTGGACGGTTTTCATTGTCAAACTTTTGCAAGAACCGTGAAAATTTTCCAAAAATAGATATATTTACCGTAAACATAGTTTTTCCCAAGCGTTGTAGGCTCACATTAATATTTTAGGGCTTAAAAGTACGAGTAGTAGATAAATTCCTACCTGAAACGAACTCTTTTGCTCCAAAGCGAATAATTTTTTAGTTAGACGAGAAACATTTCCAACTTATTTACATGACCCCCGAAACCCACGTGGGTTATTTTCCTAACATCAAACCAATATAAACTTCCAACAAAATCTATCTGTTGTCTTTTGAGTAACTACTAAACAATTGACTTTATTGAATTATTCATTCCCTTAAGGTCTTTTCTGGTGACCTTCTTCATTTATCAACCTGAGTTCCAAAATTTAAAAGCTTATCAAGCTATCATGCTTTAAAAGATTTCCTCAGTCAATTTGAGTTTATCAATCGCTCCGATAGAAGTAAAAGTAATAACCCGTCCGATAAGATAGAGCCAAGTTTTATCGCTGATACACTGACTTAGTTGGTTTTCGAAGCGCTAGCTTACAAATCGGTGTGTTCCATCCGCTTCTTGAATCGTTTCACTCGGTAGAAAAACAAAATAAATGAGCTGTCTCGAAGGAATCCACCACAAAGGTTAGAAACTTGATAGAAACGCTACTTCCTGCTGTCGCCTCCCATCTGCTCGTCGTGCTAGTTGCCAACGAAACGAAAATGAGTCACAGCCTGAGCTCGAGATAATGCATTTTATGTGAAATCATAAAAGTCATAAAATGAGAGCTGCACTTTCTTAAAGCGTGTCGCTGGAACTGGGTTTATGTATAATGACAAAGACGAAGAGGAGAAATAAAGGAAGAAGAGGAAAATTGCTTGTACTAGTTCTCGTCCGGACTCCTCCACTTCTTGATATCATTTTAACAACGTCACGCTCACTGTTGTGAATAAGAAAGGGTATCATTTTCGCTGTTTTTGTAGTCAATCAAGAGCGTCCTGCTGGGATGCCTCATATAGTGAGACGGAGTGAAGACAGGTGGATAAAGGAAGAGCTCTCGAGGATGTTGAAAGTTAATTTAAGAGCTTCAACACAGCAGAGCTCCACCCTAACCGCTGTCATTCGAACAAATAGGTTCTCGTCAGAGAGAGAAGAAGATGCTTCCTTTGAGGAGTTGACGTCCCTAATGAGCTAGAAAAGCCAAACTCAACGACGTTCCCAGAAGTCTTTTGTGTCTTTGCTTCTTAATTTTCTCGTTCGTTGCTCCCAAGGCCATCTGTTCACCTCCACCTCATTGTCGGAGCAATATCGTAATTACTCCCAATCACACCTGGGCTTCCCCAACCGATTCCGTTCGATAGCGGGTTCAGAAAACAGAAATGTCAAGGTCAAGATTTATCTCCTACTCGAGCTCTTTTCATAAAAATTTTACGACGACTCTCTGAATAAGACTCTTTGCAGCCCACGTGATTCCCCTATTCAGGCGAGTGCGGCACAGGTATCTCGGAAGATTTCGAGGCGAAAATCGTGTCGGGGAGGAGCAAAGTTGTCAGTAAAAGGAAAACAAGCAGTCAGCAATTTAAGCGGCTTCAAACGTTCTGGGAAGTCAATGTTTTATTTTTAGTCCTACTCCTTTCCTCGGTTACCAGTCACTAAATCCTTGACTGGTTCTGAGTAATCTGCTTGGAATGACACAACATCAACGATGACGATTCACTCCGAAACGCAGGCTGAAATGTGCAGAATTTTAGACTCATCCGAAGACGAGAGGAGGAAGTAAAGTTGTCATAGGAAATTTTCTCTTCATCTAAGAAAATATGTTTAGTTCTTCTCAAAGTACCTGCCTACATGAAATCACCTGGAGGAAAACATCTTTGTGGAGTGGCCTGAAATGTCGCTACGAGTGAGTGTCTCGGTGCGGCATCCAAGACAAGTAAGCCGCAGCAGTGTGCCGAGAAGAACAGTAGAGAACTAGAGAAGTAATGGAAATACGTGTCTCTGGGCTACGTCACGCATTTCATACGCCTCGTTCCTCTTTCTGTGGCGCGCGTCTACAAGCGGAGTCGTGTTTGGATAACTATTCAAATTTTGTCTTGTTCTCTTCCTTGTCGAATAAACAACTTGCAGAATGTAGCTTCCGGTCGGCATGGTGGTTGGGTTTGCAACAATGTGAGTGTGCATTCCTGCAATTTGAAGGGGGAAATGCAGTTTTTCAGCCTTTGTTTAGCCCGAGTTAGGCAGAACTGAGTAAACAATACAACAAACGGACCTAATTAAGCGGCAGAATGGGGGGCGCAAAACAATTAAGGAAATTGAGTTGGAAAGTTTCGCTCGGCAGCCATCTAGCTCAGTTAGGGGTGACTAATTTGTGGCTTTTGGAGGTGTTGGTTTAAATTGATGGACGGAAGTGGAGCCTTTGAACCGTTATTGTGTTTGAATAAGATTTAGGGTAATTTGGGAAGGATTCATGGACTGAAGCTACCAGAATTGGCGATTTGTGTTTTTTTCCTATCATCCGGACTCTTATGTTATTTTAAGTTCCTTAAGAGTTTGTTTGAGATTGAAATCGTTTTCCTTAAGAGGCTTGAGAACCAAGGGTAAACCATTTGTGGAAAATTCAATTCGATTGAGCCTGATTTCGAATCTTCTAACTCTCTATGTGGGAATCATGGACTTAGGGAATTTTGAAAAGGTTTTTAAGAATTCAAATTAATTGTGAAAAGAAAAGAAGACCAAAAATATGCAGAAGAAGGAGGATAAGTGAAAAATAAGCTAAAGAAAATCAACAAATTATTCAAGCATAAACATAGTTTATCAACACACACGCTTTAACCCACACCAAACACTAAAATGAACATGCAAGCAGATAGTTAAATACACGTAAAAAATATAAATAAATAATAATTATAAAAATAAATTCAAGATACTACTATAAATAAGTAGCATAAGTAGTTACTATGGTTTGAAGGTGTGGAACTTCTATGTTTGTAAATTTGGACCAAACACCTCTTGAGAAATTTTTTTAATGATCAACTATAGGGCTTCGGAGCTCTAATACTGTTTTTATGATTCCTTTGCCATTCCTACATAAAATGGGCATGGTTCATTGGCTCTTACTTAAGGTCTTTGAATAAGCTTACCAGATGATTTAAAATTATGAAAAAGCCAATAGTCAATATGTGACTTTTTATATTTCAAAACCCTTGATTGAGTTGGGCTCTAGGATTTAGGTATATTCATCTATGCATAGTAAAAACAGAGCAAGAACTGTAGTGGGTGGGTTTTACTAATTTAAAACCACCCTGCAAAATCCATGAGCTGCATCGGAATTACGAGCGACTGGTACTTTGAAGGATAAGCTCCTCTCGAAGACAAATTACTTCAGCAACTCGTAAAAAGACATTTTGTCTCATCCGCACGAACTCACTCCGATGTGCCACAGAATGCATAAAAGTGCATTTTATGCGCCTCCAAGTCCTCGAGCACTTCACCTGCAGCAACGAAAGCACATTTGCATCTGTTCAATAAGCCAGAGAGGGGCTCCGCTTCGAGATACACACACAAAGCATGGGGTAATAAAAATGTTAAAAGCATGAGAGTGTCAACTTGAGGAGTAGGTAGCAAGAAAAGTCGCAGTCGGGGCATAAGGAATGGAAAGAAAAAGGGCAAGTAGGTATTGGGTTGGGTAAATGTTAAACGATTTGGGATAGCAAAGAGCGAGTGAGGCGGGAGAACAGGGGCGAACCTTTTTGCAACTCTATCTGTTGTGATATACGTGACAGCATTTTTTTTTCCTCCTGTGGAAGGCCGTGCACAGAGAAACATGTGAAGATGCTCCTACAACCATCGGGCGCACTTTTGAAGTGAAATGTGTAAAATGTGTTGGCCCAAGTCCGTATGCCGTGGCACATTGTGCTGGCTTTCCATTCGTGCTTTTCCATTTTCCGATCGGCTGCACGACGACAACCGTTGCCATGCGCGGAATCGGGTATTTAGGGTGGTGAGTGGAAAAATTTGGTACAGTCTTGATTCAGACGTCGCTAGATCCAGTCGCAAAAAGGTTTATCTCTGTCACTAGATTGAGAGTGGCTCACATACACAAGAGGTAGATGTGCAGTGCATAACCCAAAGTGTACTACCACAATCCATTCCGGCTACAGTGCTGTTGTCCGCTGCTCATATATCGCGCTCTCGAATATGTAGTGCAAAGTAAATGAGGAAAATTAAATAAACAAATTTTCACACGAGTCTCGTCCGATAGAGTTTTATTTTGCAGAGTGAATTACAAATACGAAGAATTTATTTACGTGTTCTGCGAGTAAGCCGACGAATTCCCGATAAAATAGAATTACGTTCCGCCAGAATTGGAAGCTCCTAACTCAATTTGTCTTACTCTCCGACGCCGATCTTTGAACTGCACTCTGTCGCAATTTGAGGGACGAGTTCGAGAAAATTGCTTGAGAGAATTCCATTCGATTGCTACATTGAACTGAGCAAAACACATAATATAATACAATAATACTACAAAAGTGAGGATAAATATTTCATCATCATTGTTGCTGGGCTGGAGCCTAGTCGTGTTGTGTCAGGAATATTCGGTGTATCATTCGTTCGTGGCACAATAGTACCTTTCAGCGCGTAATAAATTGTGTTAGAGGAAACATTAATAACGCTTTTAAGTTGCAATTAGTGAGTGAAAACGGGAGAAAAACGCGGTAGAGGACGTAAGAACAACAATTTGCGAGGTAAGCTTGATTTTTCTCTCCTTGTTTTCCGCCTTTTGACTCCCAGTCCTCGACTTTTTCTCACTTTTTACTTTACTCATTAGGATAAAAGTGGATTTCGTCCCGTGAAAATTTTAATGGTTTTTATAAAAATGAAAAAAAGAGCTAATATTTGACCAAAAATATGAATTGTTTTGTTGAAAGCTTTTTATGAAAATTTTAAAATTAGTCCTGATTTTGGAGGAAAAACTTATTTTAAAAAGATTCTTCTTGGGGGCTTCACTCGTAAGTAGAAACAAAAGTTTTCAGCAAAACAAAATGTAGTTCTACTTTGTTGGAAAATCTTTGGTGAAAATTTTGGTCTGGAATTTAACTGAATGATAAGAGGTCGCTTGTCCACTTCCTCTAGGCTATATTCCTCGTTAAGTGTTTGGTCTTTTATTTTTCATACCAACAAATACTAATTAATTTGGCATTAAAGTTTGCTGTCTCTTTCATCAAAAGTTTTCCCCCAACCAGCCGTTCTTTGTGTCGGGCCAAAGTTCTAGCGTGCTCGATAAAAGTTTTACCCACAAAGCAGATCAGCCTTCGGGACAGGCTTGTGTCTGTGTGTGGTGGGCATTTAAGCAACTTAAAGTGTTTATGCTTCGTAACAAGAAACACAAATAGAATGGAAACCAACAAAGCTGTGACTAAGCGCCTGAATAAAATTTGCTGTGTTATCGCTGGTGGTGAGGGATATCCAGGAGTGAGCAGGGAACAAGAGGAAATACCCAATAAGACGGACGCACGCCAGCGAAAATTTAAAAGTTAGATGTGGAAAAATCAGCATTTTCTGCCTTTGCGGCACCAGATTGAGTTTCCGTTTCCATTCGGAGACGAACCCATAACAATTTCCTCGTTTTTCCCCGCCGCAATACGACGCCGCGCCGCCCGTCCCACAAAAAGCTGCTGTTAAAAAGATAAAAAGTTGCGGTTTCTACCTTTCCAAATGAGCAAAATGGGCTGGGGCAAGAAATAAAGCAAAAACACTAATTTGCTTGTCCTGAAAATAATCATAATAATCTTTGGGGCAAGTCGAGTGACTTGAGCGTTTTTTGCCGTGCCTCCTGCGGTTTCTCTCAACTCTGTGTGTGGGTGGGAAACTGGAAATGTTAATAATGTTGAGAGATGAGCGTCGACCATTGTTCACTTCACGATGGTGATGATAAAGGTGTGTGTGCAGGAGAAGAAGAGTCTTGCAGGAGGCATCCTTCAAAGCGAAAGTGTAAACTACGTTATGATACCGTGAATATCCTTCAGAGATATCATGTTGGCAAAGGATAAGGTTAAAGGACTCTCTAGAGAATCGAGTCAAGTGAAGTACTGGTAGTCTCGCTCCATGTCTTGCCGCTGGCGGGCACACTCGACTCTTTCTTCAGCTAATTTTAGATAGTTTCCCTCGAAATGGGGTTCGTTGGCGTAATTAAAAGCGATTTGGGAGATTAAAAGTTAGGTGAAAATTATGCTCAGTTTGGGACGTCTGGGAGTCATTCTCAAATATCGCCCCAAGGTAACTGAAAAAGAACATTACCTTTCCTCTCTGGAAATTGTACTTCGAAAAAAAGATTTAATGTAAAAAAATGCTCTCTTTAAGTTTCAGCCATTTTAATACTGTAATTTTTTTGAATTTAACTAGTTCAAAAATTCAATTTAAATATCGATTTTCATTTGACAATTTTGCTGCGACTTTTCGGAGCCAGTGCAGATTGTCAGGTAGAGCAAACAGCCAAAATAACCCAAGATGAAAAATCTCAGCCACCTGAAACTTCAAAAGGCTTCTCAATCCCATCATAATAATCCCTATGGCTTTTTATTGACATGACAGAAAAAATATTGTGAGCACTCGTTGGAAAGGAAAAATGCGAAGGACATTGCTTTTTGCGATTAAAATTGCAGATAATTTTAAACACATATTTTCATCGAAAAAAGTGATATGGAACGCTTCTGTTCCATACCATTGAGTCTTTATTATTTTCTAAGTTTTTCCGGTAAAAAGCCATATGTTTTGTGATCTTCCAATACAAGTTGTATAGAAGTCGCGAAAAACATTTCTCAATTGAAATCTCATAGCATGTCAAAAACCTCACTAAAATCTTATTTGGGAGAGAAGCAATTTTCCCAACTAAAAAAAAACAATTTCGATAGGGCATAGAAGAGGCAAGAAAACAGTTGACTTTTGATTGACGCAAAGAGACCTGTTTTCATCCTAAATCAATTTTCAAGACCATAACTAAAACAGTAATTTAATAAAGCCCCTAACTGTTGACGAGCTACTCTTGGGAATTTCTTCAGTTGCGCTTGTTATTTCTATGAAAAGGCGAGTCAGCAAGAAACACAAGCTCCTCAACAATGTGATTCAGCTTGAAATCTAAACAAACCTCAAGCCCCAAAATCCCCAAATTGCTTTTTGTGGAATCACACACAACCCGTGTGCCCAGTCCGATTCGAGCATTCCGAAACCATCATTTGTAATTCACTCGAACCTGGGTGGCGATTGCTGATGGCGAGGGAGAGTGTTTGGACGGATTAGAATTTGAAATGAGCGAAAATGCGAATTATGCTAATTTAATTAAACGCATTCCGGATTTTGGACGAGATGTTTTAGGAAAAGTGCGGCAGCTGAGTATCGTCGTGATTTGTCGTGCATCTGCTGAGCTGCTGCAATCTCGTTAAATTATTTCATGTACCTGTCGGATGATTTTGTTTGTGGAGAAGGCGAATTAAAACACGTAGCAGATAGAAATGTCATGGAGTGGCCAGGATTTTTACCGTACCTCATCCTCCGTGCGATTCCTCTTCCTCTTGATAGCTCTATCGTCGTCTTGTTCCTCTTCCTCTTCACTCAGTTCCGTGTTCCGTGCCTGCTATAGAAAAGTTAATCGATTTGAAATGCCTCTCGTCTACGCAATTTAGCAGTGATGGGACTCTCACTAAACCGCAGGTTGAAATCCAGGAGGTTTCGTAAGTGAGCCATTTTCGGAATTTTTTGGGCTTCTGGCTCTTTTCAGTTCTTAGGCTAAAAACCGCTAACGATAGTTTCTCTCTTGCATGACTCGAATTATGCCATTTTGAATCAACTACGAGCTTGAAAGAAAATTTTTAGAAGAAAAGTAAGTCATTCAGAGTTTGTAAGAGGAGAATGAAAAGTAAAAGGCTACAGAAAATTATAAAATCCAAACTCAACACAATTTCATACTTGTAAAAGGCTTAAAAGCTCACAAAAGGCTTGGATGAAACTAGCCTCTTGTGAAAACTTTTCCTGAAAAGAGGAGGTCCTTCAAACTGTAACCTCTCCCAGCTACGTCGAGACTTTTGTGGGAAAGTCGCTCGTCATTGTGGTGAAGTTTAATTTACACTCATGTCACGTTGCAACGGAGGTGTGAGTAGATACCTTGCTAATCCTTCTGATAGACTCCGCAAAGGCGTGTGCTCGCGTTTCACAGTTGATTGACTTGCGGGTGCTGCTTGCGTGGCAGTTTCCAGGTGGATCAGGTGGCCGTTAGATAACCTTGTTTATATTTTATATAATGCCTATCATGGACCCAATGGAAGCCGCTCCAGTTTTTTCCACCCTTTCTTTTCCTTTCATGTCATTCCGTCATGCGTAGATACTGTAACCATCAAAGTCCTTATTATCATTTTTTTGACAGACAGACTTTTCCTCTGTACGCACAGCTGACGTCAAACTCACCGGACATTTATTATGCACAAAAGGGAAACATTCAGGGGATGATAAAAGGAATGGGAACATAATGCGAGAGCCAAGCAGGAACCCATATCAATCCTCTTTTGTGCTCGTCCTCCTCATCGATACCCGACATCAGCTACCCGATGCCCTCCCACTCGCACAAAAGCCTGAAAATCGCCGATCACAATTTTATGTTATCAGATCTCACATCATCATATAATATTCAATTCAATTTTATTTTCACAATTGAATAGTCCTAAGGAGATGAAAATGTTGTTGATGATGATGGTGAATTGCCAGGAGCACCTGCTGCTTCTAGCTCCACTAGCAAACATGTCTAACATGTTACAAACAAAACATGCGAGAAAGTCAATAATCCAATCAGCTGCCATGGAAAAAGGCTTGTTGTTGATTTTTGTTGATTCCCGGACTTTTTCATCGCCCGCATGTGTGTGCTTAGGCGAGACCGGGGCACTTGAACGCCCGTTTGTTGCCATTCACGTGGGGTGACCTTAAACCCGTGAACTCTCAGAAGCCACAATAAATTAGGAAACACTTGGCATGTCGGGCGAAATTGCGTTTGACGTCCATATTTTCCATTCCCCAACGAATTCGAAACTTTGATATGAGCCTGACAGTCAACAGCTTGAGCAGAAGGATTTTCGTCGCTATACTTTTCAATAACCGAGTCCTTGGGGTACTCAAGAGCTCCTCGAGTGTTTTCGGTAAAAAATCCAATTCACCACTGTTTGATGCTCACAACCTAATGTGCTGCTCTGGTGTTGAAAAACTAATGTTTATTTTACTTGGAATCATCGATACCAATTACGTTTAGTTCATTGTGTTTTTGTTATTCCGAATAAAAATCTAGAATTGGAAACCTAAATAAGCTAGAATGAATCTCGTTAAGAAAAATAACCTTCTATATATTTTTGAAGATTTCACTTCATTTAAGAGAGCATTTGTTTGTATTTAAAACCTCAAGTATCCTTCTTTTTATTTACTTATCATCTGAGTCCTAGGGAGGAGAGTTCTCTAGTTCAAACTTCGCTGATGTTTCCCTTGTATCCAAATTACATAGTTGTTCTGAAATAGAGGGTTGAAATGGTTTTCTTAGACCTTGAAAATTTTTCACAATGCAAACCGAGGTGCTCCATGACTAGTAATCTACATATGTCTAGTATTGAATAAATTAATTTTAAAAAATTTCATCAAATCAATATACAAAATTGAAGATCAAGTACATATAATAAGAGCATTTGGCCGGGTTCATATTTTGAGGGTATAATCTTATTGCAAATTGTTCGAGAATTCAGAAATTGAGTATTATAAATTCAAATATGATTCCCTAAGTCAGATATTCTTTTTAATCAGCCTTATTTATTTATTTAAGTGTGTTTGTTGAGTTTTTAGGCCTTTTTTCTGTCATCAAAACATCTTTTTTGGGGACTCCAAAAAAGTTGTTTTAATGACAGAAAAAAGGCCTAAAAACTCAACAAACACATGTAAATGATTCCCTAAGGTCTAAGATGTCTAATTTTCCAACTTACAGACCATGCCCTACACGATGCAGATAACCGCAGGTCTCTATCTTTTCTGGTTCTTGAGTTAAAAAGTGTAAGACGGACAAAGCAGATGCTATAGTGAATTTTTTTAGTGCATTTTCAGCATTTTGCAAAAAATGCACTACTGTGGCCGCTTTGCCGTCTGTCTGTCTGTCCAAAATTTTATAACTCGAGAACCAGAAGAGCTAGAGAGCTGCGGTTTTTTTGCATCGTCTAGGGCATGGCCTATAAAGGTGCACTCTAACAATTTTAGATCCCCACCCACTCTTGGGGCGGAACGGGGGGTGGACGACACTTTTAATAATTTTTTCTCTATCTAAGGGAAATTTCACTAAAAACCATCTTAATTATAAAGAAGGCAAAATATCGGTTTTGGAGACGACCAAACTCCTTTAACTTTCTGCTACCTGCATATTTAATAAATCTGGGATAAGCGAGTGAGCAGACTACTTGATACGCTTAAAAAAAAGCCTCTTTCCGATGCGCGAAAGCTAAAATGAAGGCGTGGATGAGGTAAAGCCTTTATGCAAGTGTTGGATTTCTCAAAAGCCCATCTTTCTTTCTGCTAAATGGGACATTAATCTCCCTTTCTCGGCTAAACCTTCCTTCGACTGAAGCTCTTAGTTCTCGTTCTTATCTCCGAGCCTGAAGTCTGAAAGCGCGCCGCGAGCAAAAAGGAAGCACATAATAACACAAATATAAAAGCTTGCATGTTTCACAGAACTAGAAAGAGTATCAATTTTACACATTTTCCAGTTTGAAATAGGAGTCGGTAAGCTGGCGCGAGCTGGAGAGAAACCGGAGAGGGAAAATATAAATTCCTTTTAACTAAACTGCGCGTCTGTCAGAACATAACAGCGCCCCATTAATCGCTGCTTCACACGCTGCTATTCCAGCTTGCAATTTTAATACCAACTTGCGAATCTACATCGTGATTATATCTTTTATGTGCACGTTCGCTTTTTGCCTCCATCCAGAGAAGGTTTCCTCCTCGCAGCCGACTGCAATGCCACGGCGTTCCGAATGGAAATGTAAAACGAGAATGTGAGCAGCCCGCAGTCCATCTCCTAGCTCACAATCGTGCATTTGCAGCCTGTTTGTGTCGTTTAGAGCTCATTTGCAAATACATATTCATAAAAATGGGCGCTCTCGACTTTTTGGCATGCGCCAGATGATACGGGACGAACAAAGCGCTTCCACATTCCGAGCAGCTGATGGATCTGCGAAAATAGTTTCAGCATTCTGAATTTTCATCCCTGGCAGAGGAACTTTGCATTTTCACGTCACGGGTATGACGAGGTAATTACCTGAGAAAATTTTTAAACGGGAGCAGAGCTGGCAAAGGGAATTTTAAATGGCTTTGCAGGCTAGAAATCGTTTAGTTAATTAAATACTTCAATTTCTACTGGAGCTCGGAGAACAATTTTACTCTTCATCTTCGGGTACTTAAAGTCTCAAACCAGCTTTTGAGGAAGGTAATGGCTTGAGGCATTTCTATATACTCATAGGTTTCTCTTAATTAATAGTGAGGTATGTATGGAAGCACTTTTGTTTCATCAAAATACATCCTTTCATCTGGTACTGCAGTATTTCATCAATCATCTTGCATTCCCTTGGTCACTTTCTGATTTCAATCAATGTCTACTTGAAATGTACCTACAAACTCTATTAGATGCAATTATTACAGTCTCGTCTCGTATTCAGTCTCTCTGACAAAGAAATCGACTTTGAGCTTAGTAGCTTTGTTACAAAAGTTCTCCGTATAAGATGGATGATCTCACTATGTAGAAAGTAAGACATGTTGCCAAACTTCTTGTGGTTTCCCAGTTTTAAGCCAATTTTAGAGTAAGCTCAGACAAATTAAGCAAATTCCTAGGTTTATTGAAACTCAATGCTCCATGAAGGGGAATGAGCGAGAACCACAACTACGACCAAAACAACGAACAACAAAAAATGAAAAATTATTGTTGATGTAGAGTGCGAAAATTAACGAACGGGCATAAAACCGCTCCATAATGGGCAAACGCGTGGGTGAACCACAAACTTCAAACAGTCGATTCCAATGACAGGCTCTAAATTTGAACCGAAGCTCATAATTTGATGAAAATCGGTTGATAATTCAATTCAAATAATCCTATCTCTGGTACCAATTCAACTCAGCATAATCTACGTTTCTAACACAAAACGGTGTGAACTCCCGTGCTGGTGGTGCCAAAACCGATGATTGTGGTCTAGTGGTTTCCAATCGACACGTTTCACATCCTCATACATGATAAATGTGCTAAAATGAAGCATGAAATTATGATGTCAACTACATTTTTTGGATGTCGCTCGAGAGTTTTCAGTTTGCTCGAAGACTTACTTCTGAGACGCTGCTCCATTAATTTTGCATCATACGCGTGGGAGGATATGGATTCGCTGATATTTGCACATTTGTCACAAATTTAATGCTGGAGCATGGCACTGGCAGGCAGACATACTCATGAGAAAGAACGATGGAGAAATTAATAACCCCAGGGCGGTGCCTTTAAATTCGGAGGACTGGAATTCCATTTTGATATTTCGATTAGTAATGTGTTTTGGGAATGAAAAAATATCTGAGGTAGACCTTCCCAATCTCGCTAAAAATTTCTACTAAGAATTTGTTGAAGAAGCCTAGCTTTACCAAGATATGAGGTTGGAGGCTTGATTGCCGGCAGTGGATATTTCTCCTTGAGAGATATTCATGTATCAAGAAGGCGTTTCAATTTGGAGGACTACAATGGTCTGCACTGCTTTTAAAAATTTATGAAAAACTTTGAACTTAAGGGCTTGCTAAATTATGGTGCCAAGTTTTGGCAAAGCATGTTAAACACGAGAATGATATTTGTATGTACATATTAGATTACTTAGAAGTTAGAATATGGTAGAATCACAGGACTTGGGGCTCTGAAACTCTGAGTCCGGGGCAATCTAATTACCCCAATGACCTACCCCAATGCATCTGGAATACATAGTCGCAAAAGTTTCCACTAAGTCACAAACGGACCCACAGTTACAAACAAGTGTGATTTCTAGCTCAATCAAAACAAACTTGCTTAGTCAAAATTATAAAGCTTCACCTCAATTACGGCAACACCACCCTCTTTGTTGAGCATCCACCCCCCCCCCCCTCCCCATTATTCCTCTGCCCTCATGCAAAAATAAAACCGTAGTCTTACGCGGTTCAAGAACCTTCACGGCTCAGGTAGACAGACAGATGGACGGTCAAATCGGGCATAAAAATTGGAATGCTCTTAGTTGTACTCCGAGGAAACAAAGAGACCGACGGACACGTAATTATTCCGTCTCAACTCCTTGCGCTCGCTTTAATTGGCACGAACACGAACTCATTGAAAATTCAAAACAGGATATAAATTATTAGCACTCGTGGCCCCGACTTCTGCTCCACCTCCCCCTCACCTCCAGATAAACTTTCAAAACATTTTTAGACACGCTGCGCCCGCCGTCAAAGTTTAATGATTTGTTTAAAATTAGATTGAATTTCAATTTCCCACGAGGGCGGTTGTTCAAGGAGCATAAAACGTCAGAACGTAGACGAAGACTGATACTGTGAGATCTGTGTGACGAGAGATGTGACGTAATTGGGATCTGCCTCTCGTGATTGTCCTCGTCACTCTGCCGAGTGACGCTTGTAGCCAGAAAGTTGGTAATGAAATTTGTTATTACTTCGGAGCGACGCGATCTATTATTCATCCCTGACCAAGACACAGCACACATTGTTTCCCACGACTCGACTTGACTCCGGCCTATCCCTCGTATCGAGTTCCGGACAACCTCCAATTACGTCGCTAGCCCAGAAACTTTTCTAGGAATTATGAATGTGTTTATTTTTAGAGCCACTGCCTCGTTCCCCGCACCAGCTAGCTAAACACCCGAAACAAGCTCCTTTGTTCCGCAACAATAGCCCCCATATCGATTGCCATTGTGTCTGCTCGATACACTCGGCGTAGCCTCGGAGTTTCCGCGCTCGGGCCCGCATGAAATTTCCATCTCCCTCTATCATTATTGGCCGCTTTCCGCTTCCTCGAACACGGATTGTAACCGAGCCCCAAAAAAGTGTTCGTTTTCTAAATTGCTGATTGACGACATCGTTTATCATCAAACATTAATAATTGAATGGAAAACTACAAAAAGTAAGGCGCAGGCTGACCTGGAGGGGAATGGTGCCGCGTAAAAGTGATGTGATGTGTCGTGAAAAGTTGCGTGTTCTGGAGGAAATGACCGTCAAATAAATAAATTATTGCTATAACTTCGTGTCACGAAAGTCGAATGCGTATTTGATGGAGGCGATTAGGCTGTGTTTCCCCTGATTTGAATGGCTCGCATTCTGTAGTTTTGTGCTTTTACTCCGCGCACATGAGTTCTCATGAATGGCTGTCCTTGACATTGCTTTCGTCGGCTTGAGTGAACTCTGCTGCCAAGGTCGGTTCAAGGTTCCCTTATTTAAATTGCTTCAGAGTTTCGTAATATTTTTAACCCATGTTCGACCGAAGAGAACTGGCATAATTTACTCTCTAAGTGACAAGGGACACATTAGGTTTTTGAGTTTGGAAAAGTTTTTAAAATTCAAAGTAAATGTTTGAAAAAATTTTGGAAAACTTATACTAGTTTCTACAAAAATGTATGGATCACAATAAACTTTCGGGGCCTCCAAGAATCTTGAATCTACAAAAATCATTAAAAATTACCAAAAATTTTTTCTTATTTTCAATGTTTTCGACTCATAATGTTCAACACTAAAAATAAAAGGTTAAACATAAAGTATTTCTTCATTTTCAAAACCAGAAACGTTTATTAAAAATAAAAAAAAATTAATATGTGAATTTTACGGTGTGAAAACTGTTTGATTAATTTTAAAAGTTAAGATTTTCAAAAATGAGCAAAAACAAAAATTAAACAATGAAATATAAATGCCTCCTCTGAACGTGAGATTACCCAGTATTTTCATCTAAAATTGTCAGCAGCCCCGAATAATTTGACGCGCCGCCCCGAGAGTACTCTGGCACGTGTCAACAACAAAAAGTTTGGAGAGTCTCTCGTTTTCGAAACTTTCCTTTCATCCAATTTGCTGAGAGATCCACTGTGGGAAGTTTGATTCGCCCGACTGCCTGCTCTTAAACGTTGACACGGGATAAAATTGAAAGTCATTAATGAAATAACATTAAAATTGATTTATGTTGGAGAGGAGTCACATTAGAATACAGCACGCAGAGAGAAAGAGTACCGAGAGGAGGACGACAAGGATGATAATAATAGGGCTTTAACAGCTTCAATTTTGAGCCAATTAAATAAATTACTTTAAATAATTCGTTTGGCCTAATTTGACGCTGTTTCTTGCCGGTCCTTCATCGTCTGTGTCCTTTGTTTCTCCTATCTCGGGCCAATATGATGTTAACCGTTTCGACTCGATCGTCATCATCATCAAATATTCCATTTGACTTGATTGTATCCGGAATGCGCCATAAGAAGGGTTATTAATTGCCGATCCACGCCCACAGCGAGCCTTCTTTCGTGCCAACATTATTGTAATTTATGATCTTTAGTTACTTTTGCTACAATTTATGGACAGAGAGGCTATCAAATATATATTCCGAGAGCTTTTCATTATTTTCAGCTTGTTGCTTGCTGACTCTTGCTATTTTTCGGCGTGGGGCTGAAGGATGTTGGGAAAATTTATCGGTGAGCGTTCGGTTTTCGTCGAAGAAAACTCCAAGTGAGGTGCTCGGAGTCTCGAGGGAATTTCAATTATGCCTACCCGAAGCATCTTTATAAGTGGCCATAAATCAACATTGATGTTGAAACAATTATATAACTGCTCTTGATAAGCGCCTGAAAATTTTCACTCATGAGCGAGGGCTTTAAAACTTAAGACCAAGTCACGTGAACTCAAACATACATCCACCGTTAAGCTTAGACCCAAGTCAGTAATTATCCTAGAGGCCAGTTTTCCACTTCAGTTCCCACCTAATTCATCAAACTCATCCAAGATTTGCTTACTGAAGGAGACAAAATGCCGGTGGCTGTCATACTTGGGATGAGCAAATTCGAATTCCACCATCACGCGCCTCGGTAAGCCGAGCATTCACGTTTCCCACTCCGAATTTTTTTCTTCTTTCATTTCATCATGCGCCCGCATCATCAGAGCTCCTTGAACTTTTTAATGACGAGGGATACAAACACAAAACATGCTAAAGGAGTCGAAGAGAGAGCGTTTGAAGGCTCCAATGTAAAGTGTAAACTAGATAAACAAGGTGTGAGAGAAGGCAACGACGAGACGCACCGCGACGCGGAGGTAAAAAGTAGGTCACACTTCGGCTTTGATTTTCTCTGTTGGCGCCTTCTTTCAGCGATTTTTTCGCCCCAACGAAGCAAGATTGAGCGAAATTGAGGGAAATCTAATTATTTTTTGACTCGATGGACGCGGCTTTTGATTGTCGCGCTACGTTTTTTGTTGTTGGATTTTCTCACTACACGCCCCTCTATTCCCCAAATGGCGGCCAAATGTTGACGCTCCGCGCTGTCTTTTGAATTTCCATTTACCGAGTCTAATTTCGGTACAACATCCGCTAGTCCATCATACAAATTAAATTTACTTGGACTGCGTTGTGTCGAATTTGGTGCTTTCATTCCACGCTGCTGGGTGCTACAGTTTTCTGTTTTCAGTTTTCCCTTTATCCGTTTCAAGGTTGATAATCTGAATTTAATTTGCTCCAAACCAGCTGCCCTGTAATAGAGCTATCGGTGTTGATTAAAATGCAGACGCATGTGGGGTTTCAGCGTGAACGACTTGGGATAGGTCAAGGACTTTTATCCACTCTTGTGAGTCACTCTTGTTGTCTAATTAAGGAATGCAGTGAGAGTGATCCCAAATCCCGCGCACTAAATAAAACCAGCGGGCGTAATTTAAACTTGACACGAGGTCATAAAACAAGTCAGCAAACCCGAATGACTTCTGGGCCAGAACTCGCGTGAAAGTTGAAACACATATATTTCGCTTTTTCGTTAGCTTTTCACATTAGGTCATGAGCGATGACCACGTCGTCATAAATTACAGTTCATGCCGTCAACCAGGAATGCTCATAGTGCGTGCTTGTACCTTTTTAGCGGAACTTTATGGATCTTACCGCTCTCGGGTTGCCAGAAGTAAAAATATGTTCCGCTATTTATACCGAATGATGCGATACGATAACAATGCAATTTGGAATCAACAAAAATGGCACGAGCAAACAATCGTACTTTCGTGAATAAGAAGGGAAATTTATGGCGATGGAGTAGCAAAGTCAGAGATGGGGCTCGCAGTTGTTCAGAAAGGGGCAAGACGCTAGGCAGATCGTTACTAAAACATAAAGTTTTGGTGATTTTCATGCCCTTCGATTATTTGCTATTTAAATTTTAATAGTGATAGTGCCTGAACATTTTTAAAATGGATAAAATCTCATAGAGCTCTTGACCGGACTTGAAAGTGGAAAATCAAAGGAAGGCTCTTCTTCTTATCATGATAATTTCACATATTTTTGGAGTCAAAATCCTTTTAAAGAAAAAGAATTTTCAGAGTTTTGAGGGTATTCACTCCGAAAGTCCAAGTTCTAAAAGTCAAAAACGGACTTTCCATTCTTAACTTAGTTTTCTGTAAGCGTCAGAACCCGCCTCTGTTTTCAGTGCCACTATATATTGTAATGCATTGACGTCGTGATGCAATACGCTGTTATTAGTGTGTGGCGCGGCGGATAGCGGCAAAACATCTGCAGACCTTGACTTGTTGATTGGTTTGCGGTCTAACTACGAGAACTCATATTCATATACGGAATGGTAATGTAAATTTGCGGTTTTGTTTTAGTTTTGGGCAATGCCAATTTGCTTTTGATTATCAGGGCGCGCACACACTTTGCCGGTGGCGACACAATCGAAATTAATTACGAAACATTCGGTCATACATGTGTAAAGCTATGTCTGATGTTCGGTAAACAATATCATGTGTTGATTGATGTGGTTGAACGTATTAATTTTTGCACATTTAATAAATGTATCTCTTTTATATCGCAAAAAATGGGTAACCCAATTGTTGACCATATTTTTGACCCCTTTGTTGGCCCCATCATTCAACATCGAAATCTGATTTTGTCTTTCAAATTTGATAAAACTAAAATTTTCGGGAACTTCAACCACTCAAGAATTTTTAAAATAACGACTCGTAAGGGTTTTGGGTTTTGACTTGTATAGTTTTTGAGCTCTAATAAATCTAAAAAAAAATTTCATGTTGAATATGAAAATGTGTTGGTTTTATAGAGCGCATAATTATCTCAATTCTTAAACAAGCAGGTTTCAGAAAAAACATGTATCTAGCTACCTTAGGATGAATTCCCTCATTATCGGATAACATAATAGTATAACCTACAACTTCCGGGTATCCAGAGGTGGTGGTTCATTGTTGGATGGCTGTTATGGAACCAATTGATGGCGTAATGCGGTCCAGCTATCCAGCATTGTAGATAATTAAAATTCTGGATTGTATCGGTAATCATACAGATGAAATATCAGAATCGATTGAATAATCGGCAGGATTACAAATCCAATTTCAGGTTACGAAAGGTCAGAAGCCAGAATCAGTCAGCATGACTGGCACTAACGTTCTAATCAGTGGCTTAATCACTCGCGATGGCATCGCCGTTACCCAAATTACATGTATCATCTGCAGGTTTTTCAGTTTTCCCGGAGAAAAACAATTCAAGCCCCATTAACTAAATTGAGCCATTAGAAGTCCATTAAACATGAATGCGCCCTGTTTTCCTCCAAATGAATATAAATAATGCGGCCATAACAAAGGCTCATACTGTGTTACATCAAAACCAAAGGATACATAAATTATGCTCCGTCCGAAACGTCTGAAGCAGTCTCAAACCGAGACCGGTTGTCGTTTTTCGTCATGTTTGTTGCTTCTCTTGCTGTCTCCTCATCTCCCCGTTCCCGACGCAACATCTAAGGCCGGCATCTCTCGTAAAGGCGAACATTAGCTTACATTTCCAAGAATAAGATGATGAAGCAGCAACTTTGATTCAATGATTAATGACGGAGAAGTTTGGGGTACAAGTTGAAGTTGGATTTGCCTGAAAAACAACATCCAGCATCTCCGATGTGTGGCAAATTTTAAGGCTAGAGGGCGAGATAACAATAAAAACCACAAGTTGCCAAAATTAGATGGAAAGTTTCTTTTAAAAGATGCTGGTAAATGCGGTTTCATCCTAACATGATGTATGATTTATTGTGAACTAAGGAGACTCTTTGACAGTCAAGCACGCTGGGGTTATTTATGGGGTTGGGCTGACTTTTATTTCACTTTCCCTCGGGACATTGTGGGCCTTTCTGGGGTAATTGAAGCTATAAAATTTTTATGAATGGCCTCACATGTACTCAAATACTTACTTTTTTTGCTCTTAAATATTTTTCAAAACAGTAATCACCATGGGTTAGTTAAATAAATTAAAATTTATCGAAAAGACAACTTTAACCCTTAAAGTGGTTAACCCGAAAACCAAATCACAAAACCGCCCCGAAGATCGTTAATGTTATTCCGGTTTGCCATAGCTTGTTATGGCAACAAAAAAGTCAATGGAAACGAATTGAAAACCTTCAACCTGGAAGTGCTCTGAAATAACACGAGCCCACTTTGAGCAAAAACGTAAAAGCAAATTGAAAAGATTTTCTCAGCTCATCGTTGGATAATGGTTTATCGACAGTCAGCACTGCTGCAGCCCCTTTACATCAAAGTTGCTCATTTTTCATCTCGTTTTTTGTTTTCTCCAACGTTTGCTTCCTTCCTTGTTCGTCTCTCTCGGATTTCCTCGCTGCTGTCTTCCAATATTGACGTCCGATGGACGCCGATCCGCATTAATTAAGAACCCATGTAATCTCTGTCTACTCGCTTTTAACGACAATTTATTACCCATTTTGATCAAATTATGACTGCTTTTCCATTAGCCGGTTTTTGTTGCTTCCACTCTCTCGATGAGTGACAGCATGTCGCTCTCCATCTCCGCAATCGTTCAATCACATTTCAATCCACTGCGACTGGAACGGGTGGATATCGTCATTCAGAAGCGTAACTATGTACATGCACATTTAGAGTCAATATTTGATTAAGCAATTACTTCTTTGAAACTTCTCATGTAACTAAATTATTTAAAACATACGATTTTACTAAAAAAAAACTTCATTATATTGCCTTGAAAATGGATCGGTACATTTCTGGAAGTTATTTATTCATTGAACATTGCTAAGTCAATTATTAATTTCTGTACTTTACTTTTTATGAAAAATGCGTCTCAAGAGTAAAATGTCACTATTGTACCCCAGGGTTGTGTAATGTGGAAGAAAACCTGGAATTTCGTATCGAAATTTCGGGTCACACCTCTGACTTCCACAATGCTAACAATGGAGAGTTTTCCAATCCACAAGTCTGATGAATGGGCGCGTGTGAAACAAGTGACGAAAGGAATTCGGACGAAGGTTGATTCTTAGTGTGTCAAGTGGCGCTGGCGGGTCGCAAGACCGTCCAGAGTGAGCAAACAAGTTAAGGCGGGATATAATGAAAGTTTCAGAGAAGAAAAACGATCGACCTTTTGTAATCTAATTCCGATGGTAACCAATCACCTCTGATAGGCAGGTAGTTTGTTTTACGTGCGAAAGTGACTGTCGGCTTCCTCGTGTAATTTGTAGCCTCGCCATATCCACTTGGTTATTGTCGAGGCTATTTTGAGTTGTTGCTTTGCGCGATTACCACCCTCGGAGGGTTGAACGACTGGCTGTTAGGTGCGCCATAAAAAATGGGTCACAGAAAATTGGTCTTGTGCAATGAGGTTCGGGGAAATGTGTCGGACGGTACCAATTTAACTTCGGGACATTTTTGATTCGGAGATTCTGGGCTTTCATAAAAACGGTGTTATTTTTATCGATGTCTCCTCTGCCTCGGGCCGATTTGAATTTTAAGTCTCGGCTGAAAATATTTCATGGGCCATCAATTTCATCTGGCGTTGATCTACGACGGACCGGTGTCAAATTCCAGGGGAGCAATCCGCCTCAACCGCCATCAATCAATAAAACTCACACAGTGCCAGCCGTCTCCCTCATGTCCCATTTTTTCCACGCCAGCCGTGGTCTCAATATAAAAAGTGTGTTTTGCTCCGGGAATGTCGACTGAAAGGATGAAAAATGGCCTTGTAGAGGATACATCGTATGAGATCATGCATGGCGGATACTGTAAGGCCGACTCTCAAGAGGGAGGATGAAAAATGAGGAGGAAAATTATATGTATCATAATCTTCTTGGCTTCCCCGTTTTAATTTTTTATGACAGTCGCATAGCTGCACATGCAGGCGTGCTGAGAGATGCACAAAGTTGGTCAAGGGCAATAAAGTAGCGGCGACACATGCAGGACTCGTGTGACGTGTCGAAAGCCAATTGAGTGTCAACTCATTGAACTTGAGTACAAATGATTGGATTGTTGCATGAGACCTCAAATGTGATTTTAATAGCAGCAACAATGGCACGACAACGCGACCGCGTCAGATGCACACGTTCACAAGTGTTCTCCCAAGCCACCGCGGGGGAAGTGGAATCATAATTTATTCCGCTCAATATGGCTCTCCTTTGTTTTTTTCCGTACAGGGGATCAGACTCTCAGCCCCTCAACATATTTCCAACACATGTTTACCACAAGAACTTGTCATATAAATATTTATCCTTGGGCGACAAAATGCTGATCTTGCGTACTGAAGCACGTGTTATGTCTCACTGCTGCTCGTAGAGATGAGAGCAGAACAGACAAATATGTTTGTTCTACGGTGAAATATGTTTATTACAGTTTAGAGAAAGCTTTTAGCCGAAATGAACGAGCCTCATGTGGGTTCTTAAGAACCACAAAGTGAAAGGTTTTTCAACGCGAAAGCAACAGAATGGTGGTAACCTTTTAATATTTTAAAAAATAGGCAAGGCAAAAGTCAAGAAAGTCACGAATTTAATCGTCGAGCGAAAAATAAAATTCATGGAAATATTTTTAATCCTAAGTGTCAAAGAAATTTTTGGCTACGAGTAGAAACTCTTTCAATTATGGAAACCAACTTTGTGCGCTCCAATTTCTTTGAAAATTTCATAAACAACAAATTTTTTGAAAGGACGCGTAGAAAGAAGAGATAATTAATTAGTTACTTAGTTAGCCATTAATTTTATTTTTTTGCTTCTGGATCAATTTTCACATACAATCGAGTCATTAGGGATTTTAATTGAGCCACCAAATGGATAAAAGAGTCGGTCTTATCTTAGTAACCCTTTTGATCCCTTAACTCTTTGCCCGTAAATACGCTTTTCTCGCATCATCCGAGAAAACTGACAGACACCCGCCCTAAAAGCTTTGAGAAATACGAGAGCCTCTAAAATGAACAGTAATAAAGAAAAACTTTATCGCAAATGGGTGCACCTTGCACAAATTTCATTATCATGGAGTGCAAAGTGTTGGTAATAAGTTTAGTTCGGGGAACGCGGGGAAGATCGGGACGAAACGAAAACGAGCTGTGTGATATAATGCATAAAGTTTGCGAAAGTCATTTAATGTTCAGAAAGACTGACAATAACGTTGCATTCTCGAGCGGCAATGATGGCGACGCGGCTCCGAAGGCGCTAGGATATAATGAAAAATGAGCGAGACTAGGCGCGGCAGAGATGAAGGCGTCATCCCTCCACTCTTTGTCAATAAGGCGCGATTGGGAACGGGCGGAGGAGTTGCGACTGTGGGAGCTAGCGACTGTGTGACATCGCAAGATTTGTGGGGTGCTGCGGGAACTTTTTCTTCATTCAAGCTGCATTTTTTATTCCATTACTCTCGACATGAATTTACTGAGCTTCATTCACTTTCGCAGTGCGCGATAGAAGTCGGCAGGACGACGGTGGATGCATAAAAGTGTCACGTCAGAGCTGATCGTTGATCGTCTGTGGCAAGTTAAAACAATTCTGCACTCTTCGCAACAGATTGATGACTTTATTGAGACAGCTAGACTCAGCAGTAGCAAATGTGGCATGAATCAGCACAACTCAGGACTTACCGAGATTAGTTACTCTGTTGCCTGTGTGCCAGGTTTCCGAGCCTGATTTAAAACCATTAACAAAAAATTGGCTATAGGATTTTTGAAAAGTCTTCATGTTTTTTAATGAAAAAGACGGCCTTCAAAAGTCATTCGGAAGCTTATTTCTCACTAAAAAGGGTTTCTCCATAGTTCCTTCAAATGATTTTTAGCAGTGGCCTGAATTGTGGGATCAGGAGGATAAATCTTACGCATTAAAATTTTAAATTGATATAAAAGCCACATGAATGCGATTTTTAAATACGGGCTTCTCTTTTTACAAAAACTTGACCATCATTTAAAACAAAAATTTTTAGCTTGAGAGATTTTTATGTCTGTTCTGTTTCCCGATATTTTATTCTTAAGTAACGTATCTCCAGAAAAGGCTTTCAATTTAAGATTTTTTAAAACACAAAAGTTTTCACGCTTGGGAAAAATCAAAATCCTTCAAATAAATACATCTGGTTTTTTCAAATTCACAAAGGGCATTACTATTCAAAGAAAGTTTTTTATGACTTACTCAAAACTATTCGTTTTTGACAATTTTACTGACTCAAATGAACCTCAGAATCGAGAAACTCGTGAAAACACATGAAAATAACGAGAAATGTTGAAATTTAACTGGTGCAACTTGGAAAAATACTACCATCTCGTTCACCAAAGACGAATTAAAACATTTGATACAAGGAATAAGGATTTTGGAGGCATTTTAATTTTAATTGTGATTTTTGAGAAGGCTTCAGGGTTGATGCCATACTTAATTTGGTTGGGCTTAGATCTTTGATATCAGCTCCATATTCACATAAATATAAATTACAACGGACGGCTAAAAGTTGATTTTTTGCTGAGCAAAAATTTCCTTAACTTTTATGCAAAGTTATTTGTGGAACAAGGCCAAGCAAGGTTGCTTTTATGTGCTCTTTTTCATGGATACATCTGCTGACCTCCATAAATAAAAAAATGGAGCTCCCAAGGACGTGAAAAGGTTCATTCTCTCGGAACTCTAGCGCGAAACAGGACGTTTCATTTCCACCTGGCTTCGGATGCGCAATTGGCGATAAAAAATCTTTATTTATAGGCTCGTGCCCCAATTGCTATAAATTAAAACTTGTTGCCGTTCGCTGATGTTTGTTCCTGAGAAACATCAGATTTATAAATTTCAATTAAAATGAGCGATAAATTTTTGATACCTCTACCCCAATCCTCTCCTTTATCTCCCCCACGCGCACGGCTGAGCTATAAAATAATGGCCTCGCCAATGGTTTCCTGCTGCATGTGACATTTTCCATCTGAAAACTGAATTCATTTTGCGTATGAATTATATATTTCGCATTTACTTTACGTACGTTCCGATTATGATAATCGTCATCATCTCTGGCTAAGCTTCGACAATCCACACATACGGGATTATTATGAATTTATATTGCTCGTGTGACTGGGTTGGATGAAAGGCATGGATACAAAATTATCGTATTATTAAAATACATTTTGGCAATTGATCCTTTTCACACCGTCGATTGAAAACGGGCCCCAAACAGGTTCTGATATTTATTACAATCAAATTGTTGAGTACTTGAGCGTTGAGAAAGTAATTTGTTTAACTTCATAAAGTTTTTTAGTACAAACAACTACAAAGAATTTCGTAGCATTTTTTACAGTTTTTTAACAGGCTTTTTACTTCTTTTACTGAATCACAAGCTAGATTTAGACTTCTGAGAGCTTATATGGTTGGACTTAACGTCTCACAATCAAACTCAAATAAAATTTTTCTATTTCAACTTTTCTACTCCTATTTGACTTTCAAATGAATTTAAAATTTTTCTCTCTCCGGAAGTTTTTTTCTGTGATAGGAAGTTACAAAATTATAGCATAAGAAAAATTAGTTTTTTAAAAATTTAAACCGTTTTGCCAGAAACAAAAATCCTAAGTTATTCGAAAACCAGACCCTTACCTCAAAATGGCTTAAAATTCTCTGAAAATATAAAATTTAAACTTTTAAGCCCACGCACAAGCAAATCTGACCTTCGGATCAGAAGAAAGAGCCATGACCCGTCAAAAATACTGGTATAAAAAGTTGTACGTACAAACTTCTACATTAAAATAATTTAATAATTAAGAAGCCATTAAATTTTATTGTCTGGGTATCAAGAAAGGTAGCGAAAAGTGACTTACAAATTATCCTATTTAGTTTTAACGAGTCACAAAAAAAACCATGAACTGAAGCTGGTCTCATATGGGTTGAAGATACATGGAAGGACATGTAAGCCTCTTACTCGAAGGTAAGCTTGTGGGAGGGGATAGGATTGGGGATCTGCATCAGCGAAAGCCTGCAACGTTGCTGTTGAGTGCGAGAGAAGGCCACTGTCTGACATTTACTCGATGAAGCGGCTGGCATTGTAGCGTTGAGTTACTTGAAAATGACAAGAGCAGAGCAACAAGCCTAGCCCGTAATTAGATATGGAGTGTATATTGCGTTATTGCATTTGTGCTGAACATCAACCAAAATAATGGCTTTTGGGGAATTTCCCTGCTTTCGATGCCAGTTTTCATAATTGTCTCGGCGTCACGTATTCGATTACAGCTCTGCATCTGGTGCATTGATTCTGTCAACTTGTGCTTGCTGAGGGCAAAATTAATCTACCAGAGTGACTTGCAGCCAAATTTTCGTGCGGGAATGAATGAGAAAATACCTATCCCAACTCGGTAGGAGGGATAGGGCAGAGAATGAGGAAAGTTTGGTTATTGTGCTTCGGCAATGGCTGTTGTGATAGTTCTATTGTTGGTTATTAAAACTTTCATGATACGCTCACAAGCTCTGGAGGCAGCAGGAGGTATGCAGGAGTAATGAAGCAAGATATTTGATCATAACAAGTGAGCTGGATTGATTTTCAAAGCTCTCGATCGAGTGTTGAAATTGCGGTAGAAAGGCGGGAAAGCGTACATGACTTTTAGCCTTTGATCTAGGTGGGATATTGGAATGGTTTGCGGATTGACTTGTTCCTTTCAAACCAGAACATCGAGCAAGACACTTCATCCATGATTATGATAGGCTGTAGAGGTTCTTCGTTAATAAAACATTTTATTAATCTGTTTTTAAGGTATTTTCCAACATTTCCAAGCCAACATTTTTGCCCGCTTTGTCTGTCTATTTGTTTGTAATTAAATAACTCAAAAACCGGATAAGGAGGAGAGTTGTAGATTTTTCCAGTCATTAAAAAATCTAGCAATCCATGAATCCATCAGTAACCTTTATGTTATCACGTTCAGAAATGAAGCTAGGAGCACCAAAAATTTGTGTTGAGGGAATGTTTTAAAATTTGAATTGGACTGAGATACAAAATAAACGTATAAAGTGATAAGTTCAGTTACACAATCAATTAACTTTGTCGTTCACATTGAAAACAAATAAATTGAATCAAGCAAAATTAGAGAACAAGCTTTTGGGTAAATTTTCACAATGTTGAGAAGGGCTGATGCCACAAGTACCCTCGGTAAAAAGTCAATTGCCTGAGCTCTTTAAATCTATTTAAACAAACAAAGCCTATATCAAGCCTATAAGATTTATCACTGACTTTATTTTCTTCTTAGATTTTAGAAAAACTTTCTTAGGCAAAAGTACACAATTAAATGTGACCCATTTTCGTTTCATATACCCCTGAAAGTTTCTGATTCGAAACTCTCCTTGGTACACAACTTGAAGTTAAACTATTTGCTGGTTAACAAAAAAACTACATAACAACTTTTTCCCTCTTTCTAGGAATGCACGCCGTATCCACCAAGCAACAGTAAAAACGTCAAACAGGTATGTTGTTAACTCACCTTCGGATCTCTTAATCCCACCGGCATAGCATGGCAACGGCATCAGTTCCTCAAACTACAAATCCATACACCTGTTGGAAACTCAAATACAACAAACGCCAAGTTTCGAAGCTCCTTAATGCCTAGCCACGACGCGACGGTACGGCTTCCGTACACGAGAGAACGTAGCACATAATCAGCGCTTGTTTACGAATGTTAAAGACAAAAGTGGCACGTACTAGATTGCAGTAAACAATGAGGAAACGTGCGAAGTTTGACAAAATTCCCGACCCCGAATCGGCACAGAGCTAGGCCCGAAGCTGGCTTTTCAATCACTAGATTAATATTCTGCGACGTCGATACACTTTTTTCTTGCGCGCCATTCTTTGCGAATGTACACAATATCTATTTCAGATTGGCCTTCCTCGTCTTCACGGCATTCTTTATACTTTATTTATGTGCGCCTCGGAACGCACAAACTCGGAATGGCGAAATTATTATGAGGGAAGATCCGACCGGATCGGTCGCGTACGAGGCTCACAAATTGAGAAAAATTGCCAATCAAATTAATGAATGCTGGAGCGCATTTAGAAAGCTATTTCTGATTGGAATTGACATAATTTACGAGTTCCTCGATGACGTTATTGGGGTCAACGTTCGGGAGTTCACAGTACATTCGCGTAATCTCCCATTCCTTTTGAATTGACATGCCGTCTGTTTGTCTTTCGATTTGTCCCGGATGTCGTGGAAATCTTACATTTAAATATCTAAATATTTAAAGAAACATTCCCAGGAGTCGGAAAGATGATTCGTGGCTTTTTTTAAGTCCTCAGTATAAGTGAGTTTTTTTCCTCTCAGAGAAAAATTAAGGAACAGAGAAGAATCCTTCCAATTCCAGTCATCACCGCTGCTAAGTCACCTTTCATCAATTCTGTGAAGGGAAAACATGAGAACTTGTTTGCATGAAGTCCTTCATTTCCCCAAACAGTAAACCAACTTGAAAGATTTCGTATGAAGTCCTTTGATTTGGTCTTGATAGTTTCAGAGCTCCTCGATACTTGGAATCCATTTGCAAACCTCATTCATGGGTCTGCTAGGTCTGGTAAGAAATGCTATTTCCATAACACTCTGTACTTTGAAAAAAACCCCAAGGAATCGTCCCTGATGTGGCTTCGGAGAGGTTGTTTTTCTCCCAGACTTAAAGTGAGATTAAAAGGAATATAAAACAGGATCACATTTGAATGTCTAATTAGTGTAGCGCGTGCTAAATGACAAATTAGGAGACATGAAGTGAGAACACGGAGGAGAGCTTCCAGCCTATTAGAAACACAAATTATTCTCAGCTTTTTTCGTGCGGAAAGGCACAAAGGGATTATTCCAATCTACATAGCGCCAGTTATTTTGGCGTACTTACCTTAATGACGAGAGCAGCAGCACAGTATGCTAACGTCGTGAGAGAACAAGAAATTTCACTCATTTGGAGACATTTTGCATGGCAAATACGATATAAGGTGTATACAAATGGGTGCAAATTAATCTTGCAATGTATGCTTAAACGTATGTATGAGGCGGGCGGATTAATGGCGATAAGGTACTGCTTCCTCATTCAGCGACGTCTTTTTAATCAGTCTCGAACGGCGTGGGGAGCGAGCACTGAGCAGGAAGCACCTTGTATGCGCGTTAGGTAATGGAACAATAAAGCGGAAGAGGCCGGGGAAGCAATTTGAGGTAGTGGTAATATGTTGTGCAAATTGTTTGTGTGCCTGAATTTTTCACGCAAATGGCTTTGTTTTGATGGAAGGAGGAAATTATTAAAATGTTTTGACACCAGAAGAGTTTCTTGGAAAATATTCATTTTTTATTCGAGATCTAAGATTGAACATCACAACGAAGGCATTTTTATTTAGGCACAATTGGGGCTTTCTCAGAAGAAAGTATTTGCAAGGGCCCACGCACTTTTGAGGCACGAAGCCTTCACTGACGTCGCACAGTGATCCAAACACGGGGTTAGTAGAGAGCTGGCCTCAGTTTGAGGAGGTTTAAAGGAAAAATAAAATTTGAAAACAAATTAAATTATTATTTAATATATTTTAGTGTTTTTGTAAGAATACAAAATAAGTAGTTTCTAGCTACAGTTTTCCCTCGCATTTAACGATCACAACATTGACATTAACTATCTCTCTTAAAATTGTCGTTTTGATCGCCATCTACGGTCAGAAAATTTTTTAAAGATTTTTAAAGTTTAAATATTCGATTTACAACGTTTTGTTTTTGATGGCGATCAAAAGACAATTTTAAGAGCGATAGTTAACGTCAATGTTGTGATCGTTAAATGCGAGGGAAAACTGTAGTCATAGATCATTTGATTTTCCTTTCGGTAATTTTCTTTCAATGATATTACGAAAAATAAAACAATGTTTTTTGATGGCTTAGGAGCTACAAACTTCAATAATGCGTTGTTTTTTAGCCTTTGGCTCCAGGTTTATTGTTTTCTGACGTTTCGCGCTCACTCCGGCGCTCGTTCAGAGCTACAAACATATTAATTCACTTATAACTTAACATTAGCAAGAGCAGAACAGAACTTACATATTTTGACAGACTTTAAGACATTGAAATATTCTTGAAATATTCTTGAAATTCTTGAAATAGACATAATTCTTGACGTGCAATGCAAATTCATCTGTGATAATTTACAAGTTTTACACTATTTATTTAATATTTCAATGTCTTAAAGTCTGTCAAAATATGTAAGTTCCGTTCTGCTCTTGCTAATGTTAAGTTATAAGTGAATTAATATGTTTGTAGCTCTGAACGAGCGCCGGAGTGAGCGCGAAACGTCAGAAAACAATAAACCTGGAGCCAAAGGCTAAAAAACAACGCATTATAAAACAATGTATGAGGGAAAACAAAAATGAAAATTAAATCTCCGGTTTTGCAACGATGCGTGTTTTGTGGTAATCATAACTAGTGTCTGTCTTACTTTATTTTTTAAAAATTGGTCCAGGTGCCCAAAACCTGTTAAAATATTTTTATAGAGGACGTCATGTAAGAGGTCAGATTGCCACAAAAAATGTGAGAAACATTTTTTAAATCCAAAAGCAATTTTTATTTTAAATAAAAGGGCCAGCTTATGAATTAAAAGCCAACACTCCTAAACACATTTTAAGAATGTTGGCTTTTAATTCATAAGCTGGCCCTTTTAGTTTTGAAAATCAATGCTTTTTGATTTAAAAATGTTTCTCAGATTTTTTGTGGAAACCTGTTATGTACATATGATAATTTTTCTATGGTCACTGTGCGTCGCCTACTTACTCGGCTAAGCCAAAACAAATATGTTGGGTCCATCAACAACAACTTTTACATAATAGAAGAAGATTTCAGGGTCGAACTGCGTCCAATATGAAAATTTGCATACGCTTTGACGACGTAAAGATTCTCTTTCATAGTCGTTATATTTTAATGGTATCAATTTTAGTGCGGATTTAAAACCCCGGGCGAATTCTGTTGAATCGGTACCCGTGGAGCCATCAGCTACACTCCCCATCTCTTCTGACCTCCAATGTATCCAATTTTATTACATTCAACAGCAATCAAACAAAATCATGTTAAATCTCTTAAATAATAAAAGCGTTGTTATGCATTATTGCTCAAAGAGCTTTTGTGTTATTGCGTTATGTGGGTCTCATCAAAAATACACCCTGGGATAACATAAAATATTATTATTTTGGTTATTCCGTGTACAATACATTTCTGCAACCTTGTGGCGCTGGCCAGGATGCTCGGTCTCATATCTTTTCTTCGAAGAAAGGTAGCTGAGGCACGATGATGAAAATTTTCCTTTTTCGTGTTCTTTTTATCTTTTATCGCGCTCCTCCTTGCCTAACAAATTGCTCAATCTCATATTGTATGACCAACTAGCCATGCAATCAACAATAATAAATCAATGCCGGCAGCTCAGTCCTCAGAGCTTCATTGATAGCGGATTTGATTGAGTGCACAGATTTATATTATTCCGGACCGTCTGACCAGAAACACTCGGCTGAAAACTATTTGCTCGTTAAAAGTTTTTGATAGGAAACACTTTACCAGTTAACATTTTCCACTCGTTTTTCATGTTTTTGGAACAGCTCATAATGATTCATTCACGAGGTTTGAAAGAGGAAAAATCATTACTGTAGCACTTCAATTAAGGATAATGGATTATTTTAATCGACGGTAATTTGAAATCACAACTTTTTTGAATTAAAAATAATTACTTTTGTATCTCTCTGCCCATCTTTAAACTAAAGATTCAATTTTTATGAATAATTGAGGAAGGTTTAGTCCAAAAACGGGAATCTCTATTATTCTCTGAAGGAAAGAAGAGTCTCCTCTGGGTCTAAAACGTTTGTTGAAAAGAACTGTTTATATGTTTCCAAATAATTTGCATATCACCTCTGCACACTTGACGTCCAAAAATTCACAAATCAGAGGGTACCCGCACACTATTTGTTGCCAAATTGATAAAACTTTCTTCCGCTGGCATGGAGCACCAAGCTGTGGCGAGCGCGCGTCAAGCAGCGACTGGAACAGGCCGATTCGAAGCACGTCGATACAAAAATAATGAACTAGAACTAAGCTTGGTGCTGGAATTGGGGTGGTTTTTTGAATGTCACTATTGGTTTGCATTTTATTGAGGTTTTCCTGTTCCTTCGGTCCTCTCTTCGTTTCGTTAAAGTTGAGCTCGTTCGCCAATTTGCATGTTGAATGGAAACACGATAAAAGATGAGAAAGAATTGTGATGTACGTAACGGACAAAGAATAACAAATACAAAGACCTTTCACTATGAAAAGGCCTTTCAAGAGCACAAGCAGACTTGATCCAGGGAAAACGACTGGTGTGTCTCTAACAAGCTCAAATATTAAAGAATCAAGCCCGAGAAAAATTTGTTTGAAGATGGATCGTAGATCTTTGTTTATACCGGTATTTTTGTAAGCTGAAGAATTTTTCCTCCGAGGAAATTGCTTGTGTTTGTCTATTCAATCTTACCATGGAGAATCGCTGTCGAGAGATGCAACGAGATCGAGTCTCTTGAGGAATTCAATCGTTTTCACTCAACATAGGAAGCTCAATCTAATCCTAATAAAATTTTTAAGTGTAAATTCGAAAAGTATTCCTTATTTTCATAACTTCTCTAGTCTCTTATTTTCTATGCGTTACACGCTTCGTATCTTTGCAATGCAGTGCTTCCAAACAAAGGCAGATGTGCTGCAATTTCAGACACATGCATTTCTTATTGCTCGTCAACATAATCGCATTGAATTTCAGAATGAATCCAATCAGCTGGAGAAAATGCAAATAGCTTACGTGAATGCTCCGTTCAAGTGAAAAAGCTAGAGTTGGAATCTGGGATGCATGAATATTCATGAGAGGTTGGAATCTCTTGAGGGCTTTTAAGGATATATTCCATAGAAAAAAGAACCGATTTTAAATGATATGTAGGGTTTAAAGCCGAACATCCGCTAGATTAAAAAAATACCTGGTTTAAAAGATTTGCAGAGAAGCTTATCCCAACAAACTGCGGCGACAGCATGAAAACTTTCCGCGTAATAGAGCCCCAAAAATATAGCTAGGATGCGAATATTTTGTCACCAGCTCTCGTTTCGTTTCCCCCCAAATAACTGCTCTGCCGGAAACATAAAATACTTATCAACTTTTTTGTTCTTTCTCCCACTTCCTATGGACTGAGTTTTACGAGCAGCGTAGATAAAATCAGCACAAATCATTGTTCCAGCTCCAACTGTCCCTAGTGCCACATCAGAGACGTATAACTTGGTTTTCTCAAATTCCTGAACCCTCAAGCGGTGTAGAGACGAAAGGGCTGGGGTGTTCAAAGGTAAAATTGTAAAAAAGGAAAGAAAAATCTCAACCCGTTCTATGTTGAAACATGAGTAACTTAGTAGAGCAGCCTTTCAACGGACCTTTCGTCGGGATTTGAAGGCTACGTGGTCAGCATCGCGCTCCGGCCGGTTTTACTCTAAAAAGCACGCTTTTTGTACCTATCCCGTTACACTGAGGCTAAGTCGGCCTCAAGGCAGTTCAGACAGGGCAAAGTCATTTGAACCCAGGATATCCCGAGCGCTAGTCGAAGAATCTACTCCTTCGGCTAGTGCCTGCCGGAAATAGTGGTAAACCTTAAATATCCTAATTTTTAGTGTCCGAAATGAATTTAAAAATGAAGTTCTGGGTAGATGACTCGAACAAATTTTGAATGAGGAAACAATTTTTGGTGTTAATTTTTTGGGGGTTTCTACTGAAAATTTCCTCAGATAAAAATTCTCATATTTCTTGTTGTTTTCTTCTAAAAATTTATGTCTGTAACAAAACTGGAGCCAAAAAACTGTTTTAAAGAAGCTAGTCTCTAGACAGTCTTCTCACTAAGAGGTTTGATCATAGAGCCTATCATGCTTTCTGGTTTTGATACAGTTCTAAGAGATAACCGATAAAGCTGCTAGTGTCTTGCCCAGCTCCATGGACGCGTTTCTGCTTCAACTCTTAACATAGGAACCTGTTTCAGCTCAATAAATGCTCTGATTGAAGATGATTTATAATTTAGCTCCGCAACTGAAACGGACATACAACATTGAGCATCATTCAGCATTTCCTAAATTCCTACTGACTACAAAATGCAACCAACTTCTGCCAGATGAATCATCGCTGGTGGCTGTTCATCGAAACCTGGGTTTACATATCCTAATGAAACGAAATGGGAATGAAATTGTATAGCAACATTATTGGGGTTTCAGGGGAATAAATTGCCACTGCTGGTGACGGTTTTTTGAGGGCGTTTCGAAATCCCGCCTGAAATATTATTGGCATGGCCGAGATCACGTCATCGTCTCAAATACATTCATTTATAGTCTTGTTTATGTCCCGTCATTGTTGACCTTTTTGCATCCGAGCTGCCAGAAATAATACGAATACCATCCGAGTCACGTACTCGGCTCATGTCTGCTGGAAGAGTACAAGGATATGCATGGATTTCGAAATATTGGTATTTTGTCGCTACAGCAGAAGTGACATTTTTGTGTACTCTACCTATTATTTTATCAAACTTGCCTTCTGCCCTCCTGAGCTCGCCTTTCCGAAAAATTTAGGTCAAATCAATAAAATATGGATACACTGCACATTCTAATGCACACTCACACTCGCATATTAGTAACTATAGAGGTAGCTTTTAGCCACGATGATGGCGTACGAGACCTTACCATCCTTGCTCTCATGCACGTTTTCAATGTTTCTGCTCACTCGTGCATCGCAACATTAAATGTCAATTTTCTATTCTGGATGACGGTGGGACTTTCCATATTTGCATACATACGAGCGTGGTGTAAATGCGAAGGTTAGGCACGGACACGAGATCGTTTTCACAGGTTGCTGGTACGCAGCTGGCATTGCATATTCATTGGTCAGGGCCGTCGGGGTATCTGAGTAATGGTGGTTCAGCGACCGCCGCCTCTGACTTGGGCAGAAAGGTTTCGTTTTCAATATTGTGGTTAATTTTATTTTATCAATGGACAAGAAAGGAGCCTAGTTGGTAGAGTTACAAACTTGTGAACTGCCTTTAGATTTAGATAGATTTGTTGGTGGGTGCAAGGGTAACGGAGGTTCCTAAGAACCTTTTGTGACCCATTTATGATCTCTCTGTGACTCCCAATAATTTTTACTGTTATTCAGACAATATAAGATTATAGTGGAACGCATGGTTTGTTGTAACATAAGTTCCCAGGGATTGTAAAAATTCTTCAATCATTCACTGGTTTTTTAGGTGAAATAAGTTTATCTCTTCAGAATATTCTCTTAAAAGTATTGTAGTCTTATTTCTTAAAGCTTAAAGCTTTATGTCTCCAAAATTTTTTATTTATAGCTTTCTTGCTACAAATAGCAAACCTGTTTTGACTTGTCATTGCTAAAACATGTTTTAAAAATTCCCAAAAAATAAATGCGATCAGAGTGAAAATCTCATTGCTCTCCAATTCAACGAAATCGCCTGGAAAAATACTTAAGAAAAAGCAGGTGGACTGGGAAGGTTCCTCATTATTTAGTTACGAAGTCCAATTCATAACAAACCACCTAAGGCCATTTGTGGCTTAATGAAGTTTCCTGTACGCGTTTTTCTTCTTTATGAATGTCCCGTCTGATTTTCAATTTCCGTTTCTCTTTTTCTCTTCTCTTCGTCCCTTCGTCGACGCTGCCGCAACCCAAGATGTCTCCCCCGTTCCCGTGCGTACTCAATGAGCAGCCTAATCAATTGTCCAATTTAGCTCGTCATGAGCCCAGACAGCTACAGCTTCCACGCGCGCACTAAATAAAATGTGAAAAGTCGTGGTACGGAAAAGGGATGGATAAAAGTGCAGGAAAGATTGATGAATTGTTAATTACTTTAAAAGTCTCAGAGCCTTCTCAAGTTACTGCTATTTAGCTGAATAGTCTCGCAAAAGAAACCAGTGATGCCATTAACTTTATTACGTTTTGATTCTCTATCCTTCCCAATTATGGGGCACCAAAGTGAATGGAAAAGTTTTTATTGAATTTTAATCCAAATTACGACTGAATAGGTCGGTTGCTGAGACGGACAGATTGTGTTTGGAACGAATATCCCCTGCGTGATCTCATATTTATTGAATTTCCTCCACTTCTTGCTGCGTAGCCATCCGAGGATGGTGTCGTTCCGCCTGAATGGCAGACGTATAAAAGTTTTATCGTTTTGGTGAATGTCAAGGGCATCTGTGCAGTCAGAGAACTTCTCACAGAGGACTGGGGGGCTATCAATACAGTCAACACAAATTTGTTTTGGATGAGAAGTTTCCCATTTGATTGAAATTCAGGTTCACGGTGTAATCTTTTTGGTGCTTGGGGTTACACTTAAGCGCATTAATCTCGCAAGAATACGAAACCTTCATGCAGCCTTCGTAAATCAACTCTCTCCCAATTTGTAGTCTTCCCCTCGGTTTTATGCGATGTTAACAATTATTATAACATGTGTAGCATGCAGCTTCTGCACAATTACTCGCAAACTTGGTAGAGCTACACCATTCCACCCAGCTGGGGGTCGAATTAGATACGTAAACCCTTGGAGCAGCGTTCCACGGTGGAGAGAGACGGATGCTAAATTAATGGGATTTGCCGAGTCAAAACAAAAATCCGCCTGCGCTGATTAGATTTGGGAACATCCCCCGCGTCAGATTTCAATTAAAATTTTAAACAGCATCTGGGCTCTGAGCACGGACTTGACGACCTATATTTAGCCCATACCTCCGCACAACTCCGACTTTTGACAAGAGAGTCACCTGATCTGCGTGCTATGCAAAGGCTCGGAAGTTGTGAGACTGCATAAATCTAAGGTATCGTAGAGAGTAGATTCACTGTATGAAAAGTTTTTACGAGAATCAAAAAAGTTAAAATTTATAATTTTGTTATGAACATTGAATTCCGATTGAGAACAAACCTTCATTTAAAAATAGGATAACTTCCTAAGCCCTGGAAAAATGGTGTAAGAAATTGTTTTCAGAACTTAATTGACGGTTTTTTTATTTTACCAGGGTTTTTTAGCTCTAAATTGTGACTCAACAGATTCAAAACGAGTTGTTGTCATTTTTAAGACAGATTTTGAAAAACCAAAAATAATTTTTTTAATGACTAATTGGGGTATGATTTTTTCAGTTACTGTAGGGGGGGGTGGAGCCAAAAGTTTGGAGCTCTGGGAGGAAAAATAGTAACAAAACCCTTAAAAATCCTGAAATTTGGTGAACATTCATATTTTGGGAAAAGTTCGAAAAACCACTTCTTGCGCCATGTCTCCCAAACCTTACGTTTGACTTCTCTAATATTTCACCTATTTTGTTTTCTCCCAAGACCTCATCGAAATATATACAACCAGCTCCGGAAAAAAGAGTGACCTGAGTTTTGTTGACTAGTGTTATTTTTTGAGGACACATATACTTTAAATAAACCTACCAAAATCTGAAACTAGAGACTACATCTCTGGTGACGAGCATGTTTACACAATAATTATTATGATGCAAAAAATGCATGGCATGTAAGCGAGCTAAGAGCCACTTCCTGACTCACTTTCTTTATCCTGTGCACGCCACACTGCGGATTTGGCTTCTCCGCCTCCCCACAATGATACAAAGCGGACTCGCATGTGAGCTGCTTCACAATTTACGAGTACACGAGAAGTTGGTACTCAGATAAGCCACAGCAATTTTCTGTTTTATTACCGTAATAATCTGGTGTTTTTCTCCCATTTCTGCAACTTCCGCTTCCTTTGTATGTGTTCCATCCCAGCGGGATAAGATTCATGATAAATTGCGCTTAGCTGGAGCTGAGAATAAGTGCTGCCATATCAAAATTCCCGCTCTGTACCTAATTACCGCGCGACTACTGACTCCAACCGCGTTTCGCCCATCAAATTATTCTGCCAGCTCGTATTATCGCTAATTAGTTTCACTTAACGCTCGTCAGATTTCGTGCGCCTTAATTTGTCATTGTTGCAAACTATGCCGTCCCGTGCCTGCCCCAGCTCTTTCTCACCCTGGCCTGCGTTTCCGGGGCGCTCAACTCGGAACCGACGGTTGCTGATGAATAATGTAGGAGGCAGGGGAGAGACAGACATGGGGATGTGTAAGAATGAGCTTTTGAACTTTCTTTATTGCCGAACGCCCATCGTTTGCATAAACGACGTCTCAGCATTTTTTAATATCTCCATACGGCAGTCAGCCTTCGAGAGCAATTTCCAGGTCAGTGACGGAACTCTGAGGAAACTTTTTCAAAAATATTTCAAAACAAATTAATTTTTTTAAACTAGTTAATTTTAGTTCGAGACAGCAAAATTTTACCTACCTTCTCTGAACGGCTTCTAACCCTCATTGCTAATAACGAAGGATTTCACCAAAGCTTGTGGGAAGTGTCACAGAGCCCCCACAGTCCCAAGGAGCCATTATTCAAAAGTTAACAGCACAATTTGAAACGTTTTTCCTCTCCTCGCATTTTCGTGTGACAGCCAGCAAGCCATCGTTTGTTCGCGGGGTAGCAGCGGTAATGGCTTAAAAATCATTTTGGTTGTTGGCAATCCATTGAGGACGCGTGACTGTTGCCAAGAGTATTAAGCGTCACGCCGTACCGCAGCACATATACCGATATTTATAGGGACGCAGTCAGAAGAGATCGTGGAGGCAGAGCCGAGTAGGAGCAAAAAGGATTGAAACATGCACAGAATTTCAATAAATCGAGCAGCGCTGTGCTCGTGACTCGTGAAGCTAAAATATATTTAAAAATAACTCTCTCACTCTGGTGCTATTTTCATCCTTGTAAGCTCAATATCACAGCATTCCGACCCCGCATCAGCTGCATATTTTCCAATCCCCTCGGATAGTGTGCGGAAAACTTGTTTTTCTCCTTTTGAATGACTGGGCAGAGATTCTTTTTCGCTCAAAGAGGGCCTTTGAAGACCTGAAATAAGGGCAGCTTTTACATAAACCGTTCCGGAGGCCTTGAACTTCAGAAAATCACCCGCATGCTAGAAATTTTGAGCGAGAGAGCCTGCATGTAAAACTTTTATAATTTTCCCCCAGCTCAGAGCAAACTTTGTCAGCTGCAACTTCGGCTGCCGTGATTTTTTCTCCAGAGGTGCTGACGCAGCGAAAGTTTTCCGCTTGCTTTTATGGGCCTGCCGTGAGCGCGCCTCTTCTCACAATCATTTCATAATAATACTATTTAATTACGAGTGATTAAATTATCATTATTATCGCGGCTGTGGCACCTAATTAGCTATACAACTCTTCCAAACAGCAAACTCTGTTTTTCTGATATTTATTGAAGACGACTTGAGATGGTGTGGAAAGAGCCTGGGGCGACAACAAAGTTACCTTGCGCTCGGTGGTTGCTTGCTGTGTTTTATGATGAACTTTTTATTGGTATAGATTGCTCATCTAGATATCTGTTTGCTCCAATAGTAAGCAAGTCAACGGTACATAGCTCTTGAGGGTTAATAAAAAAAAAAAAAAATACTTTAAATTTCTTAAAAATATTACTTCCAAAAACATTCAGTCGAGTTTTGTGTAATGTATGACATTTATGTTGCTAACATTCATAGTTGCATTGCTCCTATAAGCCTTTTTAATGAATTTTCATCAATTAAAAATAATGCACTAATGTGTCCGATTTGTCCGTCTGTCCGTCTGAGTCACAAAGGCTCAGAAACTACAAGAGCTAGAGAACAGCAGTTTTCGCATGTTGTCATGAAAGGCTTTGGTTTTTCCAAAAAACTACCTGGGGGTTGATTAAGGGGGTTTTCCTGTTGTATGAAAGTTTCATATTCTATTCATATTCATATGAGCTGAAATTTGGATATGTTATAAATCGTGTCAAATCGAGCAAATCATAGAACACATGTTTGTCTCTATCACTCAAGGGGGTGGGTTTCAGAGGCCCCCAAAGAGGTAAAAATTTTAGTTGCTCCGATTGAGCTGAAATTCAGAAGGGTCATGGACTCAAAAATGTAAAATAACGGACCTAGGGGACAAAAAGTGGAAACCCAAGACTTCCCTAGCGAACTGAAGGGTAAAATGCCAAATTCAATCGATTGAGCGGAAACTTTAGCAATTCTTAGATGACATTAAATTTAAAAAAAAAAACATCCTTCTGCATTAATGCTTTATGACCTGTGGGATCAAAGTCAGGGGTCCAATAAGTTTCTGCAGTGACGGAATTTGCAACAAAGCGAATTGAAAATGCACTCAACTTCACACATGTTTTTTCTAAAGCTCTATAAACTTTCATTTTCCATAAAATTACGGATCAGTGAGCTCTATAAACTCTTCAAATCCTCATCAAGTATGTGCCTTTAATTTTTAAATCCTTCAATTTCCCTAAATGTCACCCATCCATCAATATGACCTAGTTGACCTTCACCCTTCCAACCTATGCCTTAAAAAGTTCACGACTCTCAATCACTTTGCATTCTGATCCACACCACTCTTTTCAGCTTAATTTTCTTTCACTTTCAATCAACCACAAATTGATGCAAATTAAATGCAATATTTCAAAAAGTACCTGAAAATCAATAAAACTCTCAGGTGCAGGCGCGGATAAAGGGATAAATGGAGCAATATTTTTATTTCAAGTTGAGCCAGTATTGAAATATAATACGGCCGTACGCTTGATTGGCAGCAGCTCAGCGCGAATGCAAGCGCAGCTGAGAGATGCGGGAGAAAGCGAAGGCAGAAAAATGCAATCATAATCAAGCAACCATTCGTGGCAAATTGATCGCTCCCAGTTGGGTTGAGGATTGAAGGGGAACGTTTTGCTCTCCGATCGGAAACCTGAGAGGCCTAAAAATGCAACAACATTTTTGCTCTGAATGGCGCTCGTAACTCGAGTATGTGACCGCGTGAGCGAGAGTTCAGAAACACTTCCTGTGTACTGAACCACCGCAAATCCGCCACCAAACAATTCAATTACCACATTTCTCGTGTTCCATGGCAATCGTACGTACTCATCAAATTTCCAGCAGCACCTGCCTAGCTAGACTTGCACCACAGACAGAAGTGGAGCAGCCAATGTGAGTTCCGGTGATGTAATGGGCTCCCTAGTCCGTCTCTGGATGGAAAAGTAAAACAGAAATGAAAAATACAAAAATATTTAAAATTTTAATGTGCAAAGTTAATAGAAAAGTGAGCTCGGGGTTGTTTTTCCACCACCGGTACATTTGATATGCTGTTATGCCACTCCGAGCTCCTGGGGTGTTCATAAATGCACCCTTTGCGGTAACGTGGCGAAAAAGTTCGCAATGTGTCACAATTTATGGCTGCCTCGTGTATTACACAGCGACAAAAAATGAACAAGTAGCAAAAACAAAAGTGAGTGTTTGGAAGTTGTGGATGGATAAAAATGCTGAAAGGGTTGCCGCTTGGCGGAGACTCATTAGTGGGGCAAAAAATGGAATTCGGTAAAATCTCACCACTTCGAAAGCATTTCGGTGTAATTTTGCCGCAAATATCAGGAGAGGACAGTTATTACTTTGTAGCAACAATGCTTGTGTCAAGGCCAAATTGTGGTTTGAGATTATGACCGATGTAACTTTGTGAACTTCATCTTGAGCCTTCGACAAATAAAGACTATTTCTGGGCCATTTGGTCTATTTGGACTCTAACCATAGCTTAGTATGTCTTGGGAGTTTCGAGCAAAACCGACAAACATGCTCTCTCTAGCAACTTTGTCTAAGCCTGAGATACCTGACTGGCTCGGTTCAACTCAGCAAAGCGCCCCAGTTGGCTCCCCTGGCTATTTGAAAATAAGTTATTCAGCTCAATCTGCGTTGGGCCCAGAGGAGAGGAGGAACGAGGCAAATTTGGGGTTGAACATCAAGTATGCAAGGCCGGATTTTCCCCCAACCGACATTATGATGAGACAGACGCCCATACACCATTTAATTAATTGTAAGCATCTTACGAAGGCACATTGAAGCCTGCAATCAAATTATTTACGACACAGCGAGTTGCCTCGAGGTATTTGGAGAAAGAAGCATAAACAGGGTTCGCGTCAACGACATTATTACTTGATTTATTGTGCCTATTAAGAGCCTCGTCGTGTTCCACCTGACTCGCTTGTCCATTCATGTTTTTGCCGTGCCTTCCGCCCATGCACGAATCCGCGAGATAAAAGCTCGAATAGCCACCCACAGCGGAGGCATCGAGGGCGGAGAAAATTTCCGGAACATAAACAACATTTAATTTATCGCCGAAACCGTCTTCTCGGCGTCTCCCCCACTAATGTACTTGAGTTTTTACCATCGCTTCTCAGCCCGATTATCTCGTGACTAGCGTAGAAGAGGGAGATGGAGTAGTCCAGTGTGGTGGTCCTTTCATTAGCATATGTGAAGACCGTGGGAAATTGAATCATGTCCGCAACATTAACGACGGCGGAGGAGGAACACGAACCAACCAGTTAATTTGATCTAATCTAACGACACACGTTGACAAGGGGTCCAATTAAGCGCGCCAAAAACCATCATCATATCTCAATCTGGTAGATGAGAATCGCAGCCTAATGATGATGGCTACGTGTGTTTGGAAATTTGTGATTTTCCATGCCCGTCAATTATCATTAGGGATCCATTACGGGAAATTACTTTTGGCTAATGAGACACTGAACGCCGAAATTGATTTTTACTTCATCCATGATTTCGGTTCCGCGACACCGGCATTGTTTAGCTTCTGAACCCCTTCGAATGAAAACTGGCCCATTAACTAATTGAGCTCCAACTCGGAGGCATCAATGATGCTAATTTGAATGAATTTCGTACCAGCATCGGGTCTCTGGGGAGGAAGCTGCTTAGCAACTACTACTAAGCTCGCTAACTTTTATTGCGCTTTCCCTGTTGTTGGCAGCATGTGGAAGCAAGTGCAAAAATAATAATTATAATCTCGCGAGCTTGCCGGTTCGTGAATAGCATAATGCTCTCTGAGGAGCTCTGGAAGGACTTAAATGTGCACAGGTGTACAGGAAATTAGCTGCTAAAGCACAACAATGCCTGAAAAGCGTTTTGCAGGAAAATGATGATAGTAATTAAGATAAAAGTGCTTATGTAGGTGGCGGCATACCGTGATGCAGTGGGTCAGAGGCTGCACCTTCTCGCGAATAATAGAATTTCACAGCCTTGACAAATTCCCGGGCTATGAAACTTAAACGTGTCACAAGCAGCTCTTGTAGGCACTTGACGACTTTTTAATGGGACACATTAGTCAGACCTGACATTTTTCCCTGCAGGAATCGGAGCTTTTAAGAGAATTCCGTGAACCTCAACTATAGAATGTACTATTTGGCTTCTTTGGTAATTGTTAGGGTTTCTTTTGTGCCTTTCTATGGGAGCAGAATGACACTTAACACCAGAATGACACAAATAATAGTAGTGTCAAAATCTTAAGATCTCAGATGCCAGGCAAGAAGCAACTCCAAACTACATGTTTCGCTTGTTACTTCCTAGTTTATAAGAAACTAAACTTACAAATATGAATTCAAATGTCTCTCCTAGCTACGAGCTCAGCAGATGAAAAAATCAACTACAAATTTAATCAGGAAAAATTGGTGACAAAGCTTTTGGGTGCATTTAAAAAATGATGAAAATGTCGGTTTTGCTTGATTTGATTAAATTAAATTTAATTTGATGTATTTTTTCTAGTAGAGGATGTCCAAGATTATTGGTAGGAGTACAGTAGTACTGTTACTTGTAATGTTACAAGTAATTTTTGAATATCAGTCCAATTTGGATACAAAAAAATTTTCGTCATTAGTACATGAAAAGGGTCTTATGTAGTTCCATGACTTGCTATATTTTAAACGAACTTCAACATACCAAAATTTCAGTTAAATCGGATGTACCTAATACAAAGAATTTTTATAAAAAGGTAAAACAATCCCCTTCCACCCTCTAAAATTCTTTTCCAAAATTTTGCAAAATATGGGAATCAAAAGTGGATTAAGGTTACGACTACTTACTTAGAATGTTCCCCTAATCAGGAGGCAGCTCTGAGAAACCAGCACCTGCATGAGAAATGCGACACTGTTCAAACAATTCCACAGCCTCTTCAAATTGTGTTTGTCAAGTCCCTCATCACTCACAATTTCATATGTCTGAGCTAGCTAACCCGACGCCCGCAAATTCTCCAAAAATCGATTCCAAAGCGTTTGAGTCACCTCTTTCGCACCACCAGCTCATGCATACATTTGCTGTTTCACAGAGGTGCCTTGCCCGCTTGTCTGCCTGCCTTCCGCTCCGCACAGGCTGAGCTGGCACGAGCGCTGCAAGTGCGAGAAATCACACATTATATATTATACGTTTAATTGGGCTTTCAGTTGCCGGTGCGAGCTGTGCGACGACGGCATCGGGGTGTCAAGTGCTGAGCTGCTTCTTCCTCGAACACATCCTTTTCTTCCGTATCTCGAAAGCATATTTTTCGTATGAGTGACAATTTCGAGGCAGACACGTTTTGGGTGGAGGACGAGAGGAGTGCCTTGCATGGGCTGACACAATTATGCCATCCTCGCTTTGCTCTCGTTAGTTAGCCAGCCATCACGAGTATCCACTCTAAGCCAACCCCGAGAACTCCCCCACACGGAATAACGACATTTGTTTGTTTGATGGAGTGTGAAGAGTGTTTTCTTTTGTCATATTTTCTGTCACCACTCATTCCTTCACTTCATGCCTCATTCGAGTGATACGAGTAAATTGCCCCCGTCCGATCTGTCCGTCTGTCTGCAAAGTACCAATGTGTGTTTGAGTGTCAACCTGCGGATTTAATCACGACGACTAACTTTCCTCTCTTTATCGCATCTTTCACAAACTTTCCCACTTAGTCGCTTCTCTGATCACTTCCACCGCATTACAATCCAGCGTGGGCGTGTTTGCTTTCAGCGCCACACTTCTTTGCCGCTCCACTTGCGTCGCCCAAATTGGATGTAATTGAAATTTTGTCCTTCCTCTCGACTGTGTCACGAATTGTTTACTTATTTGCGAGAATAAATACTTTTAGAAAGAAATTTGAGACGTTTAATCTGGATGGCAATCATCCGTCCAGCTCGAAATTAAAAGTGTCAATAATAAATGGGATGACGACCCGGGTGAGGCGGGTTCGGAGAGGGAAGGTAAGTGTCTCGTTTCGAGAGTAGCTGAGCCAGGTATACAGTGCAATCCATCAGGACGGAATTGGGTCAAGGGTGGGGCGTTGAGCGTCGGAAGGTTGATTTCAAGAGAGATTACCAGTTTCGGGGATTACAGTGACAGAGAGGCAAGAGGGAAAGTTGGGCTTGAAAAGGGGAAATCAACACCAGTTAAGCCGGATTTAAATATTTAAGGGAGTTAAGCTCTTTATGGGTTCGGGGAATATTGTTATGGTTCTCGATGGGGTTAACAGGGCCCTGCTTCTCTTGCTTCAAAATTTGGACAGTTTCTATTAGTCCTGAATTTTTGTGGAAATTCTCATCTCACTTGTTGCTGTGATTGTCATGCTTTAAGCAAGAAATCTGGCGCAATGTGTGCCAAAACGTTACGAAAAAGTTTATTTTAAGTATTTGTCCTGGGAACACAAAAGTTTGGGACAGCTTGTAAACAATTAATGTGACCCACTTCTCTCTGCAACTCAAGTTTTCCACATGACGAGACCCTCAAACTTTCTCAGCAATGACATAATTCAGGATTAAATGCGGAGGAAAAACGATCAAATAAATGTACAAACAGTTATGAAATATTTATGACAATCTCGCTGTTGCTTTTTTCTCCTCGTCCTGCCCTCGCTCAGTGCCTCATATCCTTCGCCTTTGCCATGCCACATTCCGCCCAACTACTTTCACATAATGTGTCGCTTTACTGTCGCGTCAGTCTCATTAATTTCGCATTACATTAAAATAAATGAATTTTCGTGGTTTGCTGTTAGTACAGCTTGAGTCCAGGGATGGAACCCGAAGTGAGTTAGTGAGTTTTTGAAAAATTATTTCCTAAATTAGCAATTTATAGGGCCTCTGGGAAGAGTTCAGATTACTTGGCCTAAAGAATCTAGTGTGAAAGATCCATTGTTCTTCAAATTTTGGACTCCAACTTTAAACGGTTTTCGGGTGAAACTCCCTTCAGCGACACTCATTTTTCCCACTTGGAGCTCAGACATTTTTCCTGACATATGACAGGAAGACCCCAGAATAGAGATAGTGGTTTCAGATAAAGTGTTTTTTACTTTCAAAATAATTCTTAAACCAATTCAATAGTTTTGTACGAATTTCGGTTAAGTTTCACCCATCACGTTTCCAATTTAAGAAAAAACTTCCCGCTACAGCACTGCCAGTGCCCTATTTCTCGAGACGAGAGAGCAATCCAGCCAACTTTGCATTGCACTTTGTCAACTTTGAGGTGAAGTTTGCTTATTTCCAGCTCTCCCGAACACGACTGGACTCATCATCGAGCTAGGAGTTTTTTCTTAAAACTTAAAGGTGTGGCAGTTCAGACAGGTCTTGAGTTCATAAGGCTAGTAAAAGTGATAATGATTCGGTCCTGACGTCCGGATGATCGTATTCATCCCTAGGAAGGAGAACAAAGTTGGAGTCTGCGGTCGAGCTTCTGTTTTCCATTCTCCCCTATGCTTTTTGCGGCGATGTGGTTGCAAAAGTTGTTGTTTTGCTCCGTGCAAAGTAATTTGTCGGTAAGCACGTAAGTCATTTCGGATGGGATAAAAATAGAACAAAAATGAGTCGTAAAGTAGTGCGTGTGCCACATGCAGGTCGCATTAGGAGAGCCTTTTCCGCTCCGATTGATGGAAAGAGGGAATTGGCGAAAAAGTTTCAATGGCATTTTGCTCAAGGTTAAAGGATTATTGTCGGAGAATAATTGCGGAAAAGTAAAAGGACGGTGATGAGTGGTAATCACGAATTTATGGATCATTTTTATGTCTGCTTCACGGCAATAAAAGCTTTATAGTAAATGTTTTTGGTACGATTAACAGCTTTGACTGAGAACGAAATGGGGTTTTGTGGCAGTCTGATAGCAGACAGAAACGTAGTTAGGTAGTGTTTGGAGTTGGTGGGAAATTAACCCTAAACTCAACTCTAGAGGATCACCAGTACGTTCCTGCTGTCCCTTAAATGACCTAAAATTTAAATTTATTCATCTTACCATAAATACCTGGGCTGAGAAGCATTTTTACTAATCATGTATGTTGTAGCACGTCTTGGCTCCTAGCCTCGGAGCAAAAAGGACAAAAATTATGACTCAATTTTTGTTTTCACAAATTTTGACCTAAGATATAATTCAATTTTCTGCATCACTAAGACCAAACTGTCTTCTACAATAAAACACCAATTGATCATCAAAAGTTCGCTTTTTTAAAAGCATGGGAAGCTCGGTACACGTACACCCCGTTCTTTGAGTACTTAAAAGCAAACGGTGAGAATTATCAAACATATGCTTCCAGACTTAAACATTATACATATATATTATGTGATTAAAAATAAATCACAAAGTTATCCTGTATTTTAACTTTACCACACCAAAGTAAAAATATAGGGCAGTAGGAACATAAAAGTGACTCTGTAATCTAAATCTTTGGCTATTCTTAATAAGGTAAAATCAAAGAATGCGACTAAAATATGTTTTTCGATTATGTACACAATTGGGCCGATTATTCATTTTAGCATCAAATTGACTTAATCGAATTGATAAAATAAAATTTCAACTTGACAGTTAATTTACACGTAAGTTTTGTCAATAAACTAAGAAATAAACTGCTCTTTATATCTTTTGTGTATGGAAATATTAATTTAATGCAGAAAATTGATGCATAAAATTGAAATTTGAGGAGCAAATTAATATTTTTCACCTGCAATACAATAAAAGCATTGAATTTCTCAATTTGGTGACAAAATAAAATCTGTAAATGAACTGTAACGTTAACTTTCCATTATTTGGCTTACAATTGAAATATCAGTTCAATTCAGCCAAAACAAATAAACAAATAATATGACTTTTTGATTATTTCCTTATACATCTTACATATCCCAGTAGAGGGTTAAGTACTGCGCCTATGAATAAATTTTAACTACGTCACTGTCATTAAGACCAAGTCGAGAATAAGTGCAAAGTTGAATGAAACTTCGATTGCAGACTGCAACGCAAACCTCAATCCTGGTTGTCGTATCGTGAAGGGGGTTTTCGTTCGAGTCAAGGTCGGTTGGCTTCACTTAATTCCTTCGATTTCCACGCCAGCCCACTGTTGTTTTCCCGGCTGCTCGTGTCAACTCGGCGGCCGCCCTAATAACACACAATTTCCCCACCCACCTCCCCTAGCGCATCGTAAAATAACAATGACTTGTGCCTTTTTATTATTATAAACAGAGTGAATGCCTGAATGGGGCAGTTAAAAAGTTCACGACACCCGAGCTTAGTGTGGCGTTGATAAATCCAGCGTGACTCAATCTACAACGGTGCAGATTAAAAGGTTTGCGGTTGTACGACCTCGTGAACTTTCCGCTAAAATTAGACTGTATTTCAGCGCGAAGCTGCGGTCGAAAGGTCTTTGGATCCTCTTTGCGAAACACGTCAGGGCCACAACCGCGGTGTCACATTACGGGGTGACTTGACAGATTCTACGGCGACACTAGAGTGTACCGTCTATTAATCTTCCTTCCTATTTCGTCCTCACGAGTACACCCCAAAGGCGCACGGATCAGTGAACTCTCCTCTGAATACGAAACGAGCCTTTTGACACCAAAATGCGAGACCAACCGGAGCGATTTAATTAAAGCGGAATGAATCGAAGAATTCCACAATTGAATTTCGGGCGAGGCAATATTGCATCGCGTGCCAATTAAATCAATCGGAGCAGGGATTTTGCGCTGGGGAGCACATTCAATCAACGACTATTGAGAGTCTTTCACTGTCGAACAATGAACGATTGATTGGCTGGGCCAAACTTTGCAAGCCAAGTCGAATTAATTGCTCGTAACTTTCCGACCGCATTTCCATCGACTGAATTCATTCTATTTGCTTGCAGCCGTGATAACTTCCCGACACCTCCCTGCTTTCAGACCTCTCCACATGCACACAGAGGAGGCGGAGTACTTGGGTGATTGCAGGTCAAGTGGTTTGTGATACGACTGCTTGTTTCTGGTGTCGGCCTACCTGAGAAATTTCCTTGTTAGCTTAGGTCAAGAGTCAAGTTACTTGTCCAATTTTGCTTTATTGTGAAGGCTGAAGAGAGTGTAAAACGAGATCTCTCCTTACACCTGAAGTTTAGAGACTTGGAACGAGTGTTGAACGCAGACAAAATTCAAGCTACAATGGATTCAGCCTTAAAGGAAGCCAAAAAACTACCCATCGGAGAAACCCATTGGCTCTTTATTGTGTAATCCAATATTCATTTTTTTATGAATTGGGTTAGAGGTGATCGAATATTCATGTAATTTCAACTGGGACCTGCACTTTAAATCAAACTCGATTTTTCCGTAAGCTTTTCGCCACAATTGTGAGGCTTTAGCAGAAAAATCAATCCAAAAAGGACACTTTTAACAAAGGATTACTGAGAGGAAACATTTACTCTAAAAAGACCGTGAAAATAAATTGGCGTACTGATGACCAAGACAAAAATTGTCATTCTGGAAGTTTATGGTGTTTTTAGTGCATTTTCATCAATTTTGAAAAAAATGCACTTATGTGTCCGATATGTCTGTTCGTCTGTCCGTCTGTCCGTCCGTCCGTCCGTCCGAGTCGCAAAGGCTCAGAAACTACAAGAGCTAGAGACCTGTGGTTTTTTGCATGTTGTCATGTATGGTCTGGAGGGTGGTGGAACCACTTTGGTTTTTCCGAAAAACTGCCTGGGGGGTAATTAATGGGGTTTTCCCGTTGTATGAAAGTTCCATATACTTCATCTGATTAAACTGAATTTTGGATATGTTATACATCACGTCAAATCGAGCAAATCATAGAACACATGTTTACCCCTATCACTTAAGGGGGTGGGGTGAGAGGTCTCCGAAGGGGGAAAAATTTAGTTGCTCCGATTGAGCTGAAATTCAGAATGGTCATGTAAAATGACAAAATAAGCAACTTTTGTTTCGGGTCATGGTCTCAAAAATGTAAAATAATGGACTCTGGGGGTCAATAAGTGGCCATCCAAGACTTCCCCTGGCGGACTGAAGGGTGAAATTTCAAAGTCAACCAATTGAGCTGAAACTTTGCCAATTGTTAGATAGTATTAAATCCAGCAAAAAACAGTTCTACAGTAAGGCTCTATGACCTAAGGGTGTGAAGCTGAGGGCTACCAAAGTTTGCATGAGGTAAAAATTTTCTAACTCCAATTGAGCTCAAACTTGGGCAAATGTTAGGAGACATTAAATTTAGCAAAATATCCTTCTACATTAAGGCTCTATGACCTTTGGGATCAAAGTCAGGGGTCCAGTGACGGAATTTGGGACAAAATATTTTGACTATACGACCCAACTTTTGCAACAAAGTAAAATGAAACTGCACTCAAATGCGTTCGTCCCCGACTAAGCTTTAAACATGTTTTCTCCTTGTTCTTTCACTTCTCCAACTTTTCTTTTGGTCTCCGTGCATATGATTTCCACATTTTGAAACTCAATTTGGCAATTTTCTCCTGTAATATTTTTAGAACTATTTATTGATGCATTGTAGATATGTGTTTTATATAAAGCCTCACAATTGTGGCGAAACGTTCACGAAAAAATCTTGTTTAATTTAAGGTGTGTTTATTTAAGGTCCCAGTTGAAGTTACATTCATTTTTCCATAACAACAATTTCGTGCTATTCAATGGCTGAAAAAAAATTGAGAGCACTAAAAACATTGCCGGCTCGTTTTTGTCTCGACAAATAGACGCCCTTCAGTCCGGGTTTATGCATTTGAATGTATTCAAAGAAATACTGATTGTTTCAGCACCGGATATTGATTTCAGTTCGCAGGAACTGTTTGCATGCCCCAGTGAACCACCATTGTTTCATATAAGAATCACCCACGTGGCATAGCTAATGAATTAACAAAGAGTAGATTACGGAGTCCCTAGAAAGCCCAGCAATCGTCAGAAGGGCGTCTTTCCGTGATACGAGTACTCAAAGGCTAGAAATCACAAAGAAGGAACCCACTCGGGATCTTCCTACTCCCTCAACTTTTCACATTTCATTCAATTGCTCATATTACATAACACTTCAGATAGGTAATAAACGAGATTACTTCCAAGCACACCAACAAGAGTACACAACAATCCTCTCAAGTCGTCCCCAGCGATACAGAAATTACGTTTATAAGCTATCAGAGCGTCTTTAAAGCACATTCAGCTTCTTTTATCGCGACATTATAAAAACACAATAAAACCTGGATGACACTTTCGAGTGATCCCGATGAAACAGAGAGTGAGCAAACGCTACGCATTCAAAGAGAATTATTGTGGCAGTCTTAGTGCCCAGGACGTTAGTTTAATGAGCCGAGCAGTTGAGGCAGAATGACCATGATTACGCAATTAGCCGGAAAGTTCCATCGTGGTCTTGCTGCTGCTTGTGTGCGAGATGTCAGGCGAGTGGACTTAATTTGTGTCCACGAAATCACATCACGGATTAATTTATTCATATCGATTTTGTCCCACAGGAGTGAACACTGATGGGGGAATTTTATCAACACGTTCTTTGATGAGGTTGGAGTCGGGTCATGGCTTCTGTGACCTATATCGTGAAAGCTATAAAATTAAAGGCATGTGATATATCCAATCCCGTGAAATACTTACAAAATATTTCTGCGAGTTTCTGCAGGTTCGAAAATCCATAATTTATTTCAATGTTAGGTTGTATGGTATTCAGTTTAATGCTGGATCTTCCTCTCAAATCCTCATAATTAGGTTCTAATTTTCGATGAAGACGTGCCTCAAATTTTAAAGACTTTTTAAAAATATGTTCAACTTTGAGTCTGCCTGTACCATACTTAGAGTCTAAAAGTTAATATATTTCAAAACAAAAAGACAAACATGTTAGATGTTGGTTGTGTATAAGGAGCACTTAGGGTGCTTTAACATTTGCTGAATGGGGTTTTTGCAGAAAATCTGTTTCACAGTGAAATTTAAGTCCTCCGCTTCCTAATCCTGGAGAATATTAAGACTCAAACCTTCACTGAAGCACGACCACGATCGAAACTCGCTACTACCGTGCTACTGTGCACTCAGAACGCTCCGTTATATTTCTGATAAGGAGAGATACGAACTTTTATTAGTTTAGCGCCACACTTCAAAAAATTACATGGTATTGAAATTCTATAAATCTACATAACCTCTTGCACTCAAGTCATGTGCAGTAATCTTACCAACTTTGAGTGGGAAATAAAACCATACGAAGAACTAGGAACGTAAGCTAGAAGCCCTATTTATGGGATATTCTCAAGGACGTGTTTGAAAGCAAAAATAACAAGGTGTTTTTGCAGCTTTCTCGAACCCATAGCAGTAAATCACTAGCTGATTGGCTGGCACAAATCCAAGGACTCTTGTTCTACCTTGAAGCTTCCTACATTTTTGACCCGAGCTGTGAAAAGTTTCGCAGTCCAGACAATCTTTAATCTTTTGTAGGAGGCAATCCCGACGAACGAGTATTTTCCCCACTCCGATATCGAGATAAGAGACAGAGATGAGAGGGATTATTAGACGAAAAGTTTGCAAAATTTGGTTAGCCGCGTGCTTGACAAAGAAGATAACGCCATGAAAAGTTATAAGGAGTGGAAAACCTCAAGAATTTGGACAAGCTTGTTCTCAAAGTGGGTCAAGCCGCCCCATTGTTGGCATTCTTGGAGAGTCTTTGTAGCTTACAAACCGAGTTTAGCTCAAATCTTGTCTCTTTTCATTTGCAGATCCGACAACTCAAAGCTGTTCATGCATCAGAGGCACGTCAATGTTGTCGTTGTTGCCGACGTCGAGGTAGGAAGGAGACGCAGAATAATAGAAAGCGGCAGCTGCAGAGGCTGCAGGGACACCACAATCTCCCACCATTATCATCCGACAAGCACTTGAAAACTGTTTTGGCGCTGGAGAAGGGAACGACGGAGAAGGCGGCACCATAACTCAGCTTTTATGTTTGAATACTATGCGGGAAGCCTTTCCCAGCCTTCCTTTCGATACAATTGACGCAGCAAAGGAAAAAGACTCAACCATTAGCTGGGACGGCGAGGCTTCCGTCGCAAAGTACACGACCAACAGCAGCTCCAACAACATCATTGGCTTCGAGACGACCTGCACTCCGGATTATGCCACGACGAGTCACAATAACAACAACAACAACAATAACAACAACACGACCACCACGACGACCGCCGTTTTGCAGCACTCGGCAATCGCTGCCAACGTCGCCACACCGTCGCCGCCTCCGGTCCCGGCTCACGATGGCCCGGACTGCTCCTCGACCGTGTCCTCGGCCCTCCTCCCCCACCTCCCGTTCTCGGGCGAGTTAGAGGAGCTTCGCCACATCCTTCACTTCCCCGAAGAGGTTGCGCTCCGGCTCACGGACTCCGAGTACCAGCTCTTCAATCAGGTAAGCCGAGTGGGATGCAGTCTGAATTGTAATCTAGTGCCTAAACTTGTTCCTTTGTGTTTGTCTTCGGGGAATTGCGCTCTCCGCTCGCCGATGACCTACTTTGCGGCTCGACGTGCCGTATATGAGGGAGGCGAGATAAGTTTTGCTTAGTCGTTCCCGATGGGCGGAGGAGCACGAGAAGTTTTATCGGTTTTTAATATCAACAAAAGCTCAGATTCCTAGTTTCGTCTCTCGCATGTGGGAATGCAGAAAATCAACAGTGTGTGGGAAATGAGGGAGTGGAGGGACAGAGATGGAGCTGCGAGAAGGGAAACTGATTTACCGCTTCCTTCCCCCACGCAGAGAATGTTATCTCTAGGGTGACCAAAAAAATTGACTCATAAAAAGATTTAAGTGACTTCTGAAAACGACCTAAACTCAGCTAAAATTGACCTTCTAAGGTGAAATTTCATACCCTGCATTATTTCAAAATATTTTTCTAATTTTAAAATCATTTTTCAACATCTACAAAAATTAGTAAAATGATACAAATTTTAATTATTTTCTCAATTACTATGAAATTTGACTTAATTTACCTAAAAATGGACTACCTAAAAATGGGCAATCAGTATTTTAGACCGAAATTACTTATGTCACTTGATGCGACTTTACCTACTTTCGAGTGCCCTAGTTTTCTCTGACATGCATATCTAGTTCCTTTCTGGAAAAGATAACGAAGCAGCGGAATGGAAAGCAGCTGTGGGAGCCCGATAGATTTGATTTCAATGGATATCCAGAAGCAAAGCCGAATTTCCCTTATTTGATACACGAATCCTGATGACTCGAGAGATGTGCTTATTTGATCTTCCCGATTCCTTGAAGAGCGCGATTGACAAGCCGTATATGTGAGAAACTTGTTTCCTCCGTGGGAACAAAGAACCTCGCTGACTAATAACGTTTGTTCTTGTGACCGGAATTCGATAGACAGCAGACGTTTTGCGTGATTAGTGTGGTGAAATACATTGAGATAGCATAGCGCGGATTTCCTTGTGACATGTCTGCACACGAGTCTAGGTCTAGGACTCATTCTTTCTTTAAAAAGGGAAACACCACTTTTTGACAAAACGATGAACAGTTTATAAAAGTTTTGAGGAAGCTTCCAGAATGTAATGATTTCTCAAAAATGTCATGACAGCTAAGATTTCCATGAATCCGTTATTAGTGAATTTTCAGCAATTTTGAAAAATAAGCACTTATGTGTCTGATATGTCTGAGTAGCAAAGGCTCCGAAACTACAAGAGCTAGAGACCTGCGGTTTTTTGCATGTTGTCATGCATGGACTGGAAGGTGGGCGAAACACTTTGGTTTTTCCAGAAAACTGCCTGGGGGTAATTAAGGGGGTTTTCTCGTTGTGTGAAAGTTCCATATACTTCGTTCGATTGAACTAAATTTTGAATATATTATACATCGTGTCAAATCTACCAAATCACACAACACATATATGCCCCTTTCACCTAAGGGGATGGAGTGAGAAGCCTCCGAAGGGGAGAAAAATTTAGATGCTCCGATTGAGTTGAAAATTTAATGTTGATGAACTTGTAAAACCCGTACTACCACCAGGGACAGAGCTAGAGACTCCCTAAGTTTTTACAGAAACAGATTTTTTGACAAAAGATTTTCACTTCGACCTAACTTTTTCAACAAAGCGAATTGAAAATGCACTCAAATGCATTCGTCCCCCACTAAGCTTTAAACATGTTTTCATACGGAGGCGATAACACCCTTCCTGCTTTCACTACCTTGATGCAATAAATGCAATCCCGCGATGCATTTCAATTCAGTTCCGTTCTATTAATTACACTAGACAGTCAAGACTGATCCCAGAATTCCCTAACAAAATGAAATTCATCATTGTCGCTGGCCTGATAGCCTTCGTAGCTGTAGTGAGCTCGGCCCGAATCGAAATCAAAGAGGTCGACGTGGATCTTAATGAAGGCGTAGAATTTGTGGAGACTGTTTTGAGTATCCCTGAGGACTTAAATCGGGATAACGTTGGAAAAGGAGGCGGAAACTGTGGAACTGCCTCGTGTGCTGCCAAGTGCGCTGTCCACAAGAAAGTCGGGCTGTGCCATAAAGGAAAATGCCACTGTCATTTGTAAAAACGAAACTTAACTCCCAAGTTTTCTAAAATATATTGAGTCAACAATTAGTTGCGTTTTTACTCGTGACCGGAATAAAGATAGCAATGCTACGACATCTGAGTACGTCTTGCTTAAAAATTTTAATTCACCTTTCTCGAGAAATCTGCCTGTGTATTACGGACTGAGATTAAAAACTTCCTGCCTCGGAGATCCATTTAAAAAGAGCCTAATAATGATTAGAGCTTATTTCTGTTTTGTCGCCTAGAAGGTCAAGAGATCAAGAATAAAAGCCTTTACATTTAAAATACAAAATGAAGTCTTGTTTGGCAGTCTTTTGCTGTGCGACCCTCTTAGTTTTAGTGAGCTCAGCTCAGTTAGAGGTCACAGAAATTGAAATAGAAGTGGACGGAGCAGTTCAACTAGAACGGATCTTTAATAAACTCCTAGCTATCCCGGAGAGCACCGACATAAAAGGAGGAAACTGTGGGAGTGCGTCATGTCTAACCAAGTGCGGTTTGAAAAAAAAAGTTGGATATTGCCACAACGGAAAATGTCACTGCTTTGGAAGTTACTAAAGAAATAAAATACCTACAATAAAACAAAGTAAATTTTGCAAACGAAAATGTTTTCAGGCTGTCTGAAAGTGATTTTTAGAGTTCAACAATACCATCACTGGAAGCTTCCGATACCCGGAGCTTTTTTAAGTTTTTAGTGCATTTTCATCAATTTTGAAAAAAATGCACTTATGTGTCCGATATGTCCGTCCGTCCGTCCGAGTCGTAAAGGCTCCGAAACTACAAGAGCTAGAGACCTGCGGTTTTTTGGATGATGTCATGTATGGTCTGAAAAGGGGGCAGAAGGTTTTGGTTTTTCCGAAAAACGGCCTGGGGGGTAATTAAGGGGGTTTTCCCGTTGTATGAAAGTTTCATATTCTATTCATATTCATATGAGCTGAATTTTGGATATGTTATACATCATGTCAAATCTAGTAAATCATAGAACATATGTTTGCCCCTATCACTTAAGGGGGTGGGTTGAGAGGCCTCCGAAGGGGGGAAAAATTTAGTTGCTCCGATTGAGCTGAAATTCAGAATGGTCATGTAAAATGACAAATCAAGCAACTTTTGTTTCGGGTTATGGTCTCAAAAATGTAAAATAACGGACTCTGGCTACGGAAAAGTCGAACATCTCATTCCCGCAAGTGCACTATTTTCAAAATGTTTAAAATGTACTAAAATTAACCACCAAAAATTTTTAAATGACCTGAATTTAGATACTAGAATTCAAAGAATCTCTCATTAAAATTTGGAAAGCTACTTTGCTAACGGAATTGCACTAGAATCTTTTGTTTATTTGACGTTAAACATTTAATACTACACATAATATACAAACCATGCTATCGTGTAAATTAAACGAAAACAAAGTTTTCTGTGGCATGAATCCGCTCTGTGAACAAACATTGTTGAACTGATTCGGATGAAACGCACGCTAGGGAAATACATGTGTTGCATTTTGATTGTATGCTTTTGCAATTGAGACAACTGGGAGAAGTACTTAGGAGAAAATTACGAAATCTGAGTCCTTTTAGAGATAAATGAACAGAACTTGTGTTTCCAAAACGACAACGAAACCAACATTTTTTATAGATGATTGATTTTTGTTCAGTACCGACATTAAAGAAAAATCACCAGCGAAAATTTAGAAATCACAAGTTTTTGCTCCAAATCCTGTAGTAAAAATTGTTCCCTTTTAAAATTTCCGTTAAATTGGCTCAAAACTGTAAATTATGGATAAATGGTGGCTCTTTGTGGTTTTTGACATCAATGAAATTTTCTCGTATTGCTGGTTGGCCCACTGTTTTCGATTGAGCTGGGAAAACAGTTCCCCGATTGAGGTTTATTGAGCTCCATGAAGGAGGAAAGTTTAATTTATTTGGTTTTGATGAATATTATTCGCTGTCAGCAGACAATGAAAGTCACCGGGGGGTAGCGGTGAAACACGTTTCAGTGATTACTGTAAAAGAGAAAAAGTTGTGCTGGAAAATTTGCACTTAATTCCCGCAAGTGAGCCCCAAGCTGAGTAATGTGGAGCGAAAATGCACTTGGTATCTGTTTCAAAGCGAATATGAAATCCCAATTTGGGCAAAGTCAAGCGAAACTTTTCTTTGTACGTTTGAAACAGAGCTCCAAGTACCCGGAGTATTAGATGTATTGATGAAATTTTGATTTAAGCGTTAAGTTTTGTGGAATGAGCGGTAAAAGCATGTTTTTGCCAAAGAGGTTCGTTTATCTTATTGAAAGATGAAACAATAGAAGCCATCGTTTAAAGGGCGTTTATGGAATACCTTTAGGCTTAGAACCAAAGTGTGGGACGGTTGTAGATTTTCCATGGTGCGTTCTCATGACCACACATGAACCTCAAAGCCACACGAGGAAGAGCTTCTCAGATATACCGGGTTAAAATTTAAAAAGAAAAGCTTAGTCGGTGGCATTTTGAATTCGCTTAGTTGTAAAAGTTGGGTCTAAGTGAAAATATTTTGTCTCAAATTCCGTCACTGCAAAAACTTATTGGACCCTGACTTTATTTTCCTAAATTTAATGTCATCCTACATCTGCCCAAGTTTCAGCTTTGTTGAAGTTTAAAATTTCGTCCCACTTTAAGGTCATAGAGACTTACTGTAGAACTGTTTTTTGGTGTTTTTTGAGAATGAAAATTTTTAAAGTTTCAACTTCGTAGAACCCGCTCGTGAGCTCGTCCTATATTTCTAGGCTTACAAGAGAAAAGAGTTGGTTACTAGTTTTGAGTTGGTGCCAATGTAATTTCATTTCTAAACGAGCTATCGCATTTGTGATTGCAGGTTCAACCATCCGACCTGATAACGGAAGCCCTGAGCGATCTGCAGAAGGAAGGCAAAGTGTCATCTAATCAAATAGTAACGACGCTGGTGTACACCGAAACGCGAAAACGGTTCGATGAGGTAGGTCTGGTGGTAATCCGCTCGCGGAAAGCCAAATTACCGCCCCTCAGCCAATTACTAATATCCGTCCGTTTTGCTCTCCTCATTAAACAGGTCTGTTTGTGGTCCAAATACACGGTGCTTTCGCAGCCAACGATCGAGGAAAAGGCAGCCTGCTTTGCCTGCCTCCTCCGCACGGCAATCACCTGTTGGAACATCGGCAACTTCAATGCAGCAAAGGAAATAATAGACGGTTTAAGGTGATTTCATAACAGCAATCCTTCCCCTGCCAAGCCTCGGGCTCTCGCTCATCTGTTATTTTCCACTGTCATCGCCATAAAAATGTATAATATGCGGTTACTCAATCACATTTGCATAAACATACAAGTCTGCCATGGTCGACCATGTAATTGAACTTCCCGGCCTCTTGCTTGTGCGCACACGTTGGCCTTGAAAGTGATGGCGAGAAAAGCGCGTTGCATAACTTGTCACTTGGTAGAGGGGTTTCTTTCGGCCTCCAGCTGCGATCGAAAGACTGTAGGCCGGCGGAAACTACTTGCACCCGGTGCTGGCTGCTTCACCCGCGCTTTCTGCCACCTTCATTCCCCCATTTTGGATTTAAAGCTTCCCAAATGCGAAGGAAACCGAGCTCATTTAGTGTCTTTCAGGTCTATCAAGCACGACCAGTTCTGGCTGTTTCTGCGGGAGAAGGGGGAGACCACCGTATTCGAGTTCCTCGAGAAGGCGTTCGAGCCAGACAACTACATAGCCGCGGTCCAGCGAGCCATTTCCATCCCCACGTGTCGCATAGTTCCTTACTGTGATGTTTTTGTACAAATTATCAAAACCGGCATCGCATCGGAGTACCGGCAGTTCATCGATACGCCCCCACTCTCGTCCCCTCCTCGCAGTCCAAAGGTACGGGGGGCATTTGCGGAGGGCGTGTGGCGAGACGAGATTCGGAAGGTTTTGCCCAGCGACGTGCTCTTCAACGCTAAACTGCTGGAACCACAACGACGTGAGAAGAACAATTTCCGGAGCACAAACATCGATGCACAGATTGCAATTGAGCGCCTCATTGCAATTGGATCCCATCAATTGGAGCTGGGAAAATTGGTGCCGCAGAATCTGCTTGACTACCTACGGTAAGTTCCTCGCTTCCAGGCCGAATGCTGATGGCTGGGATTCGATTTTGTTTTCCTCAATTTGTCGAATCAATCAAGTGTGATGTGTGGCATTAGACAGGTACATACCTCGGAATATGATGAAGCAAAATATGTGTGTGGGAGTGGCTGACAGCCGGGCCGACTTTTATCGGGTAGAACTGACATGTGAGGGTTATAAGCTTGAAAGAAATTTTACTTTTTGATTATTTTTATTGACTTCTTTTATTATCAGGTCTTGAAGGGATTTCTAGGGAATCATAAATTTATGACAATGGCAGTAAAAATATAATAGTAAACTACTGAGAGTTGAGGGTTGATAGAGTCAAGAATTCTTTGATGTAGAACCTTTCTATTTTACGCTTTTATATTTGTCATAGCCATCAAGAACTTCCTTAATCCAATCAAGTATAACGACTACTTCTACTCCTTAAAAAAATACTGAGAAAAATAACCCTATTTAACACTATGCAGAGACGTACCACATGGCTAATTTTTGTTTTAACCGCGCGTTAACAGGTACATAAGTTCATTTATTAGTTATGAAAATAACTAGTATCCTTATTGCGATATTCTATTGGAGAAAAATTTATAAGGTCAAAGTATCTCACTTTCGACCAAAAAAGTTTCAAACGACTATTTCACTGGTTCAATTTATATAACTTGGTATACTGCTGTCAGCCCAAAAAGCTCAAACATGTAGAATAGCTCTCCATTCCTGGAATGGGAAAAATTCTTGCGATCCATTTTCATTTAACCTCTTTCCTGAAATTTACGAGTACATTTAGAAGCAGCTGTGGGTTTCAATTCGGCGATAAATTTATTGAGTCGGCCGTTTTGGGTTCATTAGAATGTAGCGTTGGTTGGCGGTTTCCCATCGGGCTGTCGATTTTTCTCTCGTTCGGGCTGCCCCGAATGACACGAGAACTCAAATATATATGTTTCAATTTATTTTGTGGGAATAAAATCCCTTTTATGGCCACATTTGAGTGTACCTTTGAAGCAGCAGAAGAACAAGTTTTTATGACAGCCATGAAATGTATGGGAGGAACGTGATGAAAAATTGTAAAATACTAAACTCAATGGCGCTCCTCTGCCTCCGAATGAAATCTTAATTAATCATGTTATTCAAATGTTTGAGCAATTGGCAACTTGTTTCATTTCACCAAGCAAACGAGCCTGAATGGCAAGTGGATCAACGAGAGCACTTTTTTGTTAAATTGCTCGATTTGCCTTAAGAAAAGAAGCACAAAAGACCGTTTTTCTTTGAAAACTTCATTTCAATCAGATTGAAAAGCACTCAAGGCGTGTAGGGGCGAGTTGCTTCTAACCAGAAAATTCAAGACAAGTCCGGATCCGCCCACATTTTTGGCACGCTAAATTGGCTTATTGTTTCCCGACACGTCTATTTTCGTCCTCTCAACCAAGTGTCCGGAGCAATAAGCTTGCTAACGAGATTGCATTTGACCCAATTTCCCAAAAGTAAGATACACTGATATCGATCGTGGCTTGTCAACAATAAACCTGTTGTTGTAGAAACCACCAGCCTGGCCCAGCAAAGTAGCATTTTATTTTCATTTTATTCAATTCTCAGAACCCTGATGTGCGCTTTGTGCCGCCAGTGTCACAAAGAGCTACTTACACGTGGAAGCTAGCAGTCAAATCCAGCTTAGCGTTTTGAAACGAAAGAACATATCTAGTAATTGGGGGATCAGAAATCGTGTGGTTTGAGTGAAGACAGGCTTAGGCACTAATAAGATAGGCAACGGTGAATGCGATTTTAATGGGCTGGATACAAATTGGAAGGGATTTTTGAGTAGTATATAATTTACATAAACCATAGAGCTGAAGCTTCAATAAGAAAAATAAAAATAATAAAACAGAGAAGCTCATTTTTGGGTTTTTGACAATAAACATTTGTTTGAAAATTTCAGAGTTAATACAAAAGTTTAGTTTCGACAATTACGACTATTATCATTTAAATACTACGTATAGGTTGCTTGTTGATAGATTTATAACAATCCATATAATGTTGGTTGGCGAAAGGCGGGTGTGTTTCGGAATCGTGTCAATTTTCCGCTTTTCAAACTGTTCATTCAAAGGTTAGATGATTAAAGGGTGGGACAAAGGTTCAAGGAGGTTCCTAAAAACCTACTGTAGCCTACCATTCAAAGGTTGATGGACAACAAAATTGAACCGGGATAAATTTTTTTGAGTTGGAGGCTAAAATCAATACTCCTAGTTTGGCCTTTTCTCCTCTAGTACATTCGATCCTCTGTGACATGAATGCTCTGGTTGTTTTTGCAGATCCGAATCGTACAATCCGCGCCAAGGTAAACAAGCACCGGCTACTGATACCCTGAATATTGACATCGAAGAAGAGTACGAGGTGGAACTAGGCACTTACAATCCCGTACAGCCTTTGTTCAACGACCATGGCATTAGTGTGATACCACTGTCATCGCATACCAATCAAATAGACCACCACATCCTGCAAATATTGCATCATGGAACAACGGCGGTACTGTGGGAACCGGAAGTGCCAGCGGACAAGTCTGCTTATGTGTATTTGCGACTCGAACGCTCGTGCGGGAGCATATCGTGGCATCGACCTGGCTGGAAGCAATTAAAAGCACAGCAAGGTAACGTAGCTCACTTTCCGTTCTCCAGAGACGTAGCTGGGGTAACCAGGCAATTGCAATTTTTTTAATAGCAAAATCATAAAAGTTTCCATTTTCGCATATTTTATCACAAGATTAAAGCTTGCTAAATCAATATTCGTCCATTCTCAGCGAAACGAACGAACCTAATGTGCCCTTTTAGATCTTCTAATTTTTGGTGGGCTTAAACTACAGTATCCAATTTGGGGTATAGCTGTCAGCACGATTGAATATCGGGGTGGGTTTTTGATAACTTGTCTTCTTAGTGAAAATTGAGGGAGAGTGTGCTTGACTCTACGTACAGTTTTTGACATATGTACTTTCTCGATTCAGGTGCACTTAAAAGTGAATTAAATTTTAAACCAGATGTCACAGGAAAATAAAATTACCACAATGGAGTCAATTTTAAACCCCCTTGAGATCTTTGTCCGAATACACCTCTTTCTGGGTTAAGCAATTTCAATAATCCCAGGCGCGCCTGTGTGGTCGTAATATTTGCACACCGTAACATTTTCTGAAAGATGTGATGTTTACCTTAGCATTTCCCGCGTATTATAATTGCAAAGGGGAAAATGTATAATATAAAACTCGCGTGATAAATCATTTGCCTTTTGTTTATATATTTATTCGCAAAACACCAAGCGCTCGTTTTTAACGTGAATTTATACTCGTTCTGCAGATTTTAATCCGACAATAAATCCTGAGGAAAATGTAGCATATCATGTATCAAAGCATCAGCTTAACTACACAGATGTCGAGTCTCTTTATCAAACATTGGAGGAGGCAAGTACTGTTTATTTCTCTTGCTATGTGGTTTCAGCTAATCAAACCTCTAATTGATTGGCCATTGGAGGTTGTATTCGTGCACTAATTTCGTCAATATTTGTGTTGTGAATCTTTCAAAACCTGAGAGGATTCCTAGAATTCATTTAGTTGAGCCCCAAAAGCCCCGTAAAGTCCCCAGCCTAATCATATGAATAACAAACTATTTAGTTCATTATTCAAGACCTTCCCAAGTAGTCCAGGGATATGCGCGACCGAACTTGAAAAGTCTCCATATTGTCTTGGAAACGCTCTTAGGTACACGTTTCTTGCTACCCGAGTGAACGTTTCCTCTATTTCCTTATTGGATATAGGCGTTGGCACTATTTTAAGCACATGTTTAGTTGGAACAAAGCGAGATGTCTGAGAGTGTTTTTGATTCTCTTAAAAGGGCTAGAGAGCTTTTGAAATTCATATTTAAAGGATTCAAAATATAATGAGATAAAAATAGGCTCATTTTAATTTTTAAAACTACTCAGAAGAAACGTGTAAGTTGTAGCATTTCTTAGAAAAGTTTAGTTCCGAACATCACGTTCGACCTGAGAACGGGTGAGATGTCCTTCCGCACGTTTTCAAACCCCACCCTGCTGCGCCTGTCTTCAATTCCAACCCCTCGCAGTGTAAAGAGAGAACCTTGGATAACTACCTTCTACGATGGCCTAATTCCCTCCTACGCAAATATTCCCCGTAATTAGGTCAACGTATGTACCGGAGCTGCTTAGTGCCATTTTTAATTAACCAAGTCATCGACACATCATGTGCAGCACAATAATGTCTGTGTATACTCCCTCAGGGCTCGCTTGACTTGAATGCAGTAAAGGAGATCTCCATTGGGTCACGCAACCGTGAGTTTGATGTGGATATTGTTGCTGCAGGACGTCGTTACGGTCTAACACATGTTGAATGCTGCATATCAGTGTTATACGGCAGTTCTATTAGTGATAATCGCCTTTTGTGCATTATTTGTCCGCCAATGCTGTGCCGGTAAGTGAATTGAATTTTCTTCAAACTTTCAGCCTTCCATTTGGGATCGGAAAAGTTTTGCTGTCTCACGTTTTGAGAACAGATCATGCGGGAAAAAACCATATTTTTAAGAAAGTGGAGAAAAGAGGGATGAGAGAAACAACTCGTTGCTATCGTTTTAGAGCATCCTTGGACATTATACCTTGAGTACTTTAATCGTGCTTAGCATGCCTTCTTTCCAAAATTTCAAGTCATTTGTTTAAAAAAAAAAAGAAGAATAAATAGGGTTTCTAAAATTTGTGCGCAAAATGGCCAAAAATTGTGCATATTTTTTACTTAACTTTCAAACACAAATGCTACACTTCTGTTTTGCTTTATTTGTACTTCAAGCCTTAAAAAATGTAAAAAGAGCGTATTTAGAGGAAACAAAATTTTTGCTTAAAAAAAGTTGCCTTTAGTTGCGTATATTGCAACTGAGAAGAATGAAAATGGAATATGAATATTTTTGTTTTTATTTGTTAGACTTTAATCAAACTTCGGAAATTTAATATTAATGTGTTTGAAATTGTAAAAAAAAATTGAAATGGAGGTTTTTCACAATTTTTAGAAGCAGAAATCATCAGCAAAATTTTGTCAATCAATGTTCCTCTTGAAACTAAATATTACCTACTAAATCTATAAGAACGCCAAGAAACAAGATTCTATTTTGAGAGTGCTTTAATTTTCGTACATTTCCAATTTGTAAGAGTTTAAAGTTATCAAGAAAATTTGTTTTGAATTTTTGTCGCAAGAATAAGGAAAAACATAATTTTATACCAGGAACACAAATGTCCCAGAGTCACAATTTCGTTACTGTTAGCCCAAAAAATCGTTGGTTAGGAAAATTTACTACTCTCTTGGATGATAAAAAATTTGTTTTAAAACTATTGTAAAATTTCAACTCAATATGGTGCCTTGGCAGACGGCGCAAATCCAAAATAAACGAGCACCAAACTTAATTTGGGAACACAAAAAAAGCATTTAGTCGTGTTTGTACTCGAAACTTCCCCCAAGTGGGCTTGCACGCTGTCTCCGGAGCAGGCTCAATAAAAGCCATCGTCGAACAATGTTTGACAGTTATTTTTATCTCTCAACTCGTTTATTTAAATTTTTCTTTTGTATATGTTGTGTTATCTGCGTGCGGTATTAGCAAAAACTTGCTCATTGTGGCGGAAACTCCGGAGTTGCAGCAAGGGAAGCGAAATGAAGGAGGAGCAAAGGAAGAAGGGAAACAAGATTGTGTACGATGATTTGCGAGTGCTTAATTGAGTGATACAAATTGGCGAGAAGCACCGTGAGAGTGAGACACAAAAATGAGGGGTTGACGACCTGCCTTCATTAGCGTTTCCAAAAAATTTGTCGCTTTGTGTACCCTTAATGCGATTTTCCGTGAATTGTCACACGAGTTTCCTTCCTTTGTTTTACAGTGTCTGGTATGTCGGAGTTTCATGGATGCTGCGGGGCATAAAACGTCAACAGAACCTCACGGACCGCTCGCTTCTGTGGCTAAAGGAGCTCTACATACAGCTTTATTTCGAAAATAATGGCCAGCCATTGGTAGCTGATGCAATAAAGGTAAATCTTCTTAATGGAAGGTCATTGAACCTGGCCCGGCCTGATATGATCTGAAAATGTTACTGCTTGCCATTTGATGTCATCCAATGAATTTTCGGTTGATGAAGTGCACGGGATCACGATATATAATATGTTTGGCTTGCTCTAACCTGTGCTTTATCTTGTGAACTGCGAAACCTTATGGTGTGCTCATTTTTACCTTAAGGCCATCGAACTTTTCAGCACCGCTATCAGATTTCCTTTTAGAACGTGAGGTGTTTAAATTAGGTTTGAAAGAAAAGTCTCAGATCATAAGAAAAGCGAATCTCGAAAAAAGACCAGACAGAGCCTTAGAACAAACCCTTAGTCCATTTGAAAATTAATAGCGATGATTTCCACCAAATAGGCTTTCGGGGGCAAGGACTGGAAGCAGGCGACCAGTACATTGACCGCAGCAACGAAGTCTAATGAGGCAATTGATGTGATAAAACGCGAAAACACGATAAGGTTGCGGAAGAAAAAGTCGGTGGCGAACATCATGAATCAAAACAGCACGACGGGCAGCTCACACGTGCTGAGTGAAATATTACCCAAGGATCCGAAAATGAGGTAAGTTTAGCTGCTTCATCAGAGTACCTGCTCCTAATTGCATTAAAATTACATTACCGACCAATAAAACTTTGGCTTTCATCGCTCATCCGAAAAACCGTGTAATAGGAGACGCGACACGAGAGAGCTGGGAGATAATATCTGGCAGAAAATGAAGTTCCTGCGAGCTGGAGCTCTTGCCTACGAGACCCAAATTGATTTCCTCAGCTTCGTACAGCTGTATCGATCGTTCAAGTGAGTGCTTATTTATGACATCAATCAATGGACTTCCATTAATGGGATTTTTATTAAATCCTAAAAGAACGTCTGTTAGCTTGTTTTGGTCAATTTTTGCTTCTTACGTGGTTTTTGTGACTTGCAAGTTTTTATTTTTAAAGAGCTGCTTAATTACAGTGGAACCTATAAGAACCGGGTTTGGTCCTACACAGTGATCTTGACCTCTATTTAAGAACATTTTCAATATTTCAATAAAAATATTAACATATACTCTTCGATATCTTAAGAGGAATAATTTAAAACTTGTTGAAACCCCTTTTCTAAAAGAATTCAGTTCAACCATGAACAGCCATATAATGTAAACTTTTTTGTTCTCATGTTCCAAATGATGTTTTCAGAGAAAGCCTCTGTACAAGAACAAACTTCCTATAAGAACCATTCCTAGGATCCCTCGAAGTGATCCTCCCTTAAGTTTATTTTAGGTGACGCGAATTAAATAAAAAGCATTATTTTATAAATCTTTTTCTGTTTCAGTATTTGCGCGAGAAAAGATTTGCGTGATATATTCGATCAATTGTCGGTGACACGCAAAGCGAAAATCGTGCTGGCAAGCGAGAAGAGCAGGAGCGCGCCGGAGCTGTGTCATTTCCCACACAACAAACGGAAAATCGGGTTGTTGACGCGAAACAACTCGCTTGATATGGAAATTACCGAGTCCAAGTACACACAGAAGCGAATCTTTGATGAAATTTGTACCGCAAGTATTCTAACAAACTGTGCCGGAGTAGATTTAAGCAACAACCACGTGATTACGGTGACGACGCTGAAAAAGTTCTTGGAGGTGCGACAGATGGAAATCAAGACGGATGAAGACCTAAAGGTGATAATTCAGGTGAGGCAGACAATCGATCACGCCGATGGGGAACTGACAGTTTGATTTTCAGCGCCACGAGCCAGACCCCGCCCTGCGTCAGGAGCACTGCCTAAGTTTCGAGGGGTTCGCGCGCTTCATGATGGACAAGGACAACTATGCATTTATCAGCGAGCAGGTTCCCCAAAGCGACACGTCGAACATGAACTTGCCCCTCTCCAACTACTACATTGCATCTTCCCACAACACATATCTCACCGGCCATCAGCTGAAGGGGGAAAGTTCCGTCGAACTTTACAGCCAGGTAAAACTCCATGAACGCAGGATCTATTGATATTTTTGTGCTGTTGCTGCTCATTAGTTTTGATAGGATACATGATTTAGAGCAAAGTTTCGAGTACGGATTTATTTCACTACTAAATCGTTTTAAATGCATTTTCATCAATTTGAACAAAAATGTCTGATTTGTTCGTTTGTCCAAGTCACGAAGAATCCTACAATTTTGCAATTGAGCTTGAGAGTTGGCGAATTGTGTTGACAGGGGTGTAACAAGTGGGGTTTTCCAGTGGCATTAAACTTTCTCATACCTAAACAATTGACCTGAGCTCGCAGTATGTACAATGTTGTAGTTCGTGCAAAAACTAGCAATTTAGAGAACCACACTTGACTCTTACAGGGATGGAGCTAGGGGCCCCGAAAATCGTTTTGGAGGAAAATTTTAGTTAGTTTGGTTGTTCTGAAACTTTGACTAAGTACCTATTAAAAATAGTTCTACAGTAGGTTTACCTCTATGTTAACGTTTCTCCAAAAACAGATTTTTGGACAAAAATTTTCATTTCGATCCAACTTTTGCAACGAAGCCAACATAAAAACGCACGCAAATAAATTTTTCCAGAAGTAGCTTAAACATTTTTAATATTTATAGGATTGAATTTCAGCTCTTATTTTAAGTCCATCCCATAGAGTTGAGTTGAATTCATACCTTCTGCGACCACAAATATTCTCATTGTTTAAATTGGGAAGTAGCCACTGTGGTTCAAAATGAACACTTTGCTCAACAGGCAGCTTTTAAATCAAGGATATGTACCTACTTATTCTCACAATAGCTAGATTGCTTTAACCATAAATACAGATTATTATCGAGAGTTCTTGAAGAAGCTTGAGGACATTTATGTTTTCGGTTTTTTCTCTGGAGATAGTTTTCTATAGGGGGCATTTACCTCATTCCTTTAAACTAAGGACTCCTCATTTTTCCCTTTTAAGAGAATCAATTAGTCTACAGATAAGCCCAAGAGCCGATTCGCAAGTAAAGAAAAAATCCGTCTTGACCTCGCCTAACAAAAGCACTCCTCAACCTGTTACCTTTATGAACGGAAGACAGGCGATTTCTTTCGGAAACAATGGATGTAGCAGATTTATTGAACCGAGACAGGAAAGGAGAAAACAACGTTAATGTGCCATTTCTATGGGTACCAGACAGGGAAATAGCCAAGGGGGTGCATTTAGTTTTTACGATGCGAAACGCCCACGCAGCAGACAATCATCCTGCCAGAAAGGGAAGCAGCTTATTGTTAGCAATGCACGTAATTAAAATTCCCCCTCGTCTCGGGTTCCGCGTCTTCCTGAGCCGCACACCGTGAAGCAAGAATCCGCACTATTGTCTTTAGCGTAGGTTATTACTCGTAGTCCCCCACCGCAATTTTGCATCTCCTTATCAACACAAACTTTATTAAAAATGTTGTTTAGCAATGGGGTAAGAGGCTACAAGTCCCGAGACTTGCCAGAGAACGGCACAAAAGGCGAAACCGAGGAAAATACTGGCGGTTTTTTTCGTCTGCGGGAGTGCAAAGTCTGAGTAGGAAGAGGAGAAAAATCTGGTATCCATTTCACTGTTTTTGCTGGAGAAAGTTCTGTTTTTCTTGAAAAGTTGAACTTTGATAATTTAAGTTACAGTAAAACTGTGAAACAATGGGAAATTAGGTACTTGGGGGTATCCATTCTTCCTTCATTCACAAGTTTTTGTTGCTGTCGTTTGTGCAGTGCAAGAGAGCGTCTTTTTATGAGCATTGCAAACTCTTGAGATTTTCATTTTGTGATTTTTGATTTAGCTAATTTATGTGCCTCCTCCAATTTGAACTTCCAGACCTATCAGTTTAGTCAAGCACTCCTCTTTAATTCAATAAGGCTTGACATCCTCAAGACTTGAGCATACGAGATAAATCGTGCCGGTGAAAGTGCTCGTGATAATCACTCATGGTAAGGGGTTCACTGCAAGTATTGTGAAACGACCGGTCAGAGCTTCCCTTTTTACCAATTAAAAACCAATTATGGTGGACAACAACAGAGCACTTTACAAAACTAGTAGTCTCTACCGAAGCCTTAAAACAGCCATATTCATAGAAAGCCACAGCTTAGTTCGACATGAACGAGTAATAATGGACAGCTCGGGGAGAAATAAAGGTCTCTTTTGCAACAGGTTTTGCTGAGCGGGTGCCGCTGCGTGGAGCTAGACTGCTGGGACGGCGACGATGGCAACCCATTGATATACCACGGACACACATTCACAACAAAAATATCATTTAAGCACGTAGTTGAAACAATAAACAAGTACGCTTTCGTCAAATCTCCATTTCCTGTGATACTGTCGATTGAGAATCATTGTTCTATGTACCAGCAAGTGCGGATGGCTCAAATTTTTCAGGTAGGAGCTCAATTGCGGATTTTCCGAGGATCAGCGTCTAACACCCCGGATCTCATATCTCTTGCAGTCTGTGTTTGGTGATAAATTAGTCTCTAAGTTCCTGTTCGACTCCGACTACAGCGACGAGCCGTGCTTGCCGAGTCCGGCGCAGCTCCGGTACCGGGTCCTGATTAAAAATAAGAAACTCGTTGCCGACATACCGCAATCAATAAGGTAAGATTTAGCGTGTAGGTGGCGGCTGCCGGCTACCCCTTTTAATCCCTTAATCGACCGTCTTGTACACATAAATGTGTTTAAGACGTGGAAAAAAGGGCGGAAAAGTAATCCTTTTTGCTTCTCACAGGCATTCGTCGTCTGGGAAGTCCTACATTGGAGGCCGTACGAGCTCAATTATCTCAAATACGAGTGCTGGGTCGCTGAATGACGAGTTTAGTGACGATGATTACGAGGAAGACGATGATTTCGATGGTAAGCTTCCAGTGTTCCAGTCCCCTGGGCGATCTTGATGTTTCTCTCATACCTAATTAAATAATTCCAAACTGCCGTTGTCTGCTCCAATGAGTTTCAATGAAGGGTTTAGTTTTTCCAGAAGGCCAGTTGTATGCCAGAGGCAACTTTGGGCTGGTCTAAAAGCAAAACAAGCAGGATTTCGGGGAATTTTGGCACTTGTGAGCTTAATAGGCAAAGTTCTTAGATGCCAATAACGACAATGTCCTTGTTTATGCTGATTTAATCTTCATGAAGACTATGAGTGCCAACATACATCTGGGCCATAGTTGCTGGTACTTATCTTTCTTTCTGAACTAACGAGTCAAAAGAATTAGCCATGTTTTCTAATTGTTGGCCTCCAAAACCTTCCTGCATTTTTCCTAATCCTGTTTTTAAATTACTAGCGTCAAACAAATTTTTTGCACTGTATTCTGGCTCTGGCTACTTTATCGCAAATTCAAAAGGATGGACTTTACCTCTAGTATTCAAACTTAAAACAATTTTGACTCTTAAAAGAACATCTCTTTTGAATGGTTTTAAAGCCGGGTTTTAATTTCTTAAAGTGAAAATTATTTTGAATAAAATATATTAGACATCAAGATATATCAAGAGCCCAAAAAACGTTACAAATTCAATTTCTTTCAGATAAGTCTTATCACTTCAACTGGGGCTCCATCGACGAACGACAGTCCCGCCAAAGCCTTACGTCTTTCGCCAACTTGACTCCCACGAAGCGTGCCGAAGTGGACGACAAAATGCGGAAGCGCCAGAGCCAGATAGCGCGGGAGCTGTCGGACCTAGTCATTTACCTGCAAGCAATAAAGTTCCGAGGCTTGAACCCCTACATAGAAATGCGGACGCCCCTTCCGTTCCACTCCCACGCCCAGTCGCGAGGTTCTCTCGTGACAGTCGGGAGTCTCCTCAAAAACAGCTCCGGAGACTCTCTGACCTCTGGGTATGTCGAGGAGGAGAGCGGGAGCGGAGCCATGAGTCTCACGAAGAAGCACTCGGTTCCGAACGCAAACCACCCCTGCTACCAGTGCGCCTCCATCAACGAAGCGAGCGCCAAAAAGCTCTGCCGCAAGCATCCCCTGGCCGTCATAGCTCACACGCGGACGCAGGTGATGCGGACGTACCCGGCTGGTCTCCGGATAGACTCCAGCAACTTCAACCCGGTCTTCTTCTGGGCATTTGGCATCCAGATGGTGGCCCTCAACTACCAGACAGAGGACGCTCCGATGCACATCAACAAGGCCATGTTTGAGGAAAACGGGAACGTGGGGTATGTGTGCAAGCCGGACGTCATGTGGAACGGCAAGCACCTCATGTACCGGCGGTTCAACCCCCTCGAGAAGGAGTTTGACGGGCTTCACACGGCTCAGATCGTCATCAACATCGTGTCAGGGCAGTACTTGAACCTTTTTAAGCCCCTCTGCAGCTGCTACGTTGAGGTCGAGATAATCGGGATTCCCGTGGATTGCTCCAAGAAGAAGACGAAGACGGTGAAGAAGAACGCGTTTAATCCCATCTGGAACGAGACCTTCCGCTTCAAGGTCAACTTCTACGACCTCTCGTTTCTCCGCTTCACGGTCTTCGACTCCGATTCCAACATGCTCCTGGGCCAGCGAGTGCTGTCTCTGAAGTGTCTGCGTCCGGGATACCGCCACGTCCGTCTAAAATCCGGCTCAAATCAGCCCCTCAACATGTCCTCCCTGTTTGTCTATTCCAAGGTAGAGGAGGAGAATTTCGATCGCGTCGTCGCTGACCACGAACTGCAATCATCATCGAATTTAGATAGTTTGTCAATTATCGAAGTGCTCACGCATCGCGACAACACCGTGGCTCTTAAGCGGAAGATGTTCTTCTTGACCGTGTACGGCATCAGTCAGGAGGAACCCTACACTATCCTTAAGATCACGCAGGAGAGCACCACTCGGGAGGTCATAATGCAGGTAATTTTATATTTTTTGGTCTCTTTGTGGAGATGGATTCTCCATTTTGATTTGATTTGAAACCTTGAGTGTGGGAATTAAGAAATCTAAAAAAAATTTGGAAGTTGTTTTTGAGATTTTCTTGCCGTCCCTGAAATACTTTCAATGAAAATAAACTTAAACACGACAGATTGTTTTGGGATAAATTTTGTTGGCCAATGACTCGAGGTTGGTTTTTGAAAAAATTCAGCTTGTCTATCTTTCTATACATGGTGAAATTTACACTTCGAAATTCAACTATAAATAATTTGTGCGAGAAAAAGTAGCAAAAATCCCAAAGGGCGTAAGAATCCATCTCTAAAACATTTGCCAGTACATGAGAGAGCAACTGGCCTTATGTGTACGCGAATCAACCTCCAAATTTACGTGCCTGAAAAATGACTTTTACAAACAAGGAACATGTGTAAATAAATTCTTTCTCGCAGGCTCTCCAGAAAGCCGGAAGGCTGAACCAGAACATCAAGGACTACGTGCTTCTCGAGGAGGTCTACCGGGGGTGGGAGAAGAAGGACCGACTGCTGCCACCCACTCAACGAGTACTCGACGTCGAGGAGCGCCCACTGTCGTCGCAGGCTCAGTGGAAGGGCGAGGGGAAGTTTATGATAAAGCAGGTGGGAACTGACCCGAGCAGCCGAGCGTGGCTCACGAGTGTCAGGAACGCATTCGAGCGAAGGTCTGCGCCCGGAAACACCGACGAGACGACGCCGGACCTGAGCTCGCTGGAGAACGTCGAGAACTTCCTCGTCTGCATCCACAACGTTTCGCAGGACATCCCGTACGCGATCCTGCGAGTTCCCATGAAGGCGACGGCGCAGGATGTGCTGGCCCAGGCGCTTCTCAAGAGTCGCCGAATGGACAACCCCAACAATTTCGTGCTGGTCGAGGAGCTCGGAAATCCCTCGGACGCCCACTTTGTGCAGCGCCCCCTCTCGGACGACGAGAACATCTACATGATCCAGGCCAACTGGAAGGCCATTGGCCGGTTCGTGATTCGGGAGCGGTCGCAGATCACTCCCTTCCCGACGAGAAAGCAGCGCTTCGAGAAGCTGGGACGAGGCTTCAGCATCTCTAGACCCTCCCTCACGGGCTCGATATCGAAGACCCTCAGCGACCCCACCACCAGCAAGATCAAGTCAAAGTCGGAACTGAGCAGCAAGCTGTTCAAGTCGCGCAACCAGAGCTTCGGGACGTACTCGTCGACGAAGCCGCAGGACCGCGAGGTGCACTCGGAGGGCGAGACCCTAAGCGAGGACGAGAGCCGGGAGTCCGAGGAGCGCGTGTCGACGATGCTGCGGTTCAAGCGGCTCTCCATCAAGAAGCTGCGGTCGTGGAAGTCGTAGGCTTTTTCCCCTTTCCCGTCTCTTGATTCAGATTCAAGTAAATACATATATAAATACATACATATATTCATGTTATTGTGCCATTATCGCGCGAAAAAAATGTTACAGCTGTTTGGGAAAATGGGGATCAAATTTATTATTATCATTGTGGATATTTGAATGTCTTCTTTGTTGCTATAAATTTTATTTTTCTATTGATACGAACGTTGGCACTTTATTTGTCGTCGCAATTATGTACTCGTGTAGTAGGTAGACATAAAAAATTTATTACCAGTTTGTTTGCAACTCTTCAACTAACATATTTCTTGTTCTATCTTCATCTACATCTTCATAAATAAATAAATAAATACATAGAACCCTAACAGAAGTATCAAGTTTTAATGGGTCGGAAGTCCTGGAGCCGACCTGACTTATAAATAATATTAATATATGAAGTTATGAAAGGTACATAGCAGAGATTAATTTAGTTTCAACACTACCTTTGACATGAACCATATAATAAAGTTAATGAAGGATCTATTTCGTAAATTCGCGCATTATAGGTATATCGAAACACAAAAGGAAACAACACTATGTATTTGTTAATGATTTAAGAGAGATTAAAGTTTATTAAATTTACTAACACTAACTAATGAAAAAACTAATCAAGTCGAATAAGAGAAAGATTAAGCTTAATACTTTCAAAACAGATTTTAACAATAAAAATTAAACTTAAAACTTACAAAGTCGCCAGAGTTTTATTCTAGTCCGATTTCATCACGAATAACAATTGGACACGCAAGAGCATACACATTTTTTGGACAATAATTAAAGTGGACTGTATTTTGAAATGATGTCTTTACTTGTCTACATTTCGCGCAGAAGAAGAACAGTTTACTATAAATTCCTGCCTTATATAAATTTTGGCGCTATAATTTCAATTATTCACATTTAGGGCGTTCTATTTTAGAAAATCACAAATAATTGTTTAAATCATAGATATTCAAAAAGGAAAATGACTTATTTTTCTTAACAACAATATTGAACAATCATTAAATCACATATAGAAAGGAACAAAAAGGTTATTTAAGAAATTGAAACTCTTTGACGGCGTTCAGTAAAATCTTGAGGTCCCTCTGGTCCGTGATCCCAATGGCCTTCATATCAGCTTCGTTCAGGGTCAGGAATGCTGCGATGTTGAACTGAGGGAGATTTAAGTTAGTAGAGGTAAAGTTTTCTTTTATTATTTTGATCAAAAATCTGTTACATAAAAATATACTTTAAAAATCTAACAACGAGTGGACAGTTTTTAAAAAGACAAACTAAAACGTCTTATTTTTAAGAATTTCATCGCGAGGTTGCCTTGGATTGGGAGATCACTTCACTTTTCCCTGGTTGGTACTTTATATTGAAACTTACCTCCTCGCTCATGAATAGATCAGAATATTTCATCATCCCGATTTCCTTCAGTATCAAATTAAGTCCTAACGGGCGGTTTAGATCGCTCGAGTTGAGGAAGTTCATTTTGGCCTTGGTTGCGTCGTTGTCTCTCGGGGACGGGGTCAGTGGAACCTTGAACATCGTGAGACGTCTGATTTTCTTGGCCTTTGCCACGTCCATTGGCTTCGGCTTGTTTCTACGAAACACCCGAGGCTTCGCCGTGAGAGGAGTGACGTAATCTCGGACCGGGCTTTTCTTGGCTTCCATTGTGATGGGTGAGATCATGGGGGTGTTAGGACGTCCGTTGGGCGAGAGAGGGCTGAAGGTGCGTCCCAGTTTCGCAAGATTCACGACTTGTTCTGGTTTTTGGCTGAACGAGCCGTCAGGAGTTGAGATGCCCGCCGACGGAGTCACACTTATTTGGGGCGTAAATGGCGATGATTTGAAAGCTAAACGAATGAATTCGACACTGATAGAGGTTTTCAAAAGGGTTAAACTTACCTGTGCTCGCCATTTTAATCAGTGTGATTTCAATACATAAAAATATTCACTAAAACGTGGTCCAACCTCTCAAACTGCTCACTTCTACAGAACTGACAGAATCGACAATCCGACGCACAGGGGGCCATCGTGTTAAAAAATTCACTCACGCGAGCAAATTATTTTTTTAATTTAGTTCAAAAATCTGTTAACACACTCATATTATTTTCAAAAAATCATGCTATTCTACAAAACTCAAGTGTTCTCAATATATGTTCAAAAGATTTAGTTTCCGAAAACAAGTATTTTTGCGACCATGCCAATAAAATATCACGTTAAAAATCGAAATTTTAGACCCACCTTCTGTCACGGTTTTTTCCAAACCTTCTTATTTGAATTTATGCCGGCTATCACGGAGCAGCCGATCTCCTCCCCGCCCCTTTGAGACTGTGACGTAATATTTGAACAGGCACTAAGTGAGATCCAAAAATTAAAATTTTAACGCAACTGGTTAAGTTATTATGTGAAAATATTCAAAAATGCAAGATGCCGGGCGATTTAAAATCAAGGCTGATTTTTGCAAAATTTGTTCAACAAAGTTTTTAAGTATTTGCTAACCTTAACCATATGGGGACCTCGTAAAACTTAACTGAAAGAGGTAAGAGATGATAGGGCAAAAGTCAGAGGTTCCGAATTAGTGCTATTCATTTGGCGGACTCCCTCACTTCGGGAGTTATGACCCCCCAAAGTTTTCATTCATTACGGTATTTTTTGTATTTTTTTGGCTCTTGATAGCGAAAACTTGAATTACACGCTTCAAAGATCTTTGTATGTATGACGTTTTGTGAGGAAATAAAACGATTTTCTTCCATCCTTGGGCAATTGAAGTCACCATGCTAAGCGGCTCCTGAGGAGTTCCTAAATTTAGTATGAAAACACGATTAGTAACAATAGTATTTGTTAAACATCCTACCAATATCTTTGCAACATGTTATTTATGTTCGCGCTATCAAGAGCGCCTAAAATTTTAAAAAATCGTTAAAAATAAAAACTTTGTGGAGTCATAACTCCCGAAAGGGGCGAGTCCGCCATACAAATTTCACTAATTCGTGACCTCTGACCTTTAACCTACCATCTCTGACCCCTTTCAGCTAAGTTCTAGGAGGTCCCCATATGATAAAGTTATTCCCAGATTCTTCCTGAACGTAGCGTCAAGGAATGCCCCACACTATGCCCCACTGTGCAACGAGTGAATTGGTACTGCGAGTGACAAGGATAGACGATCTCTCGATCAGACAATTTATTTTGTTTTCGCTGCAAAGACGACTTATGAGCCCTTTTATTTCAACGAGAGAATCTTCAACTGCAATACTTATTTTCGGATACTGCTGGAGAACAAATTCTGTAAGACGAAACGGTTGACCTTTAAACGAAACACCAGGAGTTCCAGTCACTATCCTCACTACAGTGCGCAGTTTTGAAAAACAGAGCAGAGCCGTTGAAGAAAACATTGACACTCTTTTTTCCGACATGTACACAAATTTTTGGTTCCCAATGAATCTTTGCTGAGTAGTTTGGAATGATGTCAAAGCAATTTAAATCGGCCAAGCAATATCAAGAGCTTAAAGGTAAAAAGCGCTGAAAGTTGCCTCCCATAAGTATTTGAATTTTTGTTTATCTGTCATTGCCACAGAGACGGACTCAGAAGGCGGCACAAGGGTTCTAGTTGATCCCAAAAAGTCAAAAATTTCGCGTCCATCAAAAAGTCTCGATTTCGATTTGGATCACGAAATTTTGCCCTGTCCAGCGTGCCCCAGCATTTCTCCTGGCCCAGCCCTGTGTTTATTTTCTTTCTACATCACAGTGAACTCATCTTTGGCACACAACTCTCGTTTCTCAAATTTAGCAAGCAATCTTCAAGTTTCAGCGTATTTAATAGTTAAATTATGTTGTTAGAGCTAAAGTTAAGTGATTAGCAGCGTACAATGGGACAAACTATTAGCCTGAGCTGTAAGTAGCCCCAAACTATTAATTTTCGTGTGAAGACTCGCCCGTAAAATATCGAAAAAACTTTGTGAGGGACGGAGCAATTTGCGAGGGTTGTTGAGGTACGTGTTTCGTTATGCTGAGTGGGAATTCCGCTCTTCGGTCGACGGAAGGACTCGCAGTAGCCAACAAAGTTGGTTGTGAGGTGGCAGTTTGGAACACCGGCTCTCGCTCCTCGTCACCGTATATAGGTACCAGTTTTAAATACCGTTGGATAAATGGGTCAATGTATGGCTGTGCGATGCAGATGATGACGAGGCTGCCGCGATATATATGGGAGCAAAAAACTTAGAAAGTTCGATTGTAACGGAGTCCAGAGTTCCAAGTTTGCTCGACACAAGCTGGGGCTGATATAGAAAGTGCAAACAGCAACGAGCGATTGATTAGGAGAAGAGTATGCGTGTCATTGACCTTCCAATGTCAGCCAGCGTGCATGCAAAGTGTGTCGATAATAGCGAATTAGGTGAGTCAATGGCAGAGTGGTATCGTTCGTTGCAGACACATAAAGCAAACGAGGTGTAACACGAGAAGATCCCAACGTCAGTCCGGCTAGACGAGACGATATGTATTACGATAAGTTACATCATGGATATGACATTTGCGGACGTCGTTCTTGAGTGACGATGGCATACGCGATAAATGTGATTTAGCGAAGGAAATTTGACTTACTTGTTACTTGTACCTGGGATCAATCACTTCTCAGAAATTATCTGTACTATTCTTCTACTTTTTTCAAGTCGGTTTTTCCAAACATCAGATAGCATATTTTTTGACATGAAGTTATTCAGGAGTAGTATGCCTTTGTAAAATATTAAATTCTGCGCGTTTGCATTTTTAAAATTTAGAAAACGATAACTTGTATGTGTCACGAAGGTTGTATGGCTGGTTCTCGCCGACGGTGGACAGATGACGACACAGATAACGTGGGACAGGGCCTACTCTTATTTTCAGCATCAACACTAAATAATCGTATCTCACACGTTGCTTCAATGACGTAAGACCTGACTCCTTTAACATATCACGGACTGGCTCATGAATTGTCTTCCCCAGAAATCTATTTTTGAGTTTCTGGAGTGTAGCTATTTGAGAGTCGGTTGCGAGAAATAAACTGAAGAGCGATCCCTTTGTACATTATTAACTTGGTCTGCCTGGATGAATTGGGTTCAGAATTTCAGAGGCTCACGGACCTTTTGACCTGAAAATTATTTGATTTGTGAATAGCCAACCATGTATCAGATTTCAAATAAACTCAGGTAACATAAATATTTATGATAAAATAAGATTTTAAGTTCTAAGTAGATGATAATTGTACTGGGAGTCAAAGGTCACGGAGGTCCCGAAGGTCCTATTGTAGCCCATCTTGACAGAGTCAAGAGTTCCTCAGTAGCGCTCCCATCTTATACTGACGTACGCGTCCTAGCAGTCGCATTCTTGGCTTGTACCAAGAACACAGTTGAGCAGAAGTTACCTCGGTCGAATTTCTAACATACGACCTCTCGATCGCAAGTCCGTTAGAAGATGAAAGATGAAAGTTTTTAGGCTCAAAATCAAGGCATGCTGAAGCCAAAAACTATACGACCTTAATATGAAACTAATAATTTTGCCAATTAATATGGCTGAGCCTTCTTTCAAGTTACTTCCTAGAAGTTTAAGTGCCTCTAATTCCTAACCGACAACATCTACATCACCTAAGGCGTTTTTAGGGTTATTGGTATTTTAATTTGTCCAGGAAGAGTTTATGTAAAATCCTAAGAATCTCTCATGTGGCTTAGAAGTATTTTTAAATTCATTCACTAAAAAAAAGTATTCTCTGCACGGATTATTTTATTCGTGGAGTGCATAAAAATTTTTAGTTTTTTGAACTTTTTGAAGAATAGTCTATTAGGGCTAGTCCGAAATTTTGAAATTTTAAAGTTTTGAAGATTTTTGGAGAATTTTGAAAAATTTTTGAGAGAGAAATAGTCTCTCAAGCCAAATCTGAAATGTTAAAATTTTCAGATTTTTAAAGTTTTTTGGAGTTTAGTGAGGTTTTTAGGATAATGTCAGAGAATTTTGAGGAATTGCGGACAGAGAAATGTTCTATCAAGCCAAATACGAAATTTTAAAGTTTTTGAAGTTTGTTGGAGAATTTTTAGGAATTTTTCAGAAAGAATGGGGCGATGTCCAAAAAATGGGTAAATTTTCACTTTAAAAAAAACGACGCCACTAAACGCCACTCCGAGCGACGTCACCGTCCAAATGGCAAAATTTAGAAATCCGTGTGCACCACGGATTATTTTATCCGTGCAGAGCACGAAAAATTGAAGTCCATAGTGACCACGGATTTTAGCGATCCGTACAGCACACAGAATCGTCCGTGGAGTGCACGGATCAATCCGTGCAGAGTGTAATTTTTTTCAATGTTTAAGCTATGAAAACATTCAGAAGGGTCAAGGCGTAAAATATTTAACAAAGTGTCAGCTCTAATGAACACAAACTTAATATCGCACACATATTGTCTGGTGTTTTCGTTCGCTCGAAAGATATCAATACATCTGTTGAAAACTGACGTCTGAAGTAGATCGGGAAATTCTCTAAAATGAACCAAAACACGAAGTTGGACGACCACGTCAAGCCTCGAAATGACTTTTGGGGCTATAAATTAAGCGATCCCGGGAGCTCAAGTTCAGTTATCTCGTTTTAATCAGTGATAAAACAAGATGTTCTTGAAGGTACCGCCCTTAAAACCTGAAGCCAAAGTGCAAAAATATAACCTATCTCATTTGGATTTTAGATCGCCGTTTTAGCTGTCGTGGCAAGCTGCGTTTCAGCTGCTTTGATTCCATCTTTCGGTAGCAATTCCTATAATGGACCATACAGAACTGTCGTTACTCCTGAACAGCCAAACGAAGAATCCATAAGAGTAATTCGAGGTCACGAACTAGACCCAAAAAACCCGGCTACACCTCTTGTCGGAACTGTTCAAACAGTAGTTGGAACCAGCAACGCGGCATTTTACGGTGCAGGAAAAAACGGAAGCCTCATACCTACCTTAATTAGATTGGCTGGACTTATTTTGGCCGCCATAATTCAGGGAAAACCCTTCGATTTAAGTTATTTGACCGTACCAGTGAGCGATCCCCTCCAGGACTACAACGCAGAAAACCAAAATAGATTTGCTGGCTTTGTCCCAGGCGGGACGCTTGTAACCGCACTCATTGAGGCACTCAAACCCTTTACAGCCCGTTTAATCCCATCAAACTACGGACCAACCTCTGATCCGACTGTAACTGGATACAGCGGTGGCGATTTTGGAAAAGCAGGTAAAGGCGGCTCTTCCTTGCCAGGATTGTCTCTTCTCCGGGGTTAAAGATCCTAGGAATCCCTTTTAACATCACCTGCTGAGTTTGTGTATGCATACAGTGTAAATTAATTTGGCATATTCAGGTGATCAATAAAAGAGTGGAAAAAATATTTTTGTTCCTTGAATTTTTTGTGCATTTTCAGCATTTTGCGAAAATTGTGACCGCTTTGCCGTCTGTCCATCTGAAATGTTAACATGTTAAAATAAAGCAAAAATTGATGACGATTCTCGCTTCTATGTATAAGAGTTTTATAAGCCGTTCAAAGTACCTACCTATTTACTTTTAATCGCGAATAAGATTCTGTTTCTGATGTGCTTAAAGCTTATTGTTGAAAAACCTGAGAGTTGTGACAAATGCAGATATTTATTTGAACTAGAAAATGCTGGAATGATATAGCCAAACATTAAGTCATACTTTTTTCCTTTTTTTAAAATAAAAAGGCCTAATACTTGATTGAAAAATAACACTTAACAATGGAAGGCTGACGTATACAAATAATTAGAAATCCCATTTGATATAAATTTTATCAGCTATAAGTTATTATCAGCTATCCCTGACAATCTCAGTCTACACTCCCTGGAAAGCTTCATCAAAAGGCCAGTTTTGACGGTCAGAAGCTTTTAAAAAGAAACATGATATTTCATGATTTGAGAGCCCCAAAAATATTTGGCAGAAACGTTCAAAATATTTGGCAAAAACGTTCAACTTGACAACGCACTCCTCGATGTGGGAAGACATAAGCCAGTTCCTCTAAAAGCTAAACGATTAAGTGTGTAGCCACTCGGGAAGGCATAAATGTTCCCATCGTTTGAGAAACGTATGCACACTGCGAGCATCCACGAACTTTGCCTCTTACGCTATCTAACAACGAAGCTGGGACCGACGATGATGCAAGTAAATGTGCAAATGCAGCAAACTAAGCTGCAGCTATATAAAAGTTGTAATGTTAGTTCGTGATGTTCGTTCGCCTTTATTCGTTCGCTTTCTGCTGAAATGAATTATAAATACACCGCACTAATGACCCGGAATGGGTGAGAAAGAAGCAATGGTGCTTTTTACATCCACAGAGATATTTCTAATTTAACTTTTACAACCGATAAACGAAGATGTCGGAATGATAAATGGTAAGAGACAGAGAGGAAGAACGGAAGAAGACGTATCCTGAAACAATTTGGTGTATCGATTCTGGCGATAAAAAGAGCTTCCGCTGGATGTTAGGATGCTCGATCGAACTCATGTCGGGTTTTCATTCGAACTTTTGTCTCTCGATCGCACATTTGCGTCTTAAGTTTCAGAGCGTGGATTGAAACAGGTGCGCAAATGTTCGTCATGAAGTCACGCGGGATTTGAGAGGTTATAGTCTGCAAAGTTCAAATATCGAAGCCTTTCGATTTGTTCTTAAAGAGGTTTTAGGCACAAGTTTTTATGGGGAATCCGAAAAAGAGCCACATCTGTGAATTTAGCAATTGAATTTGGAAGCCTGACGATCATTCTGACCATCAAAAAAGTCATAGGAACGCTTCATGAATCTCAGACCCCATGGGCATGGCAGATTTTGGAGAAGCTCTGAAAAAACATGATTAAATTAAGTGAATTTGATTTTTTTTCCCAAATTCTGTAACCTACAGGCCATAGAGGCTTACTGTATAATAGTGTTTCTTAATTTAATGACAATTGGAGCTGAAAAATTTTCGCATCGTACTAACTTTGGGAGCTCTCAGCTCCACACCCATAGGTTCCCTTAGGAAAAACCAAAGTGTTTCGCCCACCCTCCAGCCATAAATCATAACAGTTCTCTAGCTCTTGTATAGTTTCGAAGCTTTTGCGATTCAGAGGGACAGACGGACAAATCGGCTACATAAGTGCATTTGTTTCAAAATTGATGAAAATGCCCTAAAATGAATCTAATAGAGGTCATCAGTAAAGAATTTATAATGGTTCATAGGAGAGGTCCTATTTATGCTTAGACTTTTATGAGCTTTTCAGTAAATTGTCATTGGCGCCAGAAATCTTACTCTAGTCCACTCAATTTAGAGTCCGATCAATCGATGGACTGAACCATTTTTGTGTAACATTAAGCGCTGTGTTATGATTGACTCAAATTTGGTGGCGGCTTTACAAACCGTGTTTATTTTGTCATCCAATATCCCTCCGTCTATCGTTTAACAAAAAACAAATTGATTGTCAACGTTCAAGGCAGCTCTGGTCTTTATTTATACAAGTAACGAGTCCAAAAATAATGTTGGAACGAAAGACCGCCGTAAAACTGCACAGTGCAGATGCAGAATGCAAAAACGCGGACAATTATGAGGGACATGTGGCACTTTATAACAATGTAGCGATGTACTGATGGTAATTAATTGACATAAATGCATTCGATGGTCATTTTGCGCCAACATCAAATGCACCCTCAGTTATGGAAGTGGAGCGACATTTGCTAAATGCGATTAAGAAAATTTTTGTGCAGTTGGCTGTCAAATATGGATTTGGCACAAAATGGGGGAAAAGGCGCCTGATGTCGTCCTGTGATCTTATCTTGGACTAAAAAGGATAAAAGTAATTTGAGGAAAATACAGAAATAAGGGCAACAAAAGGATTAAGAGATTAGAGACCCACAATGGCATTGAAAAACGATCATTATCAATACTTCCATGAGATGAAAGACGCCTGAAGTTTGACAAATATCGAGACACTTGAGCTAGCAAAATCTGGCTTGGAAGTGCGTCATAGCAGAGTCTGACTTTGACAGAGGTCGAGTCGAACAAGCTAGCAAGCAGTAGATAGTTCCAGGTAAAGTTTTGGGAAAAACCATTCCCAATATAATGAACACTTGTGCAGACGTGGGACGGTGACTTGTGTCATTTCAAAGAAGGAAGCTGATTTTTCGTCAAGGTTCAATAACGAACAATAAAATCTAACACTTAAAAGTCACTCTGGGTCCCCTTAAGTTGGCTTAGAAAAAGCATAAAAGCTTCACAATTGAATTCTAATTAAATTAGGAAAAGATCAGAGACTAGCTTATTCTATACATTCAATCCATCGTAGTTTCGTAAGAAAGAACTCATAACCAGAAAGAAAAGCCAAATCGTTTATTTTAGTTGACTGATCTTAGAAAAACTTTTATTTATTTTATTTAGCGTATGGATTCCTAACATCTTCCTATGACAGTTTGAGGCCTTTTAGCCATTCTATTACTGAGGGCTCCAAAATGTCCCCCATGACTCCAGTCTCGAAGCAAGTGGTCCACAGTGGGGGAGAGAGGAGGGGAGGGGTTGGTTTGTTAAAATGAAAAACTGAAATCCAAACTTATTTAGATGAAATAAAATCGGGTCCACGACTCAAAATAGGAAGCAAGTTTTTAGTCGAGTTCCAAGAAACGCTGACAATGAAAAACACTTGCGCGCTCTTTTCCCAATTTTGGGACATGAGCTTCCGTCTCGGCATCACGAAAAGAAGCATCTGTCGCGCTCGCCCAATTCGAATGAAACTTTATCATACGCCGAAACATGCCACAGCATTTAATAAGTTGCACCTGATACCCTCCTGCATGCGTTAATGGCACTGCTCTACATCCAATTTGGACTCACGTCAATGTCTGCACCTTTCGTCTTTCCTTTTTAATTGCCTTTTTTGCGTAGCGTCTTGCATCTTCATCTTCGACACTTGCGTACGTTTAAATGTGCAGTCTGTGATCGAATACGGGAACGTAAAATGATGGAGAAGAAAAAAAAACATTAATAACAATGCTTGCCAGCTGCCGACTTGGGCACCAGCCGCACGCGACATCAGCCAATGAGAATCGAGGAGAACCCGAGATACGGTGTAATTCGGATTGCAGGCATGGAAAAAAGTGATTCGTATCTTGCTCGTCTGTTGTGCAGTTTTTGTTCTTAAAAAGGTACTCAGAAAAAATTTTGGAGTGAAAAGAAAGAAGCATGAAGTTCGATATGAAAATTTCGTTCTTCTCCGATTTGCCCTAGAAAGAACCAGGCGTTTGAAAAGACTACGTTTTTCCGTTAAGAAATACAACTTTTAAACTGAAATTCAAACATCTTTAGCCAGCACTGACATAAACTTATGTTGAAACAAGGCATAGACTCTACCGCCGCAAGGGTGGAAGCTACTTAGCGAAACTCTCAACTCATGTTGTTTCTCATCACGGTAAATAGGGCAGCCCTCAACTCAAAACTAACGTATTTTGTAAAAATAAATTAAACTTATTGGACCCTGTGATTTTCACAAGTCAGTTGTTAAAAATTTAAGACGACGCCCTAGTCTACCCAACGATAAAAATATAAATTATTAAAAATGTTACTCAAAAGTTGTCTAAAAAGTCTTAAAATATTATTTTAAAGTCTCGAACAGAGGAGGAATGTTTCCGAAAAAGATTTAATTTTTGACACCTTGCACGAGCAAAAAACCTCGATTAATAAATGTTAGATCTTATTTTTATCTTATCCATAGCTTGTACATATAGCTTAAACTCTAGGATGTCTAATAAGTAGGGCACCAAAAAAATTGACCTATAAAAATCAAAATTTCAATAAAAGCTCAATAAAAATTCATAAAATTGACCTGATTTCGGTAAATTGACGAAAAAATATATTTGATTTTAACCGAAGAAAACGACCAGTACGGAAATTCAGATTGGATTATTTGAGGTTTGGAAAGGATTTGCGTTGAAAAATTTAAAATTATAAATCAAACGGAAAAATAACCTATTTTTCCTTAAAATTGACCAAAAATTGATTGTATTGACCTAAAATCCAAAAGTTGACCTAACGAGTAAAAATTGACTTTAAACTGACCTAATTACTTCGTAGAGGGGGCTATTGGGCTTTCCAGAGAAAAGTTACCCTATAGTCAAAAATTGTAGCCAAAATGTTTTCTGAAGCCCGGTTTTTTCCTGAGTGCAGCCACAAAATTGAATAAGGCAAGTATAACATTTGATAGATAGTGAATGGAGGAGACTGATCGCACACACAAACGAGTGTATGGGATGGCAGTCCACATGCGAGAGCCGGAGCAGATGTAATTCGTAATTTTCTCACAGCTCGAATACATAAAATTGCATTTTGAAAAATTCATAGCGAGCGACTGTGTGACACGTTGCTAGGCTTTGCCGTAATAATATTTGACAGTCAACTCATGTTGCAACTTTAATAGCCGCAGCAATGTGGAGGTAATAGAGGGAGATTTGTGATACTGAAGCGTACGGTTCGAGTTGCTTGTGGGAAAAAGACTCCAATCTTGAACTTGAATCGTCGGCACTCCACTTAGTTAATTGATCTTCAGAGGTGGGACAAAGAGAGGGCTCATCAACTGGCTATCCTTAACTTGGGGTATTTTTGAAAATCTTTCGATACGTCTCCAGCAAGTCTTCAATAGAGGTCTGTAGGAACATAGTCTAGGTACGGCTATAAATCTGAAGGCTCTCAGCTCGGACAATCAAAGATCTTATTTCATGTCGATATAGGTCTCTTGATCGACACGATACTTTTTAATAGCTTGTTGCTTTCGATTATGAAAAAGCAGTTCAGCTTCGTGTAGGCGGTCCGAGTCCTTCTAATGAACCGGTAGCGAGCGCATTTGCATTCTAGTGGTCTCCGATAGAGTAATTAAAGAGGCAAAATATAAAGTTTGAATGAACTAGTTACTTTTTGAGAGTCGCATACAAATAACCCTACCAAGTCTAAGCTGCCTTGACTACTGAGGTGCTGAGTCAGAGATTTTCGATTCTTCACACGTAATTTCTAATTTTTGTAGTTGCTGTATCTCGCGTAGATCTTCGATGTGAAACCAGACGCACCTTTTTATCTTCTTCTCGTGTTGTTTTTAAATGCCGCTAATTAACGGAATGACGGCTGGAAATGCCATGAACTGTGTAATTGACATTGAAATGCGGCAAATCGATTGTTCTCCGACTACGGCAACGTCGAAAGTGGTGGCTAGATGCCAAAATCAATCGCACCTTTGTGATGAATGTTTGAGTAGTGCCAGAAATTTGAGGGAAAGAACGCTCACTAATTTGTGGAAAACAAAGAAGTCGTTGTTGGAGGCGCTGGAGCGTGGAATTCCAAAGAATTCTGTGCAGAACCGAAATTAAAGCGATTGCGGCCATTATCTTGATCAGAGCTCCTAAAACGACACGAACATTAACAAGAGGCGCAAAGAAGAGATCTCATTGTACGACTTGTTTGCCAGATGTGAGAGATAAGGAAAGCCAAAAGTACGTAAAAACCCAAAAATATCTCTTTTCTACCTAAAAAGGTCGCCGATGCACACACATAGAGCAGATCATTGAGTTTATGACGGCGCTCTCACAGAACTCGGAGCGTTTTTAGAAGTACCAAGGTTCCGAGGAGCATGGCGCAGTGCTGCAATGTGAACAGTATGCGATGGGAACGGTGCCAGGTAGGGGGAGAGAGAGATGCTACCTTTCACGAAACATGTTCGAGCTGACTTTGACATTGCACTCGCTAACGAGCTGGATGACTTCCAAAATTGAAATTTAGTGAGCTCGAAAAAATTATGAGGCTTATGTTAGAAGGTGGCAACCCCGTTGCATGCCTCTGCTCCGTCAGTATTTGTGTAATTTCTTTGTTTCGGTTGATTCCTCTTTATTCACTCGTTCCGTGTTTGTTATGTGTCGCTTTGCTACCTTCTTCTTCATGCTCAGTGTGGGCATCGACGGAGCCAGTTGGGGGTTTCAATTGGGTTACTATTTGGAAGCAAAAATTTCTTTGTGACTTTCTAGATTTGAATGTCATCCTAATTTTGAAAATCTGGACCTTTTGACGTTGATTTAACATTCTAGTTTGAGGCTAAGGCTATAACTCCAGGAATATTATTAAAGCAGCTGCTAAACCCTCATCATTGACATATTTAATTAACCATTCTTAGTTCAAAGTTAGTCATCCGGGCTAAATTCTATCACACACTTAACTGATATCCGCTTCTAGTTATCAGTCATAAGTCCTAAACTCATATCCAAGATGATCAAATAAAATAATTCTTAAGTATTTTAAATCAAATAGCCTTGTTAAATTCCATAGCTAGTTCATTTCTTGTAATGACAGTTTCATTTCTTTTAATGACAGTATTATTTAAATTACAAATTCCATTAAATAAATAGGGAAAAAATTGACTCGAAACTATAGAGAGAAGTTCTACTTTTTCTCAAGGGGTTTCTCTGGTCCACTTCTTTCTAATGTACCTAGTCTTTATTTTATTTAAGGACCTGTTCAAAAATTACCTCATAGACTAATTACGTCAACTGCTTTATGAGAGCCGGTACAAAGTCACGTACAAATGGAACAAATCATGACAGAGGGGGTTGTGGAGCCACTTTTACCGTGACGTAATTTTTCAATAAGCCCTAATGTGACTTTTGAAAGCCAGATTTATAGATGATTGGCTTTTAAAAATCAAACAAAATGATAATTCAAAAATGTTGATAAAATATCCCCTGGTTTACTCTAACTTGAACTCTTGCTCCGCCGCTTATCATACCTACCTCTCATTCAACATAATCACAGCTCGAACAACGCAATGTACGGCGGCTTTATGCTTCGATTCAGCTGCCAAAGCGGAGCAAGAACAATTTCAATGGAAATCATATGTTGTATGCTCTACTGAATAGTACATTGTGTGAGCGCAGAGGGAGATACGCATGAGGCGCTTTCGATGTTGGGCACTCGTATATTTTAGTTTAGGACGTCAACTTGAAAGGTTGCAATCGTCGGTCCGCTGCGCCTTATTATTTTGTTAATTTTTAATCCAACCAAGACATAACTTGAAAAAAGTTTGAAAAACGCGACAAAAGAGTGAAAATAAAAAAGCCAATGAGAAAATAGTGAGAAGCTAGAGAAGCATTGCATTTTTGTTTAGTTCCAAAGTATTCATATGGGGGTAGTGGAAGTAGTTGAACACGGTGCCGGGTGTCACTGTAACAAAAGTGAGAGCCTCTTTTCGCCAATCAAGAGCAAAATGAAGGTGTTGAAGAAAATCAAGCGCCGTATGGGACTAGGTTAGTACCACAAACTCTTGTGTGTTTAATGAAAAGTCTATTAATTTGCGCAAATCCTCCAAATCCCTCAAGTCGTTCAATCTTCTGGAAATAGACACCCTCCCATGACATCACAACTTATTTATTCACGTCCAAATCCCCGAGTGAAAATCTCTCCAAACTTTGCCTTTCCACACACTCCGACATTTTCAACTTCAATCGGCAGATGGCAAAATTAAGCGACCCCTCATATTTACCTACAGCTGTTACTCATGTTCCCTTCGTCTCATCGTCTTTCTTCGTCCATGCTCGTACCTTTTGTGTGCGAGTCTAGTTTCGTGTGTGCATCGCAGCTGCCGAATTGGAAATTAAAAATACAAACCCCTATATTTCGACGGCGAGATGAGGCACAAGACCAGGTGAAGTCTGTCGCAGCGGAAGCGTGGGTTTCTCAGCGCTGTCGCAAATTAAAGTGCGCGCTTTGAAACAATAATTTATCTCGCAGCTCCCACGCACTCTATTAGTTAGTGTCTTATGGACGTGGGTGAAGGTGTGTGGGTCAGCAATTATGATAGTTACCCAAGTAGTTGAGCTGCTTCCGCTCCAGTTCATCCTGGAGGATATAATTTAAACCACGTCCTGCGGCACCGAAATTCGAAACAGATGTCGCATCACCGGTAAGGCACACGAAAGTCGGACCCCAAGCACCGGATGAGCGATCGCAGGAAGTCGAAAATTTCCTACAGTTATCACACGCGGTCTTATGGTCTCCTCTTCCTTTCTGTACTTTGTTTCAATCTCGTTCTCTGCGTGCTTCGTCGTTCGTTACTTTCGCACGGTATATCGAATATCAATGAATGAGGCGGGAAGAGGCGCGCGCGATAGAGGTAACAGTTGTAATTGCCTGCGACCGGTTCTTCGCGCGCTCAACTGCCCGTTTTTTCCTCTGCCTGCGTTCTTCCGTGGCGGCGTCCGCGACATTAGAATGCGGACAAACAATTCGCAGTGTCGCCATTCATGACTTTTTCATACGCAGACTCCTGGTGCCACACGTCGATGATGGAAATTTATGCGTACCTCAGCATACTTTTCCCCGTCCGCGTCTCTCTGGTTCGGAGTTCGGACTGGAGAGAAACTTTTTGTAATTCGATATCTCATAGCGAGCACGGGCGTGTGCGGCTCTTTGTCCGGGGCGGAAGTGCATGAGTAGGTGGTGTTGAGAGAAGACGGGGGTTCTCAAGAGCGGATGTCCTTCCGGCCTTGCATTATTCCGTTATAGCTAATTGAGCCAGTTCTGAAACGTAAAGTATACCTTTTAGAAGAATATCAGCAACCTACTACGTCCTCACATTTTCTTAAAACTCTCTGGGAAGTCCAATCTTAAAGGTAGAGGAATCTTGGAGCCCTTCTCAATATTTGCTAGAAAATGGGGAGTCACTCTAGCTTAAAATGTTATTTTTTAAGACTGTTAGCAGCTCAAAAAATTGTATTTTCTATTTTGGTATTTAAAGTGATAAAAATTCTAACAACCCTCAATTTCGAAAATGGAAAGTTATTTCTAGAATTCAAAATGGGGAGGCCATTTTTCGGAAATAGCTTTTTTCTGATAAAACGTTCTTAAACCTAGTTCTAGGAAGTTTGCTTCTAAGCGCCAACCAAATGTCCAAGTAGGATTCCCACGAACGGCCAACATCTGGTCCGGCACGATTCCCTTTGTCTATCTTCTATCTTCTTATCTTATCACACTCCAGATGCCATCATTGTCCCTTCCTTCTACCTGGAGTCTACTTTTTACGGATCACAAAGCTGCTCTTCCCCAGAAAAATCACATGTGTTGAAACTCTGACCTTGTGAACAAAATAAGAGCGTAAAAAAGTCGTCTTGTTGAAGAAAAGTTCTCATGGTGCTCAAAAGAGCTCGAAGTACAAACAATTATGGCGTTCAATGCCCTTTGTTCGACTGCCCCAACAGATGTTCCGATGCCTCTTCCTTTGTGCTTCAGTCCAGATTGCAGTATCAGTCTGGTCCTCGGCTGGCAGCCCTGAGGAGGAGCCCAGATATACTCGGAACTCGATAATGCAAATGGGAGAAATAATTGCCGACAAGGCGGTTATCGTCATGAAGCAACTTATGCAAATTAAATGTAGCAGTCTGTTTGACTCGCAATGCTCGCGTTTCACCATCAATTTATCCAATTGTGCTTGCTGTCCTTGCATGCAAAACTGCAATTTCGGTCGAGTAGATAATTTGAATGAACAAATATTGGGAGCCAGAAAAGTCTTGTGCCGTTTTTCCAGACAAGGGCAGACTTTGGCCGTTCTCGCATAATTTCCCTATTGAAGCAGCGCACAAGAACGACTCAGTGTTAAGTGGCGGCGGGGTACAGCGCGATGAATCTATTAAAGCTGTTGGTTGCCAACTTTATGCACTGTGTAGTTTATGTGCAATAACATAAAAGTTGCAAAGAGAGAGGCAAAAAGCAGGCACTTGCATATAATAGTTCAAGGCATGGGAACATATTTCGTTAGCGAACCGAATTGAGTTATGTGTTTTGGTTCAGGTTGCGAGCAGAATATCTTTGTTTTGGAGTTGAATTTTTGCCAAGTGATGACCTTCTGTGACCGCCCCTCCGCATCCGCCCGGGCTGATGTAAATTTATGTTGATAATAATGTAAATGAGAAATTAATTAAGAAAAGAGATGCCTGCCGCTCGGAACACCATAATGACATGCGGAGTCGGGGGATCAAACGCTTTACGACGCTCCGAGTCTGCGTTCGTAACTCGATTGTTTATCGCCCGCTAATCTAAATCCCCGCGAATGGTCGATAATGGCTGCTGGTCGACTTGTGTCACAATGAGGAATCGCGTGTGAGAAAGTTTTTGGCACCGAATTTGCATTTTGCAATTTTCTCGATGACATTTTTCGCATAATTAGTGGGTTAGTCGCGCGCCATTAGCTGTAAAAAATCTCTGAATCGGTGAAAGGCGGGAATTTTTACCGCTAGAGCATAAAACACGATTAGAAGGTTTGATGGTTTTCATCATCCTCAAAGATCTCCACAATGTTGACCGTGGGCCTCAAAGTGAATTCAAGGACAAATAAGTCAGAGTCTGGCATCAATCCTTTCACACTTAGTGTTTTTCTTGAGAAAATAGACCCCAGCTGCGCTTATCGCAAATTGTGTGTTTCTTTCATGGCCACACAGCGCTCGATAAGCAAAGAACGTATCAATGTCGCTGTGCCCGTAGATAAAAGTATGTATGTACAGAGAAACTTGACAAATGGAACGTTTAAATCTTTGGGGAGGCCTTCTGGGTCGGCACTAATGGCCTCCCTAATTGACAAGAGACACGTGACGATGCAATGTTTTGCCTGGGAGAGTCGGAGGCGACGGTCGAAGGCGACGGTCGGTGCGGTCCTAAGAAGGTAACGACTGGTTGAGGCCCCAAAAGGTCCCATTAATGGCATCGAAATGTTATCTTTTGTCGTCTAGGGCCCTCATTACCTCCATGCAAACACATTAACCCTAACTGGGCCAGCATGCCACGCTTCTGACACACTCCACAATTTTGTTTATTAAATTACACGTTTGATGAAAGACTGCCGGATGTTTAGATATTCGGTTTTCGGCATTTTTCCCATGTGATAAGTAGCAGCTAAATATGCCAATAGCGAGGCGGAAGTAGCGGTACCTATTTCGTAGCAATTTTCTGCTTTCTTCTTCTTTTACAGTCTGGGTTTCGAGGCAGTTATTGCTATTTTACAACCCACTGACCGTCGCGCTCAACATACCTTCCTCTATTGTTTCGTTTGAACAATATTGATGACTCAGTTACACGACTATGTCGAACGAATGGTGGGAATCAGCCTCATTTGCATAATCTTAATCACCAAACATTGTCACGACTATTCGGTTCTCGGGCCGGTGTGAGCGGAACGTGCTAATATATGTTTATTTGTCATACTCATGACGAATGCACATATTTGAGCAAATAGGAGGAGGATGATGAGGCAAGAGTGAGCCATTTTCGTCCGTCCTTGCGCAAGAAACTCCCAAACTACGAAAGCAAGCGATGGAGAAGATAAAAGAGAAGAATGTGAGGAACCTGTATGTAAAGCGGTTGGATTACACGTCTTTCTGATGTTAATGCTGGCAGTTAGAAGAAAAGGCGGCTAGACTGAGGGCACAGGAAGTGATTTCACTTTTGTTTTTATTAACCGAGAAGAATTCTTGGAATCCGACTCATGTGTGGGCACTCGATTCCAGCCACCTACTGCGGCCTCAGACCTAGTATCTTTTATTTTTTAGACCTAATATCTTTTAAAAGGTCCCTCAAGGCCAAAAATCAGGAATAGACAAATAATTATTTCTAAATGTTTAATAACTTTTCAATAAAAAATCGGCAAAGTTGATGGTCAATAGAACTAACGTAGCCTTTTTCATCTTTCCAGCTCCCCGAAACCAGCTGGCTTGTCCCGGGCCGAACAACTTGCCGCCCCTGCAGTTCCACTCAGTTCACGGCGAGAACATTCGGATCTCCCGCGATGGGTTCACGGCCCGCCGCGTCGAGTCCTTCTGCAAGGGGATCGCCTTCTCAGCCCGGCCTCTGCGCGTCAATGAGCGAGTCTGCATCAAGTTTACGGAGATCAGCAACAACTGGAGTGGCGTCATCCGGTTCGGCTTCACCTCCGTAGACCCCGCCTCGCTCCGCTATGGCCTGCCAAAGTATGTTTGTCCCGATCTCACGAACAAGCCCGGGTTCTGGGCGAAGGCGCTGCACGAGCGCTACTGCGTCCGAAACAACGTGCTCTTCTACTATGTCACGTCCTCCGGGGACGTCCATTTCGGTATCAACGGCGAGGAGAAGGGCGTCTTCATGACCGACGTGGACGCCAGAGCCCCACTCTGGGCCGTCGTCGACGTTTACGGCAACTCGACTGTGATTGAGCTCCTGGACTCGCGCATCTACGCGTTCCAGCAGCAGCACCAGAGTCGCAGTGTGGAGGCCACGCCCACTGAGAGCTCCGGGAGCGGCCACATCATTCCCGCGATGGAGGCCCTGAGTCTGACTGAGCCTGCAATCCAGGTGCCGCCTCTCCGCACTGCCGCCATCCACAACACAGTTCCTGTAACCTTCCACTGCACGAAGGGTCGCAACATCAAGTTCCGGGGCGATCGTCACGTCGCCGTGAGGAACGAAACCGAGTTCTGCCAGGGATACGTCTTCACATCGCGGCCGATTCGCGTGGGCGAGAAGTTCATCGTACAGATCCTCAAGACGGAGGACATGTACGTGGGGTCTCTGGCGCTCGGACTCACGTCCTGCGATCCCGCGAGTCTGCAGCCGCAACGTGACTTACCCGACGACTCTGACCTGCTTCTGGACCGCCCCGAGTACTGGGTCGTCTCCAAGGACGTCGCCGATCTCACGCGCTACGACGAGATCCGCTTCTGCATCACGCCCACGGGCGAGCTCCAGATCAGCAAGAACGGAGCCCCGCCCCGCGTAGTCATGCACGTCGACGCTTCCCTCCAGCTCTGGGCCTTTCTCGACGTCTACGGGTCCACACAGTCCATTGCGATGTATAGCGAAATGGCTCCCAGCCCCAACTCCATGGCTCTGCAGCGTTCCGCCTGCGTACCTGAAGTTCCCCAAGCAGCCTGCACGAACACGCGGATCTCCTGCAGTCTCGCAGCTCCCAGCACCGACATGATCCAGCTGCAGTCCGGGGGTACGGTCCTGGTGGTCAACTTGCCCCCCACCACGGCTCCCACTCACGCTGGAAGCACGGGCGAGCTCGTGGCGACCTCACGCAGAACTAGTCAGCGCATCTCGGCGAGCATCCCGCAGTCTCATTCCTCGGGCGAGAGCTTAGCTGCACTCGCGAGTCATCCTCAATATATTGAGGTGAGTTAGGCTTTTGTTTTCTGAACCGGAAGTCAAACGGAGGCGTTTGTGGGCTCAAAACCGCGGTTTAAATTTTTCCAAATTTTAAAAATCCAGACTACCATAATTTTTCTATGGAGAGTCCAATGACCTCAATTTCTATTAAGCTCAAATTGCTTTGACATAAAATACCCGAAATAGAAAATAAAAATCAAATTGTTCGGAAATAGTTTAGGAGTAAAAAAACCTGATATTAATGTTTGTCCCTTTTTTGCAGCCCATTTCCTCTGCCACGAACAACGCAGCCAACTACGCGACCCTGAACGGCTGGGCTGGAAACGGAAACTGCGGAGAATCGGGCACCGAGTGCATCATCTGCTACACCAAAAACATCGATTGCGTCCTCTACAGCTGCGGCCACATGTCCTTATGCTACCAATGCGCCATCAAGCAATGGCGCCACGGAACCGGGCAATGCCCTCTCTGCCGAGCTGTCATCAAGGATGTCATCAGGATCTACAAAACGTGATGATCGCGAAAAAGTCACGCGCCCGCCACAAACTACATACATACATATATCAGCATCCAAATTATGAAATATGAAAAATACCAAAGAACTCACCAATCAGCTAGAACGCGGACTTGATTGATATTAACAAGAATATTTAAAATACGTAGGGAAGGAGATGAGTAAATTATTATGACTCTGTTGTTTTCGCGACTAGACTTAAGTGCCCCCGTGCCCCAGACAAATAACTTGGTCAGTAACTTAGTCACTACGAAGCTTGCAGCTCGGGGTCAGGAATTTCTGATTTTACGACAGCCACTGACGGAGAGGAATGACTTCGTGGTATCAGACTTTGTATTTTTATCTTAATTTGATTGTATTACAGACGCAAATAAAGTTCGTAATGTAAAATTTGTAACAACTCAACCGTTTCCTTTATGCTTGGCGACTTTCGAGGCGATGATGAGGCGATGCGTGAAGCGAAGAAACCCCGATTACGCCAAGTTTCTGGAGCAGCCTGAAAAGTGGGACCGCATGAGTTGTTTCTTCAAAAGGTTAAATTTGCTCACAATTTATGTGCATCGGCAGTATCCAGCCGGCACACAGTACCCGTTGCTCCTCCCTTCGTTGACGATGCAGCGGTAGCGGCACTGAGCGAGGTTGCAAGAAGCGGCTGCGGGTACGACTTGAGCGTCTGGGCTCTCTTGGTTATCTTCAGAGCTGCCTGGAAGCGGGTCTGCTACGGCCATGGCCGCAATCAAGAGGGTTACGAAGATGAAGCACTTCATTTCGGGACTTGGCTTGTTCAACTGATGGTGAGAGCGAATAGACACTTTGAATATAAGGGACTTTTTGTTGTTTCAGCTAACAGGAAGGGGATGTCTGGGTAGCAAGAGTTTTACTGAGAGACAGTCATAACTTCAAGTGCTAAAGATGGGCAATTTTTAGAGCCGAGTCAGTGCCTGACTTCAAGTCCATTTAAAAGTCGAATAAAAGCACGCGTGAGCTTTCAACGTTTTCTGTTATATATTTTCAAACTTGAATTCAAATGTGTTATACAAGCATCGTTGCTGAAAACTGAAATTCTCCACACATTTTAACTCTACCTATCTCAGATCTCTTAAAACAAATGTCTGAACTTTACTTGACAAATTAATCTTCTTCCTAGCTCTAGACACCACTAATTCCTCAAAAATATTTTGGTATATGCGATACATTGTGGATACACAGAGTTGAGAAGGCTTGCTTATTTTGGATATTTCTCTTCCTAAGATCTTAATGAGATCTTAACCCCATCCCATAATTACTCAATTAATCCCAGCTAACACAATTTAAGACGGTGGATCGGTGAGGCTGTCTTCCAACTGTTTGAACTGAACCAGAATCAGCAAGTAGGTGATGATTGAGCTGAAAACCTGCAAGTCGGAAAAATGAATTTAGTGACATAAGAGGTGTCTGTAAGAAAACCTTACCGTGAAAATGATGGAGTTGTCTACAACGAAGAAGCCACAGGCGGTAAATTTCTTTTCTTGATGCAGGTTCTTCAGCAAAAAATTGTGAATCTACAAGAAAGTAATAAATTTAGATTTTTCGGTTTTTGCAGAAAATAAAATGACTGGGTATAGGACAATCCCAATTTGAGTCAGAAAACCTAAATAGGGATTTTAATTTTTGGGAACAAAAAGAAGGAAAGGAAAATACCTAAACTCTACTTACACACTCAGTAATTTTAGGATCCTTGACGTCGTAGTTTTCCAACCGACTGACGCACTCGACTGTTTTCTGAGCCTGCAACGAAAAAGAAAACTATTCATTAAAAGACTTTTCTCCAACAAGAATCCATTTTCGGTTGTTTCTGAAATTTCATTCGAACTCGAGCCGAGGGTTGGGAAACCAACTTACCTGGAATCCCAAATAACCCACTCGATTGACGATATAGAAAACTATAACTAGAGGACTGTTGGCCAGATACAAGTAAATTACAAACTTGTAGGACCCCTCAGTTACGTCCATGTCAAAAATGGTGGTGAACAGAGTTCCAACCGCAACAACAAGAGCAAATAAGAGCATCACGGGCACGATATACTCAAAGACTTTGAAAGCCTTCCTGCTCACTTTCACCATGCGTTCAAACTCCTCCGTGACTAGCCTGAAACTAGCAGGGATCTTCAGGAGCTTTTTCTGCGTTTGCTTCATGTACAGATTCAGAATCTGAAGGATCAGCTTCTGGTAGAACGCTGCCCAGAGAATGTTCATGGTGACCATGTGGTAGCCGAAGAGCGATACGAGATTGTATGCGATATTCAAGGTGTTCTCCTCCAGGCCAGTGAGGAAGAGAGTGACCAGAAGGGGCCCGTAATAGACGATGCTGACCGCCATGGCGATTTCGAGCTCTCGTTTGATGCGGCTCACGTTCAAGCCCTCGTCACAAGGTGGTAGTTTTAAAATGGCGTTGATAGCTTTGGCTTCTTGCTTCCGTCCAAGCAGATTGGCGAAAAAGATACCGTACGAAGCTAAGAGCCAGGAAACCTTCACTATGAGGAAAACAACGACATTCGTAGCGGTCACTTCCAGGGAGTTATTCATGTAAATGAGATACCCAAAGGCTGCTGTGGTCAGAGCAGCAAAGGAAAAGCAGTACAAGATTTTCCAGTAAGAGGTTTCATAGCAGCCTGTTTTGGGATTCCGTTTCAAAACCGAAGCCCCAAATAAGAGACTGAAGCGGTCGAGGGACTCGAAGCAGGCAAATAAGGCGTCCATTCTCCAGAAGAGCTTAATCTCCACTGCGTTAATTACGAACGCTTCAATTCCGAAATTGATGCCATTAATTACATTTACAACTTACCACTACTGAGAGTCGACCAATACGATTAACTACCGTAAAGGCCAGGAGGAGAGGGATGTCGGCGAGGAAAACGTAGACTCGGAAGCTCTCATCGTACCCCTGAGGCAGTTTGAAGAAAAAGAAGCTGATGAAAAACAGCATTTCCACGAATATGTTGACCAAATATATCATCAGAAGGGGAATCATCCATTCTAGGAACTGGAAGAGCTCCGAGCTGAGGCTCGTGAGTCGGTCCAAGTCTACGATCACCTTCCACACATTTTGGCGCTCCTCCAGTCTCCTCTCGAGAAGTTTGAGGTGCATTTCCACGATGGAAAACACCATGAAAATTCCTATGCACGACCAAATGATGGTCAAAGTCGTCATGTGGTAGCTGAAGAGCTCGTACAGCTGCCACATTGTGAAGCTGTGGTGGATCACGAAGAAGTGTATGATCGAGAGGACGACGACGTAGTACAGGAAGCTCAGAGTCATTCCGAGTATGACCACCGTTTTGAGCTTGGGAAGATCCTTCTGGATGGGAGTCGAGGGCAGGTTGATGAGCTTCCCGAGCACTCTCTTGGCCGTCTCTTGTTTCAAGAGCAGGACCAGGAATATCGCGGGGCTGGAGGAGGCCCAGACGGTCTTCGTGATGAGGTCCACCCACCACTCGACGGACACCTTGGTATCGAGGTAGTTGATTTGATTAAAGGCTAGGCCAAAGGACAGGTTGATGGCTAGGCAGAAAATGAGACAGTAGAGAGCCTTCCAGTTGCAGCGCTCGAAGGAGGCCGTTTTGCAGTTGTACTTGAGAATCGAGGTGCCGAATAGAAACCCGTACCGGCAGAACATCTCGACGAGAGACAAAATATCCATCCTAACGGGGGACCTACAGAAGACTGAGGATTTAGGTGTCATCGCCAGCACTCAGGGTGATTGATTTACGATAATTAATTGAAATAGGATCTTAAGCAAACTTGACTTTTTAATAAGCTAATTGACTTACCGACGAGGCAATTTGCCCGAATCCGGAGCAACATAGAAATACAAAAATCACCGGCAAGTCCGTTAAAAATATTTTGAAGGGAGTAACGTCCGGGAAGAGAGCGAATTCGTACAGAAAGTACGAGCTAATCTGAAATGTTGCCATCAAAAACGTCTCGAAGCTTGTGAAAATCATCGATATCAGATTGATAGAAGCGACTTGCTCAAACTCCTCGGACAGATCCTGGAGGGTGTCGAAGTGAAGAATCTCTGTGCGTAGGTCCATGTACCGTAAGCTCCTGAACGAGCTTTTCAAGACAGTCAAAATGTTGAGAAGACTCAACGAGGACACGAAAATGTGGTTTATTCGAACTTGAAACTTCAAGCCGTATAGGAGGTCCAAAATCGAGAAATGTTTCTTGCACAGGATATTGAACAGGGCAAAGTTCACACAAATACCGAACATGGAGCAAATCACCAGAACATTGAAGCAGTTTGCAATTCTGAATCCGCCAGGAATGCCAGAATCGATGGAAACGAGCTGGTTTAGCGCTTTTTGCAATCTTTTGTAAGTGAGAATGTCCACAGCCATCTCGAAAAACATGGTTCCGAACCAGATGACGTCTTGGATGTCGTTCAGGATGATGGTCAAGTAGTTTCTTTTCAGTCCAATTGCGTTGCGAAAGAAGTAAGTGAAGAGGCCCAGCGAGAGCAAGGCTACCAGGAGATTCCAGAGACACTGGCTTCGGACAAGCTCGAAACGTTTGGATTCTCTGTTAAACACAAGATTGCTGGCTCCGAATAGCAGAGCTAGACCATGCACGCTTTCCAGACAATCGTAGACTTCCATGGCTGACTCAGGCCGAGTTTCTCAAGCAACTAAATGGACTGGTGAGTCTTTTGACTCATCAAGGCTTTTGCAAAGCGCTAATTGATTGGAAAGTTTAAAATCTAATTAAGTTTTTATACTGTGGATGAAGGCTTGCATTTTTAATATCTAATCAGGAAAAGCTTCATATATGCACTTCAAAATGTAGCACTCATTTTTATCTATTTCTCTCAAGTCATTATGGTTTTGTTATTTCATAGAGCTTTTTTACTAAAGGAACAACTGGCAATATGTTGGAGCCTTTGGTCTACGATTTTCGTAAAAATGTACATGAATTTTGAAAAAAGTAATTGCGTTTTTAGTTTTTTGAAATTTTTAAGGGTAATTCATAAATATAGCAAATACAGTAGTGGAAACAATTATAAGGCACCCCTTGTCGCTTAACTTCAAGCGCTCCTCCGCTCTGGTTATAGCTTTTTTAGGGAAACTTTTTGGGTTGTTGTATCCATTATTAATTATAGTTTTGAAAAAATACAAATATTTAGCAAGTTTTAGTTTATTTGACGAAGTCTGGACCGTTGATGTTTCAGGATCTTAACATGTTCTCACTGGTATATTCTACCAAATTTCGCAGATAGCACGTACAAAAATGACTTGTCGGAAATACGATAACTTTGGAGCCAGGAGACACCTTAGAGAGCTAAATCTTTGCTGCAATTGGGTCTCAGCCAAGTAGGAGTAGCTAGACAGTCCAGAAATTCAAGCAGTTATGGTTTAACTTTTAAAAGAAAAGTTTTTAGTGTCGAGAGTTTACAAAATCGCACTGGCCAAGGACGACCTAGAGAGGTAAATGAGGGTCCAGGACCATCATCGGTATTTTGAGAAAGCTGAGCCGAGGTTTTTAAATCGTACATTAGTGTCAAAAACTATTTTTACATCAACTCGAGTGGCCGATCTGAGACCCATGCACTCTTCACATCAGTTTTGTCAAAAAGGGAAAAATCGATCTTACATTTAGAACGACGGTTGAACAGACAGCTGAATTAGCTGAATTGTAAAATAGTGCATTTCTTGCAAAATGCTAAAATTTCCTTAAATGCTGACTACTTTGAATACTTAAAACACTCTTATTTGAAAACACACGGCCTTGCAAGCAAATCACTTAGATCAGCCTAGTTAAGCTAAGATTGCCACAAAAATATTTTCAGAACAGCTCCCACACTTACCAAGCTCCAAATATGGCCAACCTGGTGGGCTACATAATATATAAAAAGCATTGGAAGATCAGCCAGGACGATGTAGTACCGATAGGGGTCCGACCAATCGGTCGAGGTGGTGGAAAACAAGGTGAAGAATATCATTCCGACGAAAACGTTGACTGAGAAGAGAAGGATGAAAGGAATAGCGTACTCGAAGAAGCTGATGACTTTCTCGCTCACTTGCAAGACGAAGTCAAAGTTTTCCAGCGTTTTCTGAACCGTTGAGCAGTCCCAGTCAGTGGCGTCCCGGATCTGTGCTCCGATAGCTTTCAAGTGGATCTGCATGATATCCAGGATCAGACTCTCGTACAAGCACGACCACAAGATGCCTAATGTGGTCATGTGGGAGCCCACGATTGCGGGAATCAAGGTCAAATAGGGATCTTCATTGCAGTGCATGAGGGTGAGAACGCAGAAAGTTATCAGGAAAGGGCCGTAGTACAGAGCCGAACTCGTCATCAGGACGACCACTTTTTTCTTGCATCTACTGAGATTTTTTTCTAGTCCCTCCGTGGAAAAATTGAGGATCACGTCTAAAGCTTCGATGTTTTTGCCCAGGTTGATGCAGAGTGTAATGAAAATGGAGATGGGCGTGAGGAACCAAAGCACCCGCGAGATGACTTGCAACCAGAAGCTGAGGGACAGGGTCTCGACTTGCATGTTGTAGAGCACTAGAAACAGGAAGGAGCTCGTGGAGATGGAGAAGACGAAGCAGTATAGAATCTTCCAGTTGCATTTTTTGTAACCGTGAACTTGCTTGTTGAATGAAATAATAGAGATGCCGAATATGAAGCCGAACCGGTCAATTGCTCGAAAGCAATCTCTTACATCCATCGTGGGAGTCGGACGTGACGGTACTAATAATTTTATTTGGGCAGAGGCGCCTGAAAGTCACTAGGTCATTTTTAAAATGGATGACCTTGAGAATGACTGACGAGTTTATCCAAATCAGCCTCTACGAATCGGTAATTTTCTTTATTGCTGTCCGAATGGTGTATCATTATAGCTCTAGGTACGATGAACATGTCAAATGGAATACTTCAAATAATCATTTTCTCACTCCAAATCCTTTGGTATGATTCCGAGAAGAGTACGTAGGGTTTCACATATGTAGTTTTATTTAAATCTGAATTCTCACCTCTTTGAAACTCTTTCCAGGACACCATATATGTCCTAATTTAAAGATGCATCCTAATAGAATTTTTTTGCAAATTGCAGACAATTTTTTGGAAAAAATATAGAAAAAAATTAAATCAGATCAAGTAAAAGAAGTTTCCCGGGTTTATATTTTCAGGAAATCTTATTTGAATTCATAAAATCAATTTGTAAACTCTTAAACAATTTACAAGGGAGTCTGCGAAAGGGAGTCACAAGATTGTGTTCAAAAGTTTCCAGGTAAATTATTTTACGTTTTTGAGACCGTGTTTTGAAGCAAATTTTATAATGAATTGTACGTGACTATTTTGAATGTCAGCTCAATCGGAGCAATCAAAGTGTTCCCCGATACAAATTTCAGGTGTCTCCCTCTCAGCCCCCTTAAGTGATAGGGGCATACATGTAGTCTATGATTTGCTAGATTTGATGTGAACTACAACATATCCAAAATTCAGATCATTCAGACTAAGTATAAGGAACTTTCATACAAAGGGTTTAACCCCCTAACTCCCATCGTAGGGGAAATGGGGGTCTAAGATGTCTAACTTTCCATCTTACAGGCCATCTTCTTCAGGCTCTTCTGATTCTTGAGTTATAAAGTTTCAGTCTGACGGACAGACGGACATAGCAGACGCAATAGTGGATTTTTTTCTCCATCCGAGGGAGAATACACTAAAAAAACTCCTCAAAATTGGATGTTAAGCGTATTGGAGGTATGAGGTGATAATGATTGAGGTTCATGACTCATGAGCCCACCAATTTCCTATGATCAATTGATCAATACTGTGATCAATTGAGGTTCATGACTCATGAGCCCACCCATTTCCTATGATCAATTGATCAATACTGTGATAAAAATGCATAGAACCAATAATAAAATTTAAATATCCACTTTACAAGTTTGAATGATAGGTATCACCATACGATTCTAAGTGCATTTTTTGAAATACTACAAAATGAATTATTGCTGTTAGTTTTATAACTCATCGACTAATTTTGCTTGATTTAATTTAAGTAATTTGCTATGATTTTATTTTTTCAAACTTATTTCAGCTTACCAACTTTTTAAAATCCTCTATTTGCACCACCAAAACGAAAACAACTAAACAAGGAACATCTGCTAGAACGAGATAAAGAGTCTCCGAAGAGCTTTTATAAGCTGAATTGAAGACTTTGGTGCTATAAAATATTTCAAGCAACACGACCAGGCTGAATCAGAGACGTAACTAGGGGGGGGCTAGGGTAGGCTTAGCCCCCCCGAGCTTTTTCAGAAGGGCCCCGTAGGGGCCCTGAAATTTTATTATTATTTTAAAGGCCCCGAAGGGGCCCGATTAAAAAAAATAAATACTAAAATAAGGCCTTTAAAGGGCCCATATTTTAATTTGAGGGGGCCCCTATTTTTGAATCAAGGGGCCCACCGTTTTATTCGAGAGGGCCCCCGTTTTTGATTCAAGGGGCCCCCATTTTTTAATCAAGAGGGCCCACTTATTGAATCAGGGGGCCCACTAGCTTATTCGAGGGGGCCCGCATTTTTGAATCAAGGGGGCCCACTTATTGAATCAGGGGGCCCACCAGCTTATTCGAGGGGGCCCCCTTTTTTTAATCAAGGGGGCCCACTTTTTGAATCAAGGGACCCACCATCTTATTCGAGGGGGCCCCCATTTTTGATTCAAGAGGGCCCACTTTTTGAATCAAGGGGCCCACCATCTTATTCGAGGGGGCCCCCATTTTTGATTCAAGAGGGCCCACTTTTTGAATCAAGGGGCCCACCATCTTATTCGAGGGGGCCCCCGTTTTTGATTCAAGGGGCCCCCATTTTTGAATCAAGAGGGCCCACTTATTGAATCAGGGGGCCCACCAGCTTATTCGAGGGGGCCCCCACTTTTGAATCAAGGGGGCCCACTTATTGAATCAGGGGGCCCACCAGCTTATTCGAGGGGGCCCCCTTTTGAATCAAGAGGGATAGGAACAGTGCCGCGTTTATCATATGGACAAATTGGACACTGCCCAGAGGCCCCCAAATCTTGAAAAATTCGGTAAAATTTTGGTCAGAAACTTAGCACTTTCCGCCCCATTTTATTTAGCAGGGGGCCCCACATTCATGTCTTTAGGGGCCCCATTTTATTTAGCAGGAGGCCCCACATTCATGTCTGTAGGGGCCCCATTTTATTAAGGAGGCTCTAAATTCTTCAAAACTTAAAAAGGCTTTAAAAATTTTGCGCCTGCGGTGCGCTGTTTTACTTTCACTTTTTACATCTCAGTCCTTTGAAATACATAAATTGCTTATGACCCAACACAACTGTGACTTTTTCAACAATTTGAAGCTGGATAGGGATTTTAGTCATTGCTTTTGATTTTTCGATTCTTAAAGGAGCTTTAAACATGGTTTTCTTATTCTCAATTATTGCATACTCCTAAAAATTTTCGCGCCTGCGGCGGGCCTTTTTAAAAATAAATTCCAAAACCGCTCCAAATTTATGTAAATAATTTAAGATACATTTTTGACATATATGGTCTTACAAAAATGTTAGAAAATTTGTGTAGAGGTGGGTGGCCCCGAAATAAAAACGGCCTCGGGAATTCATTTAAAACACGTGACATAATATTTTGTACATAATATTTGTATCAATATAAAAAATTTGCAGGAATATTCTGTACAGAATTTGTATTTATATAAAATTTTTTGTTTATTTATGAATTTAAATTGTAACCCATCTAAAATTTCGGTCAGTAACTGAAAAAACCTATTTGATGTAGAAATTAAATTTTTATTGGGCTAAGGGGGGGGGCGTCATTAAAAGTGCCCAGGGGCCCCCAAGTAGGTAAACGCGGCACTCGATAGGAAGGGGGCCCCCGCTCCAGGTTCAGCCCCCCCGGTTTCAAATCCTAGGTACGTCTCTGGGCTGAATAGGTACAACAGCGGAAACATGAAATCATAGAGCTCCATTGAATCGTTTCCTATCTGCAGAAGTTGGTCGAACTGGTTGAACTGGCGTTGAAGTTTTTTCAATGAAAGAGACTCCTGCAGCTTTCTCAAGTGAATTTTTAGGAAAATCACAATTTTCAGGTGATGGAGGCATATCCAAACTATCTGGAGCACAATGAGATGGCACAAAGTGGCCGAGTTCAGCGCTCCAATCTTAATGTGTTTCCCTGTGCCAGTTAGAAACACGAACAAGCCTAAAAGAAACGGTCCAAAGTAAATTAAAATACAGATTTTGACAATTTTTAGTCTTTTTGAAAGTTTGTTCATGTCTGATGCGATCTCCAGAGACTTGAGACCACTCAACACTCTTCTCACTAATTTCGTTTTAGTAGTGAAGCACAACGCAAACAAGGGATTCAGAGCCCAAATGATCATGATGAACAGATCTAGATAAAAGCTTAAACCACTTCTTTTTGTACCGCACGCAAAGTACACTACAAAAATCCCGAGCGACATAAAAATATCTGAGATGCAAAAAAAGAACCATCTAAATCTGGGCAACTTTGAGGCCAACGTTCCAGTGAGGCCAAAGAAGGAAAGCTCGTTTCCAACAAAGTAAGGATTGACCATTTTCTGATGACTGTGATGAGTTCCGTTCGACCAGAAGAACAATACTAAGTATATGAATTGGAATGAGGCCTCCCTGACGCACCTAACAGCTTTTTATGATTAGTTGGGACTGAGGGAAATAAAGGTGTAATCGTAATGTGTTTCATGAAAAGGATTCCATTAATCTTATTGTTTCTTATTGGTCTCAATTTTGGGCTTGATCGGAATTAAGTAGTAAGAGTCCAAATTAAAGAAGACACTTTTCTCGAGGAAAATCTAAAACCCATTAATTTGTGTTAACTACTCAGTTGTCGTTCAGTTATAACGTCACGATAAAAATCAAAACTTTGACACCTCCTCCGCTCCTTCCCTCAGACCCCGACGTAGTATTTCCATTTCATTACTAATGTAGTCAGTTAACGGGATGTAATACCCTTGAATCGTCAGTTTTTGAGCTGGGGTTATAGCCCTGTAGCTCCCAAACGAGGACTCCGATCTCAAAATGGTCTTTAAAAGGTCCCCTCAACTTTTTAAGACGCTTCAGATGGTGCTCCAATTTTGACCCCGGAAGCTCCTGATAAGAAGCTAGAGGGCTTTTTCGGCCGATTTGGGGGGGGGGGGGGTCCAGGCATAAGAAAAATTTTTCAAAAAATGTTTATTTTTATATTTAAAATTTCAGACCGAATACATCCGAAAAGAGGCTTTAGTCAAGAAAATCAGGTTTTCCAAAAAACTTCACCAAAATTTTGCCTCTGCCTGGACCCTCCGAAATCACCCTTAAAAGCCCTCTAGCTCCTTACCAGAATCTTCCAGATCAAAACAAAGTTCAGCATCAGATACATCTCAAAAAGTTCTAGCTACGGCTAGAACATTATTTTACCCTCCGAGCTACTCCAGAGGAGCTACAAGGATTCCACCCGCATGAATGAGAGAGAATCAAGAAATCAACAGTTTGGGGTCAGAAAAAAATTGGGAAATAACTCAGCAACAACTTCTTCAACTTACCAAATCAGTGAAGCTCCCGACATTGTGCACGCTTAGACCAATCAAAACTAACAAGGGTAAGTCGGCCACCAAAACGTAAACCTTGAAGTAAGCGGGTCTTGTGTCCAGGAAGTAGTAAAATAGGTAGCTGAATAGGTATCCCGCACAAATAAGCAGTACCAAGAGAAGCAGCATGGGAAGTATCACTCCGAAGACACGGCAAAATTGAACACCAGCGTTTACTACTTTCTGGTATTCGATAATACTAACCCAGAGCGAACTGGTACTTAGTTTGCATTGAAGGTGATTAAGATGCATTGAAATAATCTTGAGAATAAATAGGAAGTAAGAGCAGACCCAGCATATGGAAATCGAACTAAAGTGGTACGCTAGCATTTGGGACACCTCAAAGATGCTATCTGTTCCGTAGAAAGTTTTAAGTGGGTAGTTGATGAAGTAGATTGCCATTAAAACTGGACCGTAAAAAATCCCACAGGACACCAAAAGGAACTTTAGATAGTAGTATTCTTTCTACACGTTCATTTCAGGAAGGTGCTGAAGGCTCTTAACTAAACTGAGTGCCTTTTTATGGTTAAGGGTCACACAGATGAAAATAGGCTGAAGCATCCAGATCAATTTTTGGGGGGAGTCATACAACGTCCACAGATTGGATGACAACTGAAGGAACTTGTAGTTTCTGTAAATGCCCAGTAAAAAGGATACACTGGAAAGAAGCGTTAAAACCAAGTTCATAGCAAGCTTCTGCTTGCTTTTCTTGAACGTTTGCGACTTTTTATCAAAAATGAGAGGAGACAGGCTAAATAAAAGCCCGAGCTGATGGATTTTTCCAAGTGACGTTTGGAGATCCATTGCTTCAGAAAGCTCACAACCAAATGACTCTTTCATAGAGCTTTTGACTTGATGAAAAAATAATCGATCTCAACGCTAGGATAATTAATCGAGGGTTAATGAGGAACTTACCAGCTGAGAAATTTGGTCTACTCGTCTAATTACGAAGAAAATAATGGCTAAGGGCAGGTCGGCTAGAAATACATAAAACCGAAAAGATGAAGACCATTTAGAGGTTGGGTTTAGGTTAAAAATGTTAAAGTGGACTATGATGTTGGCTCCGATATTGACTGACATGACTGCGAGAACGAGTATGAGCACCTCAAAGAACTTGAAGACCTTCCACGAAATTCTCACTATGTCACTAAACTCGTTCAAAAAGAACATGATTTGATCTCGTGAAAGTTTAGGGACTCGTAACCTCGACTGGTTTAGGGTGAGGCTGAAGATTATAACTTGCGAGACAGCAGCCTGGAACATGCAGCACCAGAGCACAGTCATCGTGGCCATATGGAAGCCACTGACGCTTACAACATTGTTAAACCACGGTCCTTCCCAGATACCGTCACAGTGGGCATAGTAGAGTAGAAGGAAGGGTCCATAGTAGATCACTGTGAGGATCAGAGATGTGTCTATTTGCCTCTTGAGGACTCGGAGCTGAGGTTCGACTAGGTGCAGATTCAGGTTTGGAATCTCTGCCGTCGCGTCCTCGGCCTCCCTGTTTTTCAGGACGAGAGTCCAAAAGATACCAGGAGCAGTCAGAGCCCATTGAGAGATGCACCCGATCTCAAAATAGTAGACTACGTCCCAGGATGTCTTCTTCTGAGCACTTTCGTACAGAATGTGAATGAAGCAGGAGAAGATAACTGACGAGTAGAGGAACCCATATAGAGCCTTCCACGGACTGGCTCGAGCTTTTCCAGACACTTTGTCTAAGCTTAGAATCGAAACGCCGAAAAATGAGCCGTAAAGAAAGAAGTTTTGGAAGCAAACGGCAAAATTCATGTTGCCCGCGAGCCCAATTTTTCCTGACTGACGACCTCATCCTCGTTCACGTATTTCTTCCTGTGATTCATTACTGAAGAACAATACTAATCCAAATGATGGGCACCACTTCAGTGTTTGGAATAGGAGTTATAAATAATCTACTTAATCAGTTAATGAAAAAAATCAGGAGCGTAACTGGGGTTTATGATTTGAACCTGAACGTTTCCAATTGTGCAACAAGCCAATGTTCTCTTACGAGCTAGTTCCTCTCTTCATTTTCACCTTCGTTTCACCTCTGTCTAGCCTCCAATGTTCAGTGTATTTTATGAGGCCATTGTCGGCTTCGTGAACTATCTGAATGTGATGCAGGTGAAAGTCCTTGTTCAAGGATTCAGAAGGCCAAGAACCTTATGAATATATTTTGAACAATATTATGCGAAAAATTAGCTAATGTCATCAATTTCTATATGATTGGGCAGGGGTCTATGGTTTGTGTTACTGTGTTTAAAGCCTCTCTAGTGAGGAGACTCCTTAGAAAAGCTACATTCATAAAAGCCTAAAAAAATCCCTAGAGAAGCCATGAAAGCTTTTAAGGCTGAGTTTTACTTATAAGGTATATAAATATTTATTTAAAATTTTATTTTATTTTTTGGACGCCACAAAACCACTCACCTGCTTCAAAACCTTGTCAACGAAGGAGCAGAGAAAAAAAACACTCAGGTGAGGAAGATTTCCAATGTACACGTAAACCAGAAATGTCGTCTTATCTGTTTCACCCTTCATCAAAGTGACCAAAAGCATGAAGAACAGAGCGAGGAACTGACATGTTGCTGCTAAGAGCTGGCAAATGAGGGGAACACTAAGATGTCTCAAAAAAGTTTCTGTCAACTCATACGCTGAGTCGTCTTCTAACATTTTCCTAAGCGGGCCTAAAACCTGAATGATGTCGAAGTTCGTCACCAAAACCAGGAAGCACTGGTAGTTGAAGATAGCAAAGTTGGCGTAGGTAAGAGGTTCACAGAGCTCCCATCGGAACACAATCACCCAGAAAGTGAAGGTTCCCAGAAGGTAGAACAGAAGCAAGAAGTAGGACAGTGCTCTGGGTACTCTTAGGGGCTGGGAGGAGGCCGTTTTGATGGCCAAGCAGAACGTTTCTGAGTGAAGAAGAATCACGGCCACTTGGATCAGGTCAGTCATTCCCAGGATAAACCTGACTGAGATGCGTATGGTCTTCATCATGAGTCCCCCAAACATGTGGGACATTTTTTCGTCAGTCATTATATGAAGAATGGTGATCCCTAGAGCCGTCTGAATGATGAAAACTCTCAGAACAAGGAAGCAGAACCCGCGACTCGTGAGCCGAAAAACGTTGGATGTTCTATCCAGTTCGAAGGGAATCGTTCCGGAGATGACTGTCAGGAGGTTTGACATCCTCGGCTTACAGAAACTTACTGAGTTTTCGGCCAATCAAGAAAAAATACTTGCTTCTAGATCAGCCTAGATGACAGCTCATAGACATTTGTAACGCTACTTTGAGCTTATTAAAATATTGCTTTTTTCAATATCGAACTGATTGAACAAACAAGTGTGTTTATGAAGCCGGAACAAGTAATAACGTGGGTAGCTTACCCTGAGTTTTTGGGTAGAAGAGGTGAGAAATGGGTGTGAGTTTCATCATAATTATAATAAACTTTGAACTGCTCTAATCGTAAAATATCCCACCAGCAAAACTTGGCTGACTTCTTTCTCTGATATCATCGCCGAATAAATTTTGTATGAAAAGCCTAGGACATGGAATTTTTTTCGCTCCATATTGAGCAGGCGAATCCTCATTTCTCCATAGTTTGCTCCTTACTTGGATCAAAACGAAATCGCATTTTTCCCCGACTCGCTGGGGTGTTAAAAGTGGTATGTATCGATTCTCTAGGCTTCAAGAATTCCAAAACAAAAGCCTAGGGGCCTCGTTATAAACCTCTAAAATTGAGGATTTTTAAAATTTTTGCTCCATAGGCTGTTTTTCCTGGCAACCCTCCAACGGATCGGGAAAATATGCGATTTTTTCAATCCAAGTAGAGAGCAAACTATAGGTAGAAACATTTTGAAACACGGAATTCATTGATTCGCCTGCTCCATGTTGGAGCGAAAAACAAAATATTTCCATGCTCTAGGATGAAAAGTCAGCCTACTTTTATCGCTCTATAAGACACTAAAATTGCTTCTGAATCTGCCAACCAATGCACCGTCCTGAAACAGGTTCGAGCGAGTCTATTTTTAAGAGCTAATCTGAATATCAAACTCACCAATTTCCTCGTTTCATCAAAAGTCCAAATGAAGCGGAACGTGAGGTACATGGAGGTCACGTGGGAAGCAATCAAATAGGAGTAGTAAAAGTAGAATCCCTTCCTCTCCACCTTGGGGTCCGAGAAGCTCTCGTAGACTAAGTAGTAAATGCCCGTATTGAAAATGATGACCGAGACGAACTGCAATCCCCAGCAAGCGCTAAAAGCAGCGACTGCCGACTCCAAGAGCTTGGGAAATGCATCAAAATATTGGAAGAAATCTTTCATGAGCGTTTTCAGACTCATGATTTCAACGCGAAAGTCCTCCAACTTCCGCTTGACGATCTCAAGGAATGTTATCTGGAGCAGCATGTGCAGGGCTATGAACATCATGTGGAAATTGACGCCTATGAAGAGGAGCACCAAATTCAGAGTCAGAGGCTTGTTGATCGAGACCGTGTGCCAGAAGAAGAGAATGGGTCCGTAAAAAGTGACTATCAGGAGAAACAGGAAAGTCATTTTGCAGTCCAGACTTTGGATGTCGTGGTGGTTCTGAAAGTGGCTGATGGCCAGAAGGTAGCTGCAGATTTCGTCGCATTTGAAGGTGGCTGTGAGGAAGAAGATGAGGTCCACCAAGATGTAAGAGCACCGAAAAATGATGCGCACAGCTGTAGCCACGAGGACATTTTTGCTCAGCAGTGACGTGAGGTAGGTGGTAGGTCTCGTGGCGATGAGGTAGCTCGAGCTGGCTATCAGGAGGACCGACTTGACGGAGAGCACGAAGAACCCGATGGGGCTCAGTTTGAAGGTGTTTTCGCGGGCGTTGTAGTAAAAGGGCAAAATGCCAGTAAATCTGGCCACAAACAAGACTTTCAGGCTGTACATGCCGCGATACTGAGTCAAATTTTCCATGCAGCAGTCATCGAGAATTACTTGAGAATCATGCTTACGTCAGCGAGGAGGGTGAATTAGACTTACCGATTTGAAGACGTCATTCACTCCAATTATGACTAAATACACCAAGGTTAGAGGGAAATCGGCCAGAAGTATGTAGATCTGAAGGGGCAGGAGCCAGCTTTGGCCGTCGAAGAAGAAGTTGGTGTAAAATATTAGACAGGTCACGATGTTGACGGAGAAAAACGACATCATAACAATCAGCATCTCGAAGCACTTCAGGACCTCCTTGCTTGACTCGAGGCTCATCTCGAGCTCCTGCAAATTGGCCCTCAGTTGCGGGTGAGTTTTACAAGGCTCAGTCATGTTGTGTCTGTTCGAAGCCAGAACTTTCTTGAATGCTTGCAGGACCACCAAGAGGAAGAAGCAGGACCAAAGGATGTTCAGCGTGCTCAGATGGTAGCTGCTGACCCCCAAAAAGTTCAATACTAGAGAACCCTTCAGGTCTTGGTAGAACCCAAAGTACAGCAGCAGAAGGACTGGTCCGTAGTAGATGCAAGAGAGCAGTAAAGCCAGGTCCAGTTGGCATTTGAGCTTTGAGAGATTTTGATGAGCTCGCAAGTTTTGAATGGAGTTCAAAGCCTTTACAAACTTTTTTGATGATGAGAGGGCCACAAAGAAGGCACCGGGAACTGAGGCCATCCAGAAAAACTTCGAGACAATCCTGAAACAGCCGAGGATGCTCAATTTTCCATCGAAGGCAGTTACGTGGAACCACAGTAAGGAACTTGCGACGGAGATTGAAAACGAATACGCATACAGAACTTTCAAAATGCTGATTTCTACGGTCCCTGAAGAGGTTCTGTAAGTTAAAACTGAAGCTCCAAATAAGAACCCGAACTTGAAAAAGTTCCTGGAGCACTCGAGAAGCTCCATGTTGATTCGAGGGTTACCAGTTGATAACTGGAAGCTCCAACGGAATCATTAGTGTTGGCGGTCAATGTCCAGACCTCGGTAGAATTATTTTTGTTACCTTCGTGTTTGTTTTTGGAAGAGTCGTTCATTAACCTGTCTGTGTTTTCGAGTATTGTGGAGCGCCTGGTACTCCGTAGAATCAGTAGCATCAAAAGATTGTCTCCTGAAGAAGAGGACTTGAATTGGCTAAAGGACTTACCAGCATTTGGAAGTCGCGGAATTTCCAAGCGTACTTGAATGAAAAGAACAGAGCTGTAGCGTGAGAAGCCATCAGGTACGAGTAGTAGAACACGAAGAAAGGTACGTCTAGAGTTTTCTGCGACAACTGTTCGTAGGCGAGGTAGTACATTCCCGTGTTGATCACCATTAGAGACAGGAACTCCCCCCTGAGACTCAAGCCTGTAGCCTTGATTACCAATTCAAGCCACCTAACGAAGACATACACTCTTTTCACGTACTTTTCTTTGAACTCGCTAACTGTTTGCACTAAAAAGAGGAACTCCTGCATCTCGGTGGATACGATCTCTAGAAACATCCCCAGAATTATCATATTCAGGACGATGTACATCATGTGGAAGTTCACGGCGCAGAATATGAGGACGTAGTAGAGTGTCATGGGCTTGTTAAGGGCGTAGTAGTACCATGTGAAGAGGAAGGGGCCGTAGAACGTCATCATCCCGACGTACAGAAAGGTGTTCTTGCAGTCGAGTCTCCCGAGGTTCTTGTTTTCGTAGAAACTGAGGGTCGCTTGAAGGAATTTGCAAGTCTCTTCGCTCTTCGTCACCACGCTGATGATGTAGACCAGGTCTATGAGCATGCAGGAGAGACGGAAGGAAATCCTCACTCCGTTGGCGACGAACGTGTGGTTGAGGCCAACGGTGAGGGGGCTTCGGGTGCCAACGTTGGTGATCAGGTAGATGCAGACCCCGAACATAGGAAAGGAGCGGAGGGCCAAGACGAGGAACCCCACGGGACAGAGTTTGAAGGTCTGGTCCTTGGAGTTGAAGTAGAACGGTAAAATGCCGGTGAAGCGAGCGAGGTACATCACTCGAAATAGAAACATCGTCGACTACCGGAACGTCAATTTCTTCGAATGGTTAGAGCGTCTTCATAGCTCTTCAAATTATCGTAACTATTTACCGATTAAGCGTGACGGAATTTTTTTTCTTGGAAATTATTTTGGAGAAATGAGTCAGCATACAACTAACCTCCTTCCACAAGTGGTTTGTCCAACCAGCTCATTAAGCGGCAAACTGTTACTTTCAAGATTTGAAAATGTTTTTCGGTCTATAAATTTTTATTTACGCGCTGAATGAATGAATGATATCCATTATTAGGTCAGCTTTGGTTAAATTGTATACTGTGTGATTCCCAAAAAAAATTGTGAAGTTTTTGATATCGGGTTTTTTTCCTCAAACCTTTTTTAAGTCGGCCTTAAGGGAGAGACCAACTTTGAAAAATTATCATTAGCCAATATTTCAATGTTTTGTAGAATATTTTTTCCCCTACGGTGGCCTCTCACTCCACCCCCTTAGGTGCACACATTTGTTTTATGATTCGCTAGATTTGAAATGATGTATAACATATCCAAAATTCAGCTTAATGGGACGAAATATATGGAACTTTCATACAACCGGAAAACCCCCCTAGTTACTCCCCCAGGCAGTTTTCCGGAAAAACCAAAACCTTTCGCCCACCCTACAGACCATACGTGACAATATGCAAAAACCACATGTCTATAAGTCTTACAGTTTCTGAGCCTTTGCGACTCGAACAGACGTACAGACATATCGGACACATAAGTGCATCAAAAGCTTAAGAAGAAGAAAATTCCGAAAATGTTCCTTTTTCATAAAATAACGTAGAGCCGTTGCGTTACAGAAGGTTAGACTCTACTTGATATTTAATGATTTATTTCGATCTACTTGCTTTTCGAACAAATTGAACTTTAGTTTGTGATATCAATAGAACTTTCGAAACTGATATATTAATTTTCATGAAAATTGGCAAATTTGATAAGTTTTGTAAGCTTTTTTGCAACTCACACTTTTGTTATGATACAAATAAAATTAGATAGGTACTTACAGTACAATAAGTGCTGTCCATCTTCATGACAAAGTATAGGTTCAAAAACCCATCTACTAGCGGTATCAAAGAGTTATAGACGACAAAGAAATAGGAAAGACTTGCATTGGTTACCAAGATCGAGTAGGACAGGTAGACATTTATGATCAAAAATATTTCCAAGGCCGTGAGGTTTACAGCCACCAAAAAACCATATGTGAGACACATTTCATCCAAGTTCTCCACCGCTTTACTGTACTTTTCAAAGAACCCGTGGAAATCGCTCTCATAGAGGTAGCTGCAGAATCTGGCTTTGTCAAAAAGACTGCTCAGTCTGATTTTTATGGATTCTAGAAGGAAAATATGGTGCGCCAAAACTAGTCCGAAGATAAATCCGTGCCCCATGAAAACGCAAAAATTGTATCTGGTCATGGCGTCCATGAGATCTCCCACAGAGTAGGTGTAGAAGGCGTAGGCGATGGGCCCGAAAATAAATACCATCGAGGTCACAGTCCCCATCGTTTTGACTCTCAAAACTTTGAGTTTTCGTTTAAATTGGTGGCGCAATTCGTGACTCTGAACGAACTTTTCGGTGTGACGAAGCAGATGATTGGTGAACTTTTTAATCTTCAGTCTATTGAACAAGAAGTGTCCGCAATGGAGGGAATTCAGAAGCACCCAGGTGGATCGCATGAAGATTCTAATGGTCCGCACCAGAAACATCGACTTTCCCTCCAGAGACGAGTTGTAGGCGTTCTTCAAGAACAATGTCAGGGAAATCATTGCGGAGGAGGCGACTAGCGACTTCATGACGACGAAGAAGAACGCTGTGTCAGAGAGAATGTACTTTTGGTGGTAGTATTGCACGGGGTTAATTCCCAACAGCAGGGAGAACTTGTCAATGAACGCGGAGCACTTGCGGAAGAGCATGTCGCGGTAGACTTGGAACTGAACTAAGACGCTTTTAGTAGCCCAGACTTGCTTTGGGTATTGTTTTGAGGGTATCGATTGCGTTTCAGTGATCCGTTAAGTTCTTTTATGGAGCTAATGAATTTGTCTTATCAGGTGAAAGTTATTTTGGTGGACGTGGGTGTTCAATCAGCTAATTTTCTTGGTTTGATTTAGGTAGTATCAAAATAAGTTTTTAGTAAGATTTAGTATCAACAATTGCGGTTTATGGATTAAATCACGAGAAAAGATCGAAATATTGCATTGAAGAGTGTCAGTCTTGCATGTTCCATGTTCAGGCCAAATCTAGCACATTTTTCCCATGCCTGTTAACTTTAATCATTCTTAAACTCTTTTTTAAAAAATCTTAACTAGCATGTTTTTATTCAAAGCTTGACCAGAGAGCAATTTAAATTGGCTGTGTGGATGAACGAAGGTTATTAAAAATCTCAGATCTCAAGATATTGAAATCCTAATGGAATCAAACAGTTTTTGTGTTATTTTCTTGCAATAGGAAAATCCGATGTTTTTTTAGAAAAACCAAAACAGTTAGACTTCAGACGGACAAATCAGTTACAAAAGTGTATTTTCAAAAATTCACTATGTACCGCTAATATATTAGATACAAGACGTGATCAGGTAATAAACCAAGTGAGGGTAAAACAAAGTATACTTCATTAACTTACCATTCTTTTAATTCGACCTAAATTCAAAATCAGTGCACTTAAGAAGAAAAGGGCACAAACATTTGAGGATCCTATGTAATATACAAGCCCAGGTACTATAACCATCTTTAAATTCATCGCTACTAAAGCTACTTGATACATGTTTACGACAAATAACCAACCAAATAGGTTACAGCTAACTAATATTATTTCTTGGTGAACCTTAAACAGTTGATGAGATTGAAAAACTGTTTCTTCAAACAGAGTTATGAGATTTCTGAGTTTTGTGGTAGCCTTCTCATACGACCTGAACTGAACAAGCTGGTCCTCAAAAAATGAAAGGTGACACTTAAGTTTTACATAAATCAGGCTAAACTGACAAAATAGGAAGAAGAGGTAAAAATTCCAGGTAAAATTGAAGGTGGAGAATGCCATCCAGTTAAAGTGCACAAAGACATCAAATGGTGAATCCTTTTCCACCAGCGTCTTTTTTAGAACTGCATAATCAATGAACCAATATTTGCAGAAAAGAGTCACCAAAATGAGTTTTATAATCAATTTCAGCTTTTGCAAGTTTTCTGCGACTACTTTTGGCACAGGGAAATCATAGTTGACCATAGCTTTACAAACTTCAACCTGCTTTTTGCGATTTCTGATTAAGAAGACACCACTAAACACTATAAACGAGGCCCAAATAATACGAGTCAGGATGCGCAAAAACACAAGAATAAATTCTCTCGAGGTTGTCAGTATGGCAACAAATGAGCCATTGAATTTGAGGATCACTAGGAAGAGAAAAACGAAAGAGATCAGACATCTAATGACAACTAGGATGGTTCCAGTTCTGGATGCTGTGTAATTGCCGTGTAAAAATGAGACTGGAAATAAACCCAAAAATAGAGCGACTTTGTCTATGACAGCAACTGTTTCGCGTAACATCTTGACTTGTTCTAAAAGCTCAACTAAAGGAAGCTCTTTACCTCAATATCACTTGCTTGCTTTTACCTTAATTGATTGCTTTTCCCGTTATCAAATTGTATTTGACCCATGCTAGCATAAATAGCATATTAATTAATAACTAAGTAGATAGACGTGATACACTCAAATATTGTGAAAACCACTGACCTGCTCATAGGTACTGTCAATTTCATAGAACACAAACAGGATCGCAGCAGGAGTCACGTTCAGAAGCATGTAACCCACGAATTTCACAAAAGAAGCAGAGTTCAGAATGACATCGGATTTGGCGTAAATCAAGTATATTCCGAGTGTGCACGAAACGAAGGCCTGGAAGGTCTTGATGATGAAAACCACTCGGCAGCTCTGGACAAACTTCCGATGGAACTCGAAGATCCTGTCGAAGTTGGAGATATCTGCTCGATACATTATTTGGATGAATTTGAGGGTGAAAATGAGCAGACTGCAGAAGAGTATGTTGCTGACGCCCGAGTAAATAATCATAAAATCATTTACGTGTTCCACCACGTCTCCGTATTGGAAATCCACCAAGAAGACCAGATAAAAGCTGACCAATGATCCGGACGCGTAAAAAGCTAAAAACACTTTGACCTTTCGATGCAAGGAGCGTATTTCAACATTGAGGTCGGTGAGCAGTCTGTCGGTGAGCAATAGGAGGTTGTTAAACTGGCCTTTCATTTGATGTCGTTGAAGAAACAGGCAGGTTTTGAAGCAGAAATCGGACAAAAGCTCCATGGAACTGGCACAGATGATGGCGAAACTCGTAAAATTGGACACTGATACCATTGACTGGTTTTTGACCATTCCCATTTCCGTGTAAATCCCGGCTCCAAAAGCTATGAGAGTCATTAACACGAGACAGAGAGGCTGCGAGTCCACAAATCTTCCCCGAAACAACACAGGACTGAGTCCTATGCAGCACATGGAGTTAAGAATAAGCTTCAACGACGATCTAGCCATGACTGAGTCTTATTTCAATGAAACACCGGGCAATTAAGGGATTTTATGGGCAATTAAACACTAATGGTCTTTTTGTCAGGTTCACTGTCCTGACGGAAAAGTAACAAAGAATTTTAAGTTCACTCACCTGTACCTGGACTCTAGAAAACTGCCAGAAAACGAAGAGAACTGCACTGGTGGGAATAAAAGCAAGCGTGAACAGGACCGTTTTGGAGTTTGAGGCGAGATAAACAATAAACAAGACGAACCCAAACAACAAAAACAACATTAAGGTCTTTAAAATTAAAAAGAACCCGAAAACGTGCGTGAAACCTTCCAAGAGGTCCTCACACTTCATGAACTTGGCCATACTTTTGTGCTCAATACCCCTATGTGAAATAAAAAGGAATTCCATCGAAAACAAAATAGTGATCAGAAAAAGATTCTCGAGGGCATAACAGACCAAGCTCAATATGTTCTCGACTTGGTTGAATAGTAGCTCGACCGAATTGTACCCCACAAACCCAACTGAAACAACCCCCACAAAGATGACGAAGAACCCCAAACCGAAAATAGCTCCTCGAAGAATCATTCTGAACGAACGAAGTCTCCTTTGTTTCTCTTCGTCCACGGACATGTTTTCGTTTCCCATTTCTAGCACAGCATTCAAGTAGCTCTCTATGCGTTTTCGAGAAAAAAGAAGAGCCAGCAAGTTTATAAAATCGCACATGGCCCAGTTGCACCGACTGATGTAGTTCAGGTTGAGAGAGAAGAGGGTGAAGCTTTGGTCTATATCCCTTTCCTGCTCAATTACGTGGTAGGCGCTGTAGAACGGAAAAATGCTATAAAATAGACCCCGGGCGCAAAACACCCACACCACCGACTTGAATCGATTTTGGTGGTATTGGAAGGGGTAAATTCCGCCGAAGTAACAAATTAGGAAAATTGGACGGAGAGCAGCAACGATCATCCTTGCTAGAGAGAGGGACGGGTACTGAAGTCCTAGTTTCAGCTTGATTACATTAATTGCTCTTTGATAGCGTTGTAGTTTCAACTATATTACGTTTGTATTTTTGACAGTCAGAATTGAGTGTGAGGTACAAATAAATTAATACCAAAATTTTTTATCGTATCTTATAGTAGTGTTCGTGTACTCTCTAGTCCCATTTTTATACCACTTGACATAGAAGTCTGAACTTTAGAATACGAATTTGTAGACTCAAAATTTGTGGACCCCCGAAAGGATAGAGTTTTAGCACCCCCTGGAGAAAAAACTTTCAACAAAAAATGTGGCTAAAATTTTAAAATTCGAAATGAAAGGTGTTTAGGCTCACTATTTAAGGTGTGATTCGTCCTAAATTGAAGTTGAAATCCAACGTTTGGGAGGAAAGTTATTAAGACATGTGGGGAGAATACTAAAATCAAAAACTTTCGAGTGGATAAGGATTAAACGAGTGTTGCTTTATAAATCATTGTATATTAATATCAGGACACCTTTCAAACGACCTTAATAGTTTTGCCATTCAAACTTCAATACCTCCCACGAATTACAAGATTTCATTTTTGTGCGAGGTTTAAGTATTTAGAATCAAGTGATAGAATTGTTCTTCAGTTCGCTTGAAAACTTTATGCTTAAACTAATTAAATACGCATAAACATATTAAGGTTGCAAAGTGGCGAGGACGTGCGTTTGCACTAGTTTAATACTAAATCTAAGTAGCAGAATGGAGGGATTAGAACTTAAATCAACTGCTTTCACTCCTTTACTTACCACTTCACAAACGTTTCGGAATCGTTGAAAGAAAAGAAATATGATTAGAACAGGCGTCACTGAGGCCGAATAAAAGAAAGAATTCTGCTTTCCTTTAGTTTGAAGATTTGGATCCATAAAAAACTCAACATAAATAATCATGTAAACATCGCAGGTGATGGTTACGAAGACCAAAAACGTGCGGTAGATGATAATTTCCCCGAAAACTTTCAAAAAAGCGCTCAGCAATTTGTTGTAGTAAAAATTTTCTGTCATTCCAATACTCAACAGGCTATTCGATTTCAAGAAAAGAGCTCGGAGTAGCTCGATTAGTAGGATCTGCAGAATCATCCAGAGACTGAACCCGAAAATGTTGTAAATGAACTCGGCATGTTTGAAAACATTACTCGGACCTGAGCCAAACGTGACAACAGAAAACGAGACTGCCAGGAGGAAATACACAAAGCACATGGCTGCGGAGAATTGCGTTTCCACCAGGTAAACATCGTAATCGAGTTTTGCGAGTTCCGAGTAAAGGCGGTTAAGAAAGAGGGCGCATTTCTTTCTTCTGAGCCACAAGATGAGTATTTCAGCGAGCTCAAAGATCAAAATGTTTATTCTGTTCACAATGGTCAGAGATATTGAAAACGAAAAGTGGTTTCCGCCATGCATAAAGCCTATCTGGTACATCTTAGTGGTTACGAAAATGGTAAAAACCATGGAAATCAGTTTTCTGGCGATATAAAGTCGAAAGTCGAGAGCGATTCTCCCGTTTTTCTCGTGGAACGGGAAGAACCCGGTCAGGAAGCCTATTTTTAGCAGGAACTTGGCACTGTGGTTCGCCATGAGAAAGGTTGAAAGCAGACTGATTGGACTAATTGAAACAAAGAGGCGCTATTGTTTGCCTTTCGAAACAAATTACCCCATTAACTCACCTGACCGGCAGTGCGTTCGTGCTGGGCGCAAATGAGCATGGCCAGCAAGTACGTCAGAGAAGCGGCGTTGTAGAAGAACAGGACTCTCCGCGAGGATGCGATTTCGGCCTTGTCTCCTGTTGGGGTCACGATAAAAAGCAGGTACCCGTTGAATGTGACAACTGCAAGGACCATGAAGGCCTTGAAAATCAGCAGGGGGCCGAAAACTGACACAAACTTCTGGACTAGCTTGAGGTTCTCAAAGAAGTTGGAAATTTCCGTAAGTCTCTGATTCAGAACGAACTGCTCTCGCTTGAAAGACTTCATGATCAGTTGCACGTTCTGGAGGATCTTGGCTAGAAAGACGCACCTGAGCCCGAAAATCAAGACCCCCAGGAGCAGGACGCCGAAATCAAACTTGTCCATTAGAAGCTCGTCTAAGTAGAGGATCCAAATGATCAAGAAAGCTCCGTACCCCACCAGCAGGAAAATTTCCAAGCTGGTTCTTTTGTAGAACCGCTCTTGCTCAAACACCGACGAGTACTTCCGAAAGTTCTTGACTCCCGAGTCGACGATTTTCTGGAGGTACTTTTGTATAACTTTGCGTTGTGTTAGAATAAAAACGGTTTCAAAAACCTCGAAGAATCCAGTGCACAACTCAATGAAGATTGCGAGAAAAATCGTGAGCCAAGAGTTTCGCTCTTCCACTTTCGAGGCCGTATCGCTGGAACTCATCCACTGAGAGAGCATGGAGTAGCAGAAGAACAGCAGCTTCCGACCCAAGTACACCCACAGACGGATCAGAACCTCCTGGTTTTCCAGCTTGAAGGGCAGGACGCCGGTCCAGAAGCAGATACTGAAAATTAGGGGCAACACATGCGAGCTCCTCATGGTGGAGCTTCTAAGGAACACTAATGAGAATTAAATTGGAACATCAATAAAAAGCCTGAGTCACACATCACTTACTCAGCTAATTGATCAAACACTCACCTGACTGAAGGCTTTTTCATGATTGAAGCATATGACCATGGTGTACAGGAAAAACGGGATAAAAATTTTATACTTTTCGGTGTGGATCATCAGGAGATTTATGTAGTCCTGTCTCTGGATGGACAGAACCACGATATAAGTGTGGAAAGTCACGAATACGAACAGCAGAAACAGCTTGAACAGAATGAGTGGTCCGAAGACGTTCAAAAAGCCTCTCAAGACGGCTTCCAGGTCAAAGAAGTTCAGGACGGTTCGGAATCTATGGTTCAGAAGGAAGTCTTCCTCCCGAAAATTCCCAAACAGGACTACGAGAGTCCTCAAGAGCAGGGTAAGATAGAAAGTCCGGAGGAAAAAATAAACCATGTCCAGTAAAAAGAAAAATATAGCCCCAAAAAGGTCACTAGGTTGAAAGGAGAAAAAGTAGAGAATAATGAGCCCTGCGTAGAAGAGCATTATTGCAAGCTCGTAGTGTATTAGCTGCAATGACTTCCGGGTTCCTTCTTGGGATGAATACTTTTTGGTGCAGCTCTCGACGGATTCGAGATACTTCTGGAGGTATTTCTGTATGATCTTGCGTCTTCTGAACAAGAATGAGATTTCGTAGAAGTCGAAGAACACCCACACCATCAACATGGCGACACTCACTACGGCGGTGAAAATTTCTTTGGTTTTTATTTGAGTTGGTCTAGGATTGCCGATCAAAACACGTACGACTGCAATGACCACTTTTCGCCCAATATAGAAAGTCCAGTTTATCGACACTTGGTTGTCTTTCTCGCGAAAGGGCACAAGCCCCAGCCAGAAGCCGATGGCAAAAGCTAGACGGGCTATTTTCATGACCATGTCTCGAGCTTCCGACGTCTTGCAGTCACAACTTTTCAACTAAAACTATCGCTTTCACCCAATCGGTATTTCATTCCAATAATTGCTTGTCATCAACTTGGATAAACAATAATCTGCTAATGACTCACCTGCCTGTTGGTCCGACCGTATTGAACGCAGTTCCAGAGGGTCAAGAAGTGGTAAAAAATGGTCGCTCGGTAGAAGTACAGAACGCACTTTTGAGCTCCAACGAAATTTTTCAGTCTGTTTTCCTCCACCATAACGAGGAGATAGCCGTTGAAGGTCGCGAAAATGAAGAACATGAACAGTTTAAAGATCAAAAGGGGCTCGAAGAAGGCCTGGAATTCCCGAACGGCGCTCTGGAGCTTATAAAACCGAGTCGGGTCGGGGTCTAGGCCTAGATTATTCAGCCCCTCTTCAGCAGTGCGGAGGCAAATGTAGAAAATGAGAGAACGCAAGGTGTACAAAACAAGCAGAAATATGAGAATAAACTTGTCGAGCTTCTCAGTCCAGGTTATCTCAAATGAAAACATCCACGAGAGGAGGATCACGGTGGTGAGTAAGGTTGCAAAAAGCCATCTTCTGGCTATCTCAAGAGGCCTCTCAAACCTCGGAAAGGCCAACAGGTGGTCAAAGAGACATTGCAAAACTTCGCGAGTGCGGATTCTATTTTTGATCATGAAAAAGGTCTCGAACACCTCGAACGAGTCCCACACAGCATGCACCAGATACCCGACGGTTTCGCTAAAGAACGACAGCTTCATTTCCTTCTCGATTCCAACGGACTGGTTTTTCCAGGTGCTGAAGGCCGTGAGAGCAAGCAGGAGCATTTTCCGGCTTAAGTATACGTTCAAATTAACAATCACTTCATCCTCCTTGAGTTGAAAGGGGAAAATTCCGAGCCGAAACCCGACTTTCATCACTAATCGAACGGCTGTTTCACTCATTTTTCAAAAATATGAATATTTAGCTGCTATCGATATCAACGGATCCACTTAAATGAGGATATACATCTAATTAATTACTTACCGACTCACAAACTCGGCCGTTGCTCGCGCAGACAAGAAGTGAGGAAATCAATGGCAAACTAATCATTTGAAATACCCACATGTGTCTAATATCTCCTCCAATGAACGACGATGAGTTTTCGATCATCGTGACTATCAGGATGTAACCATTAATGGTGTACATCCCAAAGAACATGAAATAGGACGCATGAATTAGCGTCTCCAGAGATTTGAGGAATTTGTTCCAAACTCCTTTTATCTCGTCAAAATTAGAGAACATGGAAGAAAAGTCTGTCGGACCTTGGCAGACGGAGTTGAAGAGAATCCTGATCGACTCCAGAACCATTATCATCATCATAGAGTCAAGTGAAAAATAAAAGATTTGAATTATTATAGTCGTCCCATTGAGCGAGTCGGCCCAATTTTTGCCGTAGTAGACTTTGTAGAGAATGCAAATAAAACTGTACGAAAAAACGATCAGGGCTCCAAGCTTCACTTCACTGGAATGTGACTTTTGAGTCTCGCACTTTCGCAGAGCTTCATCCAGAAGGCTCAGAGATTCTTCTATGAGTCGTCGGTTTCTCACAAACACGTACAATTCAATGAGTTCAAGAGCCACCCAAAGCAAACGCAATAGTATTCCCAAATAAAAAGTGAAGGTAAATTTGAATAGTAGGTTCTTCTTTATGGCTGCATCTATCCCACAAACCGAGAAGTACAGCAAAACATAAAAAATTATTTTGCGCAAAAAGTAGAATTTTGAAGAAAACTCAACTCTGGAGTTTTCAAGTTTAAAGGGAAAAACCCCCAAATAAAAAGCCATTTTCAGACCCAAACAGAGAGTTCGAGGCATCCTCGACAAAACCCTACAATTAACTGATTAGCTTAAGCCACTTACCTCATTAATGACGCAATCTATCTGGTAATAGTCCCAGAGAGTGGTCAAGTGGCAGACGGTGATCCCGAGGTCGAGGGAGACTATTTTGAAAGTGGACTCTCCCGGCAGATTAACGTTCCAGTGCACCCAAAAGGTCATGTAGAGCTGAAAAGCCATGAGGAGGAAGGTGGAGATGGATCTGACGAGCTTGTTCCCAGCAAAGAGCTTCTGGAACTTGCGGAGGTTGTGGGCAATGTGGTCAAAGTCCGCGTCTATGGCCAAGGGATGGAGTGACTTGTGGGACTGGTTGAGCTGTTCAAAGCACTTGCGAATGAGCCGCGCCGTGCCAATCTCGTACATGACGAAGAGAAAGTACCAGCAGTTGAGGACGTGGAAGGAGATGGGGCTTGCAAAGTGAGACCAGGGGCCAAGGTTTTTGAAGGTACTGATGTGCAAGAAGGCCAGAAAGCAGGTGTAGAGCAAGAAGACTGCTACGAAGCCTCGGGAGAACTTGAAGAAGTCGTCGAGGAGGAAGGGGTGGCTCTTGAGAATGTTATTGACGAGCTTCACGTGTCTCTTGCGGTAACTCTGCTGGAAGAAGTAGCAGAAGGTCATGGTGAGGGCGTAATCGGGGACAAGGAGGTAGTCGGATATGCGGGCAAACAAGCGGTCCGAGGAAGTGACGCTGTCCTCACGGATCCAGTTGACGTAGATGGAGGCCCAAATCAAGCTCATGACGAAGAGTCCCGCAAAGGCGGGACAGACCGACTCCCTGATCTTCAGGATCTTGACTTTCTTCTCCTCGTAGATGTAGCAAGTGACTCCAAAGAGATTCAGGACGACCAAAAACGCCTCAAGAGACCAAGATTCCATTTTGCTGAAGAACCCACACGAGACTGGGGCAGGTTGACGAGCGTAAATGCAATTTCACTTACCTCATTAGTCATCCTGGCGTTAATCAAAATGTCAAGAGCCGTGATGACATGACACAAGTTCCACAACAACAGCACACACGAGTAGAGCATGTTCGCTTTCAGGATCTCAAGGTCTTGGAGGATCCACAGAAACACGTACAGGCCCAAGGACATCATCAGGAGAGTGGCCGTAAGTCTGATAGTCTTGTTCAGGCTGAATATGTTTGCATATCTCTGGTAGTTCTTCATGAGTTTTCCATGGCTTGAGAGAATCTCCCGTAGCAAATGGTACTGCAGCTGCTGCAGTCCGGGGGTAAACAGCACGAAAGCTTGACAAGTCTCGGCGTTTTGCGAGAATTTTTTCCCCAGCATGAGAGCGAAGGTCATTTCGTAAGCGACAAAGTAGTAGTACCACGTTGAAATAAAGCAAAACGAGACACCCAGAGTGCCCATGCCTTGCTGGCTATACAAATACACCAACATAAACATCCCAAAAATATTGAAGACGACTGTGATGAAGCAGCTCAGATTTCTGTGTATCCTTAGAAACCATTTCAAGTCTTCTTCGTCCTCAACGATTTTATTCAGAACCTTCACGTGGGTCGACTTCCAGCAAAACTGATTGAGGGTGCACACTAAGACCGTGGTGCTCCACGAAAATATCTCAAGGCAGTCTAGCACACTGAAAAGGATGCTGTTCGTTTTGACTAAGGTATTTGTCGTCAATTGACTATGGATAATGCCCCAGTAGATGAAAGTAGTGATCACTAATGTAATGGACACTCTCTTGACGTATGATGTCCTTGAACAAATATTGAATGAACCGTTTTCTAGGAAAAACGGGGTCACCCCGAAAAAGTTGGACAAGTTTAAAAACAATCGCGTCATTTCCCGCTACTCTTCCTACTAATCTGCTGTCATCGCCTATCATGGCTAATTAGCAGTAGTTGCAAGTTGATAAAAGGAGAGTGCGCACTGGTCCGGAGTAGAGTGACCATATGGCTGAATAGAATGATAATAGTATTTTACAGCACTGCTGAATTCACTCGGAAAGTGAGGAAAGAAGGGCTATAATTGCCCCTGAGCGAGCTTGCGAGCGAGGGGAGGCAATATAGACCTACTTTTCTCACGTCCGAGTGAATTCAGCCGTGCATGTACAGTATTTTTCACAATTCCGTGCCCGCTGAATGAGCTCAATTGTGAAAAATGACTTCTCAATAACCAAAATACTTAGTGAGGGAGTTTCGGATTATTAAAAGATGAGCCTCGGAAAAGTTAAAGAGGAGCTAGGAAGAAAAATTCCTTGCTTTAGTCCTAAAAAAAGCTTAACTTGCACTCATTCAAGTTTCCTTACTTGAGTCTACCCTTCTTCTAACTCCTTCTTGTTGGAGTAGATAGAATTTTCTACTAGGGTATGGAAGGTTTTTGGTTCCTGTAGTCATTCCAAGTTGAACCATATTAAAAACTCTCATTCTTTATCAGGACTGGTTGTACCTTCTTTTGACCTCTTTTATGTTATATGGTCACCTTACATAACTTAGATATCCATTACAATTACTCACCTCAATGGAAAATCGTCCCCAGCTCCAGTACACGGGTATGAATTGAAAAACTATTATTCCAGCATTGCAGATACTCACAACAGCTATCAATATCGGGCTTGTGAGTACATCGTAAACATAAAATACTTGAAACACAAAGTTAACTGCATAGAGCTCCTCTAAGAGAATAAACTTTTGACACACTTCGTGAATTTCGAAAAAAGTTTCTTGCACTCTATGATGAATGGCTAGCCATACATCCCACGACTGATCTGTCTTGTTTAAGACCTCATTAAATGAAGTTAGCTTGAGAGCGCAGAATATTTCAAACACAGATCGAAATGACAGAGTAAAAGAGATGAAAAGTTTTAAGAGTATCGAGGCAATCGTGACTAAGCTACAATCAGCACTTCCCCAAATCATTGAAATCAACCAGATTACTGAAAATCCACGAAATATTACTGGAACCGAGAGCATGAAAATTAAGCGTTTGGTTTTCTTGTGAAATAAATGGTTTGATGTCACAAAAATTTTCCAAGATGTTTTTAGAACGTGTGTGTCAAGGTTGTTTAGAGAATTTAGCAGCAAAAGATATGTCTTATTGAAATAGAAATGTTTGATGGCACCAAAAATCGTCGTTAGAAGTAAAAACATGTTTAAAGCTTAGTCGGGGACGAACGCATTTGAGTGCATTTTCAATTCGCTTTGTTGCAAAAGTTGGGTCAAAGAGAAAATATTTTGTCCCCAATTCCGTCACTGCAGAAACTTTTTGGACCCTTGACTTTGATCCCACAGGTCATAGAGCCTTAATGTAGGGGGATTATTAGCTAAATTTAATGTCAACTTACATTTGCCCAAGTTTAAGCTCTATTGGAGTTAAAAAATTTTCTCCTCATACTAACTTTGAGAGCCCTTAGCTCCTCACCCTTAGGTCATAGAGACTTACTGTAGAACTATTTTTTGCTGGATTTAATGCCATCTAACAGTTGACAAAGTTTCAGCTCAATCGGTTGAATTTGAAATTTTGCCCTACTGTTCTCCAGGGGAAGTCTTGGATGGCCACTCATTGACCCCCAGGTCTGTTATTTTACATTTTAGAGACCATGACCCCAAACAAAAGTTGCTGAAATTCTCATTTTACATGACTATTCTGAATTTCAGCTCAATCAGAGCAACTAAATTTTTCCCCCCTTCGGAGGCCTCTCACCCCACCCCCTTAAGTGATAGAGGCCATTATGTGTTCTATGATTTGCTAGATTTGACTTGATATATAACATATCCAAAATTCAGCTCAATCAGACGAAGTATATGGAACTTTCATACAACGGGAAAACCCCCTTAATTACCCCCCAGGCAGTTTTTCGGAAAAACCAAAACCTTTCGCCCACCCTCCAGACCATACATGACAACATGCAAAAAACCGCAGGTCTCTAGCTCTTGTAGTTTCGGAGCCTTTGCGACTCGGACGGACGGACGGACGGACGGACGGACGGACATATCGGACACATAAGTGCATTTTTTTCAAAATTGATGAAAATGCACTAAAAAGATGATACTTAACCGAGATTTGTACATTACAAACAGGCTTTTCGGGTCTTTTATGAACATAATGCTCATCTGAGAAAATATGTCAGGACTTAAGAGAAACATGATGGCTGAACCAATAATAAAAAAGTTCCAAAACAAAACTATTGTCTCGTGTTTGATTATATAAGTCGACTTTTTCCGGTAAAGCCATGGAAAGCCACATGGAATGAGGAATTTATTCAGAAGCGCCCAAGTTGAGGCGAAGGTTTTCATTTCAGAGCCCAACAAAAACTGAGCTCTCTGTCAAACCCATCTATGATAAGGAAAAATACTCATTCCGTAATTAAATTGACTCTGCATAGTTAATTTCATTTGTTGAATGTCAGCAATAATCATAATTCCTTATTCATATAACCCAGTTGGCACCGATCGTTGCGTTTGCGCAACTTTGAATGGGCCTCTAAAGCACAAATTTTTAGTATATTTTCAACATTTTGAAATAAGTGCACTTATTTATCCGATTTGTCCCTCTGTCTTTACGTCCAAGTTGCAAAGGCTCTAAAACTGTAAGAACCAAAGGCTAGCGGTTTTTTTATGTTGCTATGGTATGTCTGAAGGTTGGGTTAATTTCTTACGCACGTCTTCCAGAAAAATCTTCAGAAGCGCAACCAGGAGAGTGGGACATACTTCAACCGATTGAGCTGAAATTCTCGTACATGTGTTGCACAGTATTTAAGAATGGAAATGGTAAGAATTTTAGTATGGTGTCGGTCTTGTACAATCTAGCAAATTATTGTTCTACCAACACAAAGGACTGTGTTAAGGTCAAATAGGACTTTTTCCTTAGTGTAACTCTAAGCAATATACATAGTTTGTGCTGATATTTGTTTATAAATTTGGATGTCGCTAAAAGCACCGTTGAAATGACAAGTGCAAGATTAAGTGATAAGACCAAAAAGGATGTTAAAAAGCCACGTAAGTTTAGAGCTCATATTGTGAAAGAAATTCAAGAAGAAAACACGCATAAAAATTAAATGATTGAAATTAGTGCTGGTGAGTTTAAGTTAAATTAGTATTAAAGTGAGTTCTAACCTCCTTATATTTTAGGTCACAATTGTTCAAGAAGGAAAATAAGGAGTATGTAATTATATAATGAAAAAAAGATTACGTGAGAAATGAACAACTTGAAATATGTGAAAACTATAAGATTGACAATTCTAGGTTGAATAATAGACAGAAAAATAAGGCACATAATAGATCTATATAGAATTGTTCCCAAGAGCCAGAAACAGTGAGTTCAACCCATAATTCTTTGTGAAAATGCTAAATTATAATGTTTTAGGATTTTAAGCTTCATCTTTATCTTCAGTTACATTCACAACTTTAGGAATAAACGGTGAGCTAGAAAAGTTCTGGTTTTAACAGACGGAGTTAGAACACCTTAAGTTTCGGTAGTTAAGGATTTTTTGACTAAATTTTTCAATCCAAGCCAACGTTTTGGAAAAGAATCCAACCTTAAAATGCACTCAATTTCGTTCGTCCCCCAACAAGCCTTATCGTGTTCGTAATTACATACCTCGCTTCCCGCTTTACTTCGATGGTAGACGTTCATGAGAATGATGGCAAAGTAACCGAGTTTCATCACATTAAAAATGAACTCCTGAAACACTTCTATCTTAAAGTCCTCGAGCATGCAAGCTATTTGCAGACACCCCTGGAACATGTACTGGGCAATCAAGATCTTGACCCCGTTGACTTGAATGATTTGGACGATGTCGAAGACCGAACTCAGTTTGTCGCACATGTTCAAAACACCTTCATGAGCTTCAGCAATGTCCTGGAACGCAAACTCTTCGAGATTTTCCATGATGAAGTTGAAGGAGGTCTCGGCTTTCATAAAAAGAGCGAGCTCGAAAAGGGTACTGATCAGAAAAATGAGGCCACTTGTGATGACAAAATACACAGAGAGGTAGGGATTTTGGAACAAAAAGCCCCTTAAGTATTCAGAGAAGGAGAACATCATGCTGTACTGAGCAGTCAAGGTCACAATTACAAAAACTATGTACTTTCTTAGCTTCAGGGAGTAGCTCTTGTTGGAGCATCTGTACATCTTGTCAAGAGCAATGATGTCATTCAAAACTTCTATCATTTTCTTGTGCTTCAAAACGAAGTTAAGCCACAACATGGAGTTCATGGATCCCCATGAAAGAGAGTCCAGAACGTGCAACACGTCATCCAATTCAAAATCCAGTTGTTGAAAGAATTTAACCTGGGTTGTCCAGAACAGGATCTGGTTTGAAACAGAGACAACCCAAAAGTAGGCGACAGAGCGGCGTTTGGTGCCAAAGAAGCCGGTTTTGGGGCAGTAAACAAAGGGGGTGACTCCTATGACGAGCAGGATGACTCCAAGAGGTTTGAAGGCGCCCGCGAACATTGCTGCACTGAACTGGGAACTGGACGAGCCGATTGCCCAGGATAATTAAATGTTTGTCATTACGATAATTGCAATGTCCACTTACCTCATCCCTAGCTACGCTCCACATGAGATTGACGAATGGCGTGACTCCGATAGCTATCTGCCAAGTGGAAATGAATACCAGGAATTTCCAGTTGATGTTCTTGTAGGTTTGGAAAATTTGCAAAAAGTTGTAGAGCAGAAGTTGGGGAAGGAGGAAAACCACCCCCAGTATCTGAATGATTTTGCGAACCTCGAAGTTCTTTGCCACCAACTTTAGTATCTTTTCGTTGTCATGGAAGCTCTGAATCCACTTCTTCTTCTCCGCCAAATGAACGTTTTCTCGCAAAATGACAAAGTTAAGCTTCACTTTGTGGAACAGCGCTACTTCATACAGATTTGAGGCGTAACAGAAAGCCAAAACTTGAATTGTATTGGGCCAAAAGGTCCAGTGCTTAAAGGAAGAGACAATTTCACTGACGTAGAGAGCTGCAGAGTGGTACGTAAGCATGCCAAAGAGGGCCAGTACGAATTTAAGGGATCCCCATCGCTGGAGAATAACGCTGTTTCTTAGATCCCACTCGGCAATTTGATTCAAAACTGCAACCTGTCGTCTTGAAAGTGCCAGGTTGTGGAGAAATAGGAGAGTTAGCCAAAGACACCAGGCAAGGAAATCTATGAGGAAGACCCAGAAGACAAACGACGTTCGGTCGCGGGCAAGGAAATCTGGCATGTTGGTGTAGATTGTAGCTAAGATCATGGCGATGAAGAAAAAGACTTGCAGGCAGCTAACAAGCTTGTTCACTACAAACTTCCCGTCGTGGGAAGAAAAGTTTACGGCAAGAGCCCCCGTGAGAACCCTGTTGAAGCTCTTGAAGCTATCATTGAACATTTTGTTCTAATTTTGAAACGACACTAAACTTTGTCGGGAAATCAATCTACCTTTATCAGGTCTGGTAATTATTTTCTAATTTGGCTGTGGATGATACGAATTCTTTAACCTTGACTATTGAACTAAAGGTTAATGAAGGAAGTTTTTGAAAAGTATCTCTTCATATCTGTTCGCTCTCTAGTTGCTTAAAAGTAGGGGTTAACAAGTCTCGAGACTTTTGGGTTCTTCGAGACCACGAGACTGAAGACCAAAAGTCTCGAGACTCTCGAGACTGAGACTTAGTTTGGAGTAAGGGATTTAAAAGATCATAAAAGTGAAAATTATAAGAAAAAGACTGCATTTTTAAACGAGAAATTTATTTTATTTCTTGAAAAATTGCTTCAAAAAGCAAAGTGCATCAAGAGTTGCACTTTTGAGAGACGAACGAATTTTATTTATAAAAATAGATGCAAGGGAAAAGTTTCTCTCATTTTGGGTTGATGTTGGGGCCCTAAGAATAAACCCACAAACTTAGAAACTTACAAAGTTGTAGCTTGTAGCACTTTTTGTGTCTCAAAAAAACTGAAATTCGATGCAAAATGGGAAACAAATCTGAATCCGGTTGGTGTTCGTGTTCGACAAACAAAAGAAGGCCATTCAAGTGAAATTTGAGCGCAAGTTTTTAAAAACTGCGCAAGTTCAAAAAACTGCGCAAATTTCTAAATTCGAAAAATTAAAAAAATGTCAGTTAAAATCTTGAAAATCAAGCAAAATCTCGTCAATTTCATGGTCTCGAGACTTCGAGACTTTGGCTTCGAGACTCGAGACGAGACTTTTTAGAAAAAGTCTCGAGACTCTCGAGAGTCTCGTCTCGTGTGTTAACCCATACTTAAAAGACTTTGAGTAGAATGAGTAATTTTTTTTAGACTTTTTAAGTAGTTTAAATATGAATAAAAAAGTCAAGGTTTTTAATTCGTTAAATTAAATTCGTTAAAATCGTTAATTTTCTAATGATTCTCATTTGGTCAAACGTACCTCATTTTTACCAAGAAGTTACTAACTTACCTTCTGATTAGCTTGACTCCACAGACACATGAGAACCAGTCCGTATCGAAACTGCCGCAACACCCCAGTCAGCACAGCTTGGCTTGAAAACTCAATGGGATTGACGCTCAGATCAAGGGTCTGCCCATTTGCACAGTAGTAAATAAAAAGCCCGAGCAAAATACTGATTCCGTTCATTTGGAATAGCTTGGTTCCTCCAAAGGCACTATTTACCATTCGCGAAATTCGCACAAAGCTGTCATACAGTGCCAGATAGTCCCTTATCTCGTCGAAGCTTTCAGGAACGATCGAGGTCATAGACTTGAAATCTTCTTTTAGTTTTTCCAGTAGGGTAAATTCATAAATCAGGGAAAAGGTAAACACTCCAACTCCAATGTAAGTGTAACCAAATACCAAGGGCCATGACGTGTAGCCAAATAAGGTCAATCTTGAAAATGTTGCATTCAAAATGGAAATCACCATCAAGTACGTGAGGGCCAGCACGATAAGTTTAACTTTTTCCAGTGAAATTGTTCGTTGTTTGTTTTGAAAACTTTTTCCCATTTTACTGCGTTACTTTCCACCACTAAAATAGAATTCAGTATCCTCAAATGCAAGTATCTCTTCGTATAAAAGGTGAGAGACAGTGAAGCTGCAATTGTGACCCAAGCGAAAAAATCCAGTACGTACAAGAAGTGGCTGAGCTCGGTATCCTTCTTTATAAGAAAGTCAATGTGAATCAGCAAGAGGAGAAGGTTGTAAAACAGGGCAACAATCACACTGAATACTAGGAGCTCTGATTTATTGACATATTTGCCTCTTTCAGGACAAAAAACTATTGGAAGAACACCGTGAATGGTCAGAAGATGCTCGAGAGGACGAAAAGCTTTGGCGAACATTGCAGAAGGACTGACGCCAAACCTCGCGAAAAAGGCTCTCGAGGTATCCTTCTGAAAATTAATTTACTTAATGGAAGGCAAAAGCGATTGTTTGACTAGCTGTATTCCAACATTTCATTTGCAACGGCGATAGTTTTAATGTCAATGTGTAGTTGCTTCTAATAAAAGATAATGTGTAGTAAAACAGACATCACTTCAAAAGACTCCGGTATGAAGCTTCAGAATTATTGAATATATTGATCCGGAATCTCTAACTGCACCAACTGAACGAGTAGAGGATAGATAAAATTTTGGGTCTCGTGAAAAAAGATTTTATCTCTATTGTCTCGTGATTCATGAATAATTCAAGTAATAAACTTTTTGCTTACGAATGCGTATTTTTGAGTGTTTTTACATGTTCCTCACACTTTTTAATGTAACTAATTTTTTTTCTTTTTGTTCAAAATTACCTCTGATGCAACTCCTGTCATCAATTTGATAATCAGAATGAACATCACCATCGGCACATTCCAAATAAGATTTGCGAGAAATGTCTCTCTCATATCCACGACGATGACTCCTTGGAACACAGCTATTGTTATTCCGAAAAAGCAGTTGATTGCGTTAAGAAGCAGCGTTAGTCCAAAAATACTTGTGAGCTCTGCGTGAACGTTTGAATTGACGTAGTGCTCCGAAATCTTTTGGTGCAGTTTCTTTTTTGTTACTCTTAAGTATTTGAGGTTCATTTTGATTTGGTAGAGGGCGGATGAAAAGAAAATTAGCTCCAGAGAAATTAAGCAGTACTGGAAACTGTAGATAGAAAGCAACTCCCAGTCGTCGGCCGCGTTCATTCCGTATACCCAGCGAATGAACGGAATGAACAAAAATGCGTAGGCGACCCATAAATTGAAGCTAATTCGACAGTATTTTCCCACAGACTGTGGAATGTTGGGCTCACTGATGGAAAACAGGTCTTGCATGACCTTACAAATTTTAGACTTGAAGTAAAAACTTGTAAAATGAGCATTGAGACACATGAAAATCCACCTTAGCTCGTCATTCAAGTAAAAGACTGCTTTAAAAGCATCTATATTAAGATACTTTGCGTTGGCAATCATTCCTCTTATCAAGTGAAAACCACCGTAGGACCAAAACACACAATTAACAATGATTGCAACTCCGATTGAGCGACGTCTTTTCCAGCCATTGGTGATGAGTCCCACTAGTCCATGGAGAAGGTATGCAGAGTTGAGGAAATCAAAGGCTTCTTGAAACGATACAGTCTCAGTCATTCTTTCACTAGTACTGGCTATGTCTCACTAAGTAATATGTAGGAATTAGGCAAACACTCATTAGGAACAAGTGTGTTTGTTTCAACGAGTATCTAAGTAATCAATGTAATTTGATATCCCCGAGTTAATTCCTGAATTATCATGATTACTAAAATTTTAGCCCTTAGCTGAATCATCAATAACTCAAGTAAACATTTTTATAACTGAACATTATTTTTAACAATGCACAATTGCATCTGCTATGTCCATCCGTCCGTCTGTCCCTCTGAAACTTTATAACTTAAGAACCAGAAGAGATAGAGACCTGCAGTTTGTTGCATCGTGTAGGGCATGGTCTGTAAGGTGGGAGGTTAGACATCTTAGACCCCAATTTCTCCTAGGAGGGGGAGTGAGCGGGGTAACCCGTTGCTTGAAAGTTTCTTATACTTCGTCTGATTGAGCTGAATTTAGTATATGTTTTAGTTCACATTAAATGTAACAAATTAAAGAACACATGTATGCCCTTATAACTTTAGGGGGCCGAGTTGGGATCCCTGAAGTTTGTATAGGGGAAAAATTTTGCTAATCCGATTTAGCTGAAGTTCAAAATTTTCTCGTAAAATTACATTATAAAAAATTAAATTAAACTAAATCAAATCTAATTTAATTAAATTAATTCAAAATACAAAATCGAAGATCATAATACTCAATTTCTGAATTCTTGCAAATTTACAGAAAAACCCCTTAAAATATAAACCCGGGAAAATGCATTTATTATACATACTTGATCTTCGATTTTGTATTTTGATTTAATTTTTTTTTTAACAGATGCAAAAAACACTTGAGTCCTCACACAGATTCAGGATCAGGACGAAACACTTGCTAAAATATCATAGACATAGAAAATTCTACTAGATACTGCTACCGCTAGTCCTTTACCGCTAATGTTTGATTTACTCTTTTAGAGTTTTGCGGGGTTTTAATAAATTACCCAATTTTCAAAATTTTAAGTTTTCTTGGAATTAAGTCATAAAGTCTCAGTAAGGCTTCAACCTGCTTCTTAGAGGCCGCAAAACCACATCTCTAAATAAGTATGCAAGTTACCTCTTTTGAAACTGAATCCATGAAAAACAGTGAGAGAATAGTAGCCACAAAAGTGTACTGCCAGATGAGGTTGTAGAAAAAGGCCTCCCTCAAATTCTCCTTCACCGCTCCTTGGAACAGGGTGGTTGTCGTTCCCAGGAGACAATGGAACATGTTCAGAAGTATCGTTGAACTGTACAGCCGAGCCTTTTTCTCCAAGATTTTCATGTTCAAACTGAACTTTGTGAAGTTCTGATAGAAGTACCACTTTTTCATTTTTAGTCCTTTGAAGTTCCTCTTAATCTGATACAAAATTAGTATGTTCATCATTTGGTCCAAGAACATCAGGAAGAGCTGGTACAGATACACGCACAAGAGAAACCATTCTGAGGGGTCCGTGATGTGGAACGCCAATCGAAGGGTGGGAACCACCAAGTACGAGTACCCGACGGCTCCCGCGAAGGCAATTCGAACTCTGTCTCGCACTTTTCTGCTGATGTTCGGCTCACTCACTAAAATCAACTTTCTCATGTCACTGTAAAATCTTTCGTGGTAGCTCAGACTGGTCATATGGACACTTAGGGTGAGTAGAATATACCGGACATCGTCAAGAATGTAGAAGACGCCGTTGAAGGGCTCCGTTTGCATCAGATCAATGTATGACTTGTAAACGCCGTAAAACTTGTAACTTGCAATGCTCCAGAAGAAAAAGATGAACGAGATGCCGAAAAAGTGCAGTTTTCTGCGGTTCCAGTTATTAAAAATGAATCCAGAAGCACCGTGGATGAGAAAAAACCAGTTGAGGAAGCCGAAGGATTCTTCGAAAGTGTAATATTGGTCGGTCATTTTGAGAACAGTCGCTTGCTTGAACTGACGTCGAGGAAACCGAGCAGAAGAGAGCAATTGGCTCACTAAACGGAATGACTAACTAATATACAACCATGAATGTTGTACGTCTTCGGCTCTAACAATCTTATTTTTCGGTGAATAAAAGTTTATTTGGGACTTGCCAGGATTTATCAGACTTTTTTGTCATTTCAAGGTGCACGTTTCTCTGATGTTAAATAATATATACAAATTTATCATTTACCTCCAGTACAAGGTTGTGAATCGAGGTTGCCAAAAACATAGCCAGAATGAAGGGCAAATCCCACATCAGATTTTCCATGACTGCCTCCTTGAGGTCAAGTTTGACGCACAAATTGAAGATGCACGAGGTCACACCAATGAAACAGTTGAAAAAATTCAAAACCAGCATTTCCGCGAACAATTTCACGATTTCCTGAGCTAGTTCCAGGTTAGCGTCAAATCTTTCGATGTCTTTTTTGATGGTCTTCAAGCTAACTTTCATACTGCTCACGTTCTTTCTTACTTGTAATATCACGACAAACATGAAAGTTTCTTCATAGAACACCATTGCCAGCTGATAGGAATAGAAGGGGAGAAGGATGAGGTCATTAGCCTCCAAGACATCGAATCCCAAACGTAGTCCTGGAGCTAGGACATAACAGTAGCAGGAAACCAAAATGAAAAGCAAGTTGCATAAGTACTTAGTGGTTTCAGGTATGATTTTTCCGCTTTCCTCTTTCAGAAGCTGTGTGACTTGGAAAAGTGTTTTCCTGTGCTTCAAATTAATGAAATAAGTATTAGAGGTGACTGCAATCCACTTCAACTGGTCGATTATTCTCAAGACACTTTCGAAAACGTGTTTCCGAACTGTGAGACAGTAATATATCATGAATTTGGCCAGCTGCGGTCCAAAAGTCAGGGTGAACAGGAGGAACAAGGCCGAACCAGCAGCAAAAAGTCTCTGCCGGTTCCAGTTCGCGAAAACGTATCCTGTGAGGCCGTGAATCACTAGGAAGAAGTTGAGCAGTCCAAAAGCCTCAGAAAATCTCAATAAGTCGCTCATTCCGCAAGTATTGGCTTTTCTTCACTGAAAACTTTCTCTTCCTCGAACACTTGGCCAGAAACGGCTCGTCATTCTCTTGTCATAAAGTAACAGTCATCCTCATACATAATAAAACAACTATCAATAAACATTACCGTAGACTTGACTCCACCAACGTTGGAAAAACTCAGTCCTGCAGGAATGAATACAAGGTACCAGATGAGACTTGCCAGAAGAGCGGACCTCCAGTCGTTGTTGATGACTCCTTGGCAAAGAAACGTCGTGGTTCCCATGAACATGTGAATGATATTGAAGAACACAGTGGAGCTAAAGAGCCCAAACAACTCCTCGTGGAGCTCCAGCAGCTCATCGAATTTCTCGAAAAGCTTGTGGAGGTTCAGGCGCTTGACTTTGATGGACTTCAAACTCAAGTCGATTTGAAGCAAAATTAGGACGTAAAATATTTGGCTCTGGAACATGAGCGAGAGCTCATAGCAGTAAATTCCAAGCATCACCCAGTCAGCCGCGTTATTGACTCTGAAAGTCCACCGGATAAAGGGCACAAAGAAGTAGCAGTACCACAGCACCAACCCAATCACGAGATGTGCCAGCCTTCTTATATCTCGAGTAATATTGGGCTCACTAAGTTTTATTAGCTTTTTCACTCTCCGCGAGATTTTGTCATGAAACAGTATGTTCTGAAGCTGCGTGTTGATCGTCAAACTCATGAACCGGCAGACGTCCAGGAAGAAGAAGACGCCGTTGAAGGGGTCGGTAGTAGCTTTGTGTGCGTAACGGATGAGAGTTCTCACGTATCTGAACCCCGTGTTTGCCCAAAAGAGGATTAGGAAGAGCAAGCCGAACCGAAAGAGCAGCTTCCTGTTCCAGCTGTTGAAAATGAACCCGACGCAGCCATGGAAGAGAAAAACCCAGTTTAAGAACCCAAACGATTCCTCGAACGTAAACAATGATTCCATCCTGATCTACACAGAGAAGCACTTTAACTGGATAGGGTAATTGCCGCAATGCTACTTCACACTATTGGGAGCTCTGGTAGTGCACTCAAACTGCTCTGGTTTTCATCATTTTGTCCGTCTGAGGTTTCCCAAAGAGCCTCTTTTCCAATATAATTACATAAGTGGTTTTGGGAAAGTCAGTGAGTCTTTCCCGTATTTACTGTACCTATTATAAGGCACGTCAGCGTCGTTGGAAATCAGAGTGAGATAAGCGACATCAATCAAAACATACTTATTCACCGTGACGAGCTATTACATTTGAAAGAAAACTGGTCGGGAGAAATTTGGTTTAAATGACATGGCTGAAGTAATCGGTTTTCCATGCCACGAAAACTTACTATTGTACGAAAATAGAAGTGAGGTTTGCTTCATTCTTGGGGCAATTTCTTGATTCCAGTATTGAGCAAAAGTTCAAAGATGGAAAAGTAAAGACTTTCCTTTAAAAAATAGGCCTTTTTTCACCTGAGATCAAACAAAGACCTTCATTTGACACCGAGTTTCCTAAAATTGGCCAACACCTGCTATTTTTAGCACATTTTTTTTTTTTTCAAAAACGTGCTATTGTCCGCGGTTTCTAATGATGTTCTTCTTTGGGTGGGATTTATTGGGCACATTAGCATGGAATAAGTATCAATTGATTAGAAAAGACGCAAAGAAAAAAATTTTTGGCCCCTCCTGGCTCCACTTAGACTCCTCCGCCGTGTTGATAAACTTAGAAGAGCAAAAGGAACAAAGAAGATCAATTTTTCAAATTTTTTATATGTATCTTTTTTCAAATCTTCTTTAGAGAGATAGATTCGAGGGTGGGACAATGGGTTATGGAGGTTCCTAAGATTCTCTTGTGGCCCACCAAAGAAATCTTTCGTTTCCCCATTAAATTTACTTTCGACAAATATTATATTAAAAAGGTAAGTTAAGTAGAAAACCCTACCAGTTCCAAGATGGAGCGTGGGCAGTGTGATAGAGTAGTCTTTCAAAGGACCGTACGAGGTGATTTGGAGGCTATGAGGTCACGTTCTACGTAATCATTTCGTTTCACTAAGGCTGGGTCGGCCTCAATGCAGTTTGAGGCAGGGCAAAGTCAAATATGATAATACACATATCTATTAAAATTTATGAATTTTCGGAAAAATGTGCTTAACTTCGCATTTATGCAAGTTTCTTAACAATTTACAACAATTTAAAGTAAAAATATTATCAATGTATTACCGTTTTTAGTACACCTCCAACATTAGAGATACACATGATAGCAGGTATGTAAACCAAGTACCAAATCAGACTAGCGAGAAGAGCAACTCTCCAATCGTTATTAATGACTCCTTGGAATAAAAATGTCGTAGTTCCCATGAATATGTGAACGATATTGAAGAAGATGGTGGTGTTAAACAGCTCAAACAATTCCTCATGAAGTTCCAATAGCTCGTTGAATTTTTCGAAGCTTTTGTGAAGCTGCCATCGCTTGAAACTAAGAGATTTTATGTCCAATTCAATTTGAAGCAAGATCAGAACGTAAAATATCTGGCTCTGGAACATCATTGACAGCTCGAGACAATAAATGCCCAAGATTATCCAGTCGGCGGCGTTATTGACTCTAAAAATCCACCGAATAAAGGGAATGAAGAAGTAACAGTACAATAAAGTCACTCCAACTGCAAATGACGCGAACATTTTTACTCCCTTGCGGATATTTGGTTCGCTCAAACTCAGAAGTTTCTTCATTTTTGGCGCGATTCGGTCATGGAACAAGAGATTCTGTGTTTGGGTATTCACTGTCAGCATGATGAACCGGCAGTCATCCAGGAAGAAGAAAATTCCGTTGAAAGGGTCTCTGGTGGCTTTGTTTGCAAACAACATGAGTGTTCTCACGTATCTGAACCCTGCATTGGCCCAGAAAATCACCACATATGCCAGACCGAACCAAAAGAGCTTATTCCTGTTCCAGTTGTTGAAAACAAATCCAACGCAGCCGTGGAAGAGATAGACCCAGTTCATAAACCCGAAGGATTCCTCGAAGGTGTACAGTTTTTCCATCATGAAATCAGGAGCTGTTTTTCACTTGACGTTTAGCACACAATATTTTTCACTTCCTTCCTTTTCCCTGTTCTGATTCAAATTTCGTTTCGTCTGATTATTTACGTCTTCAAATGAGTAGCACTTCAGCGACGTATTTACTCATAGCTAAACAAATAGGGTCAAGACTTTTTTGCACCAGGGGAATCTTATTAAATGAAATTATATTGTTTCAAGATTCTGAGATTCTAATAGTTTGTTATCGTTACCAAGTTACACCCCTGAAAAATTCCCGGAAGGAAATTTCTGTGAGGTTTAAATATTTATGGTAGGCCTTTCAAAAAAGGCGGAGTAACAATAAAAATGCTTGTCATAAGGATGAGGCAAGCCAAAGTAATAGACTTGTGACAGCAATCAGTAACATATTTACCGTGACTACAACGCCATCCACATAGGAAGTACACATCCCAGTAGCTATGAAAGTGAAGTACCAGATCAAGCTGGCGAGAAGAGCAGCCCTCCAGTCGTTGTTGATGAATCCTTGGAACACAAAAGTCGTGGTCCCCATGAACATGTGGAGAATATTAAAGAAGATGGTGGTGCTAAAGATCTCAAAGAACTTCTCGTGGAGCTCCAGCATGTCATTAACTTGGTCCAAGCTCCAATGCAGACTCCCGGGATTTATTGTAAGTGTCCGAAGATTCAAGTCAATTTGAAGCAGGATCAGAATATAGTAAATCTGGCTTTGGAACATGATCATCATCTCGTAGCAGTAAATTCCCAGGACAAACCAGTCGGCCGCATTATTGACCCTGAACACCCATCTAATGAATGGAATGAAGAGGTAGGCGTACGGCAAGAGGACACTGAAAACAGCGAACGTGAGACGCTTGATCCTGGTGCTTATATTGAGCCCGCTAAGAGTCATAAGTTTCTTCACAAGAGCAGCTAGTTTGTCGTGGAACAACAAGTTCTGAATGTGAGTGTTGACTGCCAGGATGATGAGCCGGCAGTCGTCGAGGATGAAAAAGAAGCCATTGAAGGGGTCACGGTTAGCTTTGGAAATGAACAAGTGAAACGTGTTCAGGTACCGAGGTCCTGCGTTTGCCCAAAAAAGTGCCACGAAAATCACGCCAAAGCGAAAGAGATTTTTCCTGTTCCAGTTGTTGAAGATGAAGCCGGTGCATCCGTGAAAGAGGAAAACAACGTTTATGAAACCAAAAGCTTCCTTGAAACTGAATGATTGGGCCATCTTCTGCACTTGACTAAAGCACTTTCACTGAACTGAGCTAGATAACAATTCTGGGCGCACGGAAATCAATCGTAGAAGGGTAATTGGGAGTCGCACAATCATTTAAGATGACACATCAATCTCAAGCTGAAGCTCCAAGTAACGACGTAGTATGTCAAGCAGTAGTATTCACACAGTTTTTGTAGTATTATTTTAAGGCCAGGGTGAAATTGAATCCCAAGGCACCCTATGACATGAATTCAAATTTTGCAGGAACAATTCGCGAATTTTTCTATTTCCTCATTTAGAGCTTCTCGGAGGCTGGAAATGGTTCTAAATCATTCTCCTGCTTCCCAAAACATTACCCCAGTACTTTGAATGACTCGAATCGGTCCAGAAATAGCTGATTTAGGTCATTTTCTCCTTTTTTCATTCAAAAGGTTCTAAGGGGTCAGAAACTGAACGCACAGACATGATTGAGGGCTTTTTGGATTTGTAATTAAATTTCAAAGGGCGTAACGGAGCCCTTTTTTCGATTTTTGGCCCACAAGTGAAGTTGTGAGCCTTTTTTCGGAAGGGTCGACAATGGAGGCTTATGTTCTTATTTTATATAATTTTCACAGACTGAAAATCGAAAAAAGGGCTCCGTTACGCCCTTTGAAATTTAATTACAAATCCAAAAAGCCCTCAATCATGTCTGTGCGTTCAGTTTCTGACCCTTTAGAACCTTTTGAATGAATGCATTTCTATTGGCGAGAGGTTGGCGACTGGCAGGAGAAAATGACCTAAATCAGCTATTTCTGGACCGATTTGAGTCATTCAAAGTACTGGGGTAATGTTTTGGGAAGCAGGAGAATGATTTAGAATCATTTCCAGCCTCCGGGAAGCCCTAAATGAAAAATAGAAAAATTCGCGAATTGTTCCTGAAATCAATTTCACCCTGGCCTTAACGAAAGGAGAAACAGCAGAATTTTATTTTCATAGTTTTAAGTTGATTCCTATTGAAATTTAATGAAAATCGAGATTTTAAGTTTTAAATCTGTTTGAATTTTTGTAGATGAGACACTAACATTTTAAGATAGTTGTACTAATTTTAATTTTTTGTTTTAAGTTGTGCTAAAATTTTATGAGTATTAAACTTTTCTTTAAACTTGGTTGATTAGGGCAACTTCTTCGTTCTTGTATGTATATTTTAACCAAGATCAGTTAGATAAAGTTGAACTTACCTCCAATCCTACGTGACCCCACTTCATGTAAACAAAACAAGTTATGAAGAAACCTGGTGTCCACAACCAGTAAGATATTTGCAATTCAGGTCCCATAACTCCTAAAAATCCACTAAAGAAGCAGTGAAAAAAGTAACATGACATGAGGCAGTAGGAGAAAATGATTTCAGGGGTGCAATAGTATACGAAAACTGCTTTCATGCTCTTATACAGCTGGAGATGATCCTCGATGAGCCTGAGGGCTTCAGCAAAGTCACCCTCAACAACATTTTCTTGAGCAAGTTCAAACCCAAAAATAAGTTTTTGAGCCAAGTTTGCTTGGTATAGAACTCGAAGGCAGACAATGCTGGAAATCACCATGTTATCAATGAAGAACTTCCATGTCATGACGAAATTTGAGCCTATTTTCAGAATGTGATAAGCACTCACGATCCCATAAAAGTACAAGTAAACCACCAGAAGCTGTTCCTTCAATGAGTGGCCAAGTTTACAGTTATTTCCCCTCAACCTCTCATGGTTTCGCTCAACTGTCATAACCTGGTTCAACATTTCGATTTGCGACTGGGAAGTAAACAGCAAGTCTATCACTGAATAGAGAGCTAAAAAGCACTTCAAAATCATCATAACGACTAGAATAAGAAACTCGATCTGTCCTATAGTTTGGAGGTAAAACTCTTTTGCTTCGTTAGACCCGAACACGTAAACATCGAGACAGAGAGACGTGAACAATGCCGAAGACCGAAGAAGTATCCAAACAAGTAAACCAGGTTTTTTCTCGTAAGTTTGAGTTTCGTGGCAGAAAACAAAAGAAATAACTCCGTACAAGGCCATTGAGATGGTTAGCGGAAAAAACGCCTCTCCAAAAGATTTTGTCTTCATCATTCGAATGGTGAAGTTGAACTAATTGAATAAAGCGACTAGTTTCATTAGAGTGATGAACATTTGAAGCAGTTAATTTCTTCCTAAATGGAAATCAATCAAATAAATACATACATTTGGTTCATCAACTTTAGTTCAGAAAATGAGGAAAGAAGGAACATAATCGCTGTTGAACCTTTCAACGGATGGTGAAATTGCTTAGTTGACCTAATACTTTTCCAATATATTAACTACAAACTTTTAAAATAATTGCAATCAAAACTTGTAATAAACTGCAAAATAAATTTTTTTTCTTCCACTTACCGTTTCAAAAGTTCTTCCCAATTGTACACAAGGAACTATCAGTATGCTCAACATCAACTGCCAGAGAAGAAAAACGACGATTGGCATTTTACTTTGCGAGAAGGTTATACTCTCTATCAAGACGTATTGGTAAAACATAAAGAGGCTCAGCTCAACAAAAGCCATGAGAAGCTTCAGAATATTCAAGTATTGGAAATACTTGGCGGCTCTCCGTAAGCTATTACTCAAGTAGTCGTACAGTTCGATGAAAAAAATTACTTCATCAAGGGTTATCGCACTTTTTAAGGAACTAATTAAGCTTTCGATAGCCAGCTTAAGCTTAAAGAATATGGTAAGTTCTTCCAAAAAGTTTGTGACCATAACGCATGATATATGCAACACAACAACAAATATTCGGACTCTGTTACCATGTTGATCATCATTATAATAAAAGGAATAGTAAGTGATCCATATGACTGATAAGAGCATAAGGCTGGCTGCAAGTAGCAAGATCTTTTTTGAAAAGTCGGCTCAAATATATTTGCACCTCTTTTCTCCAAACATTTCTTCAAGTTTCAGAAGTTTGTTCAAAAGTCGAGTGTTGGGTTTTCCGTGTACCAAGTTGTTCAAAAAAATGCATACAAAAAGACTGGGCCAACAAATGCAATCTACCATGACCACGTAATATAGCACAAAGCCATTCATGTCCATATTGAACTTTTTAAGGCGAAACAAATAGACGTAAAAGTCAATTTGATTCGACAAGAACATCAAGAAGATTATGAGAGAAATTATTCTGTATATTTTCCGACTTTCAAATTGTTGTTTCTTGTAGTTGTAGTGGTAGCTGGTGACTCCCAAAAGGTTTGTAATCTTGGTCAAATTAGAAAAGAGCTTCTCCATTGCAATGCTGGCTACTAATAAAACCTTCAACAATTTTATGCATCGAGCACCTCTACTGCCACTCCACCACGACGGTTGGGTAACAACTCATAAACAGTCAGAGCAGTGGTGGACAAGGAGGTGGGCCCTTTCAACTTTTCTTTAAAAGGTATTTCCCTGAGTCCAGCTCTGGTCACCTGGGCTTTTTAACTCCACGTGATTATCTGGTGCATTTTTCAATTAACTGATGAATAGCTGATGTTTATTTCATTTGATAGATATAATGAACTAATGACTCATTTTTTGCTTTTAGCGATATCTAATCACAAAACTGAGTTTGAAAAAGATTCTTTTCAACTTACCATTTCAAAGGCTTGTCCCCATGGAACATGAAGCATAACCATCAAGCTTAACTCCAATTGCCAGAAAAGAAAGGTGAACAGTCTCGTACGATCCCCATAAAACATTTTACCCTCCATAATCGAGTATTGATAGAAAGAATAGAGAATTAGTTGAAGAAAAGCCAAGAAGAGTTTCAGAATGTTCAAGTATTGCAGCAACTTAGAAACTCTCCATAAGCTTTCGTTCACACTACCAAACAATTCCAGAAGAAACTTTACTTCGTTTTGAGACTGGGCAGTCTCCATGACACGCACCAAGCTCTCTAGATACAGCCTGTGTTTCAAGAATATCATGAGTTCCTCTAGAACATTAGTAACCACGAAAAACGAACTTTGGAACACAACCGAAAATATTCGAACTCGGTCGCTACTTTGATATTCCTCATAGAAGGAATAGTATGTGATCCAGATGTTTGAGAGTAACAGGAGGCTTGCTGCAAGCAGAACGAATTTTTTCAAGAAAGCCGATCGAACGCGTCTGCACCACTTTTCTCCGAGCAACCCTTCAAGTTCCAGTAGTTCGTTCAAGAGCCTAGTGTGAGATTTTCCGTGCACCAGGCTATTTAAGTAAATACATGCAATGTAGCTGGGCCAACAAATGCAATCCATCATAATTACGTAGTACACTGTATAACCAGTTAAATCTCTGTCAATAGCTTTGAGGTAAAACAGATTAATGTAAAAATAAATTTGATTTGATGAGAACAATATGAATACTATGAAGGAACAGATGTTGTATAGCTGCCGATTCTCGAACTGCTTTTTCTTGTTATTGTAGTGGTAGCTCGTTACTCCCATAAGGTTCGTAATTTTGATCAAAACAGAGAAGATCTGCTCCATAGTAGGGCTAATTAGATACTAGTAATCCCTTTAATAGCAATTATTAGCCTCGAGTACCACCGTATTCAGAGAAGTTGTAGTCAGTGCTGGATTAAGAGGGTAGTCTGATCAAACGAACTATGCATTAAAAGATTAGCTACGATTCATTCGTAAAAGTTCTCAAAGATAAATCTTTCAACATTTTAAAAATATTGCTGCATCAAAAATTCACAAATTTTAACGATCAGGTTTTGGACGAATGGAACACCTGTATTTTGTAAATAGCAAATAATCGCGCGAATAAAACATTTTTAAAACTTTTTCAGTTTTGCAAAAAATTGAATCAGCTCAAAATGTTTTAAAGAAAACAGCTAGTTGCAGCTCTGTTAACTCAGGCACTTTCAATATGATTAGTTCCATATGCACTTTTCCAATTAGACGATTAAGCAGCTAATGTATTATTTCATTGAGTTATATTGCATATGACCATAAAGCTTAGATCAAAGACTATGCATATGACTGATTCCCACTTTTAATTATTTTTAATACACAATGTACAAACGTTATTCCATTTAATGAAGACAAGTTAAATTTTAAAAATTGACAAGAAAATTTAAGAATTGAAATGCAAAACAAAATTTAACAAGAAGAGGCTGCAGATAAAAGCTTACCTCGTCATGCGGATGTCCCCAAACGGAGGCTGTGTACATGATGACAACCAGTTCGAACAACCAATAGAACAAGTCCAAACCAATATATCCCTTTTCTATTATTTGGCTCGACACTATGAAGCAAAACATCGGCCAACCCACGAAGGAGAACAGCAAATGAGCCAGTTTGGCAAAGGCAAAGACTTCTTCCATGTTTTCCATGACGTTTTCGATTGCCTCAAAAGCCTCGAAAATCTTTCGTATTTGCACCCTGCGGAGATTTTTTAGCTCCAACGCCGATTTCAGACTCCGGAAATTCAAGGTAACTCGGTAGAAAAATGCCATCTCCACGAAGCTGTGAACAAGCAGGGTGCAAGTGAAGGTCATTCCGTAGAGAAACTTGCCAATTGCTTGCAATAGGGTTCGGTGTTGGAGACTCGAGAAGTCGATGGGGATGTAGAGAAACACATACACTGCTATTCCAATTCCCATTTTGAAGCAGTTCTTGTTCCAAATTTCGTGAGCCTTGTGAAAAAATAAGTACCGGCTTCCTAGACCGAGCAGTTGGTTCATCACTCTGACGTATCCTTTCCGCATCACTATTTTCTCAAGAAACAAGGCCTTTGTGATGAAAGACCAGTTCAGGAGGTAGCCAATCCCGACGTAATAGTCAAAGTTTTTGTTGACCGACATCTCAGAAAAATAGGATCTCTCGTATATATAAGCCACATTTGTTTGAAGGAGGATGAAAACTATTATCGACACTAACAGAGTGGAGTTGTTGGGCCGGAACCTTTTCAATTTTGCACTGTGCCGAAAATTCAAGGCCCCAAACACGTTAACAGCTATTTCTGCCGCCTTCACCAGCATTTTTGTTCCAACTGGAAATTATTACGAAACTCAAGAAGCACCTATGGTGCGACAGTCAGATGCCTCGGATGATTAACTCGATGTAACCCACATTTGTTTGAGGCCCTACATTTTTCGTAATTGGCTCCCATTTGTCTTTGGACACGTGTAAGAGGCTATATTTGCTTCAATACGAAAAAGCGTGAAGACTGTTGTGTCTTGTCAAACGCTTGAAGTGGTCGAGGCACTTATATACGAGCTTGTCTAACTTGGAGAAAAGACAGCTATATATTTACTAGCACCTCAGGAATCAGACTCAATGTTATTTGCGTGAGCAATTGTTCCTTTTTAATTTTAAATATTGATAAGAGTGAAAACTAAAACATGTTTAAAGCTAAGTCGGGGACGAACGCATTTGAGTGCATTTTCAATTCGCTTTGTTGCAAAGTTGGGTCGAAGTGAAAATATTTTCTCCTGAATTCCGTCACTGCAGAAACTTATTGGACCCCTGAGTTTGATCCCACAGGTCAAAAGGTCTTAATGCAGGAGGATTTTTAGCTTAATTTAATGTCATCTAACATTTGCCAAAGTTTCAGCTCAATTGGAGTTACAAAACTGTCGCCTAATACAAATTTTGGGAGCTCACAGCTCCTCCCCCTTAGGTCATAGAGACTTACTGTAGTACTGTTTTTTGCTGGATTTAATGCTATCTAACAGTTGCCAAAGTTTCAGCTCAATCGGTTGAATTTGAAATTTTACCCTTCAGTTCGCCAAGGGGAAGTCTTGGGTGGCCACTTATTGAACCCCAGAGTCCGTAATTTTACATTTTTGAGACCATGACCCGGAACAAAAGTTGCTTATTTTGTCATTTTACATGACCATTCTGAATTTCAGCTCAATCGGAGTAACTAAATTTTTCCCCCTTTCGGAGGCCTTTCACCCCACCCCCTTAAGTGATAGGGGCAAACATGTGTTCTATGATTTGCTAGATTTGACATGATGTATAACATATCCAAAATCGGATCAATCGGATGAAGTATATGGAACTTTCATACAATGGGAAAACCCCCTTAATTACCCCCAGGCAGTTTTCCGGAAAAACCAAAACCTTTTGCCCACCTTCCAGACCATGCATGATAACATGCAAAAAACCGCAGGTCTCTAGCTCTTGTAGTTTCGGAGCTTTTGCGACTCGGACGGACGGGCATATCGGACACATATGTAAGTGCATTTTTTTCAAAATTTATGAAAATGCACTAAAAACAGAAAAGGTTTTTAGGTTGGTTATATAAAAGTGATAGCACATTGGTAATTCAATGCAGAAAAAACAATCAACTTTAAATAAGGAAAAAAAATTCCAATTTTCACCGAAATTTAATGTTAAATAATTCTGGTTAGCGATTTCATGATTAATTGCAAGATAACATTTTTTGTCCCCGAAAGTTTTGAAAACATTAAATTTAAATATTGGTACTTACTTCATCAGAAAGGGACCCCCAAAATAAACAACTGCCTCCCAGAGCTGCCCACTCCACCAGCCAGTAAAGCAACAGTATTTGAGACGACCCACTGTCTCGGGTGAGCTTTATGTAAAAGTAAAACATGTAGATTGGGAACTCGAGGAAGATGAAAATCACTAGACAAAGTTTCATTAGTGCAAAGCATTTTTCCACGGCTTTCATGATGGAAACCAATATAGTCTGAAGATCAATGGTTTTCATAAGACTTTCACGACAATTATGTTTATTCAAAATCTGGAAGTAGAGCTTAACTTTGTGAAAGCAAGCCATTTCAACCAGCAAGTGCACGAGAGTTTGGACGACGAGACCGTACTCAAAAGCAACGGCCTGAAGGAACTCTACTGGAGTCATGACCTTGAGCTCTTCGTAGCGGATTGGAATGAATGACAGTAGAAACAGAACCAGTCCAGCACAAGCTCTTCTCATTGTTTTTTTGAATGAGAGGTTCAGCAGCCTCAACTCTTCCCTTGGCAAAAGAGTCTCGAACTTTTTTATGTCGTTTATGAGTTCCAAGTATTTCTGGCGCTGCAAGAACTTTGCCGTAAATAAGACACTCGTGAAGATAAGCCAGTTAATGACGTCCATTAGAGCCACGGTGTTGTACAAAGTCCTTCCTTCTTGCACAAAGGGATCATAGACGGCTGTCTTGCCCACCATCAACACATTGGCCAGATTACCGAAGAAAATTACGGTTTGGAGAGCCACATACACATTGTTTTTCTCATAATTGCGAGTTTTTCTGTTATATGAAAAATTTAGCACTCCGAGGAGGTTAAGGAATATCACACCGGCACTGCTTTCCATTGCACACATACTAGTTGACCTCTCAGGGTCCTTCAAGAACTTATATCGTAAGTGCTTTGCTTTCGTTGTCAATCGGGCATTCCATGATTGATGAGCACGAAGGAAAAGACAGCCCTGCGTTTGGAAAGTGGCGTATTGTGATTCGTGATGGACCACTGATAAACCTACATTGATACGAATGTTTATTTTGAGGGGTGCCAATCAGTTAAGAACTTGCTTTCCAAAAATAGACTTTGTGCTATTCGATAATACCGTACCTATTTTCAACCCCTCTTCTTTAGAAAATTTAGAAAAAACCACATTTTGACAACATTTTTCCAAGGTAGCGCCACAAAACTTTAATGCCTTCCATGTTCTAGGGTGTGGTAGCCAAAAGTTTAGTGAAAATTTATTTTTCGAAGGGTTTTGGGAATTTAGAGCGTCGCAGAAACCTCAAATAAGGTTTTTTAAAAATTGGCATAAAATTTTGCAGTTATAATTGGTCTACAGCATGGGTGCAAAACCAACAGAGCGAGATAGGTATGTTAATGTAAAGGTTTGTACATTAATAAGGAGAAGTCGGAGGAAGAATGATTTATTTATCGAGCTCATGGCTAACTGGGCCTCAGTTTCCAGGCGTCTTGAACATCAACTACTTTTTGCCCTATATCTCCAAAACCCTATTAAATTTAGGTATTTTTTAAATTTGAAAATTTTATTTATAAAAATGACCTAAAAATAGCAAGAATTGACCTCAAAAAGGTAAAATTTTTACTAAAAATTGACTAAATTTTTGATTGTGAGCAGATTTTACAAAATTTTTAATCATTTTTTTCTAAAGTTAAAATGACACAAAATTAATTATCAACTTATCACTATACCAGAGGTTAAACAAGATAACTTTGAAACTTACTTACTTGAAGATATGGCTTTTTCCACAAGACAAAAGTCGATGTTAGGATAAGTAACCCAATCATCCAGTACGCTACCTCAAGCTGCGTACTTCCAACATGCGAAGTCAGTTCGATGTACGAGTAAAAGAAATAAATCGGGAACTGGCCAAAGAGAAATGTCAGAAGCACCACCTTCTCCCAGGCATAAGCCGATCCTAGCGCCTCGTGAGCTTCGTGTATGCTTCCATAAGCCGTGAAAATCTCGTTGTAGTGTTTGTATTCACACTGACTCAAGCTGACATTGAGTGTTTCAAAGTTCAGCTGAATTTTCCACAAGAAGGCTATTTCTACGAAAATATGCGTAAACGAGAGGATTGACAAGACAGCCTCAAACACGACGTCTCGGATTATCTCGAGGAATGTTTGTTTCACGAAACTCTCGTATTCGATTGGAGCAAAGGCAAGTGTGTAGACCACCATAATTCCGAAGAGCACCACGCAGTTTTTATACAGCACTAGGTAGGTTTTGTGAAATCCAAGTTTCATGTACTTTTTTTCAAGTTTGTTAACTTTATTTAGGAACTTGACGTATTTCCAACGTCGAACTAATTTATCCAAGAAGCTGCATATTGTTAAAGTTATCCAGAAACAGATATCTGCCATCGTAGTGATCATGAAAAGGTCCAGAGGCTTTGGGTTCAAGATTCTTGGCTTCATGTGGACGACGTAACAGATATGTAGAAGAAAGTAAAAGTACAAAATAAAGAGAATGACGGAGGCTATCAGAAACTTGTTGCAAGTGGTGTATTTGCGAGTTTTGCTACAATATCGAAAATTTAGCACCCCGGATAAGTTGAGAAATGTCTCCAAAGAGGACGCCATTTCTGGCAATCGGAACTTATTAATATTAACTTCTTGAGAACTTCCGCCCTCTGTGACCACAAACTTGGTTACTGGGGGGAAGGTTGTAAGCTCCAGCTCTAATTTATGTTATATATTTGTAGCTCTGCTCAACCGAGTGTGAATTTTCTTTTTATGCAAACCAGAGGGATTTAAAAACTAGAGCTTTCACATACGTATGTGAAGTAAATCAAGAAGTGTTTTTTTCAAATGATCAATTTGATGAAACTTGCTTTTTCTCTCAGATTCTTTAAGCCAGAATAATGTTTTCTAGGATCATGTAAGTCATTTAAATCAACTCTGAAAAAAAGGTTGAACATTGCGAAAACAATGTGTTAAATGAAAAAATAAAATTTGAAAAATAATAACAGTGAATACGAGATTCAAAGGACTTACAAAGGTCATCATTAAAAGGAATTAAGAAGGATATCTTCTTTATCTGCTCATCAAAATGTCCGAAACCAAGTACCTACTTATTGTTTTGCCTTTGGAAACCTTTGGAAAAACTCTCCAAAAATTGGACTTGAATTTGTAAGTCCCATATTTGATTCTTCTCTAGTCCGTGATTCTCCCTTGTTTTGGAATCTAGGAACCATAACCATCAGCAAACACTCACCACAAAAACGCTTAGGTAATTCGAATCACAAATAACCTACTCCCAAAACAGCCTACTGAAAGCCATTTTCATCAGTTGGATCGCCCAGTAGCACATACCAATAGGAGGAAAGCCTCCTCCAGTGGTCTCATGGTATTAGTAGAAAAAACTATAAATAGGGAACTCCAAGAACCAAAACGTCATTTGATCGATTTTCACGAACGCGTCTTCGAAAATTTTAGTGAGGTTTTGAACTCTTACAAAAGTGTGTGAAATTTCGTAATAGTTCTTTGGAATCCTGACAATTTCAGTGGTAATTGGCTGGTAGTAAATTTTTACCAAGTTAAAAATTCCTATTTCGATGCATTAGTTTAGGTATAACTGAAGAGCAAAGTTTTAGTATCAAAGCAAAGTGATGAACGTATTGAAATCAAGGTTTCTCTTTAAGTTTTCAAATTCGATGGATATGAAGACAGAAGATTGAAACTGGTTAAAAAATTTAAGGCCCTGCCGGCTGACGTGGCCAAGATTTATCTCGACCGCCTCTCAGCTGATTTCTAGCTCTTTATTCAAAACCTTGATGTACTTATGGTGCCTAAGGAATTTGTCCAGGAACAGGTTCAAGTCGATGACGTAAATTTTAGCGTTCGGGCCGAAGTGAATGTCCAAAAACTCGAGTTCGCTGTGGTAATATAACAGGGCATAGAGCGGAATAACAACAAGAGGAGCAGCTCTGGATGAGTCTCGAATCTCCTCACCTTGGGATTGTATCGAAAGCTTGGAACCCAAAAAGGATTTACGAATACTTTTCCGGCGGCTCGAAACATTTTGGGGCACTGGTTTTCGTATCCTCAAGTAGGAAGTTTTGTTATGTAATCAGGTAAAAGGGAATTTGAAGATCGATAAGTTCAATCAAAGACATTTTGGGTGGTTTTCAGTTCATTTAACGGCTGCAGATATATCATGGAATTACCGGTATACATAGAAAACTTTTTCATCAATGCAATCAGACAAAATTTCATTGACTAGTTTTCAAATTGATTGCTCTTCCTTGTATTGCTTTTTCATGGATCATTTTATATTTCGTAAATTGAATTCATCTTTTTCAAAAGCTCTGCTTAAGAAGATGCATGGCTAAATGTTTTCATCAATTTATAAAATTACTTGGGTTGTAGTTTTAGTTAAATTTATTTTTTGATTGTGTGAACATCGCCTTAAAAGCCGAATGATCACGTTTCCCGTGAGTTATTTATCGCTCTTTTTGGTAGAAAAGCCAACGGCTTCTTAACTTGAAGATGATTTTAGTATATATCGCGACTCCACCTAATACCTATGATATGAGAAGGAATCTAGTGTGCCTTGAAACATGGTTTTCAAGATGATCTTAAAGTCAACAGTATGAGATTCGTGTTTCTTCAGTACGAAATTTGTTCTTTCGTAAGTTGATAGGTGATAACTCGAATGCAAATAAATACTTGAGACAATTTAAAGGTCCTGGCTTTGATATGCGTCGTAGTTCACATACTTGGAGTCTCCCACGAAAAAGAGCCACTTCCTCACAGAATGATCGAGTGCGGTACTTTTTACTCCCAGCTTCTCTTTGCCACCTTTGGAATCATACGTAAGTTTGATATACTTGTCAGACTTTTCAGACGAAACAAATTGAACTACGCAGGGTTTTTCATCAAAATTAGAGCCTACATCCTATATGAGACCATCCTCGTTTCAATTTCGGCTCTGAGCTACTTGACCGCAACTGTTCTAACCTGGAACAGCGCAGAAAGGGACCCTCATTTGCCCTATTTGACTGACAAGGGAGAGCAGAGTCACTTTTTCTTCTTAATATGCCTAATACAATCAAAAGTAACTCTCGTAGCCACCTTGTTCCACCTTATGTATCTGTTTCTGTTCGTCGATTTGCTCTGGATCCGTGAGAGACCTGTTCGCAACAGGTGAGTTGAGCAGCTGAGCTCCTTCACAGCTGAATGTCTCCTCTTTTAGACCACTGAACCTGAATGAAGTAGCGGCGCGAGAACCCATGGAGCTAAAAGTCTTCTGGAAGGATTGGTACGAAGAATTTATAAGAGGAATCAGATATTGGTTTACCAGATCAGGCTCGTGCTGCTCAGCATGGTGTGAAGAGCCTGAACCTCGCCCCAGAAGAGCCCCTCAAGACGCCGTGAGACGCGTCACAATCATGGAAATGAGTTTTTAATCATAACTTACTGCAATTGGGAATGTCCAAAACGATGAAGTTCCAACAAGGAGCAGCAAATGAAGCATCCAGTATGCGTTGAATGCGACAGTCTCGATTAAAGTGGACTTGGTGTAGTCTCCGTCAAAAATTAAATACATGTAAGTCGGAATGGCCAAGTAAAAGAACACCAGGAATATGAATTTGGAAACCGTGAATGCCTTTGTCAGCTCTTTGTGTACTTTGAGCCACCAGTCATACACTTTGAGGTACTCGTTCAAGGCATCTGAACTTTTTGTTTTCAAAACTTCATCGTGCAAACACTGAAAGTGAAGTCTTACTCTGTAAAACAACCCGATTTCTAGAGCGGCCGTGAAAAGTAAAGTCATTATGAATGAAAAATTGTAAATTATCTTTGAAAAAATCAGCAATACTTGAATTTCATTCAGTATTCCTCTTATAAAAATTAGTTGCAAGGTCAACGAAAGCCATAAAAACCACCGAACACTTCTACAAAAATTACTCCACTTCTTATCAATAACCTTGAGCGGGTAAATCTCACACTTTTCTTCCTTTTGGCGTATTGAGTTCAAAATCGTGATGAATTTTCGACTATTGAGGCACTTTTCCAGGTATAAAAAAACCCTGAGGGCCCACCAGGTGACAAAGTCGAATGACTTTATGTAGTAGAGAAGGTCCTGTGTCTCTCCAGCAAAGTTTAGGAAGCTATTTTTGTAAGTGTGTGAGATGACCAGGAACCACAACACAAAATATGTTATAGAGATGAACGATAAGAGCGCGTTGATTCTATAGAGACCCTCGCTCTTGTTGAAGTGAAAATGCAAGATGCCGAACAAATTGAGCACAAAAACACTAACCGCATTCAGCATTGTAGTTTGACTGAGACAAAAGGTCCTGTCTGGTGCACAATTACTTAGGACTCCGTTGACAAGTAATGTCGATGTGAATTGATTGACACGGTAAATTACAATGTTCTTATAATTCAGAATGAGGTTGGAAGTTTTTTGTAATTACGAAAAACATAAATATTTACTTAAGCTATGAGCTTCAACGTTTCCGACCAAACTTTCTTTTAATATCAACTTAAGACCTAAAAACATGTCGGGGACGAACGCATTTGAGTGCATTTTCAATTCGCTTGTTGCAAAAGTTGGGTCGAAGTGAAAATATTTTATTCCCAATTCCGTCACTGCAGAAACTTATTGGATCCCTGACTTTGATCCCACCTTCGTCCACCTTCCAGACCATACCTGATAACATGCAAAAAACCGCAGGTCTCTAGCTCTTGTAGTTTCGGAGCCTTTGCGACTCAGACGGACGGACAGACGGACATATCGGACATGATGAAAATGCACTCAAAACTCGAATGACAACTCTCAGAAAAGCTCCTGAAGGACTGCTCTGAAAAATACCCTCAATGGACCCTTTAAAGGATCACTCGCAAGAATCTCGGAACATCTTCGGGTGAAATAATTTTCCTCGAACTCTGTCTACCTCTAGATGAATCCATTTTTTGTTTGACGCTTTTCTTTACCGAGAATATCCAGAATATTAACTTTTGGTTTCGAAATCCGTAGGTACAATAATTTATTTTTAAAAGTTTATTTTAGGTATGTATTTAAGTTCAACTTACTTCTGCAGGAAACTTCCAGCATGATGAAGGCACAATGAGTACTAATATGAAAAGTATCCAGTAAACATTGAACGTCAAGGTCTCGAAGAAGGTCGGGAAAATATAATAGCTAGCGTAAATCAAGTAGATGTAAGTGGGGATCGACAAATAGAAGGATATCAGGAATATGAATTTAGAGCAGGTGAAAGCTTTAGTAAGTTCCTTATGAATCTGTAGCCAGTCGTCAAACAGTCCAAAGTATTTATTGATGTCCTTGAAATCTCCCAATTGTGCTTTTTCCTGCACTTCCACAACTAGGCTTCGAAATTGCAATCTCACTTTGAAAAACAATCCGATTTCTACCAGCGCATGGAGCAATAAATAACCATTGAAGGAAAACTCGTGGTTTAGTTTCGAAAGAACTTGGACTGCCGAGATGTTGCTGAACGATCTCCGGACGAAAAACAAGTGCAATCCCAAAACAATAGCATTGATCAGAACTGCCTTCCTGCATAGCTGTTCCCACTTGTGCTGAAACTTTCCTCCGTTATTTTCTTCCAGTCTATGTATTTTGATCAGAATTCTAATGAAAGTTCGGCTTTTTAGGGCTCGCTCGAGATAGACTGTCGCCTTCATGGCCCACCACGTCATGAAGTCAAGGCACTTTACGTAGTACAGTAAATCACGTGTTTCACCAACTCTAACTAGAAATGCTGCCTTGTAAATGTAAAAATTGTTCAGGAGAAACAGGACGAAAAATATTAATGAACAACTAGCTAAAATGGAGCTGATTTTGTACGAGTTCCGGCTTTTGTCGAAATAAAAGTACAAAACCCCGAAAAGGTTGAGGACGAAAACACCGAACTCTGCCAACATTGCTATTGAACTGGTTCTAGCTAAACAAGACAAATTCAATTTATTTGTCCATCACCGTAATCTACTGACAGTAATTTATTGTTTTAGAGACACGAGGCATTCAACAAGGCCGGACGAACAAGAAAGGCTTTGAACTTGACCGTGAAGAGAATATTTTCAGCATAAACTCAAATAAGCGTTCTTTCTTGTGTGTTTCTGGTTCGCGAAGTTAAAAAATAGGTTTTTGACTTTTATAGGAGCTGTGACTCACCTCTGAGTACGCCAAGCTCCATTGGCGGCACACGATCCAAATGATGTTGAGGGCTCCCTGCCAAGTGAGGAGAACCAAAAAGTAAAGCATACGACTGGTCAGGTCCTCCGAGTTCTCATAGAAGCAGTAGAAGGTGTAGATGCCGATAAGATTGTGGCTACACGTAAAGGAGCTCACGTTCGAGAGCTCAAAGGCTTTTGAAATGCATTGCAGAAGCTCCAGACTTTGTGAGAGGAAGTCCAGAGAGAGTCTTACTTTTCCAGGATGGCTAACCGAGGTCTCGATATCTCGTCTGACCTCGATTAAGATCTTTTTAGCCACCATTGTAATGAAATGCTGATAGAACGACATGACATTGTAGGACGAGAGCACGAAGGCGACTGCCACGTACCTCAAAACCCACATCTTTGCAAAAATACTCGCAGTGTAGCAGTAGAGAGCGGGCATCCAGACGTACATGAAGCAGCCGTACAGCAAAAGAGTCTTCTTAACGTTCAGTTCGAAGCTGGTCTTTTTGAAATTTGGACTTGAAACAATCAAAATAATTGAGTTTAGCACCTTTAAGTGGTTTTTTAAGTTCAACAAGGTAAACAGAACCAGAAAGGCATGGTTGCAGTTCCAAATGCTGACATCGAGGAAGAATAGCACTCCCACGAAGTCTGTCAAGGTGAGAAAATACCGCTCCTTTGTTATCTTGCTGTAGACCGCTTGGAAGTGGAAAACTTGAATGACGATGGACACCGAAATGCCGTAAACCATGAGCTTTCGACTCACGTGGAACTGCAAATCTTTCCTGTTAAACGTCACAGGAAGGATCCCAAAAAAGTTAAGCATTCGGAGCAAAACTCCAACTTCTTCCGAGAACATGGTTATTAAAACTGCAAGGCACTGTTCAACCTATTAAGTGAATCAACAGGTAGATATAATTGACTAGAAAGCAAACACAACTAAACATTCTCTAGAGGTTATTAAATTTGAAAGGTAGCTAACAATGTTTTCCTCAGCACTGGACGTCCTGTCATCAAAACTCTTTATAGATAAGTGGTTGCAGACTTACGGCAAATTTTGACTTTTTCTGAAGAACTAGACCATTTATCTGAATATCTGTGCAAATGGATACAATTGTACAACGGCAAACATCTCATTCCTAGTGAGAAGATGAACATTGAACATTGAACAATTTAAACCTGTTGTTTAGTGATTGTACCTTAAAAAGTTAAAATTTCACAGCTATAATGTAGGTTAGCTCTAGTTGCTTTTTCTCTATGAATTTAACTTACCTCTTTTGCAACCTTGCTGCAGTTTCTCCAAGCGTAAAAGACAGCCAAGTAGGGAAAGTACAGAAGGATCGGAAACATGCTGCTAATTAAAATAGCATCGACCTCCATAGCATACAAGCTTGCCAGTCGGTAGGTGAAGAAGTAGAGGCAATTAGTAAATATGAGTCCAAGGAAAATGTAATCAAAAACACGGAAACAACTAAAGTACTCGTTTGCCTTCTGCTCGGCTTTCTGCACTAGTATTTCTGCCTCTAACAGTTTATATAGAGTTTTCCCGCGCAAGTTTCTGTAAAATTGGCAGAGCTTGTGGTTGACAAAAACTTGGTACATTCCAAGAGCCACGTACATGGGAATGACAGCGTAGGCTAGGCTCACTCTCAAAGGAGTATAGAGCCAGAGAGATGATGCGGTTGTCCAGAAGAAGACGAAGTACAGCAGTCCTATTTTCCCGAAAACTGCAGAATCAGGGCTTCTTCCAAGAAGCTGTTCCACTTTTTCAAATCTCCGCAGAAACTTTTCATTTTCTCGTCTTTTCCAAAAAGCTGTCGTGGGCAGAAAGAATGCTACTAAGCACTGTAGCATTATCTCGAGACTGTCGATATATCTGAAGAAGTTGCTGCCTTGGGTGAGATCCCAGATGTAGTCCTCCAAATAAAAAATAATCCACACGGCACTAATAGCGATAAGCACATCCCAAATCACCGTGTACAGGAGCAACGCTCTTTGGATCCACTTTTGTTCGTCAAGGGGAGTAGGAAGACCTGTCATGTTCAGGAAAATGAAAAACACTCGCGATTTTCTAACCAACGTCATTTTTCAATGTTGACTAACTAGAGTCAAAACGATGTTTTGTTAAGTTCGATAGCATACATTGTTGTTTCTCTGTGTTATATTCAGAAAGAAAAATGATACACACTGACCTAGACCCAACAAGATTAGCCTGCTGATAAATAAACAAAATATACAAAAAGCAAAATCGGAGATTAAGCTAAAGGGTGCATTTTCAAAGATTTTGAGAGACCAAACTTTGAGGGCCCCTAGCTCCGTTCTTGTACATAA